>JARWLC010000001.1:141033219-141633219 GCA_033318265.1 Phyllotis vaccarum | reverse complement strand
ACTTTGGCTGTCTTTCCATTTGGTGAGATTTCCTCCCCATTGTCATTTGTTAATGTGCATATAGCCACAGTGTTCTTTTAAGTGACTACATTTACATTTCATATGCACATATAAAATATGCAAAATTTATGTTACCCTTTCTCATTTTATTTGCCATTTTTGGGCATGTCTTTTTATGTCTTATGAACTACAGTGAGCATCCTTGTATGTCTAAATGTGTGGAAATTTTAAAGTATTTTTATACGTTTCCCACTATTGCATAATCTGCAGAGTACTTGATTCTAAAGCATGGCTGCTCTTCTCCACTGCTCTGTACAGAGAGATACTTACAGCATTACGAGAAAAGAAAATTGTCACGTTTTTAAATGATTATTTTACAGCAGACATTTTGACTTTTTCTGCAAGATATTATATTACTATCATCTATATGACCTCAACGGTGTGAAATGGGGGAAAGGTGCTTGCTGCTCCAAAGTAGACACTGAGTTGGATCTCTAGCTCCCACATTAAAACAACACCAACAAAACATTTTTAAAAGCCAGGTACAGTTACCTGTAATTCCAAGGAAATGGAGATAGATGAATTCCTGGGACTTGTAGCCTGCTGGTCTACCCAGCTGGTGACCTCAAAGTTCAGGGAGATAATTTCCCAAGTAATAAGATGGAAAGAAAGTGAGAAAAATATATAAACATTGACTACTGCCCTCCACACATATATACATGCACGCGCACACACACACACACACACACACACTCACAAATGTAAACTAGAGAGTGGTTCCCACAGACAGAAGAAAAAACTACTAGAAGAGGTTGTAAGAACAGTATATACAATTATCCATCTGTGATTTATAGTTCATATTCTCCAAGGACTTATTTCAACAACAACAAAAGCAAATCACCATCTTTTGCCAACAGACAGGATAGTGGGTCCCATGTCTTAGAGAAAAATATGTTTTGTAAATAAAGCTTAAATTGCATGATTATCCTGAGCATGAATGTCCTATGACTGGCTGCTTTGTGCCTCTTCACCTTCAAATCACACGGGAGATTCATAATTATATTCAAGCCAATGCTGATAGTGTTTTCAATGTTTTAGACTGTCCACAAACTGGAAGACCAATTGGAACTTCTTTCCAGTAGGATTTTCCCCTGTGTTAATTTTATATTCACAAAATACAAGTTTGGAAGTCCTATATCTGTCTTCTCACTTCCTAATAATTATACAGTTGGTAAGATTACCTTTTAGTCCAAAGATCTTAAGGAGCAAAAGAAATCCAGAGCCTTAGGGCAGTCAACAACTGAGCTGGTCTTCCACCATTGCTTTTATCATTAGTGAGTTCATTCATTCATTTACTAAAAATGCACTTAAAGCAAACACTGTAAATCAGATACAGTCACTGCTTTCAAACAGCTGAACATAGTCAGGGCAACAGCCAGAGAAAGAGATGAAGAGTAATGCTCCTGAGGCACGGCCAAAGCCTCCTGGGAACTTCCACACAGCTAACTAAACAGTGAAACAAGCTCTGCTCAGCTCCCAGAAGAAGCACTCTGCTGTCAGTCAGTAGAAGCCTAACCTGACTTCCGTTTCCTTTTCAAAATAAGGGATCTAAGAACGCTATCAATTCCATTTGTTCCTAGTCTTTCTGAAAACACCGTTGTGTTCTCAAAGCTCAAGTAAGTACATGATTGTGTTTTTCAGGAAGAAAGTTGTTTCTAAACGTAGCAATTCTCTAACAACAATTGTTCTAAGAGTGTACGCTATAGCATGAAGGTTAGGTGGTTTGTAATGAGTTTTATGAAAGTTCTACTGCCTTTAGGTCATACATAATAGTCTTGTCTTTTCAATTGTCTGCCCACGAACAGTTTCATGTAAAGTTTCTAGATGTCTTGAGTATAAAACAAGCAACAGAATAAGGAACTAAGCCAACATCCTGACATCACCTTCTAAATAGTCCCATAAGGTGATGCACTAATAGGTACTTCTAATGGCCATGTGGGATGTGAGAAAGACCTTACTATCTATATCAAAACTACAAATGCTGAATTTGGTCCATGCTACTCCCCCAAGTTTGTTCCTGCAAACAGCTAAGGATAAGGGTCTCTGTTTAGACTACTATCCTTATTTTGCCTCATGATCTGAAAGGAGAAGTGATTACTAATATTTCTCATGTGTCAGGATAGTGAGAGATTGACATAGGAAAGAATTATAATTAATATAAAGAATAGTAACATCAATTTACTATGCATTATATGTCAAAAACTGATTTAAATGTTATCCTCTATCTATCTATCTATCTATCTATCTATCTATCTATCTATCTATCTATCTGTCTATCTATCCATCCATCCATTTATCCATCTATCTATCATCCCTTATAAGAACATCACTAAGTAATCATTACTAATGCCTTGTAAATGAACAGGCATGCCCTAGAGTTTAAATGTTTTGACCATATTCACATAACTTAATAGGTTTATAGACTATCCAAACTCTTAATTAAAGCTCAAAATATGGATTTGCCTTTAATCCCCCTCTTGCCCTTAATTTCAGATTATGAAGTCATTATGGTAATGTTTTTCATACTCTGACCTTTCTCTCCAGTCTTAGGTTTATCACACATTAGCCTTCTCCATTCTCGCCTTTTCCCACAGTTCACTTAGGCATCTGGCTAATCTTTCTGAGTCAAGGCTGAGAACATGCCTCTCCTCAGATCAAAGGCTTTTTATGGCTTTTCATTATTTTTAAAATTATATAAACACTCCTGTGCATGACATTTGAGTCTCTCTTTAGAATGTAACATACAGAAACAATTAATCAATACTGGGTAAATAAATATATGGATGAAAACAGTAACTATGGCAAGAACTGTCATGATGCTGCATATGTCTTTAAGGCACAGATAACAAGGTCTTCTAGAGTCTATTCAGTCTTAAGTTCAATAATGCCCAGAAAGATAAAACTTGAGTGGTGATATATTGTATATTTAATGAAAATAGTTTGAAATATCAGAGGACAGAGCCAAACCATGAAGGTCAGGGAGTGGTGACCCACTCCTTTAATCCCTTCAGTTGGGGAGGGGGAAGGCCGAGATCCCTCTGGATCTCTGATAGAGGCAGGAACCTTTAATCCTAGCTCTAGGAAAGGTGAACCAGGAAGTGAGACAGCTGGATAGAGAGAAAGGAGGGAGGAGTCAGCTTCGCCTGCCACTTCCCTTTTGGCCTGGGGACAAAAAGGCTTGGGGTTGGAGGATTCCTGGAGACAGGCCTGAGGGTTGGCTGGGTGAGAAGAAGCTGTGGTTTGTTTCTGTGTCTCTCTGATATTTCAGCTTGTCCTCAATATCTGGCCCCAGGTTTTTATTATAATACCAAATAGAATTCATGCCATAAACTTCAAAGCAGCATATATGGGCAGGTGATACCGGAATGGTTGATGATCAGAGATAGATATTTGAGTCTCGATTTGTAATAACTGTATGTCTTTTTCATAAATCCTTAGTCTTTATATTAAGTGTGCTCTCCTCCATTTGACCTGGGAGTTACACTGGGTAGAATCATTATGTTGCAAGGAAAGTGGCATTAGCAGAATAGTGTGCATTAGTTCCTATAAGCCCAAGCTCCAGTCTTCTGGACATAGTTCAGCCCAGTTACCCCAGTGATATAAGCTGTCTTCATCCCTTGATTTTGCTCTCCCCTTATAGTATTAAGACTGTCATTACAACCTAAGAATTATACCCTTCTAGCTCAGTAAACATAGTTAGAAAGAAATGTATCAGCAAAGTTGGGCAAACCCATCAGTGAATAGGCCATGTCAACTGTCATTGCCCAATCCTAGGTGGCGGAGGCACCTCCAAGTCTGAGAAGAACAATCAGTATTATTCTAACCATACAAAGAGAGAGTTGAAAAGGAACATCTGAAAGGAAAGAGGGGTGCCATTCTCAAACAGAGGGGAAACAGACGTGAATGCAAAGAAAACATTGACATCCAGTATGAAAAAGTTGAATGGTGACTGCGAGGACCCAGCTTCATGATGGGCTATTAGAGCTTCTCTGTGTCACTCAGAGATTCTGACCAATGAGGAAGCACCTTCGTCCATTTCACCCACCTTAGCTGTTTGCTTGAGAGGAATTCATCCAGTCCCTACTTACAATAGGAGAAGACAGCAACTGGATTTCCTAGAACCACTATGTGAGACTGAGCACTGGGGTCTCTTCGAAGCTCTTCTGTCATCCTAATACACAGTGACAATTCAGAAAACCCAGAGAGCAGAAGTTTTCCATCTTCCCCATCAGCACATAAAGTACTGCTATAATGTTACTGTACCCATCTTGTCACCTAAAAATTAAATAATACACGATCTCCTAGAAGAGGAATCTGAGAAACTTGACTAGCCTACAAAATATGGAAGGGGAAAGACTAAATTCAGTCCGGCCCTATACATAATGCACTCTGTTATCCCCTTATTACATTCTTCTTGCACAGAAATTTGATACCAAATGAGAAGAGGGGCTGGTGATTGATTTTTAGTTTTCCACATTTGCTTTAAATTAGAAAGGGATTCACTTCATGGTGCCTTGCTTGCTACAAGGGCAAACCTTAGCAATCCTACATGCTGCTCTTCTCTGCTAAGACTTTGAAGTTGAACTCAGAGGCAATTCAGTGTAGGAACATTCAGAATATACAACATTCCCCAAGCCCACCTCTACTGTCATGAGATACAGTTTCTCTATATCATTCCCCCCCTCTAAAACTGCCTGACACCTCATCAATGAGACCTCAGCCAGGGATGTCACACAGTGCTCTCAGATGCATAGGGTGACCAGGTCCAACCTGTACTTGTTCAGCTTAAGAAGGACACTTCTCTCAGCCCAAGCTTTGTCCATACACTGGTGCGGTTTCCCATAGATACTCTTGTAAATTCAGTGATAATATGGAGAAAGCTCCAACAGCTGGTAAGCTGTGTTCAGTGTTAACTAACGTTATTTGGTAGAATAATTTTGTCTTAAAAATCCCATCTTGGAGAGTAGTGCTGAGGGGAAAAGTTAGACCCTTTATGGGTCATAAGCAGTACTTAGGACAATGCAAGTGAACAGTCACCTGAGTAAGTATTCAGTGGTGTTTATATTGTGATGATTGTGTTCAAATATGCAATCCTCATATTCTGATATCTAAATTGCAAATTTTATATGGTGACCATTTTGTAGAATCTCCATTTGAGTGATTAATTCCTCCATACCTTCACACAGGGTTATTTAGTAAGAGGTTTGTTAATATTAGATTTCTAGTGCCTAACTTCCTAAGAAGAAGTTGGCTATTTATAGCCTGAAGAAAAATTCCAAATTGTTTTCTAAACCAACTTTCATAAACCCTCTTTTTTGTGGTTAAAAAGGTTCTTCTTTGCAATAAGCCACAAGGTGAGACAGAGGTTTCTAACTAAGTGAGATGATGATAATGATGTTGGCCTTATAGTAAAATTGTGGAAACAGATAAGATAAAGCAGATGAGAAGGTTCTGCAAGTAACAAAGCACTGTGTGAACATGACACTTATACGGTATGGTTCTCACTGCAGACACCACAGCTGTTAACTTCAAGGGTTACCTTGGGTCATGTGGAGGCGTACATCTTCATTACACATAGTTTGTTACTAGGCGTCAAGACACACATGAAGTTCTTCTAGATTTTGGAGAAGAGAGGGGCAGTGTTCAAGGAATCACACTTGTGAGGAGAGCAGGCCTTTGTAGACAGGCTAAGCACGGATGAAGCCAAAGAGAATGGTGGACCAGCAGTTCTATAGAGCAGCACAGAGTACAGGAATGAGAGAAGCCTGGACCACAGCATTTGTGCTGGAAAGGCATATGAGTTAGAGCTAGGAAAGGAAGGTTAGTGTAGGTAGATGGTGAAGATGGGCGCACACCTTGCACACACTCTATACCCACTGAGGACCTCCAAACTTACAGAAGAAGTCCCACAGGTTTAGTTGTGAGGTCTTAATATTTCTACTTACCCTGCTAGATCAGGGGAAAAAAGGGGAAGAATCAAGAAAAGAGAAAGCTGCAAAGCCTGGCAGCATGCCCAGAGCAGAAACAACTCAGCAGACAGGAAGAGGAGGCAATAAAAATGCAGTGTAGGCCACAGGCAGATTAGAGCAGAAGCCAGGGGAAGGCTTCTGGAAGAACAAATTACTGTAACAGCTAAATTGCAGGGCCACGAAAGCGGAAGGATTCTGGATCCACCTTCCTGGAGTGTCCTCCGGCTTTGGAACCCTGGGAAAGAAAGCTGATACTCATAAATAACTATGGCTGGGAGACTGCATCATGTGGGAAGTGTTCATGTTGATTAAAGGCAAGGGGGTTCCTGACAAAGAACTGTGGCTGGCTAGAAATGCAGAGTTTGCAAGACACTCTCATGGATACATGTGGGAAGCCAGGCCAAGTTTCTGCTATTATACAGGCACTGTGTTGGGAGCTAGAGAAGGGATGACAAGGATGGGGGCCGGGGGAGGGGTTACATCTTTGTTTTCTCAGACAAGGTTTCTCTGCATAACCCTGGATGTCCTGGAACTCACTCTGTGGATCAGGATGGCCCTCTGCTTCCTGAATGCTGGGATTAATATGTGCTCTACCATGCCTACTAGGGGTTTCCATCTTACCCTCCAACAGAGAAGATCAGGGCAGACCTGCTTCCTTCAAGAAACTTCTCTCAAAAAGAATCAAATGATAAGATGTACCGTTATCATTCATCGACAGATTTCCTTCCACGTCAGTCTCAGAAGCCATGGTTAAAATTCCGCCAGATTCAGCATGTACCCTAAAGTCCTTCAGTAAACTAGATTCTGTCCTTCCATAGACTGACCCCCAACATAACCACACCCTGAAGAAATGGATCAGTAAAATAAAAATAGATCACAAGGCTGAGGAAATAACTCAGTAAAGTGCTTACTGTGCAAGCATTAGGACCCGAATCTACTCCCTAGAACCACGTTTAAAAAGCTGAGTATGGTGGCAGTGTGCACTTGTAATACCAGTGTTGGGTGAGTCCCTTGGACTCTCTGGCCAGCCAGCCCTCATCTACTTCACCACTTCCAGGCCCAATAACAGACTTTCTTAAAAAACAAGGTGGGTGGCACCAGAAGCTGACACTCCCACATACTAAACACACATGATAAGTATTAAGTGAAATCCAAGAATATATTTCTTTATGGAGAACTAGATGACAATTTTTTTAAAAAAAACACTGAATCCTCTTAAACATATCAGGTCTTCGGGCATAATATTAAAGGTACTTAGCCAAAGAAAATCTAAAATACAAATGCTTTCAAATCAAACTCAGTTCCATTCCAATTGAAGCTCCTATTTGAGATTATAAAGCTTCCTCTTTTAGTGTGGGTCTGTTAAAAATGGCATTCTATTCCATGAAGGATTCTTATCAGTATAAGAGTGAGTGACACGGATGGGACATGGCTGTGTTTCTAGGGGAATCTTATAGCCTTGTTCACAGAGGAGGGGAAGGTATGAGGGGGGACGGAGTATACAAAGCTAAGAAAGGAGTTAGAAAAGGGGATAGGAAATCAGGGAAGAAGAGAGAGAGAGAGAGAGAGAGAGAGAGAGAGAGAGAGAGAGAGAGAGAGAGAGAGAGAGAGAGAGAGAGAGAGAGAGAGAGAGAGAGAGAGATGCATGAGATAAGAAAGAATGTGGAAATGGTAGAATGCTCAGCTGTAGAGGGACAGAGAGAGACAGTCAGTCGTCAGGGCAGAGGGGAAGCAGGGATAAATCAGGAGCAAAAAGGAGAAGGAGATGGTGTATCAGAAATAGGACGGATGGAGAAGCAGAAAAATAAACAACCCTTCAGGAAAAAAGGAGGATGGAGGAGGAGGAAGAGGAGACGCCTATAAAAAGGCAAAGGCTTTCTAACAAGACATCAGTCAGCTGAAATTCTACTGTGGCTACTGGCTCTGATTCTGGGTGCGGATCCCTGAAGGATCGATCTATCTCCACAATTCACTGCCTCTCTTGAGATGACAACTGTCCATTCATTAATCAGCAAAATCACTCTTTCTAACACAAGGATTTGTATTCATGTGACACTTCAAAGCCCATTTGTAAAAAAGCCTCCTGGGCGCCACAAGAGGCATTGTACAGAGGGTGGGGCATCAAGGTATTTTGTGTAAAGACATATTTTAAAGCTCCATTTGCATAACTGTCAGTGAAAACAGCAATTAGGTGACAACACCTTGTGATTAGCTTCCAAAAATTAAAGGTGAGAAATAAAATCACTCAGTGAAATCTACAGACTCTAGGTCACAAAGAAGTATGCACTTTAAATACAACTAATATGTCATTTTTTTTAAAAAAAAAAAAAAAAAGTGATAAATCGACCCAAACTGAGATGTAGTAAAACAAGCCTGATACCTGAATGGCAATGAGCCTGAGTGACAGCCAGGCTATGCTATTCAAATGGTATGTAAATCAGCACCTGCACCCTCCCTCATCTGTTCAGTGAGGTGCTGCTTACGTTTAAAGTGTCTTTTAACTAACAGACTGATCAGGAACTTTATGATATCTACTTTATGGTATGCACCTTGCCAGACACCCCCACATACATGACCTCAGAGAACTGTATACCATTCTCTACAATGGGGGGATTATTCCTACTCCAGGGGAAACCAGTGCTTGAAGTGCCTGGAGGGAACTCAGCCTGTGCAGGGGGTAATGGCAAAGCCAGTACAGAGTTCCAGCCCTGACACATTTTGGAAAATACCAGACAGATTCAGTTGCTCAGACTTCTAGCCATGAAGAAATTGACTGGCATCCAGAAAGTAGGAAGTTGGCTTGTAAATATTATGTATTTATTTATTCATAAGCATTTCAAATATTTCATAGTAAATAATAGAGTACTGTTATGTTATGCAGAGACTGGACAACAAATGACACAGCTACTTATTTCAGGACTTGACATTTAACAAAACTTTTCTTTTCAGGATCCCCAAAAGATGCCATCGCCCCCAGTCAGCAGGAAGTAAATTTAAGAACACAGCGCCCACACTCCCAAGTGGTGGGGTAGGTTGGTTTTGGTTCCCAAGTGGTGGGGTGGCTTGGTGTTGGTTGTTCAATTGGTTATGGATGATTGTCATTGTTTAGGTTAATTGGTTAAAAATTGTTCATGGTTACGGTTAGAAAAAAGTTAAACAAGAATGATTAGATTCATGATTTGTGCTTAAAAAAAATATAAAGAAAAAGGGGATGCAGATATATAGGATATAAGGATAGATTATGGAATCTTCTTTTAAAAGGATTTACTAGCTTTAAATATTTTATATTGCATTGATTTTCTGTATACAAATTGTGCATTTTGAGATTAATTGTGTCATTGTACAAATATTTCTATGCTTGTTTCAGGTAGTATACTTAATCAGTTTATCTAACATTGTAATCCAAATTGCTAGTCCATGAAAGTTTTTATTTCTAATTAATTATAATATAAAACAATGCAAGTCAGTAGTTAGACATTACATTCAGACATAGTCATGTTAGATATGTTTTCAAGGTCAAACAAATATATTTTAGATAAACAGGTCTTCTTCAAAAATTTCAGAGATCCATAGAATATGGCATTTAAAATATTTTTAGAACTTTAAGACTTTTCTGGACAGTGAGACAGGTCTGCTCCTGGCAGCCCCAATCTACTTTAAGAGAAAAAAGGGCATTGAAGAAACTCCATATGGAGTCTACTTTCCTTGTGGCAATGGATAGTCATTGGACAAGAACCCGACCCTGTATTGACTGCTTAACAGTGTGCTATTTGAACTGGACATGCAGGTTCCCTCAGAAAGTGACCTTTGAACTTTGACAGAACAAGCTGAGATGGTCCTTCAGGTTCCTGTTTTTCAGAGAAAACTGTCAGAAATGGCACGTGGATGGTGTGAGGCCAATAGAGGCCCCTGGTACTGGGCCTGGATATTCCCAGAGTCAAGATGCTTGGGAATGCAGTCCAAAGCGGTGGTAAACTCCATCTAAAGCTAAATTCCGACACGAGACCAATAAACCAACAAGTACCACAAGGGAAAGTTGAAAAGAACTTTGAAGAGAGTCTTCAATCTTCAGGACACAAGGAGAAATGACTGAACTACACCAAAATGGACAGAGCAGATTTTCTGCTTCATTGAGATGAAAAGAGACTCTGGGCCTGTAGGCTGAAGATGGATGCCCCAACTTTATAAAGGAACTTTGGGTGACTGTCCAGGCAGATAGGTATCATCTCTGTCATTTCTAGTTTTTGGAAGTTGCTTGCACTTCCTAGTTATTTGGGTAAATATTATTTCCTTCTTGGGTCTCTGAGATAATTGAAGATGAGATAGTTATAGTTTTCTAATGACAATTTTAGAAAAGAAACTTTGAAGTTAAAGCTTATAAGTTTTAGAAACATCAAAATAATAGTTTTTAGTTAGAAAGGAAATGAATTAGGTATAATCCTTTGGACTCATCAGAATAGGATAATTAATGAAATATTTTCTTGGAATTGTCAATTGTTAATGGACTGGACATTACTCATTTATTGTTTGTATATATTGTATATAATTATTGTACATATTGTATACTGTTTTTTTATGTTAGCTATCACCTTCTTTTTTTAAATTTGACACAAAAGGGGATATATGGGGATTTAATAAAGTTTCAGAAGTTTTGGAGATATCAGAGGGACTCTACCCACAGTCTATGTGGGGGGTTAGTAAAAGCTCCAGAAGTCACAGAGCTCTAACCTAGACAGTCAGTCTAGGAAAATCAGAGTGGTGATTCAAACCTTTAATCCCAGCACAGGGAGTATTCTGGGAGTGGTGACCTACACCCTTAATCCCAACTGAGTCAAGGTCACTTCAGATTATAGAAAGAATTCCAGGCTCCCAAGTAGGCAGTGGTGGAGCCACGCCTTAATTTATGAAAGGGTACTTAGGACAGGATTGAAACACAGAGGGAAGCATTTCCAAGGGAAGAGAGGCTGAGGAAGCTGGAAGACAGCTGGGTAAGATTTGACTGTGGTGTTTATTCCCTCTAGTATCTCCAGCTTCTTCAGAGATCTATCCCTGAGTCTCATTCTTTCGTGCGACACTGTTATGAACCGAAATGCTTTCCTCCTAAATTTCTATGTTGAAGCCCTAATCCACAATACCTTGGAATCAGAAAGTAGTGGGATTACAGTGGAGTATTTACAGTGGTCCTGAAGCCAGTCTGACTAGTGTCCTTGAAAGGGGGGATATCGGAATCCATAGTCCCTGGGTGCTCATATGCATAGAGGGATGGCCCCCTGAAGAGCAGTTGACTACAGCCAAGGAGAGGGGCCTGAGTTTTAACGGTTAAGGTCAGTGCTCTAAGAAGCCACCCTCAGTAAGTCAATCAAAAGACCCAATGTCCCCACTGAGAAGAGGGACAGGGAGATCCAGTGGCTCCTCAAGTCCATCTTAGGAATCCTGATGTAAGGTACACACAGCTCAGCAAGCCAATCAAGTAATAGCCTTGCCCATCAATGTCTAGGTTTTTGGATCCTACAAGACTGCCTGAGAATTCAGTGGTGTATAAAGTCTCTTTTCTTTTTCAAAGGATTTATTTACCTATGTATTTAATGTATATGAGTGCTCTGTCTTCATTTGCATCTGCAGGCCAGAGGAGGGCATTGGATCCTATTATATGTGGCTGTGAACCACCATGTGGTTGCTGGGAATTGAACTCAGGAGCTCTGGAAGAACAGCCAGTGTTCTTAACCACTGAGCCATCTCTACAACCCCCAAATCTCTTTTCTTGAGATAAGCCCCTTCTCTGGGAATTTGAGGCTTGGGATTCCTGGAGGAATATCTTGATGCAACAGTCCAAATGCCAATGTGAGGAACATAAGTGTCCAATTAGAATACCCTCATTCTTTCAGGTATGGGGGTTACAAAAGGAACCTCCCTGCTGGCTCACTCATCTCCAACTTACAGCCTCTAGAATGAAGAAATAACATCTTTGTGTTTTAAGCCACTCGATGTGTGGTATTATCATTTACTGTCAGGACAGCTCATGCAAACTCACACAAGAACTTACTGTGTGCCATACACACTGAACTCCAGGTATAAATAGTATATGATCAAAATATACTTATCAATGTATGAAATTTAAAAAGAATAAATAAAAATATTAATAAAAACATCCTAGTAAATAAGATAAAGGTTATATTCTCAAGAGTTTATGATCTTGAAGGAACCACATAAAAGGGGTTCACAATTGCCTGTAAGTCCAGCTCCAGGGAATCAGGCATTCTCTTCTGTCATGGGCTGCTTGACATACACACAAATATACACAAGTAAATAATAATATAAATATTTTTAAAGCAAACAGGCAATTACAAGGCATGCTAAATGCTACAGAGGGACAATTGCACCATGCTATGTGCCTATAGGAAGATTGAGTAATCTAACATGGGAATATGTGTGAGATGGGACTTCCAGATAAACAGTTTTCCATTCTTGACCCAAGTTTTTCCCAAACCATTAAGTCTTCCTCTGTGCTAGTCATTTGAGGTCACCCTGCTGACTACTTCTATTCCTTACTTACTATAGCCATTTATCCCATTAGGAAGAAACTCACTGCATTCGGGAGATTATCAAGAACAGCTAGATGTGCCTCCACATATGAAAACATACACTGCAAAGACCAAGCATATACATCCAGGGGTATAGTAGTAAACACCTGCAATCCCAGGACTACAGAAGCTGGAGAACTGTGAGTTCAAATCCAGCCTTGGCTACATAGGAAGACCATGTATCAAAAAAGCAGCCAACAAACTAAGTAACAACCAACATGGAAACATTTTTAATGCTTAAGTCTCAGAATCAGCTTTCATGAAACTGTTTAGAAACGTCAATATAGGAAAGCAAATGTCAGCGTGTAAGAGCAAAGATCAACCAAGCTAAGAATGTAACAGAAAGCTTTAAAAAATTAAGTGAGCCCAAATCACTTATATGCAATCCTTGATTTTAAGCAATTCTGGTATCAATAAAATACTGTGCAATGATTTTGATAAGATAAATGTGCGTTTTAAAAACCCAAGTCACTGAGTCGTATTTATTTTTAAAATAATGTGTTCTTCCAGTTTTATTGACAAAATACTCAGTATATTAAGATTTGGTCACTAGCTGGGTTTCTTAGTGGAGGTTAAATTTGGGGCTTCAGCTTTTCCACATGTGGAGTAAATAATAACATTTACTTGTAAATACTGTCATGGGGCAGAGGGGAGGGTTAGATGAGGTGGCTGACTGATGTCTATGAAGATGTATGGCAAACTCCACAGGCCTGGATTAAAGCTAGTATGAGTGGGGAGACAATTTCTACTGATCCAGCTGCACCCGTTCTGATCAAGGCAATGGCGGTTGCACAAAGAAGTGAGATTTCAAGATACCTGGTTATCACTTGTCATCAGCACTTGCTGGCGGTATGAGTGAGGTTCAGCGCACTTTAAGATGGACTCTTAGGGGCAGAGATCCATCATTACACATTTCCCATGAATCTTTTATAAGCTATGAACGTAGCATACAAAAAGCTTCCTGCTTCCGCCAGCAAACATCCTTCCAGACAACAAGGCTTCCATGTGCTCTGTGTTCTCAACAGATGATTAGATGATCTTGCACCAAAGTTCAAAAGCCTCCTGAACAACCAACACACCACCAGGAAGGTGGAGAGAATAGCAGCTTACAGACTGAGAAGGATCAGTGTGAAAAGTGCAGCCAGTATATCATAGGGAAACGTCCAACTCAGATGACAGGAGATCTCTTCGTTATCTGTTGGTCTATTTAAATAGACATGGGAGAAGGTGCTCTAGGGCCCTGCGAAAAGCAGAGCAGACAGACATGGAGAGCATGCATCACCTAAATACGCCTACCTTGGCCCTGTGTGCAGGAGAAGAGCACAGATGAAGTCGCAGGGCTTAGGATGTGTCCTGAATGCTGGCTGGGTATTCCTCCTTGCCCAGTGCAATCATCTGGACCAGTTAGAAGATCAGACATATGATTTACCATATCTGGATAGACAAAATATTTCCTCTCCTTTCTTAGCCAGTACAACTCTAACCCTTCCATGTGACACTCCCCTTTCTAGTCTGACTGTATGTATGAGCGGTGACTGGGGAGGGATGTCTTTTCCATAGATGACCCTCTGAGTCTCAGTGCAGCTTCAGTTTCTCTCTGACAGTTTTCCCTGCTAGTTCATGGACTGTGTGCAGCAGAAATATTATTCACACACACTCACTCTCTTTTTCTTTCACGGAACTCCAACTTAACACACTGTGGGTCAACTGGTATTTCAGGCTTCTGTTTGAAGATGCCACCTAAGAAGTGATATTACATCTTTCCCTATGTAACTCCACATCATGCCAGTTGACAAAGGAACTTCAGCACAGGACTGGCTTGATAGCTTGAGAGACAGCTATGTCCTGTACTACTGTCTTATGTGTGTGTTATTCTCAGACATTGGCCACCTCTAAGAACTTTCTCCTCTGCAAGGCATTCTCCTAAGACTTTGAGGGCCTTAGTGATTTGTTTCCTGGGCACTCTTACCATGGCCTCTGCTAATTCTGTATAATGCCACAACTTGGGTTCTTGTGCCACTGTTCCAGCTCCTTGGGGAGCGTGCCATGTCCTACTGGGACTTCCATGACTCTAATACCCTCTAAGAAACTCAGTATCCAAATGGGAGAAACCCAGAGGGGCTAAGTCTGTAAGCCCACATCCCCCTCTGCTGGACAAAATATGAAGGTACATAGGCGTCTGGGAAAGGACCACAGACCTCTGGAGATTAGAAAAGGGTTTCTTCTTCACTGCCCTGACTGCACATGAGCAAGCCGAGGCCCACCATAGCACCGTGAGTCATGGAAGTTAAGGGAAGAGTACTATGGCTCTATTCCAAGTGTCATCATCTCATGGAACTACACATTCACAGTTCAGTTCACCGCATCTGTGCAACTGAGTTCATGGGGGTTTTCAAGGTAAAGTTAAAACTTTCTCTAGTATGGCCATCAGCAAAAACTCGGTGTTGTGAGACAGAACAGTATGGTGCAGGTGCAGTCACGATCTGGGTACCCATCTCAGTCACAGCATCAGCAGTCTCCATGAGCCTAGACTGGACAAAGCTATTCTTCCACTGCCTCTCTGAACAGTACAGGAGTGAGAATAATAGTCTGGAACAGGGCTTCACTATGCAGACATATGAGGTCTAGGATTCTCTGCAAGTGACAGTGCTCCAAAGTACAAACAAAGTCAGTGTGGCAGCGCAGAGGAAGAGCACCCATTGGAATGCTCCATATCTGTGTCCCAATCCTGGCTCTAACACCAGTCAGCTGCTGGACCTAAAAGAGTCAGCTCTTCTCTCCAGGGCTTTGGCTTAAGAAGAAATGAGGCTGTGTCTGAATGCCAAAGTTTCTATATATTAGTGGCTGATATACATACATACATACATACATACATACATACATACATACATACATACAGGCTAATGATAACCACCAGGATTGACATTTTCTTACGAGAACCCTAACAGCTCCAGGAGTATGGTGATGCATAGAAGATAACCAAGAGAATCGACTATTCTACTCGGTTTATAATAAATGCAACTGAGTATACACTGAGCTATTTGCTCAGAGTGCAGAAGACCACAACTCATCATACTGACTCCCCACTACCAGCATACAAAAAAATTATAAGCCACAGCAGAAAACCATTGTCCTCTGTGAGTAGTAGTGCACCCAACAAGTTACCAAATTAGTCAGTTGACTCCATTAATTAAATATAAATGCAGCAATTCACATAAAGGACAAGTTAAAATATGGTAAGCATGATACTAGGCTATATGAGATTCACTCTAGAGGCAGGTTAGCAGCAGCACTGAGCTAATGATTCTACACTCTCAGCCCATGGAACCCAGATAAACAACAGCCCTGAGGAGATGAGCATGCTTGTCAGGCAAACAGCTTCAAGGCAGTGTCTCTGCCTAGCAACTCATGTTGCCCCCAGCCCCCACCCCCAGTAGCAGTTCCACATTCACAGAGGTGAGAGTGTTGTACAAATAAATGAAACTCAGGGATAGATCTCTGAGAAAGTCCAAGTTATTAGAGAATGTAAACACCACAGTCAGATCTCACCCAGCTGTCTTCCAGCTTCCTCAGCCTGGCTTCTCTAGGCTTCTTCTAACTTCTGTCTTTCTATGCCGGCCTTAAATACTGTCTTCATAAGTTAAGGCGTGGCCCCACCACTGCTGCCTGGGAGCCTGGAACTCCTTCTGTAAACTAAGAGGACCTCAAACTCAGTTTGGATTAAGGGTGTAGGTCCCCACTCCTGGGATTCTCCCTGTACTGGGATTAAAGGTGTGAATCACCACTCTCTGATCCTCCTAGACTGACAGTGGCTAGATCTTTCTAATATCACCGTAATTTTTAGAGCTTTTATTAAATTCCCACGTGAGAGGAACCAGCAGTGCGCAGGATGAGGTTTAGCACAAGGTCAGGTCAAGAACAGGAATGCTAGGAGGAAGTTGGGAAAATCATGACCCTAGTAGTGATGTAACTTGCATGACATTAAGCTACCTCATTTTTTCTAGGAAATCTAAAATTAAAGATCACCTATACACCTAAAATATTCTCTTTCATGAATTTCTCCCTTCAAATTATCTTTCAATGTTTTCCCTCTTTCCTTCTCCTGCTTAGCTCTCTTTTATTTATTACTGAATTGCTTTTTATATTTTGGTTTACCCAAAAAATTTGTTAGAAGTGTTCAGCTCCAAATGAAGCACAGTTCTGTCTTACTTGTACATAAGACTATTAAGACCTAAGAAGTTATAAGTACTATTTCAAAACTGGTACCAGAAGTCCCTCTAAGCAAACAGTCTTTTCAAAAGGCCCATGTAACAAATAAGATTCTTTGGACTTTCTCCTTCTCTTAAGTCTTCCATTGTAGATCTGTGTCTCTCAAGACCCACAAGAATGCCACTAGAGTTGGCTGAGCTGACATAACACTTGTGAAGCACACTAACATAGACAGATTTACTACCAACCATTGTACCAACACTAAACTACCTAATCTTTAGGTTAAAAAGCTAGAGAATTTCCTGCATTAGTTAGAGGTCACAAATGATAGACTGGTTTACACACTTTGCTATTTATTAGGATTAATGTGAGCTCTGTGGAGAAGGGAATTACTTTGGTTTTTATCTGTTGGGTCTCTTTCCATTATGCCTAGAGGGGTGATAAATCCATGAGAGGAGTTTTTGATGAATGACATAATTACATTTGAATGTCTTATGATTATAAACACAAATAATAACAGTGACAGAGCTGTGTACATACATAGATTAATGTCATTTCATGGTTACAGGGACATCACAATGTGGTTAAGGGCAGGGGGTAACCAGTAACATCATCAGAGTCTTTACTGGTATGTGACCAACTCTATCTTGGTTCCACACTTATTCTGATGCAGTGGCCTCTGTCTCAAAGATAGAATTGTCAGAAGTCTCTTTAAAAGTTTATGGTATTGAAGAGGTATACAACTCTAGGAAGAATATGAAAAATACACATTTTCACAAACATATGCCATCTGCCCACACAGACATGGATAGAAGCGCATGCAGAAACAGAGTTAGGAGAAGCTTCGAATCTTCCACCTCCCACATCTGTGGAGTGGCTCTTAAAATGTGGCTTGCTAATTTTATAGCCTATTTCAGGATGGAAATTCTAAGCAAGTACTTTCCTTGGTGAACAATATTATAGTAATTTCTTCCTGAAAACAGAGAAGCAAAGATCATTGTAAGAGATCCACGGAATTTGAGATATAACAAGGGTCCAGGTAAATTTGTACAGTGTCTAAAGCAATATTTTCTGCTCTAGTTTTTATTACCATTTAAAAACCTATTTTATCTACTATTTTTGGATGCAAGTCATTTAAACCCTTCCTGGAATAAAGTAAAACTAAGACTTAAGCCTTTCAAAAACACAGAAATATGTGCACCAACCTCACAGAGATTTTTCTAAGAATCTGTTAACAGTGCATGAGAATGCTCTATGTAAACAATAAAATGTGTAGCCACAGATGCCTGAATCGAGGTTCTTTTTTCTTTTCTTTCTCCTTTTTTTCCTTGCAGTCTTCAGCCAAGACCACCCTTGACAGGTTTTCTGGTTGTTTTTTTATCCTCACTTTTACCAGTTCTTCTTCATGCTTGGCAAGAGTTTTAGTCGCATGTGGGAGTCCCCACCTCACACAAGAAAGGTGGCTGCACAGTTTAAGGAGAAAAAAGATAGCTGGCATGATTCAGCATAGCTGTGGTTCCCAAAGAAGATGACAAGACTGATGGTCAGGTAAGCCCAATGGACTCAAACAACAAAGCTTTATGACACCAAGGAAATTCCCAGTATCTACAGTTCTTCCCAGGAAGGGGCGGGTAGTGCTGATTTTTTTTTTTTTTTTTTTTAAAGCTGTAATTCAGATTCTATTCAAGAAATTACTTTTCCAACCCAAATTAGTTAACATATTTACTTTCACATTTCCAATGCTACATAAAACATTTGCACGTTTTTATTTTCCTTTTCATGTGAATGTGTGTGTGGTCTGCATGTATTCATGTTTACATATGTACGTTCAGCTACACATGCACATGGGTGATATATGAGTGTGGAAGCCAAAGGTTGATGTCAAGAATCTTTCCCAATGGCTTTCCCCCTTCCTCATCTCCCTTTTTCTCCTTTTTGAGATAGCATCTCATCATAGAGACCAGGGTAGCTTGAAATTCACAGAGATCCATCTGCCTCTGATTCTCAAGTGTTGGGATTAAAGGTACGTGCCACAACACATGGCTATCCACATTCTTTTCGTGTTAGGATCTCTCAGTCACATTTATAGATTACCAATATGGCTAGTTTTACTGGCCAGCTTTCTCCAGGAACCCCTTGTCTCTGCCACTGGAGGCAGTAATATAAGTGGACAATCACATCCACCTGACATTTACGTGGGTTCTGGGGACCCAAACTCCAGTTCTCTTGCCTGTGGTGAAATTTTTCCAACTGCTGAGCCATCCTGCCTTCGAGCCCTCATAGTTCTTTATGTGGCCAACCTTATGGAAACAGAGAACCCCAGGTACTACAGCCTCCTGCAGAACTCTGCTCAGCAAACTGGCTCCAGGCTTTTATTCTACTCTCTGTCTTCGGTGAAAGGAGACCTGGTAATCAGATGTAGGACTGTAATCGCAGTTGGTCAAACTTGGGTTTGCCTCTGCATCCTGACAGCGATGTGGGACCCAGGCAATTTATTTGGAAGTCACGGAGGTAATGCCATCTTGTCCTGATCTTACCCTGGCTCCATTTTTGTGTTTGCTCAGGCACCTTTCAGCTCCTAACCCCTGATCAGTCACGTCTACCTTGGCAGCACATTTGGGACTTTCTGTGACCCTGACGATGGCCCAGATGTATAATCATAACAGCTGGTAAGTTCCACCAAAACAAATGCTACCAGGTTCCCCTGAACCACAACTAACAATGATGTCATTTTAATTTTGGTGGTTTTTACCTTTATAAATGCTGTACCCCTGAGCTTCAATATCAAGAGTTCTTTGGTGAAAAATGCTGTTGTTCATTGTAAGCTAATAAAAAACTCAAATTTGCCCTAATATGCATGGTGGTCTATAACTTTCTCACCTGGACTTTCATTTTCTGTAAAATGAAGACAGCAGTAACTCTTGAGTGGATTGTGGTTTTTGTGAAGTGACTATTCAATACCTGGTGCCTATGAAGTACTATTTAGTAAGTGTCTGTTACTGATGTTACTGCTGTTTTGAGAGCCAATTTCCAAAGGACAGATATGAAGGTAAAGACAGGGTCAGAGTCAGTGTCAGGAAATGGAAGAAATTAAGGAACATGAGAAGAGAAATGGATGAGTGTCGGTGCTGGGAAAGGTCTCCAGGAAAGGCTGTCCATGGGAACATTACCCTTGATGTCTACACTTAGAGGTGTTAGATTCCTATCAGAAGCAACCTCCAGGCCTAGACTGATAGGCATCCCCAACCCATGAGTACAGTGACGTACTCTGCAGCTGTTGCTTCTTGCCACCCTGAGCTTCCTGTTTCACTCTCTCTTGCCAATACAACATGGCCAGAGCAGGTTTCCTGACAGTGGCATCATTTTCTCCTGGGCCACCCCCTCTTGAGCTCAGCTTGGTTGTCCCCCAGTGCCTTTTCCACACAATCCAGCCCTCATCTCAATTGAACTTCAACCTGGACACACTGAGACTTGAATTAGCTCAGCAGCTCTGCTTTCTTCTGTCTTACCAGATGTTGTAGTTACTCTTTTATTGTTTGTTGTAAGACACTAAGACTGAGGCAGCTCAGAAAAGCAAACATTTATTTGGGCCTTACAGTTTCAGAGGGTTAGAATTCATGGTCCTCATGGGGGCTGGGTCATAGAACAGGCAGGTGTGGAATTGAGCAGTAGCAGAGAGCTCACATCTTGAGACACAATCACGAGGCAGAGAGAGTTAAGTGGGAATGCTAAGTTTTCTTTTCTTAACCAATTGGGGATCAAAGATTCAAATATATGAGCTAATGGGGGACAATCTCATTTAAGTCACCATATTCCATCCTCTTGTGGTCACATCATAGTACGAAATGTATTTAGTAAAACTTCAGAAGTCCCCATAGTCTCTCAGAGTCTCAACACAGTTTAAAATTCCAAAGACATTTTCTGGGAGCCAAAATATTCTCTTAATTAAATTAAATCTTAGTATTATCTGATACATATAGGCTATGCTCAATTTATGTGATTGTCTCAAAACTGTATTTTTACAAATGGGTTATTTTAGCCATGTTTTAGACAACATTTATGTATTTCATGTGGTTCCTATGAATTTTAACTTCCTTTTATATGCAAGAGCAATTTGTATTCTCTCTTCCCTAAGCCGTCTCGTTTAAATAGTTGGGTAAATGAAACAGACTCCCGCCTTCTGGACTGGTACAGTTTGGACCTAAATGTTTCCCTAAAACTCATGCCGTAAAAGTCTGGACCCCAGAATGGGAGGCAAAGGAGCCTCTAAGACGACCAGGACGCCTTTAGGCCACTGGAGGCCCCTCCGAGGGATGGCGAGTTACCTGTCTTCTCCCTCACTGTTGTTTCCAGACCAGGAGATTTAGAAAACCAAACCAGATAAACAATTGCCAACTGGCACCACTAAATCAATAAGACACTAGCCCTGAATTCATAGGGAAGGAGCTCCTGACGAGTTCTCTGAGAGCCTGTTTCTGGGTGCAGCAGGCTGATGCTGCAGATGAACCCAGCTGTCATACTCTCTGGCTTCTTGTTCTTTTTTTTTTTTTTTTTCCCCTGATCATTTTCTGCATCCATTTCAGGAAGTTGTCTCCACTCTTACAGTGCTTAACACGTGTGATATGCACATGGCTTCTCTTGGCAAGAATCTCGTCTGTAAATTATTTGTAACACTACCAAAGGTATGCTGAGTGACACTGCAAAGGATGTCAGCTTGCCATGGTAACATTTATGAGGAATTCTTTTTTTAAAAAATCTCCATTCCCTTGATGTCTATATTATGGGCCGTTTTGTAGACTCACTTATGTGGCCCAAAGAACAATCTTGTGTTCTGTTTTTTTAAAAGGCACAGGGAACACATAAGGGTGGTTCTCCTCTTTCCCTTGTCTTTGTCATTTTTATAAATAATTGGAAGAAGATACCTGCTCTGTTTTAAGGAGGGTTTTTTTTTTTTAAAGAATATTTCATGGCTCTGGTTGTGCATGTTTAAAATCAAGGTTTAAATCTTCTCACAAAGAAATATGTGGAATATATATTTTAAAATATACATCTATTTTTAAACTATTAAAAGAATCCATGTTCTGTATAACAATTCACATTTCTCATGTGGCTCACTAAGCCATATACCTGACACCAAGTCAGTTCTTAGTGACATCAAATAAGTTTATACACTCAATCCAAAAGGAAAAAAGGATAAAGTTTGTCCAGAACCAAGGCTGCTCGCTGCGGTGGAAGCTACCCAGTCCTAGCTACCCAGGTCCCAGTAGATCTGGCCTCCAGCTGCAGCTGCCAGCACTAAGCATTAACTACTCAGGTCAGAGGAGCTGCCTCACTGTTGCTGACAGCTAAGGAAAAGCAAAACAAGATGTCTTGGAAGGAAATGGGATCTAATAGATGAAAGTGACCAGAATGAGCCACCAGGAGACTTCTTGAGGATAAATTTTAATTCTGAAAACTTAAAAGCGCAGATGATCATTTAAGTCATTAAATGATAGATCGTAGAGTAGATGTGAGAAAATGATTTATTTGGCCAGCTGACCTTCTCAATAATAAAAATATAAGTATGCGATTGAGCTTTTGTTTTATACAAAGAAATAAAATGCAGAAGCTAAACCTAAAACCAAAAGCAGACTACACAAATGTTTCTCAGCAGAGCATCTAATTTCTGAACACTCTGGTGGGCAAGGTACAGACCCCCTGTAGTAAAATGTAATCCTATGTAATCAGATTTGCAAAGACAAATGGTAAATCCTCACATCTCGTCTCCCAATCACTCTGTCTTCTGAACCTTGCTTTTTACAGTACATGGGAGAGAAGAGAGTGAGGCTCTGGCAGTCAAGTGATTCACAACAAATGAATTCTTCCACTCTCTTGCCCCCGTGATCCAGAGAAAGGGAGAGGAAGAAGAAACATGCTAGTGAGCAAATGTAGGAGGAAATTAACTGGGACTGCTGGAGGATAATTTTGACAACATTAAAAAATAACATCTAGCTGTTATTCTAGGACAATGATCAAAAACTTAATATTAGATAAGGATTTTCTTCTGTAGGAATAAAATCCTTCAATGATGTAAAGTTAGTATTTCTGAATAGTACTTAAAATGGTCCTAGCAGATAAAAATCACTTTGTTATTAGCACACTTTAGTATGCTTTAAGTTGGCACGTAGAATGCACGCAGTATTCTCAGTAAAGCGGGATTCTGTAGCGGTTGTTCTGTGTCTATGAAGTCCAGCGGTGAGGCTCCTTGTTTAGAACAATCAGATAAGGTCTCAGTCCATTACAGTGAAGCCCACCGCAGCAACCATTCTTTAACTTGTGAACTAAAACAACAACAAGCATTATTTGACACTAAGAAACGATACGCAGTCGGTGGAGATTTACCTAGGCAGATGACTTGAAACAAAATATACACAGTGAATGATACTCCAGATTCTGACAAGATTAAAATCTTCACATTTTCTCTATGCCTGATGTTTGATGTCTATGGGAACACTCTGAGCTTTGGTTAAGTCTAACTTGGAACCTACTTCTTCAGTCTGTATTCAGACATTGTAGCCAGGCCTCACTATGGTCTCACCCCAACTTTCATGTTTTAGTAATCCCTTGTATCTGATATACAAATAGGTGCTGGAAATGACCAGTTTCTATATGTGAAATTGTTCTCAGAACCAAATCCTTGTCACCACCATTTAGAAGGAAGTCTGCTTCATCTCAAATGTTGTATGAAACGCTCACTATCTGTTGGTTACAGGGTGGGACTGTGGACATGGGGAAAAAAGGCATAGCTCTGGACTAGAGAAATGCAATTTAAGTATTCCAGCCCCTTTGAACCCATATGTTGTCTTTTTGAGCACTTTCAGCTAACTCCAGCAACCCATTTACTATGCTTTCTCTTAGATAAGAGTGGTAGGAAAGAAGAGCAGAGAAATTACTGTAGAAATCAGAACTATAACTCATCTTTGCTAATTTATTTCTGCCTTGGACATCAATCAAAATCTAAGTTCTTTGCAAACACATCCTCAGGGTTAATAGCTAACTAGTCAATGGCTCCACAAAGACCACAAGGAGCAGCACACTATGGCAGAAGTTGACGCAGAAAGGTTGCCAGGAATTGCTCCTATAGGCACACCGCATTGGTATGACTAACTGATAATGTAATGGCCATCATATGGACTCTTGTTAAGAACTCTGTGACATACATTTTGTTATTCCCAGCATAGAGAAACTGAAGCTGAAGAGGCTTTCTGTACCACGCTTTACATCACAGCAGCAGAATTTCAATTTCTTTCATCCTGTGATGCCTCCTTCTACCATCCAATCAAGCATGGAACAAACACACAGTTTAAGCAACTACCACTTTTTAAATTTAAATAGAGGGTAGACCAACAAGTGAATGAAAAGATAGAAACACATGTAGAAGGCAACTGCCTTAGTGAGGGAGATTCTTAGGAACCTTCCCTTCTAGAATGGCCATGAAGTATTATAATCAAACATTATTTTTTCAATGGTAATAGATGAGCCATAATAAAAGATATAAAACCCACTTACTTCACTTCTTAAATTCACCCCTGGCTTCAGTTCACTGTGGAAAATGAGCAGAGTCTGAGTTATTAAAATTAAAATAACTCTTATTAAAATTAGAGAATTCAGAGGCACAGGCAAGCCTCAGAGAGTCACTATAAGCTTTGTATTTGACAACTGACAAAAAGTCCAGGAAAGTTGCAAATGGTATTTCAAGGACTATGTACTATGCTTAGAACTTACATATCAAACTTAAATACTGAACAGAAAGCATTTTTTTTTTCAAAACTTTGCCTCTTAACCCATACTGAGTAAGAGTCAGAATGGTATACTGTGAAAGTTGCTTACCCCATTGGGTGTAGGTGCTAGGAGTGGTTAATTCTTGATAATAATATTAAGGGTATCAATAAGTTGTTTTTAGGGCTAGAGAAATGGTTTAGAGCTTAAGAGCATTGGCTCCTCCTCCAGAGAACCTGGGTTTTATTCCCAGTACCCACATAGCAGCTAACTCCTTTATCTGGTCATTGGGGGAACCACACACAATGCTTCCTAGACATACATTTAGACATAATATCCATACTCATTAAAAATATATTTTTAAAAATTGGGGGAATGAGTAGGAGGAGAGGAGGGGAGGGAAGGGGAACTGTGGTTGGTATGTAAAATTTTTAAAAAGCCTCTAATTAAAAAAAAAAAAAGAAATTGCTTATAGGGAAAATTTAAGATCCTAAGTAAATACATAGATGTCTATTGCAGTACAAATTCAAAGTCACTGAAGATCTATATACACTTCAAGTTACCTACAAGTCAGTAGGTAACTTGAGCATCCTACAGACAAAGGAGAACACGGAAACTGATGTTGGGAGACCCAGCATATCCTGTTATCCAACATCACTTGTGGGTAGAACCATGCTTTTCATTCCCTTCAACAATATTTTATAATCACTAGAAGAGACAACTACCATCAATTAAATCATATGTGGAGCTTGGAGAACTTTAGAAACAGAAATTAGCAATTAAAATTTGTGTTTCCAAGGACTTATTCCTAAGGGTAATTTTTTATGTTTTTTAAACATGTCAACATATTTTTATCTCTCAGGAAAAATATATTCATCTCATATTTTAGGATTAAAAATAAGTCCAATGTTATCACCAGGCAGTAATACATTCAAAAGATAAGCACTGAATGACAAAGACCTATTTTTGTCTCTATACCATATTCTGCCAAAGGGGGTAGAAAAGAACCAAGCTACCCACTGATTCACTTTAATTAATTTGGGTGTAGGGACAACATTTACATGCATGATACACTCTGTGTGGTGATGAATTAAGAGTCCTTCACAAATAGGTCTATTCTTGTAATGAGGTTAGGAGTTATATCAAACAAGAAAGCAAATAATTCATAACAGAGCATCTGTGTTTTCATCCCTCATCTTGAAGAGTGTGATCTTATTTTTTTTTAAAAAAAAAAGCCACTTGGAATTGCTAACTCTTCTCTTTCAATCGAAGTCACCCAGGTGGCTGGGAGACAGTTTAGTTGGGAATCTGCCACACAAGCACGGGAATCCAATTTGGACCCCCAGCACTCACACACAAGACCAAATGGCTTATACCTTTTTAATACTAGCAAAAGTGAGAGGTGGAAACAGGCAGATCCTTAGGGTTTGCTAGCCAATCAGTAAACTCCAGGTCTACTTCTAATGAAGGAAGTTAGGGCGGAAACTTAAGCAGGAATTTAAAGCACAAACTGTGGAGGAATGATGCTTGCTGGTTTGCTCATGCTTATGATCTTATGTGGTCTGGGGTAACCTTCCTTGGGAATGGTGTTGCTCACAGTGTGCTGTCCCCTTCTCCCTCAATTAACAATTAAGGCACTTTGCCACAGATATGCCCAAACATCAGTCTGAACCAGGCAATTCCTCAATTGAGACTTCTCTCAGATAATACTAGGCTATGTCAGCTGGAAGTTAAAGATAACTAGGAAAGGGTTAAATATAAATTATCTTTCTGGTGGCTGAGAAAATATGTTGGACTTCCAAAGATGTGGTCTGCAGAGAATGTCTGCTCAACTTTGGGTCTCCATGGCACCGAGACTTTGGAAATCACAAGAATAATTGATAAGTGATTGCTATTTTTGAATTTGCCACCTGCAGTCACCATAACTCCATGCACAATTTCATTTAATATTCATGACACTGAAATTATTAGCCTTTTGCTATACAAGCAAGTTGTTAAAAGGTCATATATTGCTCGGTGACACATAACTAGTAATTGTTAGAGTTTGAGTTGGATATTCTGATTTTAAGACAGAGGTTTAGCGCAACCAAGCTCAGCTGAACAAATGTGTTTGATGGCTTGTTTAGCCAACATGGGGTTGGGGGGCAGTGACCAAAGGCAAATGGGTCTTCAGAAGGCAGACTTCTTTCTCTGAAAGTGAAAACAGTTTGGAGGTCATAAAGACATGAGATGTCTCTAAAAATACAGGGGCCAAAATTGAGCAGATTGTGTAATGATGGGATTGGCAGTTTCCTAACAAAGGCTGTTTGTGAGTCTAGTCATAGATGTTTCCAAGATTCTTCAAGACATTTGCTCTTAAAGGCATCAGAAAGACACAACACAATGGCAGGACTGTTGCTTGTAAAAAGAAAAGCTACAGATTTGTGGTTGTGATTATGTTGTTTTAATTCTTTTAGTAAATGAAATTCAACAGCTCAAACATATTTGCTAATAACATAAAACTGATTATAAACACTGTATACTAGCACATTAATGTGCACTTGAATTGAGTTTGGAATAGTAGCATCTTGGACTGCATGGCAGCAGCTGGCACTTGGCAGTCATTCATAACCACTTGAAGACATCTGTGTTGAGGCCATAATGGCTACTATTATGACCATATAAAAATTATAACTATAGCATCAAATGACTGTCTGAAAAATGTTCAGCAAGACTCTATCCCTTTACATATAAAAGAAATGCATATGAATTATCAATGAGATAATAAAAATATGAAACATATTTCTGCTCACATTATACAAGTTCCTAAATATAATGAGACCTGTAACTGTTACTCAAAATATTTACACATAGCTAAGTGATAATTTAATTATTTGCTGAGCATAGTTCTTTATCATTTCCCTAATAAAATATTTTGGTGTATAAAATTTTCAATTCATGTAACACAGCTATGTCAGTATAACATGCTATTATCTTGGTTTCATTCAAGTGATTAAGTACAAACTGCTTAATCTCAATCCTCATAGGTCTATGGGATGCAGCCTAACGAACAGCATTTTAAGCACTTTCTGCCTGTGGTCAGTAATGCTGCTGTCCAGTGACCACACTGTAATAAACATTACTCTTCACTATGCTGACTCTCCCATTCTTTAGCATTTCTTGTGGTCACACCTTCCTTGGCATTGGTGAATCACTTGTGCACAATACATGGACACCTTCACTCAGCAACTACTGACCTAGCAGTTATGTGACAGACCCCATCAGGCATGTCAAATTGACATTGGTATATGACATTTTCATTACAAAGTTAATGCTCAAAAACCACAAGATCAAGTTTTTTAAAAAGGTATAATAAAAATAAAATTGTATATTTAAGTAAGTTTGTAATTTTGTGTTGGATCACATTCATAACTATCTTGGGGTGAGTATGGTCCTATAGGCTGGAAATTTCTACAAGCTATGCAAAACAGTGGTACAATGTGAACCAGAGATACAGAGGTGAATAAAGGCACAGTCCTTGCTTCCATAGAGTTCAAAATCTAGATAGATAAATAGTTATGATGGTGTATGATGGTATTAAGTAAACATTAGGGAAAAGATGCTTATCTTACAATGAGAGAAATCAGAAGTTTTATAAGAGAGAAGATGGCAAGAATTTAAAAGGTTATATTATACTGAATTAACTTTATAGGAAAGTTTTAAATATAGGGGCTTCCTTGTTCCCTTCTCCCAGCTTTCCAAAACATGACCAAGGTTAAGAACAGGAAAAGGATGTGTGAACAAAAACTTTTCAAACTAGTGATCTAATTTTTTTGGAGAAGTATGTGTTAAATACTAAACACAGCTCCTTAGTACATGCGCACGCGCGCGCGCATGTGTGTATCATTCTTATTTACAAATAAAGAAGTAGAAGAGTTGCCAATCTGCTAGCTCAAGGTAGAGCAAGAATTTGATCCAAAATATTTATCTCTAGCATACCGCTACACCAATATGTTATGATTAGCATGGTCCAGAAATGGAGGCAACCTATTACAGTTACTTCAGGGAAAGTTGTGGGGACCAGATTTTGATAGTAGAAACAGAAGACAAGACCAGAGAGGAAACGGTAAATCTAGGACCATGGAAGCTCACTGCATCTGAGAGCTCCAGTTTCCTGTGTACAAGCACAGAGTCACTTCTTCTTTAGCAAGGGCAGAAGCTATGAGCACAGCGGCCCGCCATGTCCTCTGTGGCTGAGTTATGTGGTGTAGCTAAACTAAAGGAGTTCTGCAGATGTAATGAAGGACCTTGGGGCTCCAACACTCGCCATCTCTTAACACCCTCAGACTTTCAGTCCATTGCCCACATCTATCCATTTCTGTCCTGTCTTCTTTTCAGCTAGTACTCCTGAAATTCTATGAAAACCTTCCTCTTCTGGATGATGACAGGAACTTTATAGGCAGATCAGTGTGACTTCTTATAGTGAGTCTTGCTGATAGCTTTTGGAAGTCAGTCAGAGGGCCTCAGTGTATGGCTGCATGATAGCAAGTTTCCCAGTACAAGGCTTTTACACAGAAGGTGAGCTCCAATGGTGGGCATTAGGTCTCATCAGATGAGCTTTGCAGACAACCATGGATCACAGCCAAGAGCATCAACAGGCACCTGGCAGCCTTCTAATTCATGAACATGGATCATAAAACATAGCTCATGTAAAGGAAATTGCAAAGGTACCAGACTTTGATCATGCATAATGCAACACGGTTAATCTGTGACCAGTGGAGCACATAAAATGTAAAATGCCTCTGGTTTCTTTGTTGTTTGATTACTTAGCTACCCCTGACTTTGACAATGAACTTAAGTTTCATTATAACATTTAAGATTTGTTCTGATAAAGTTATCACACAAAAGGCTTCACTTTTGGTAGTCTTTTCATTTAATTGAATACGTTAATTCATTTAATTTCATTAATTGCATCCATTTAATAAATTCTCACCTTCTCTGGGCCCTAGACTTCTTAAACCCTTTACAGGGTAAGCTTTTGTAAGACTAGTTGCACTGTAACAGTGTCTAATACTGAGGTAATCACATAATATGGCAAGAAGCCATTTCACTCCATTGAACAGAGGTGCAAAGGAACAAGCACTGTCTCTACTGCCAGTGTGTAAATTAAGATGCTACATTGCCCATCATCTGTTCATTCACTATCTAAAAACAAACAAACACTTTTTGAGTACAAAGAATGTTTTCATATGTTCACATTGATTTTACGTATATATAATATCAGTGCTGACTTTGAGGAGAGTTTTTGAAAAGAGGAAAGTTAGCTTCAATTCCTCTGTGTTCTAATAGCAGATGAAGTTTTTTTTTTGTGGTAATGGGACACCAAGGACAGGGTGGAGGTAAACCAACTCACCCTTCATAGTCAGCTAAAGGACTTTCCAACCATATGTCTGAATACCCCAAGCGGCAATGTGACACTCCTCCTAGTCACTGTCTAGTCACTGTAAAGCCACTCAAACAGTTTCAAACATCCTTCACTCCTGTGTCATCATAGAAGCTATGGCAGCCATTACATTTGTGGTAATGTTAGCCAACTTCCTGGTCATTGGAGGTTGGAGGATTGTTTTTGGTCAAACTCAACAAGCATATTTTAAAACGTCTGTATAGTTGACTCACTCTTAAGGAAATGCAAATCATAAACCCAAAGAGTCTGACGGGGCTTCTAACAGATACAGCAATGAAGACATTTACAATAAGATGCACATTATTGAGAAGTGACACAGGCAAGTGAAGGCTGAAACCTACCACCTCAATGAGATAATATGGAAATCAGGAAAACTGAATAGATGATAGTTGTAGAAATTGAGGATGCTTTCAAGACAGAAAATATAGCACATATATGATTAGTAGGAAGAAAAAGAGCTTTTGTTTCTCTTGGTTTTTTACTATCTCATAACTTAATTTATGATTTCATATGGCAATGACATTAGTAATTGAATATTCAATTTTAGTTCCTTTGTGATTTAATTAAAATTTCACACCAGAATTAATTTAAAGAATGATGAGAACCATTTTAAATTAGGCTATGCAAGTACATTAGAGGCATCATATATAAATAATCTTTTTCCTTAAAATATTTACAGATTTGTTAGAAAATCACAAATTAGCCTATACAAAACAAAGTTATAATGTAAAGCCAAAACCTTAAAAAACATTTTCCACATCTGAAAGACCAGTATTCAGGAATCTTAGGCAGAAGGATTCCCATGACTTTAAGGCCAGTCTGGGCTACAAAGTGAGGCCCTGTTTCAAATACAATACAATACAATGTAACAACACAGCACAACACAATAGGACACATGATAACATGATAGAGAATTAGAAACAGATGTAGCTGAATTAATCAAGAGCAAAGAAACTACTTCATACAAAGTAACTGACTCTAAGCTATTATTTGTAGCATCATTTTATCATAGAGAACATCAGCAAAGGATGGGATGTTAACGTCCTTTCCATCTCCAGAGACCGACAGTAGTTAGAAAAAAGCATATTTCCTAGTGATTTAAAAATTATTTTCAATGCTACTATGTCATCGGTTCACAAAAAAACATTCTTGATTTGATATTAGTCCTTCTATTAAAAAAAAAGCAGTTGGGGAGATGTTAAGGTGCAAAATAAGCTGCCTATACACATCTTTCGGGTCATGCTTCCCCTACAGATGCACCAATTCTTCCTGGACACCTCTAGAAATCACAGGAGCCTGGCATGTAACATGCAACCTCACAGGCACTGTTCTCTTGCATTGTGGTTGCTTAAGGGACCTCTTGTTGCTGACAAAATTGGCACAAGGCTCTGCTCCAATCGACGGTACCAGATGGATTGCTCAAGGCACAGCTGCCTGCATATCCCGCTTCTCCATAGGAAAAGATAAAATCTAGTTCATCCCACTGTATTATGCCTCTTATGCTGCTTCAAAATCTCCCTGAGTAGAGACCCTGCATCCATATTAGTACATTCTGTACACAGATAACATCTTCAGTGTCTTAAAGAAATTTTAGTAGCATTACTTTGAATATTGACCCTATCTTGTTTTCTCTTCCTAGGATGTAGATATGAAGTCCTAGGAGCCCAGGGGGAAGAAGATCTGGGGGACATGAGTCATATTGCTTTCAGACTCACCTTTTCCAGTAAAGCTGCTGGTCTCCAACATGCCTCAAATCCTTCCTCCCTTTTCAGGTGAACTGTGTCTCATGATATTCCTGTGAGGATTCAAGGAATAGACCCGTGATGGGCCCAACCTTCTAATTATGCAGACATGTCCAGACACCTCTGAATTCTAGGGAGAATGGAAGGGAGCCTCAAGCTGCACATGTTATTTATTTTATACAACTCCTATGAGATAGTCTGGAAGACTGTGGCTTCAGTAACTCACTAGACAATTTGGCAGCTTTTCCTCTAAACAAAAAACAGAACATTAGCTTAAGTTCACAATGGACAAAAGGTATCACGGCTTAGGAAGAAATGTGTGAAACTTGGATGAAACAACTGATGTGGGATGTCTTTTTATAGTCAGTCTGGGACTTCAGGTCTGTGGGTCTGGACCATCAGCCAGATGGGCCAGAAACCTCTCATTACAAACGGCTTACTCTCTTAGTAATACAATCGCTACAAGACTTTTAGGCACGGGGATTGTAAGGCTTTAAGTCCTGGTTCACTTGTTAGCAGGACAGCAGATCTGTTACAAAGGCCCTTCTCTATGTTCATGCCTGGATCCACCTTTTGGGGGCCTGCTGTTCTATTTAGTCACATTGTTCATCTTGGGGTGCTCACAGCTTCTGCCATGGAGTCTCAGCTTATTTCTTAGCAGGAAGAGTTCTGCTTGTTTTGTTTCTGACAAATTTCAGGCCTCCATTCCTCCCAAACTCTCTTCTCCACAGAGACAGAGTTAGTCTTCTCAGGGGCAGGGACTGTCTGTCCAGATTCATGGCCCAAACTTCTATCACAGTACTCTTTCCATTGTTCAGTGATCCTTGCTATTACCAACTGTTCTTCAAGGATCCTACAACCCCACCTGTGTCTTCTACAATGTCTGAATTCTAATTCCAACCCACTTCCAACCCCTTTTTCTGTAAGGCCCCACAGAAAGAAGCATGTTTGAAACAGTGGAAAAAAATAATATAGATGAAAATAACTCACAGACCTCTCTGTGGGAGTGGAGAAATATTACATATTTCTGTATTACGCTGTAACAAGAGGCTGTATTGCCAAGCCACTCAGAGGAACTTTAGGCTGGTGACATGACTGAGCTTGATATTCCAGGGGCCGCTCAATATGGTTTGACTTCTATCTATGACTTACACAGAGGGGTGTGTTGACTCAGGCCTATAATCCCAGCATAGAAAAAAATTGCTGAGTTTGGGATCATCCTGGTTTACATAATAAGATCCTATTTTCAAAAGGTAATTATTTAATAAAACTGAGCAGAAATTAGGTGAAATCAGTCAACCAAAAATGTTATTATATAATAACAGTTATTAAGAGAAAGAAGGTGGGTCCAGAGTGGTAGCTAATATTTTCAATATTCTAAAAAAGTATTCTCACTTAGAGAATTCGTAAGGAATGGGATAAAGCGCACATCTTCAGTATTCAATAGTTAGCTTTATCAACTAGATAAAATGCTTGTAATTTAATTATAGGCTCAAAAGTACGAGGTGTTTCATATTGCTGGTTTAGGTTATTTATTTGTTTTCAGACAGGGTCTCATTATATAACTCTGGTTAGCCTGGAACTCACAGTTTAGATCAGGCTGGTCTACAGATCACAGTGATCTACCTGCCTCTACCAAGAAGTGTCACCGTGGCAGACATGATATAATCTGGAAGAATGGTTTTGTTGGTGTGTGTGTGTGTGTGTGTGTGTGTGTGTGTGTGTGTGTGTGTGTGTGCGTGTTTGTATGTGTGTGTATGTCTCTGTGTGCATGAGTGTGTACATTCACGAACACAAACATACACATATATAAACATGCATTAAAATTTGAAGTTTACCACTCATGTCTTAGCTAGGGTTTCTATTGCTGTGAAAAGACACCATGACCACAGCAACTCTTATAAAGGAAAACATTTAATTGGGGCTGGCTTATAGTTTCACAGGTCCATTATCATCATGGCAGGAAAGATAGCAGTGTGGTAGCAGACATGCTGCTGGAGAGGTAGCTGATAGTTTTACCTGGATCATCAGGAGAAAGAGAATGAGCCACTGATTCTGAAACTTCAAAGCCCAATATGAGTGACACACATCCTCCAAGACCACACCCACTCCAACAAGGCCACATGTCCTTTTCCTTTCAAAACAGCACCATTCCCTAGGGCCTATGGGAGCTATTTTTATTCAAACCACCACAATCAATTTATTTACTTTTTAAAAAGATTTATTTATTTATTATGTATATAGTTTTCTGTCTGTATGCCTGTAAAAAGTGTTCTGCCTGCATGCAAGAAGAGGGCACCAAACCTCATTATTTATGGTTGTGAGCCACTGTGTGGATGCTGGGAACTGAACTCAGGACCTCTGAAAGAGCAGCCAGTGCTCTTAACTTCTAAGCCATCTCGTCAGCACAACTAGCTTTCTACTTTAACCGTGATGATAATTCTTCTATTTCTACCACAGACAGCTTTGCAAATCAAACACCACAGACTGCTATCTTGCTTTGACTCTTGCACTCTGAATCCAAGAATAGAAAAGAGATAAGTGAAGCACCGATTATTAGAAGGTGTTGTCCGTCCCATCACAACACAGCCACAGTCCAGAAAAGACGCCCATGGCCACAAAGACAGAGAATTTTAACCACCAGGTCTTGTCCACAAAAAGCCTGAACCTCTGAAGCATGTTCTTTTTCAAAACCAAAAGCAAATGAGAAAAACACCAATTATTTATTGTGTATGGAAATTGACCTCATAACACAAGTTGTTCATTGGTAAATTGTTTCATATACTGACCAGCTATTCTTAATTTGAGATAACTAAGTAAGACAGACTTAATTCTATGTTCTTAAAACAGAGAAAAAAAGCATATGAAAAACCAACAATATTAATCATTGTTGAGAACATGAGCTCTGGTTTCTTAAAAAACAGATAATTTATTTTTGAATCTATGCACCAAATCTACACAAGAAGGTCTTTTAACTCATTTACTTTTTCTATGTGTGAACAACAGACAAGACTGTCAACCTGGTTCAACATAGAATTATAAGATAGTCACTTACCACCAAGATACCAAGATGGCCACTGTTCCATAACAAAACATATGCCCAGACCCTGCTCCTCCATCTTTGTATCTACTCTGTGGCCCTCTAAATACTTTTCTGTTATTCCATCTACTCACTAATAACTTCAGCTACCATTTCTTCTTCCCCATCACCGCCTAATCACAGCTACTTACCCCTACTTACACGAGATCGTTCTACTGCAAGGGCTTCCTTCCACTAAGGCAATTATAGGCAGGTCTCTTCTTGGTCTTCATGCTGCAGGCAGTTCATCTTCATCCCTCCCTCTCCTGACTTTCCATTTCTGGGCCCTGCAGGGTAGACCTTGCGGGCCATACCTAGCAGCTTGCTGATTTCCTTACACTTGGTCTTCTGTTTAATCACTTCAGAAAGGCAGGTCAGGTGATTTACTGCTCCTACCACATGGTCCTTGCCATTTAGACCTTTCTTCAGGCTCCCAGGATAACTGCATTCTCTGTTGTCCCCCTCCACCCCAGGCCTGAAAGCGTCTGCTCCCTGTCTGAATTCTGTCGAATTCAAGAGCCCTCTAGATTGTCCTCTTGGTTAGGTTTAGGAATTTGTTCCGTTCTCATCGATTTTACCACCAAATATCCTTCCTTTAGACCATTGTCTCGTGGCTCTCTGGGTACTTAACTTTTTGGACAAATTCTACATATTCTCATTGCTGAGTTTTTTGCTCCATTAGAAGACAAAGGAAAACACACAAAAAAGGAGGCTTGCACTCTAGTCCTACTTCTACACATCACATACGACACTCAACACTGCACATTTCTTTGTGTTTCTCTTGAAATAAAAATGCAATTTATATAAGAAACACAGAGGCTTCTTCAAGAGTTTGGATTACCTATAGACTTTGAAAATAGAACAGCAAGAGCATAGGAGCTAACCGAAGTATCATCTGATGGGACTACATTAGAATAAAAAGTTTCTGTACAGTACAGCAAACAAACAGCAGAGCAAGTGGGCAGTCTACAGACTGGGAGAAAGCCTTTACTAGCTACACACAAGCAAGGGACTAAATATCTAGAATTTACAAAGAACTGCAGAAATTAAATACCAAGGACACAAAATTGCCAACAAAAACCAGGCAGATGGTCTCAATAGATACCGAAAAGAAGCAGAAATAGCCAATAAGTATTTAAGAAGTGTTCAATATCCCTAGTTATTTGGGGGAATTAAGATTAAAACCACCTTGAAATACCACCTCACCATGTCAGAATGGCTGTCATCAATAAATTTGATAACAAATGGAATAAAAGAAATCCTTCATTGTTGGTGGGGAATAAATACAGCCATTGTGAAAATCAGGTTTGAGATTTCTCAAAAAATAAAAGTAGAACTCACTTCTCTTACTCCTGGGCATATTTCCAGAGAACCCCATACAGTGCCATTGAGGGCTGTACACACCATGTTTACTGGTGATTTGTTCACTGCAGCAAAGAGTTGTCCATCAATACACAAATAGTAATGAAAACTTGGTATCTGTGGCTGGAGAGATGGCTCATCAGTTAAGAGCCTTGTTGTTCTTGCGGAGGACCTTGGTTCAATGCCAAGCATCCACATGGAAGCTCACAACCATACACAACTCCAGTTTCAGGGATCCCATGCCCTCTTCTGACTTCCATGGGTACCAGGCACATGACATACTTGTGAGAAAAACACTCATACAAATAAAATAAATCTTTAAACATGAAATTTGGTGCATGTGCACACACACACACATCTACACACACACATCTACACACATACATCTTCACACACACACACACCTACACACACATATACACACACCACACACACTACACACACACATCTACACACACATACACACACCACACACATCTACACACGCGTACACACACATCTTCACACACACATGCACACACACCACACACATACACACACATACACACACAAATACACACACAGATCTACCCACACACATCTACACACACACACCTCTATACACACACACACACACACACACACACACACACACATTCTTCATCTTTAAAGAAAAATAAAAGCACAAAATTTTCAGAAAATTGATTAACTGAGAACATATAGTGTTAAGCAAGGTTACAAAATCTCAGAAAGAAAAAAAAAAGTTCTCCCTCATAAGCAGGATCTAGCCAATAAGATGTGCGTATACATAAACGTGTATATGTGGGTACAATATTTCATAAGGAGAAAAAGGCTGGGCATTATGGGATAAAGAGAGACTGAATGCAGGCCAGGAATACATGAAATAGGATATAAAGCAAATAATTTTTGTAGTTCTAATTCTGCCATAGATTTTTCATTTTGGGGGTGGATTAGTACATAAAAGTATATTAGATATGGAAAATAAAAACATAATATAAAGCTCTTTCAGTATGAAGATTTTCTTTCAAATGGCCACTTTAACTGTATAGACGTTCATTGAGATACATAGTTTGGGAGTCTGGCTAATCTTGATGTGTGATTCTTCCCCCCCCCATTTAAAAAATAATATTGCATAAAATAAATCATAAAATATTTTTAAAAGAAAAATATTATGGCATTAGAGAAACAGCTCAGTAAGTAGGACAGCTTGTTGCATAAACATGAGAACCCGAGTTCAAATCCCGAGAACCCAAATGTGGCTGTATTTGTGCCTATCACCCCAGAACTATGATGGTCAGAGGCAAGAGGATCACTGAGGCTTGTTGGTTGCCAGCCTGGTTCCAGATTCAGTGAGAAATCTTATCTCAAGAGAATAAGGTGGAGGGTGACCAAAATACCACTTAGTAGTTTTTGGTCTCTTCATGGGCGAGGGCATGGGCACACACCTACACACACACAAACACATATATACAAAGAGAAAAATAATAAATAAAATCGTTAAAATAATTCTTCCAAAATTATAAAAGTGATATACACATATCTCACATCTAAGGAAACAGTATAAAAATATGCAAAGTAGGAAAGTGAATGTTCCACATGCCCAGTTCTTATATATTGCTTTCCAGCCCATTACCCACTTGTAACTGCATTATCATTTGAATGTTAACAGCCTGACCAATCTTTTTCACACCTGTTTCTGTGATATTCAAACATATGTTAAATACACAATTTATGTATAGAAAGAAGTGAGAGTAGATTTACAAAAATCTACATCATTCTACATATTATTTTGTAACTTGTTAGAAATCTATATTGACACTTTAGGTAGCTTCTTAATATAAGAGAAGAAAAATGTGTTATAATTTCTTTAAACATGTCTCCATTGATGGACATTAATTTTTTCTATATGTTTTGAAAGTATAAAAATTGCTACAGGATCAGCAATCCCTGGGGCCCAAATAAAGGTAGAAGCAGAGAGCTGACATCACAAAGCAGTGCTCTGACATCCATGCCTGCACACCTCCTCCATCATAGACATGCACACAAATAATAGTCATAAGAATGATGATAAAATTTAGATTGCTGTAGTAAATACCTGTATGCATATAGTCATACTGGCACATACATTTATTTAAATTCTTAAAAGTAGAGTCACTAAGTTATGCCTGTATATAATTTCTAGGACAACCCTCTGATATCTCCTGTTAATTCAATTATTATATTCCATATATAATAACATATATATAATTCCTGAAATCTCTCTATACTTCTTACAATTATATGTAACTTTTAAAATACTACATAATTTCTGAAGGCAGCTAAATATGTTTTTATATATCTATTAATATTTTGGACTTAAATCTCAGTATTTATATGAAAAGACTTTTTACCTACTCTACACAATACAAATGCCGATGAAAACCAAAGTTTTGACTGAAGAACTTGATATACACAAGTGCTTCTTCTAAATAAGTTGGCATTAATTACATTTTTTATGAGCACAAGAACTGGTCAAAAGATTTCAGAATCAAGAGATTCTATGCTTAAGGCTCCAATGAGTTTGGAGTTAGCCTCCATCACATCTAAGGCCAACTCCAAACTCATTAACTCCAAAGACCAAAAATCATGTTTGCTCAACAACACAAGGAAGGCTAGATATTCTCTGTGTGGTGAGACAACTGTCATGTGATGCTTGTGTCATTATAACGGTTCATTTTAGATATAGGCAAATAAAAACAGAAAAGTCAAAAAAGAATCCCAATGCTAAGTTCCCAAAACACTGTTATGTAGTTTGGTACAAGGAAAAAACTCTAAAAGTTAACTGGAGAAAATAAAGTTTCTCAAAGACTTAGGAACATTCAGTCACCTCTATCACCAAAGTAAAGCGTAAAACCAGTATAAAGTGGTTAGTAGAGGGGTCTATGAGAAGAAAATTCTGGACACTTTCCATATTTAGTATTTACTCTGCTTGATCCTATTGTCAACATGTAAGAAATTCTTGTGCACAAGGCATGGGATGAAGAGTTAGAAAATTTATAAAGCCAACAAGAGGTGGCTCAATGGCCTTCGTGACACTTTTATGGAATGTCCTGCATGGCTGGCAATGGCACTGGATTCATATGCTAGGACTTGTTAAGATGTAGATTTCACTTTCTACACAGAATTAACTACTTTAGCCTATAACTCTAGAGTCCTCCGACTAGAAACAGGTCTTTTGATTAAAAATAAATGAAAATAGAAGACTTGAAAATAATCCAAACACTAAACCCCAAGGAGTTAATCTCTTACTTGAGTAATTAACTAGGGCTTTAAATCACCTTCCTTAAATCACTTCAGTGAAAACCCTAGTTGTTATTTCCACAGAAAATACATGTCCACAGACCATAAACTCAATCTAATTAATAGCTAACTTGGGGAAGAGGTGGGAGTTGGAGTCAGAAGCTGGGCCGAAGTGAAAACAGTGCTCGCCAACAACTAACTGCACAGAGAAGCCACATGGGAAATGAAACCATCTACTCAACTTGTCCTTCCCTGGGTTCACAGTCAACCACCAACACAAATGTCTTCTCATGTGCTTACAAACAACTAAGCTTAATCTAGACAGGTTATAACATAAGAAACTGCAATAAATGACAAGATAATCCTAAACTAAGGGATAAAAGTCTTAGAAAATACCAAATATATTCAATGCAAAGATTCTGGATGTGGTATATGTAGAACTCCAAAATCTGATGTAATGCTTAAATCTTGTGTCATTTTCTGTTGCTGTAATTGAACACCCTGACAAAAGAAACTTAAGCGAGAAAGGTTTGTTTTGGATCAGAGTTCATCATGCTGGGCAAGCCAAAGCAGCAGGAACATGAAGCAGTTGGCCCTACTGCATCCACAATGCACAAGCAGAGAGCAATGGATGAATATATGATGATGGGCAGCTCACTTTATCAGTTTTATATGGTCCATTATTCCCTGAAAAGGGAATGGTCTCAACCACAATTAAGATAAATCTTCCCACTGCAATAAACATAACCAAGATACTATTTACAGACATGTCCAAAAGCCCATGTCCCAGGTGAATTTAGACTGTCAAGTTGACATCAACACTGTCCATAACAGAAATTTTAGAGTTAAGGCAACAATTCCACACTCTGCTTCCTCCTCTGACTCCACTCAGCCCGCCTGCCAAGTGATTCCAAGTTACCAGTATCCATGCTGAGAAAGCCTTTTCATTATTAGAGTTCTCCAGTGCATGATACAATTTTTAGAATTCTCTGACTTTCTTATTGAAACAGAAAGTGTCAAGTTTTACCAAGCTAAGATCAGCATATTGAATAAACAAAGATGGAAAAAAGTATTTACCACATTTTAAAGAAACACCACTCTGCATCAGAAATGTAGAGAAACTTAAAAACTGTCACAAACCCAAGAGAAAGTAAAAGCTTCGGGCAATTCTTTCCTAAATCAATATTTTTGATCTCAAAATTTCCCATGAGTTTTCTATAAACAAAATTCCAGTACCCTGTAAGAGATCACATATCATATTACAAGTCTTTTTTTTTTTTTTAACCTAAGATGCTGACCATATGCTGCTGAAGAACGGATCACCTGCACAATGGAATGTAAAACCCTGTTGAGTACATTGGCTTGGAAAATGTCAAGGACGCAGGATTGGGGCTCTTGATTGAACACTCAAAATTATTTTCATGTAAAATTTCAAATCACATCAAGCACACGACTCAGAGGAGCTCATTAGTACCTTGTGCATCAAGAAATGGCATTGCCAGCTCCAGTCACAGTAGCAACCTATAAAAAAGAAAACCTGAACCAAGTTCCAGGAAATTGTGTCTTGTTTTCAGAGCTACCATTTCAATGTCAAGGCTATCTGGCCTTAAACTCACCCTATAGCCCAGGCTGGACTTAAATTCTCTCTGTAGTCAGGGCCAGTCTTAAACTGGTGATCCCCCCAACTCCAGCCCTCCTACTGCTAGAACTATACGCACAGGCCAGAACACTATGCACCCAAATATCTTTATATTAGATCGAATGCTTCCTTTCTGGTAATAAAAGTATTTTTGTCACAAATCACAGCACTTACAAAAATGTAAAAAAGAAAACCTAAGTAACTACCGACATATGAAGAAAAATGGCATGCTTTTGTCCCACTGCTTAGAGACTCCCTAGAATGGCATCACTAGTATCACCAGTAGAATTTAGGTCAATGGGCCAATTACTCAATGCTGACATCAAAGGCAGAGACAAGCTACTGCTTCTCTGCCTGTTTCTTTTTGAGTCTCGGTGTTAAGCAATTGTAGAGGCAACTATATGTGCCACAAATAAAATAAATAAATATGCAAACACACAAACAAATCTCAAAGCTCATAAGAAGTATTGCTTCTAGAAAAAAAAATTACTCTTAGTTCTCTGGGTCACAGCATGTTTACCATTCCCACAACCCCATCATGTAAACAAATCTCAGTTTTCTTGTTACCAAGTGAACAAACAGTCCTAGGACTATCAGTCATTGCTAATCAGTTAGTGTCTTAACAGCAGAAATGGACAGATTGTGGATTGTAGTTGAATCCCCCAAACACAGATTTAAATAGCTTAAACAGAGACTAACCTGGTGGTGGCTGGTGTTGGGGTGGAGCTGTGATCTTCTCCGGCCTCACGCTTTTCTCAGAAGGTTCCTCAGATACCAGCCAAGTTTGGCTTGCTCTGAGGGAAGTCGGGCTGCCTCCTTTGGTCTCCGTGACCTTTGCAGAAGATGATGGCTCCAAGGTGACAGCAGAGGGGAACCCAGAGGAAACACCGTTCTTCCTACTAGGACACTCATTAAAGACAGCTTCTTCCTCACTAGGCAGTGGAGGAAGCAGGAGGATCCTGTGGTGCTGCTGAGGACTGGGGCACCCTGGAGACAGAGGCGAGGGAACAGGTGACAGCCGTTTGTGTGTGCTGGACTGAGACGATGAATTATTAAATACCATGCCCAGAGCTGTTGGTGATTGGGAGATTGGTTTCTTCTTATCGCATTTGGGTGGTGGAGAATCAGGATCTACAGTGTAGGGCAGATCCAGAAGCAAGAATTTATGGCCACTCTGGGGTAGCCCAGCTTTCTTTTGGCTTCTAGTTTCTGGGAAAGTGTGGGTGGCCCTTGTCTTGAGGGAGAAGCCTAGTCTTTTCCCCTCAGTGGCTTCATCTAACTTCTCACTCTCTATCACCTTCCGGAGAACCTTATTCACAGCCCCCTCAGTGCTGGCTGGTTCACTGGGAACAGAAGCTCTTTCGGCGGCGGCCGAGGGTTGCAGTGACTTGACACCTTGCAGCTCCTCCTCCAGTCTCCTGGAACTTTGTGTCTCTTTCTCGGCTCTTGGGTGGATGAGGAAATCAGCTTTTGGGGTAAACTCAGTTTGGGTCTCTGAGCAAATGGCAACCCTTCCCTTACCATCGGGATTAGCCCTAGCTACTCTTTGAACGGGAGTAGACTGTTCCTGGACCTTGGCTACCACTTTGGAAACAGGTTTCTTCCTGCAAGTCCTTTCCAATGATTTTGACTTCCGAGACCCGCCCCTCTCTGGCCCTTGATGTTTCTCATCACTTGGAGGCTTCTGCTTCCGAGGACTCTTAAGTTGCCTTCCTATGCCAGTGTCTCCTACCTTGGCGGGGCTGCTGTCAGGGGACAGGGGTCCTTCAAGATCAGTGTCCTCTGAGGTCCTTCTGGAGCTCCCGAAACCCAGGTCTGCATCTGGTGTCCTGAGGATGTTGGCAGGGCAGCTCTCTCTCCTCCGTGGGGAAGAGGTAAGTGTTCCCTGGGGAACTAAGTTTCCTCTTTCTTCTAGGAGCCGAAGATTAGGCCTTACCCGGGAAGGAGGAAGGGAATTACTGGAACAGACCTGGTCCTTCCCCATCTGAAGAGCTGATTCCTGGCGGCCACGCCCTTTCCTCCTGGTTTTCTTCTGCCAGAGCTCTTCAGGATTCTCGCTCCTCCTGCTCGCCCTCTGGGGCTTTTTGCTCCCTTGAGCGCTCCTCCTAATGAGCGAGTTCACAGGGAGCTCCCTGTTCCAGCTGCCAGCACTCTGGAAGTGGTCATCCTCAGGGGCAAGGCTCACTGACAACTCCTGCAACTTCCCTTCCTGGTTCCCCATTGAAATTCCCAGGATGTGGTCTGACCTCAGCAGACTGTCCAGAAGCCTCTCTCTCTCTGCTGTAAGCTTGTACAGCTCTGTCAGAATGTCTTTTGTGGGAGTCTGTTTGAAAAATATGTCGCCAGGATGTTCATTCGGCTGCTGGCTGAGGCCGGTGATGTCTGGCCCCTCCCTGACTTGGTAGCAGTTATGAAAAGCGTTATTGGATCTGTCTAGAGTTACAGTGCCCTTGTATGAAAATCCTCTGACTTCCCCCTTTGGAAGGTAGAAGCTGATATAGCAGAGTTCAGTGATGGGGTTGTGCAACTGGAGGGTGGAGTGAGTGCCTTCCATTATGCCTACCTAATTATTCATGCTGTGGAGATGCTGGTCTGTGGTCAGCTCCAGTGAGGAGGCATGTGATGGTAGCTAGACAGAGCAGGCAGCTGACGGTCCTCTTCAGCAATGAGGCTGCCTATTAGAGAAACATAGGAAGAAAGCAGCTTGTCTAACAGAGTGTGCACATCACAAGACAACATCAATCACAGCATAACCACACTGATCCTTCCTTTCTAGCCAGGAGCCTGATTGTAGCTTAAGTTCCTACCCACCTGGACCAGGAGGCTTTTCTATAGCTAAGTGCTGGAAAAGGGTTCTCATTTTAGTCCCAGGACACGGAGTCCCCTTTCTTTACTTGGGAACCCATTGTACAGACTACAACCACTCTGTCTACTTTCTTCAGACCACAATTTCTATTCTTCTGTAGAAAAGCTATTGAACCTTTCAGATATTTTTGGAGAACAGGATTTTTAGAATCTTAGAAATGATCTTTGTCTTAGTGATTCATCTTTAGAATGTTATTTTCAAAGATGAGAAGCTTTTGTTATCACAAAAAAAAAATTCTAAGATTCTCTTGCATTGAAGCATAGTGTCAGGTAGAAGAATCAGCAGATTCTGAAGAAAGATGAAGTTTCAGCCTGCTTGACCTCTTGGCAGTGTTCTATCGAAAAGCTTTATACAATATAGATGATGTTATAGATTTAAAAGTTTAAAATTAAGTAACTCTGGAGGCTTAATCAAGTTTTTGAGATAGGTGTTGCTATATACGTGGCCATGGCTGGCTTTGTAGACTAGGCTGGATTTGAACTTGTGAAGATCCTCCTCCCTCTGCCACCCAAATGCTGAGATCAGAGGTGTTCACTACCATACCTATCTTGATTTTGTTTTGTAATGATTTCCTTTCTACCAGTTGACTATTGAACCCAAGCAGAATGGCAGAGAAAAATACTGCTGGACCTTGGCGATTTTTAATGACTAAGTGGTTAGACATGTCTGTCATGTGAGTGGTGAAGGTGGTCTCTGTTTTATGTGATTTGATACTTTAGAACTTCATTTCTTAAGTTAATATGCTACACGTATTCAAGTTGCCCTCACTTAAATACCCCCAAGAATTAAAAAAAAAAAAAAAGTAACAACCATTTAACTATTGGTATTGTTTGTAAGTTACTTTCCGTGAGTGATTTTTTAACAGTTTTAAACTAGAAAAAAGGTTCTATAAAGATATATTGTGAGTTTATAAAGATATATTGTGAATTTATAAATGAGGAAGACTTTGTAATGCCAACTCCTTAAGGAAAACATATGAAGCCAAGTGATGAAATTAAATGGCAGGTATATGTTAGTGAATGGGGTGGGGTAACCTGGTCAAGAGAGAAGTGTCAAGAGGGTTCAGGATTTACATAATTTTAAATAAAAATACGTCTGCTTGTTTGGAAAGCCTATTTCTTAAGGGATGGACTTTTATAGTTTGAGTACATATTCAAATATACTGTCATTTTCTTATTCACTTAATTGAAGGGTCATCAGGGTTCAAGGAGAAGGTACCCAGAGGGGAAGGGAAGTCATCAGAGGCTTTGCCTTTTTCATAATTGTGTATGGTCATAATTCTCCTCATATCTTTAAAATCTTTCTAAAGTGCTTACTGTTGGTATATCCTAAACATGTCTGTGTGTGGATACTTGAAAATCACCGGCAGAAACTCTTTGAACATATGCAAGAACTTGTTGGAAAGGTAACATCTCAGTCTGTGTTTTACAACCATTACAGAGTGGTAGGTGTCTGCTGTACCCGATACTGAGCACTCATCACCAAGAGTTCCACTTATGAGTCCTCAGACAAGCCAAAGGGGGTACTTAAAGTGCTGTTGTGAATTATGAAGATAAGATCCTTCTTCTTTGTCTTCAAGTATCCTCCTCTGGCCCAACTTAGCTCATTGACTTCCCTGGATGATGGGAAGTGTCTGATGTAGGGAGAGAAGCACACTGTAGAAAATCTCTTCCAAGTAGCAGTTCACAGCTCATGTCACAATTTCAAGTAGGACTATGACCGCCTGACACCTCTTCCCTAGAAAGAGTTATACACACTTATGCTTTGAATTTGTCATCTCATCTAATCAGTGTGGTGCCATTTTACAGATGAAAACACTGAAAGTCAGAGACAGAAGGAATTTGTCTATGAGGATTCCTATAAAAAGAGGCAACTTTCAAAGTCATGTCTGTCTCCTCCCATTGATTTGTGGGTAAATCTGCTTTTCCTGTACTGCTCCTACTGATGAACAGAAGACCCCTTTGTTATGTCAAAGTAATGAAACACAGTTTCTTCATCATTGCCCGTATCTTCTAACATTCTCTGGACACTGTCAGCACCTCTGACTAAATAAAGACCCCCTTTTAAACAGTGGAAGTAAGAAAAACGGCAACAGAAAATCATTGAGTTGGAAAGTAAAAACTGCCTTTCCCTATAAAGGGGGGCCCAGTGGAAATTTGGATTTAAAAATTAATGATGGCACAGGTAATAAATGAGAAGAGAGTAATGGGGATGAGGTTTAATTAAGAAGAGGAAAAGGTAAGTTAGAGATAACTAACACTAAGGACATTTCAAAACCAATATGGAAACCTCTGGTTTTCCACATTCACACATATATTTCTATAAGAGTACCCCTACACAGGGGAGTATGCTCATCCCAGAAGCCATAGACTGTCAAAGAAAGAGCCCACTGCCAGATATAAGATATGTTTTGTTCCCCAACCTTTTGGTCCCAGGTGTCCCAGAAGACACTGCCCAAATACAGGCTATTGCCACTTCCTATAGTTCCCTAGAAGAACTTGATGGTAAGACTCTGTTGTTGAAGACATCACACATACTGGTTATAGAACAAGGAGAATCAAGTTCATACTGAGTAGGAGGTTTCTCTCTGCTGGCTTGTTTTCATAGTGTTAGAAGGTGTAATGTTGGCTGATGATGGGGAAAAGTCATTATCAGTCTTACTCAGCTGTGAACCTTATGAATTGCAGTAACAACAACCGTGGCAAAATATGCCCAGTGGTGCAGTGTAAGTGTTGTGAGGGTAACCAACCATCTTCTGATTGGCCTTAAGGTCTGATTCACACACACACACACACACACACACACACACACACACACACACACACACACACACACACAACATGACTGGTACTGCAAATCTGGCCCCAAATCCCTGGCTACAAAGCTTCTAGTCCCCAGAGATGAGGATACTATTATTATGTTGCTAAATGAATATAGATTCAAACTTCCACCTAAATTTTTATCTATCTCCTTCTAGATTAGTGTTGCTCTCACACCTCACAGAAAAGTTTCTCTGTGCAGGGGACAGTGGTTAACACAGACACTTTGAACTAGTCCAAGTACAGAGAACAATGTCAGTGGAGTGCTCCAGTCATAAATGGGCATCTATATCACAGTCCTTATCCAAAGCTCAGAAGCCGCAGAAGAGAAGGAAGTCAGGGAATAAAAAGTGTCTTCTGGACATGACAGAACAGCTATACTTATACATTCACAGCAGCTGATGGGCATCTGTATCACAGTCCTTATCCAAAGCTCAGAAGCCGCAGAAGAGAAGGAAGTCAGGGAATAAAAAGTGTCTTCTGGACATGACAGAACAGCTATACTTATACATTCACAGCAGCTGATGGGCATCTGTATCACAGTCCTTATCCAAAGCTCAGAAGCCGCAGAAGAGAAGGAAGTCAGGGAATAAAAAGTGTCTTCTGGACATGACAGAACAGCTATACTTATACATTCACAGCAGCTGATGGGCATCTGTATCACAGTCCTTATCCAAAGCTCAGAAGCCGCAGAAGAGAAGGAAGTCAGGGAATAAAAAGTGTCTTCTGGACATGACAGAACAGCTATACTTATACATTCACAGCAGCTGTGGTTGACTGCACAATAATATCGAGCCAGTCAACATTCTGGTAAGAAGTAGGAGGGGGCTCATAAGCCATACCCTAACTAGGGGAAGGAGAGTCAGTTTTCCTTATGGGTCAAATATTCTCCAGTAGATAGCCTTACAAACAGGAGTATATGAGAAGCAAAAATTAGGATCAGGAAGATATTTTTTAAAAAGACAACAAGGTGGATCTGAGAAGAGAGAAAGCAAACACAACCAAAATATGATTATATGAAATTTTCAAGAAATTAATAAAAATACTATTCTAAAAAAAATCAAGGGTAGAAGGACTCATAGAAAGACCATTAACTTTTATGAGAATATCAGATATGTGCCAGTCCAGTGGTCTAAGTGTTCTGTGTCCTGGTCTTAGTGCATCTCTGTTATATAAATGGAAGTAATGTCATGGTTACAATTCTATTAGTACTAATCACAAGTTAAATCAAGGTTTAGGAAATTATGATAAGGGATTTTTACAGCAATGCAAGTCATGAAGCCACTATAACGAATAAAGGCTTCCTATTAGTGCCATCCTCATCCTCCCTGAGACTTTAATATAGAGTGCCTTTACCACACTTGTGGGGCCCATGTCTGTAGCGCTGCTGCTTTTATGTCAACCTTATCACAAGCTAGAGTCATTTGGGAAGAGGGACTCTCAACTGAGAAAATGTCTCCCTAAGACTGGCTTATAGGCAAGTCCGTCAGGCATTTCATGATTAATGGCTGATATATTAGGGCCCAGATAGGCCACTGTGGGTGGTACCAACCCCACACAAGTAGTCCTGATTTGTGTTAAGATGAGCAAGCCAATAAGCAGCATTCCTCCAGGCTTCTGCCTTGAGTCCCTGCCCTGCCTTCCCTCACTGACAGTAATGTTACCTGAGAGCTGTAAGAAGGAACAGACTGCTTTTGGTTATGCTCTTTTACCACAGCAATAGAAGCTCAAACTAAGCCCTAACCTAAGAGACTACAAAAGATACTCACCCAAAGAAGGAAAGTGTGTGAGCAAATGAACCTCATTCTGAATGCTCTAAAGTACAGAGCTCTACTTGTGTGGGTCCTTTAGGGAGCAGGATGGCGGTGCTGAGTCACCACGCAAATTCTTCCATTTGAGAGACCAGGGCAAAAAGAACTGTAAGCCTTAAGGAAAAGGCACACACTGTGAAGTGGGGTTCGGCACACCAGCACTAACCTCCACACTGAGCATATTCAGACAGCATTTCCTCAGTCTGCTTTGACTCTAACACAGCAGCTCTGCAGGAACCACACAGTAGATTATACATCTCACTATGATCCATGAAGTGGCTTTTTCTGGTTATACTCAGTGTCAAAGCACTCTGCTTCTCTGAGGAGTCTCGTGTCTCCCATTTCTTCTTGCTGACAGCCAGGCTGAAATTTCCTATACAACCCTGCTACAACACTGCTTTGGTGATTTATTTCCTGAGTCGTTTTCCAATAGCAAGCAGACGACTTCACTCAACTCCAGATGGAAATATCTGTTGTGCCTCCTCATAATGAGAAATGATTGCTTTTTAGGAGCTCGTATTCAATGCTCATAACATATTTCACAAAATTCCCAAAATAAGTTCCCAGAATTAGCTGCAGTCATCCCGTCTGCTGACTGTAGATATCCTAATTGATCTTGGCCTTAAAAGGCCAATGCAAAGCTTTCTTTGGTTAGTCACTGGCACAGGCATGACCTGGGACTGCATTTGAGCCCAATATTGCAAAGATTGGTTCTCCATAGTGTCCTCTGTTGAACTGTAAATTTTCCATTTGTTCATTCGGGTTTCGGTTTCATTCTTCACGCCGTTCGAAATATCAGAAAACTAATGTTTACCGATTCCGTTAAGAATGCCCCTGCAGTTTGATTTCTACTGGGTTTAGACTTTGAGAAACAATCAAAGCAGATTGCAGAGAGAAATGAGGCCAGTGTGTTTATTCCCTGGCTTCTTCTCTTCTAGGCTGTGTGTGCTGTGGTTGCACCCTCTAATGAAGACCATTGGTCCTCTTTGGCACCCATCACTGCTCCATAATCCTTTCTCTAAGTATCAATTACTGCTCCTTCCCATTGCTTATTCAACCCTATATAGTTTACATTCTCCCTCTTGTGATTTTGGACAAATTCATGCCCAGCTGCCCCCTCTCTATCTATCCTCCGAGACTCAGTGTAATTCTACTGTTCTATGCTTTGCTTAATTTTTCAAATAGAAAATATAAAAATGAAGAAAGATATATGCTACTTTCTGACTTTCATTTAAAAAAAAATGTTTTTTTTAAAGTTTTTGTTGTTAACTTTTACTCTGCAAGAGGAGGACTAAGATGATACAAAGCCATTACAATAAATAAAGATGCCCAACCTATAAGATAATCAAAAAACCAATCAGAAGAGTTGAAAATAAAGGACAGAGTGCATCATGTTTGTAGGATTAAGATAATTTGTCAGGCAGAAAAAAGCATTTCAATGATCTCTAAACTAAAAGGTAAGTTTTGACAGGTACAGATAAAGAAAATGGATGGCCAAGAATTGGGGGCATTACATAAGACAGAGAAATCAACTATTACATACAAAGGGAAAAATTATTCTCTTTTTTCAGATGTTTACCTGAAGAGATTAGTCAAGGGAGATAATGCTGCGGCTGAATAATATTAACAGATCACAAATTTATTGAGTAGTAGTTTTGGAAGCTGGAAAATCTAAAAGTAGGGCCCTCATACTGTGTCACCACACTCAGAAGGTGGAAGCACAAGAATACACCAGTAAATGGAGCTAAATATGCTTTTAAACCAAATCCACAAGGCTGTTGAGATAGATTAGTGATTAAGAGCACAAAATGTTCTTAACCCTATAACCTGGGTTCTATTTCTAGCTCCTAAATGGTGATAAACAACCTAGCTCCAGTCCCAGGGGATCTGAAGCCCTCTTCTAGCCTCTATAGACATCAGTATGCATGTGGTGAACATACAGATATATAGGCAAAACACTCATACATACAAATATTAAAAAAACAAAAGGTAAATTTATTATAGCAAACTTTCTTCACAACATGGGAACTTTAGAGGGAAAAAAAAAATCAAACCACAGCAAGAGTGACGCCCTGTTACAGAAACATTTAAATTCAGGTTGATTGGAAATTAATTATAACTTCGTGGACAAATTATTCACGAAGCCACTGATGAGTTTTGATCAGGAAAGTATGTTTAGCACTAAATTCAAAGAAGATTAACTTGGCAGTCATGTCAAGACAGACTGGAGTAGAAAGAGTCTGGCAGGTATTCAAGAATGAGAAGTAGTGACATCAAAATCTGAAAAGAAGCTGAGAAAGAAAGAAGTGGAACCAGGCTACCCTCCGGAAAGTAGCTTTTAAGTGGAGCACCAGAGCACTAGGTAATACTGAGAAGGGTAAGAAGGGCTTGTGGGGGGGGGAGGAGGAGAGATTGAGTCCTGTGTTTGTCATATTTAGCATATTGTTCTAGAACACTGGGAACCTAGGGATGGTTTTAGGATGGGAAGAAGAGCATAAGTAAGAACTGGGACTCTGAGAAAAAAGGTAAAAGGTAAGGAAAGGAGAGGACACGGGGGAGAGTCACCATTGTCATCAAAGGTTTGCCTCATACCAAAAGCCCGTAGCTGAGCAGAGGGAAGAAGATGGTGATATAGAGGGCACTGAAAGTGATTGTCCATACTCTCCACAGCTTTGCTTTCCTTCAGAAAGACTCACAGTTTTTATGACTTTCTTTGCATTACAAGTAGAGAAGTACTGAACCAGGCTATACACCAGAGCCAAACTATCTGTCTTTCCAACTCCATTTTTACTGTGAAATCACCCACACTCCAAGCTGGGTCTTATTATGCTGACAAGCATCTACCACAAGTAAAATGGAAGCCAAATTTTAGTCAACAGAATTATTTTAATCTGTAGATAGCAAAATATGCAGTGAATTATCATGGCAAGAAGGGGAAAGGTTCCAAATTGGGGGGTCACTTTTATTGCTGTGCTTATTTATCTATCTATCTATCTATCTATCTATCTATCTATCTATCTATCTATCTATCTATTTATTTATTTCTGACCCAACAACCAACCTGCTCAGCTACCTGGATATTTTCCACGCAGTCTCCATGTTAATGTATGGTTTGGAATCCTCCACACATCAGTGGGCCCATGGGACTATCTGATTTTTAGTGTCTCTATAGTCTATGTCATCCTTACAGAAGAAATAAATCAATTCTTCATGATTTAAAAAGCAAGTAGTGGTGATTTTTACTCATTGAATGCTCAGGGCTTTACCACAATGGCTGACTATGTGGCATCTCACAAAGTGAGTTAGATACGCTTCAATCCAGGTGGGATTTGTGGTGCATTTTCATCTGTCGTAGAAATTTCTCTGCAATTTCACAGTCAAATTGAAATTTGCAAGGCAGGAATTTTTCCTCTATGGTGCAAGTTGGTCTAAGGCTTCATTCTTGCAATGATGCAAGAACAGGAAAGAAAACGATAAAGTTATAATCTTTACAGAAAAAAAGAAACTCATTAAAGGACTACTGAAGAATTTCCTTTTCAGTGTTTCCTTTCTCAGAATTATTTTCTCTCCTTCACTTTTCTTAGAGTCTGAAAGAGCGCTTTCCCATCAAAGATACCTTCTTTTTCAAAAGCAAAAGAGTTTCCTTTATGTCTGACAGCCTGCTGTAGTTCTTACCCCATGGGAACGTTAAGTCAAAAACTATCATTGCACATGCTAAGTGAAATTTATGTTTTCAGATTGAAGAGTTTGCTCTTAAGAGCGGCTCTGATTAGAATAGATAATCACAAACACACAGCCCTTTACAGGGTCAAAGCTTTCGGCAGGATCTTGGAGGACCTCTCAGATTTGAAGTCCTATAACAGAGCACAACTCTGGGGAAGAGAAGGGACCTCAGTGTTTTATGACAGAGCTTCTCAGTCAACTCTCTCAATTCCTTTCTAGTTATCTCTGCTGGAAGAAAACCCTCCTGTACCATATTACTTCTGCTTATGTTTTGCGTAGCCTACAAGTTTTTTAAGATCATGATAAGGTGACAATTTATAAACTCATAAGACAAGTTGTCCAGTTTGAACTGCCACATAAAAGCCACACAACTACCCAACAAGGCAACAGCCAGCAGCAGCAGCACTGTTCACACTGACTGCTCCTACTCATGTGTCTCGTCAACAATCATAGTGCAACTGAGACCCAGATTCCTAGACATCTAACAGAGCTCTCTTACTCCTCACCTCCCCTTATAGGCAATCTTTAAAGGAAAGAAACAAAATATCACCAAAAAAGCAATATTTTATGTTCAATATTTAAAACGCAAAGCCATGAGTTCATGTTCATAAGGTTTCTTACTTACATATGACTTTTTAACTCCTCAGAGAGACATCCTCTTACAATTACTTATCTGATTAAGTAGCCAGGATCCTACAAGAGACTAATTTACAGGAAACAGTTTTATAAGAACACCTGATCCCTTTCTACTTGTTATTATTCAGGGAGGTACTTTTATTTATACTTACAAACTCTGATGTTTACCATCGGTATCAAAAGAAGTTCCTGTTCATCTAGTTATCTAGTGTAATTCTATGAAATATACCATAAGAAATACAATTATGCAAAGGACCACACCTGTATTAAGCAAAAGGGTCTCCCTGGGGAAGGAACAGGTAACCCTGTGTAGGAAGACAGGGTCATGAGCTGGAAGCACCTGTACCACATGCCATTACAGTGAGGACAACTGTTATTGCCACCGCGCTCTGCCAACCTGTTGTTCTCTGTGAACTAATCTGAGGATGGGGGATAACACTTGAGGATGGACAATCGCATCAGATAGACCTGATTTAATAAAAGAATAGATAGATTCACATTTGGCTAACGGGGTGGAAGAGGACCCAGGGAAGGAAAATAACATTACTCAGTGCCAGGATCTAGACGAAGTGTATCCCAGGCCTTGAGCATTCAGTTCGTATGGAGCTGAGATGGTTACAGCAATTACTCACTTTTCCCCTTGGGAACTGAAATCTGCAAAGCTATTAAGTTACAGAACTAGAGCTTGAATCCTACCTGCTTAAACTCTCATGTGTAGAAACTATAAAAGACTGAATTTTCTAAAATGTCACGGGGAGTTTGTGTGTGGGGAGCTCAAGGGACCTTTAACATCACTACTGAAGGATTATTTCCTCTTTCTTTGGGAAGAGATTATTAATAGTTTATTGCAACTAACCCACTAACCATGATCTATGTACAACTTGACCAAAATATATACTTTACAATCTGGCAGCAGAACATGTAATTTTATTTTCTTCTTTCTTTCTTTCTTTTTTTTTTTTTAAATCTTGACAATGATTTGTTTTAAATTTTTTATAACAAAATATAGTAAAATATGAAAAATTAACACATTGGAATTGGACAAATTAAAAAAAGAAAAGATCCCAAGAGACGACACTAGAATCTGATACTCATTCATTCCCATCTGGATGCCATAATACATGTGCAGAGGACATGGTGTGGACCTGTGCAATGTCTGTGCATGCTACCTGGTGTGAACCCATATGCACTTTGGTCGTGTTGATTTAGAGGTCGGTCTTGTTCCTTGATATCCCCCTTCCCCTCTGGCTCTTTCAGTCTTTCTGCCTCCTCCTCTGCACAGTTCCCTGAACTGTGAGGGAAGAGATTTGATAGACTCATCCCATTTAAAGCTGAGTGTTCTGTGGTCTCTCATTCTCTATCTAATATCTGGTTTCGGTCTGTACTTGTTCCCATCTGCTGTAGGAGAATGCTGATGATGTCTAAACAAGGCACCAGTCTATGAATATAGCTATAATATAACATTATTAAATTGGCCCATATTTGGTTTTGCTCCAGGTCCCTGGGCTATCTAGTCTCAGGTTCTGGGTCACCCTAGAGTGTTGGGTAAGGTTTACATCTCATGGAGTGGGCCTTAAGTCAAATCTCATAAACTGAGATTTGGTTGGTTATTCTCACAAGCTTTGTGCCACTATTGCCCTGGCATATCTTGCAGGTAGGATACTGTTGTAGACTGAAAGGATTGTGACTATGATGGTTTTAATGCTTCTCTTTTGGTAGTGCACAAGTACGTATCTGTACCAAAAATGGTAACATGTAGAGATGAAGGCTGTATGTAGGCACCAGTTTAACTTCATGTTCAATGAGTTGTGAGTTATGAGAGTGCTGTTTCAGCAGTAGACCCTGCCACCAGTTTGTGGAGAGCAACCTTTAGTCTTAGCAAAAGCTTGGGTTGTTTGTGGACGCCCACTGGATTCCTTTGGCCAACAATTCAATTAGATGTAAGCCAGTCCCAGTACTAGAAGTCTCATTTGGTGACACGAGATGTCTAGTTGGGGCTATCTCACCCCCATTATTTGTCAGTTGTAGCTATATCACCTCCGTGTGTGTGTGTGTGGGGGGGGATCTTCTGCTACATTGGTTTCCACACTACCTCTCAACTGGCTCATCATTATTGCTATCTCATCCTTGATACCCCCCCCCCCCATTCCTAGTGAAAACAAGATGTATCTGTCCCCTTACTCTGTACTGAACCTCTATAGTTCTACAGACTGTAGCTTGGTTATCATTGGCTTAACTAATATCCACATATAAGCAGATATATAGTGTATTTGTCTTTCTGTATCTGGGACACTTCACTTGGGATAATCTTTTTAAGTCTATCCATTTAACTGAAAATGTCATGATTTAATTGTTGTTAAACAGTAGTTACTCCATTGTGTAAATGTATCATATTTTATTTACCTATTTTTTCTGTGGAATCTAGAAATCCTTAAAATTTCTGGCTATACTGAATAAGGCAAGAATGAACATGGCTGAGCAAGTATCTCTGTGGAAGGACAAAGCATCCTTTGGATATATAGCTGGATCATGAGCATGACTGATTCCTATTTTTCTGAGGAACCACCACACTGATTTCCAGAGTGGCTGTACAAGTGCACCCTCCACCAGCGATGAGGGAGTGTGTTCCTCTTACTTCACATCCTCACCTACATGAGCTATCACTTGTTTTATTGATCTAAGCAAGTCTGAGAGGTATAAGATGAAGTCTCAAAGTAGTTTTTGTTCGCATTTCTCAGATGGCTAAGGATGTCTAACATTTCTTTAAGTGTTTCTCACCCATTTGAGTTTCTCTTTTTGAGAATTCTTTATTTAGGTCTATATTTCATTTTTTAAACCTTGGTTGTTTATTTTCTTGATATTTAGGTTTTCTTTTAACTATCAAGAGTTCTTCTTGTCTTGAATGTATGCTAATGCTTGTGATTAATGATTCTGTTAAGATCTTGTTCTTAGCAGGGCTTGTTCCACAGTGCCCCCTGAAGGGGTAAGAAAGGCTGATAATGCCTCACATTATGATAATTACAATTAAACAGGAGTGGGTTTCTACCAGGGAGGATGCAATAAAAAAAGGTCAGAGCATTGCCAGTTATCCTTGTTGTCTTGGAGCAACTATGGCATTGAGTATGAGTAGCTGAACTCTGCCTAATAGTCAAAGTGATGCCACCATTGAGAGAAGGCTACATGTTCTAAAGGTTACATATAAACTATAATTAGTACTTACCCCTTGACATTAGAGCTCATATGAATTAATGCCTCAATTACAGATAACCATAGTTTCTACAGGAACTAAGACAGATAGATGTTCTAAGTTACAGAAGCAGCATCTGACCCAGGCAATTAGAACAAAAACAGTGGCCACACTTTAAACCAATAGTACACATCTCTAACAAACTGAGCTACTACAGGGGTTTCTCATTCATTTGCCTCTCACAGATTCATGATTCTAGGCAGAAATACAGTTCTCTCAGTTCTTACAGTTGACTGTGTCACATGGAAGTTCTCTAGTGATTCTTCCACAATAGTGTGTCCTGTTGTAGAAACACTACCAGATGCTTCCTCCAATCAATTTTCAACTATGCTTCTTGAACTTCATAGAAAAATAAAAGGGTTGTACTATACAAAAAATAAAGTAAAAATTACAATACCAGTGGATAAAGGATTGAGTACATAAACATACATTTATGAGACTTATCGGTAAAGCTAAATTTTGATGAGTGTGCAGTAGCCACAGATAACCCAGTGACTTCACATTGCTTCTGGAGTTCTATATTCCTGGGATTCAACATACATTAAGAAAAAAGCAATAAAATATTCTTTGAAAAACAGAAATAAGTTTAATAAAAATATTTCTGAATTTGAGATTAAAATTATAATTTGACTGAGCAAATAAGTACATGTAATTTGAAATCTGTAATGGAGTTTTGTGACACATGGATGCTGCTGCTCTGACTTTCACCAGAAACTCCGTTGGTTCTCTGGAATCCCTGGTAAAGGAAATCTCTACACTGAGTATAGAACAAACAATATTGCCTGTGGCAGTTCTGAGAGGCTGTTTGAAAAGAAACAAATATCTAATAAGTACAGGAACTAGATTTTCCAGAAAAAGTCAGATGACAGAGGAACCAGACATGGGGACCCTGGCTTTACCTGAGGTGTTTTTTGGGATAGGCTGTGACTTTAAAAATTGTAAATGATACAACTTTTTGCATCCCAAATTGCAAAATAAGTGTGTGAAAAGATGAAATAGACCTGAGCAATTATCAAGCAATCTTCTGCCATCAGATTAAGTAATGGCATTCTTTAAAGTGGGCACATACTTCATGATAAATCAATTTCCCAGCTGGATCACTGTATGCAGATTAAGAGATCAGGATTTATCAAAGAAACCCTTCTCAGAGCGCCTGACACCAGTAAGAGAAATCATTTTGGCTGCACTGGAGGGCTATGTGAACCATATAAATTTATAGCCTTCAAGTTTTCCCTCTAAAAGACATATTTTTCATAAATAAAACGTGTCAGTAAAAGTCACATTTATAAGTAATTTCAGCACATGCAAATTTAATTCTGCAGGTGGTTGCTAATAGAGGGACTGCTTTTGTTTGCCTTGTTTCTTTTTGAATTTTGAGTTTGGGAGGAGGAATATGTTTTCTTAGCTCTTCTTCAGCATTTACTGTCTTCCCAGGCTCTAAGCATCACCAATGTAACAACGATAGTCAGTGCTCCTTCATGCTAGAGAATTTAAATAAAACACAAATGCACAAATGCAGGTAAAACACGTGATGACTCAGCACTAGATTAAGGTCTAACTGCAAGTATAAGATACAGCTATGCATTGCCTAAATGAAATGACTCAAACGTGCTTATAATTGCTAAAATGTTCATAGATGTAATGCTTTTAATGAAAAATTCATTCCATTACAACTATACAGAGGGAAAACATAGATTATGAGTAAACACTAACTTACTGTTCATTGTTGATATAGTGTAGCCATTGCCCCTAGGCTGAACATGATCATTACAATCTTGAAGCTAAGCAGCTATGATGACCTGCATGAGATCCTCATGAGATCTGGCCCAACACTCCCTCATGGAAGGAAGAAGGAAGCTCACAAGACCATCACGAGGCTCCCCCTTCTCTGATATTCCAATTGCTGTTATATAAGAGATAAACAGTGGACCAGAAAGAACTCTCTGATGCTTCCTTCGAGTCACTCAAGCTCCTGTAAGTAACCCCAGCAAATTCATTGGTTCACCAAGCTGGACTTGGGTGAAAAACTTTGTTCTGTTGATGCCCCTTCTATCTATAGTGAATAATGTTCTTTTGTATGTCTCCCTCCATACTCTCCCAGTGGATGAAGTTGAGGCCACAGCCATGGATACAGTTATGCAGGAGATACCCATGTACCCAGAAAAATAATGGCAAGAGAAAAAGGGCATAGCACATACTGTGGATGTGGTACACAGATCTTCAGAGCCAGAGCCACCAGTCATAACAAGTGCTCAGTAAGGATGATATAGTCATCAGAAAATGGTTTGGAAGACTGGAGAGATGAGCCCGAGACTGGTTATGAGGCTTGGTATTATGTTAGAGTCTCTACACTATTTTCTTATTGCTTATTTAAGTCTAGCTATTTATCTTCCACATCACTGGACTATAATCTTCACTTTCTAGGTCATATTACATGAAGTTCACAAGGAACAATGGACAGAGTTGACCTTCAACACAAGGAAGTCTGACTTCATAGTCAATAACTTCTCAGTACAGCCTGTCTGAGTAGGTCATGCTTGAAGACTGTTTGCCAATACAACTGCTTATGAGCAAAGGAAAACAAGAAAACAGATTATTTCATTCAGTAATAAAGGATAAGAAAATATGGGGAATAGAGGAGTAAATAATACAATTTTAAGGAGGAAAAAAATAAGATTATGTTTATGTCACAGAAATAATGCAGCAAGGATGGGTATGTGAAAATTTTCCAAAAAAAAGAGAATAGCAGTATATATCCCACAACACAATGATGCAATGGATAAATAAAATCAGCAGGAGGTTTTGTATCAGAGTAATTTATCTGAGCCATCCTGGGGGTATACAGTCTTTCTGATACTATTGGACAAAGATTCATTGCTGAGTTTATTATTCAATAGGTTGTCAGGGAGGCTTGGAGGGCTGAAAGGAAAGGAAATAGAGGAGGAGGACATGTTTGGTTATGAGGATCTGGAGGAAGAAGGCATGATGTAGGGAAAGGGATAGAAAGAAAAAGCTTTTAATAATAGGGAGAAAGAGACAGATTCTGACCCAGGAAAAGCTGATGTTTGTAGAGAAAATCTCTACAGATCCACGGAATTAAGCAAGACTGATGCTGGCCCAAGAGAAAGGGGCTATTCTTCCCCAGTGAGGAATATCTTTTTCTTTTGTGACAATAAGAATGAAGCCAAGAGCATTGCACATGCTAAGCAAGCTTTCTACCACTGAACTATAGCGGCACAGTCTTAATAGAGCAGAGCAGAGCAAGGGACGAGGTGCCATGAGGATAAGGCTTGAGACAAGTGACTAGTCAGACTGCTGAGAATACATGTGACTAGGAAATAGCTGAGGGAGTATCTAAGAGGTAAACTGAGCCAATGTAAACAGGAAATAACTAATGGCATGTTGTTACTGGGGCCTCAATAGAGCCTGTAAACAAGTGATTTCTGGGTTAAGTTTTTATAGGTGAAGAAGTAAATGACAAAGGAACGAACATGAAAGAGAAGAAACACAGTGACACATTGGGTTTCCATTGCAAAGAAAAAAGATCAGATACATGCAAATGAAATGGATGTTGGAAGAAAAATTTGATATCCTTGTGTCTTTTAAATCCATCTTAGTCATTACTTGATAGAAACCTTATGGAATTAAATCATTACATATTCAGTTCCACGAGCTTGTAACCTTTCTCCTCAGTGTCTCCTCAGATTCTAAACCTCTCTGGGTTGTTAATTTCTATCTTCATGAAAGACTTTGTGATGTGGGATGTCTTTGTGTATGCTGTGAACTGCCATTGGATAATAAAGGAACTGTTTGGGCCTATGGCAAAGCAGCTTAGAGGCAGCCAGGAAATCCAAGCATAGATAAATGAGGAGGGTGGAGTCAAGGAAGACACTGAGAGCTGCCGCTCAAGGAAGATGTACAGAAAGGTAAGCCATGAGCCATGTGGCAATACACAGCTTAATGAAAAGAGCTAGCAAGTAATGAGCCTTAGCCATAAACTAAACAGCTTGTGATTAATATGAGCCTTTGTGTGATCATTTGGGGCTAGGGGGCTGCAGAAGTGCAGGTCTGGATCTTGGGCCAGGCAGGCCAGAAATTTCGGACTACAACTTTGTATCCTAAAGAATTGGTCTCAGAACTGTTTCTATCCTCAGCTGGTATTTGTTTGTACTCATTGTTATATGAGCTCTGTTGGAAAAGTAAAATAGCCATGGCCTATAATACTCCAAATCACAAGATTTTTATTTATAACAAAAAGGTAGGCTTCAATAATCATTTCATTTTATTGATTTAGATAATTAGGCCTTCAACATATGTGCCCTCAACACATATAACTAGATTCACTTGTATTTAAAGGATCAATAGAAAGGTAAATATTGGCCATTAGATTCTAATCAATTTCACATCACTTTTCATGTCTCCACTCTCAGATTTACTAATGTCTATATTGACATTCTGTCAGTGAGTATGACCAAATGATCAATATTTTGATTTATACAAAAGCTGAACACTCAATCAGAAATCTTCGTACAATCCACTCCTTGCTTCTTTCAAAAGCAAATTGCATCAAGATTTCTATTTTAAAGTCTAAGGGCTGACCTGTGGGCCTCCATGGAAATCTTGCTATACTGAGGGGATCTTTCAGGTGGAAGTAATTTTTTCTTTCTAAATCTACCCTAATTACTTAGTTGGACCCTTTCAAAGGAAGGATCTTTTCCTGCAGAGGAAGGTCTTGGTCACAGAGACTTTACAAGGTCTCCAGTTATTTCTAGGAAGAAATGGGGTTCTGGAAGGAAACACTCTCATCTACTAAGTGTGACACCATCTATCTTCTTCTTCCACTACTCTTTTATAAGAAACTCCTGGAGGTAAGCCACACCTGCTACTTGGCAGGTAGAAGGAGCATAGGGCTTTAAAAACCAATATTCCAATGTGCACAATACCTGGCACATGCTAGGTACAGCCTCAGTGAGGTGAAACTTACTACAGACCATGGCAGAGACACCTACACATCCCTCTATATCCCATCCCACACCATTTCCTTCAAATAAGACAAAATATTTATTATCAGAGTTGAACTGACTGCTGACTATGATGTGTCAAATTTCCATAATGCTTTTGGGTGGGGGAGAAATTCATACAAATCATCTTATTTAAATGGGTAATTTACTTGCAAACTACAGCAAGAACAACACATAAAAATGCGAGAGATGTGAACATCACTTAAGAGCAGGCATTTGAAACACCAGCAAAGTTAATAGTACATCTTTATTTTAAACATCCCTTGAGGAACACTTACTACGGAGTAGGTATTTTCTTTTACACCATTCTAGATGGACAATTTGTCCCAAAGCTCCATGACCCAGCCTCTCTGTATTTGTATTCCCTCTAACTATAGATTTTTTTTCTTGTCTCTAAGAAAATTCACTCTTAAAATTTGACCAGCTTTAAATCATTTAGGTTCTTTAAATTATATTTCCCATCCATAAAATCATTTTCAAAGTCTCCTGTCAGTGAAAAATGGTAGTTTGTGAAGATAATTAGGAGAGTGAAGACAATTAAAATAATCCCTGTTATATTTAAATAGTGGAAGTACTGATAGAGTTCAGGATCTTCCCAGGTGACAACCTCTTCACACTGTTACCTGTAGCTAAGAAACAAATCTAGAATACAGAGAGGGTTCCAAAGCTTTGGCTCTTAGGTGAAAGGTAAACACTCTCCATCTTTAAATAAGGTATTTCCTAATACTTAGGGACCACTGGTCATTCTGATAAGAACTTTGCCTGTCTTTACATAATTTTCACAAAACAAAAGTCTATGAGGTAGATAATATGGTTTCTATTTTACCATATTAGAGACACCCCAATGCACAGGGAGGGGCTTTTGTCTGTGGTCTCACAGGCAGGCAGTAAGCGGTTGAGGTAGGATATAAATGTAGCTGGTTTGGGAGCACAGGCTCTCTGAGAACTGATCGGGAACTCTGAGTGTCATACAGAAGACAGACTCACTTTTTTGCTAGCTTCTCTCTTTAGAGCACACAATATGAAGTACTGAGCACACAGCAGTATGCTCCAGGATTGAACATTCTTCCCTAGAGGCAGTGATGCTCCAGAAGTGCAGATAGAGGAAAAGAAATGAACTCAGAGTGAGAAGCCTTGGACTCAGTACGGTTTTACTAATTACTAACAAAGTAGAGTGCTCTTTGGTAAGTTCCTCAGCCTCCCTCAATCATTTACAGTGCCATTCCATAACTCTTCCAGCAGAGAAATTCTTCCAGCATACTCACCAAATGGAAAATTCAGCATGCACACGGATTTGAACTGAGACTTCTAAGGCAAAAAAACACACCAGACATAAAGTGGTGAAAGAGAGAATTAGATATGGGAAGAAAAGACACATCTTCATCTTCAGTAAGAACCCAAAGAAAAGCAATCCGAGTAAAATTAACATGGTTTTAGAACTGTCTATTTTGTCACAAAACAATCACTATCACCTGAAGTGAGACTCAGGCCATACCCACCCAGCCACTCCATTATTTTCAAGGCTTCCCCTTCTTTGGTCCAGACACTGAATTTGACATTTACATATACCATCTGAATGACCGTCTTTAATTATCCCTACGTGGTCCATGTACAAAGACAAAAGTATTCAACTGGAGGCCTTCTAGAATTTTGCCCTAACAATTGAAAGCATCTTATTATGTCTTTGTAGCCTGCTCTGGGACTCCAACCTCTCTAACCATCTGTGATAGTCATGGTTCTCTAGAATGACAGACCTATAGAATGAATCTCTTCCTCTCTGCCTCTCCCCACTCACATGCATGCGCATGTGTGCCCACACAAACGAGATTAACTTAAAGTCTGTCTAACAATGGCTGTCTGTGAATGAAAATCCAAGAATCAAATACTTGCTCAGTCTATAATGCTGGATATCTAAGACATCTGGCAAAAGGCAAATATTTTCTTCTTCTGTATCCTTATATAGTCATAAAGTGTGGCCAAGATTAAATATGGGTCTTCCCAATTTAAGATTTAGATTAAAGGTATGTGTGTAGTCCCATCTCAAGATCATATGTTTTTCTGCCTCAATCCTGACTAGAAGTGTATTCACTCTCTTCAAATCAAACAAAAAAAAAATCTCTCACAAATGCCCCCAGTATTTCTGGATTGTAGTTTTATTCCAGATGTAGTCAAATTGACAGCCAAGATTAGAACAGCCATCACACCATCTGGCATAAGGGGTCCTATTACGCCAGAGAATTCTGATGTTCAGATGCCTCTGAGTTCCATGCTTTACAGTCTTAGGGACAGAGTATTGCTAAAAACTACCATGAACATAGCTTTAGGACCCAAGTTCAAATGCCAGCTCTTCCACTTAGAATGGCAACCTGAGACAGCTATATATATAATCTCTGTGTGCCTTTATTTCTTATCCTTGCAATACAATCAATGGTACTTGACAGTATCTAATGGCTAACATGGTATCTGGCAGATATTTGACAGTATCTATTAACCAACATAGTATCTAGGGGTATGTTTTAGATCCCTATTACAGAATCAGTTCCCAGAGGACATTGGCTCTTATTACTAATGAGACTTTCACAGTGTGGTTATTTTTATTACGCTCCAGGAACATCTACTTTTTAGAGATTCTTCCTCCCTGGGGCTCTGCACATGCTATTCCATCTGGGGAATGTGATTCCTATCTGTCATTCATATGACATTATTCTGAAAAAATTACATATATAAATAACAGAGACTGAGCAGGAGCCTACCTGAACAGGATCTCTGAAGTTTGGCTCATTTTAGTTGGTTTATCAGAAGCAGAAACTCTTATTCTTAGACATGAGGCAGGCTAAGTAAACAGTGCATAAATAGACACAGTTCATCTGCTGTATTAACATCTCACAGAGAGGATGCTTAAAGGTAGGTGGCAAGACGAAGAAGATTCAGAAATGCTGATCTAGGTTATGAGAGAGGCTGTAGGTATAACTTCTTAGGACCAACCATCCATTGCACATACACTGGCCTGGAATGGCCCCAGAAGGTGCCTGGGCCAATAGCCCTAGAACTGCCCTGTCACCTCATGTTTCCTTGAAGCTGTACAGACACTGACTCATTCACCTTCTCAATGGGAAGATGGTCCAGTAAGATAAGATAGTCTATTTGCAAGCCAGCTTCTCCAAACACAGATGCTCCTGTTTGCAGAGTCTCTGGAAGTACAGGTGAAGGAAGGAAGTTGCAGGAACAACACAGGGCAGCACAGATACCTCGTACCTCAGCAGGACCCACCCCTCAACCCCATGCTTCACATTTCTCTTCCTACCAAGATTCTATCTGCTTCTCAGCAGATGAATTTCTGGCCTTTCAACAGTGCACAAGAAAAAGGTCTCACCCTGGAAATCCTGGGTGGGCAGGTATTCTTTTGTTTGAACATCGAAAATGCTTTATAAAAATAACAATAATTCCAATAGCTGCCAAATTCTGAGCGCTTAGGGAGATACTATTGTAGGTATTTAATTTACATTACTTCATTTAATACTCTCATTGTTAACCCTATTTTAGAGAAATGAAAGCAAGTCTTAGAGAAGTGAAAGAGCCTTCCCGATATTATACATTTAGTAAGTATTATCAGAGATCCTTTGGCAAACAGAATCTAACTCTTAGACTGTACATACATGGCCATTCTCCTCACCTCACTGGATCACAATCAACGGGCATGCGCCTCTATCTTCAATTACCTTAATAATCAAAGACTCAGTCCAGATGCCGTGAATTTTACAGTCAGTTCCTTTTCTAAAACTTCATGATATTGCTTGCCAAGACTCAGCTTTGTCATCTATAAAACAGAGACAGTAAATGTCTTCCTAATGGTTAAGACAAAAGCTAGACACAACTTGTTAAGCACTTACCACAGCAAATGGCACATAAAGACCCAGTAAAACACATATTTGCTAAGTGACTATGGAATTCCTGGTCTTATGTGGGGAAAATAATAATAAAACAGCTGCCTTGGAGTTTGCGTACTAGGATTTTACTGTACATTGGCTTCACTCATTCTTTGAGGACAGGGGCTATATGTGCTTTAACACAGACTGTCGAAATTCCTGGTAGTAAGTTAATATGCAATAACATTTCGGTGAGCAAACAATAAGGCTAGTAGTTCACACATTTTCAGAGATCCAAAGTGTTAGAGATTATGTTAACATATTGGGTTGACATTTATCTAACAGTAGGTAAAATACCTTGAAGTAAAAGGAAAGGTCCCAGAGTTTGCATACATGGAAGCCATTTAAGCTCAGTACCACCACCACCACACAATTTATGCTCTTATACTTGCAGCCCCAAACAGAAAACAAAATAGAATGACACGGAAGTAGGAATATTATTTAGTAATAATCAAGATATTGGGATGAGAGGGGAGAAGTCTCAAAAGCACCCATCTGAAGAGCTAGTAATCAACTGATGCTATCTGAGGACAATAATTTGTGAGCATAGCTTAGTTTTAACTAACACTGATATTATTTTTAGTCAGATATTTTAAAGAAATAGCACATCTGAGATGGGGTAAATGTAGTTGAAGTTTCACTTTTCTTTTAGATCCATTGTTCTTAATTTTTTAGAACCCAAACATTTATATTATCTGTTATATTTACTTATTCATTTTTGCACAAATATTTACAAATATCTAGGCATATAGATATCTGAAATACGTGCATATAAAGTTAATAGTGGGAATTACAGTATAAGATAATTTTAATTGCTCTCATAATCTCCTAATTTTTGGCCTTATTGGAATTCTTAAAAACCAACATCATTATTTTATAAGTGTGTTTCAGGGCTAGGAAGATGACTCGTACATGCACTTCTAGAGATGATTCCTTTACACTTAGTCTTCAGGTATTTTACCAACTATTAGATAATGTCAACCTACTTTGGCAACATAAGCATTTGCCATTATTATGTGCAAACATGGGTCCCCAGAACCCAGATAAATGTCAGGATGGATACTGAGTACTACCTGGTTTCCCAGCACTCAAAAGGCAGAGATGGGATATAGTCAGGCTATCAGAATCGATGAGTCCTGGGTTCATCAAGAGACCCTGCCTTAATATGAAAAATGGAGTAATCAAGGAAGACACTGCATATCAACCTCTGGCCTCCAATGCAGACACCCATCAATACATATATTCATATTCAAACACCTAAGTGCACATGCAGACATACTGCGGCAATTAAAAATTATTTAGAAAAGCTTTAAATTGGAATAACTTGGAATAATTCAAGGAATCTACTCATTTTATGTAAAACCTCAGTATTCCCCATGTGTAGCATTATCATATTCATATTACAATAGTTATTTCTTCCAATTTTAGTGAACAGCTCATTGCCTGTGAACACCTTTAATCACTGCTAACTATAATTAAAGGATAAATTCTTATTGCCTTTACTTTTGGAATTATCTTCTGCCAATCAAACTCTGAAGGTTTTATATATGCTTTAGTAAAAGAACAATTTCATAAAACTATGTTTGTGATGGGCTTTAACTCCTACTGCATTCTGTCAAAGTACAAGCTGGTATTTCTAGTCATTTCTAGGAGCTAATGTTATTCATAGGGAAATGATGCAATCTTTAAAGAAAACTTGATTCAGTGTGTTCTGTCCACTTTCGGTACTTACTGGTCTCACTCCTTCACTGCAGCCTCTATGAATTCTTATACCACCTTGGCTTGAACTAATTTCCCTACTACAAAAGAAAACCTCATAGCATTCCAGGTAGCTCTAAATATGAATAAATATTTCTCTTATACTAAATATATTTCTAACCATTATTTGCTCTTACTATCTGTATTGTAATCCAGCTTTTCTCCTGTCCAACCTCTTCTAAACCTGCAAACTTCCTATATTTCCTGAAGTATTTCATTCTGGCTTTATCACCCCTAGCTCTCGAAAGACCCCTTTAATGCAAGAGCTGCCAGCTTTGAAAGTCCTGATGATCATTCAACTCTCTCTAGTGGTCAAGGTAGTGCCTAAATGCTAAAAACATTCTTTTGAAAACATACCAAAGTGTGTTCAGGAATCACAAATCCAATGCATGCAGATTTCCCTTTAAATCATTAGATGAACACATCCTACGTGGCTAGATTCCATCCTGCAATTGCTTCACCTGTCCTGAATTCCAGTCTCCTCTGCATCATAGCTTTATTTCTTGGCAAACTAGTCATTATTTTTACATTACCTTTGTCTGAAAGTGTCTGAATCTGGGGTTTCAGGCACCTTAAGCAAAATCAGATGCAAATGTGATGTTGTTGAATTCATGGACCATTTCATGAAATTAAAGAGAAGAGTGAGCCAACATCAGGAAGAAGCTAAAGCAGAGCCTTCCAGAGTAGGTTTCTCAGGCTGGATCCTGGAGAACTTCTCTGTAACTTAAGTTGAGTGATTCCTACATATTACCATTCTCTAATCCAAAACATTGGTTTGGAGAAAATAATTCATGTGTCCCCTCCTGGGTACAAACTCTATTGCTCATTTAACTAGGCTTGGCCAAGGATGATGTTGTAAGTATATGGACCCTTTGCTTATAGGTCATTTTTAGAAGAATTGATGTGGGTATTTACAAGACATCTCAAAGTTACCGTGATTCTAGAGCAAAGTAATATTCAGAGATACTAACCTATATTCATCTTAGTCCTGACTTTTCTTCTTTAAGGCATCAAAATGGGAAGATATTGCATCAGAACAATTGAGGTAACTCTATAGAAATAGCCAGCAAATAGTTCTAAATCTCCCCCAAACTTAAACGCTTAGAAGAATTTCTCAGGAGGATATAAATCTTCTTAGAGAATTTCTTGGAGACTACTAAAAGAGAGAGAATTTTATGAAGAGTCCTGAAGGAACATGAAAGCAAGATTCTCTCAGAGTTTGTAGGGGAAGAGAAATGTAAAGACCCAGAAAGAAGGATATCCATGCTTTGCTCCCTGGCAGTCATCAAGGAAGCCATAACATCCTGTAAGTGTGTGTGAAGTATGTGTAGGTAGATGGGTACATAGGAGATGTCACAAATATTCCTCAGGACCAAGTATGACCTGAACACCACAGTGGAGAAAGTTGTAATGGCTGGGTGCCACAGTGTCACTCATGCGGTCTACTACCTCCAATGACCAGAAGACTCCCTCTACCAATGCTCTGGCATGCTTTCATTCTCCCAGACCACAGCTCTGGGCAGTGGTGTAGCTCCAAGGATGTGGAGGTCAATTGCTTAACCTTCCACAAGAAAGAACATGATTAAAACAGAAATTAAAGTTGTTTGTAATAAATAAAGAGGTAAGATTCTTGTTCTGGCTGTTCTCACGAATAGGAATGCTTATCTTCTTGGCTTGAATGAATAAGACAGGAAGAAAATGAGACTTCAGTAGTCCTGCCTCTCCACTCTGGACTTAACAGGAAAAGAAATTATAATAGCGAAAGCCCACCCCACTTCTTTAAAATTTTTGTGCAACAGTTTTCCAAATCCTTTCCTAGTTAATGACATTCATTTTCCTAATGCTATTCTCCAGGGCCCATGCCATAGCCCTCTGTGTGTATTCTTAGGCTTGTCCACTCTCTGAGGTGTGCTTCAGGCAGAAGCTCCATCTTGCTTTGTCATTTGTACATTTTATAATAAACTCTGTTTTAGCTGAGCTCTTGAATTTAGTAAATAGTGATAAGTTGGCAGCTCTGGAGATGTTACCTAAACAGCCAAGTCAGCCAAGCAGAGTCTAGGATTGCAATACCCTTTGCCCTCTCCATTTTTGGGGGGGGGGGAATTAGAAGAGTAATTAATTTTGGAAAGGAGCTCAGTGATGTAAGGATTGAAGTCAGGGTGTCAGGTGACCTGGATCTATTCTGAGCTGTGCTAACTGAGCAGGAGTGGCTTTGGGCAAGTCATTTTTCACATCCTAATCTCATTTTTTTCCCACTGTAAAATGATTAAAACACTTTGTTACCTCCTTACAGAATAATGTGTGTGTAAGAATTATGCCATGATAGTGATTAGGAAAACATGTTTTCTTTAGTAATCTGCCATAGTTTTTCTTAAGATACTGTGATTTTGTGGAGTTAAAGTTGTTCAAATATTCCTATGAGGTAGAATTAATGTGTATTTTCAGAGTTTAAAATTAAAACTAGTTTAGGCCAAATCAGAAAGTGGACTTAAGGCAAAGACAGCACCCTCCATTACACATGATCGTCCTAACCTTATCTACTAAGACTTGAATAGGTAGCAAAGCCAGAATTCAAAAGCTCTGTCCCTCTCCTAGGGTAAACAGTAGAGAAAGCTCTAGAAGAAAAAGATATGTGGAGATGAGGACACTGTCAAACAAGGCCAGGACTGGTGCCAATTCTATAAATGAATTCCACTTTCTGCAGATCTGTTAGCTTAATTTTATTTTTTGCAACGCTTTCCAAATATGCGTTAGGCTTAAAAATTTGTCCAAAGTGACAGCCTTCATCTAAAAAGAGAACGGATGACCATTTTAATGAGTATAAAAAGCCACTCTTGCTGTTCCCCTACATCTGTACTCAAAATATTGCTATGTATTTATGGTTTATCCTGCTTTAAAGTAAAATAAATTAAAACCAGGAGCATCCTCACTGGCCTACTAGGACATAGGAAGTAGAATGCAAGCCAACCAGATTCTACTTAAAACTGTGCCCTTGAGCAAAACACACTAACCTCTCTGAGTCCTGGTCCTTTCTGGACAAGAGTTTCAATGCCACTTACTTTGTGTACATGAGGGGCCAGCAGAGCTAGTAACCCAGGCAAGGTTTGTAAACCCTTTCTATTAGACCAGCATGAGCCCAGGGGAGGCAACAGTCACTTCTTACTGCCTGCTCTCAGATTAGTAGCCTTTAAAGAATTTTTTATTTGCCAGAACATGAGGTTGCATAGACTGTGTTGGAATGGAAAAAAACAGCTCTGCTAGAATTCACAGGACAGGGCTAAGAGCACCAAGGTGTGCTTGTCAGTGAACACATCAAAGCAGATGTGTATAGTCTTACATGTTACCTCTCCTGTAGCTGTTCTCAGCCTGTGGGTACATATAAGATATTCTGCATATCAGATATTTACATTGTGAATTATAACAATAGCAAAATTACAGTTATGAAGTAGCAACTAAATAGCCTTATGGTTGGGGATCAGCACAAGAAGAATTGTATTTAAAGGATTGCAGAATTAGAAAGGTTGAGAACCACTGCTATAATGTTCACACACACACTATTTTCTGGGTAGAAGACAAAATATTGTATTCTCAATGGATGGGGAAATTTTATTTAGTGCCTTTTGAGGCCCAAACACATTTAAACACAAATTTGTGTCAATGTTTATTTCTCTCAGAGGAGAAAGTTTATTAACTATTTCCATAACAATTATTCCAAAATAATTTCTACCTCCTAGTTCAGAAATTTTACAACACCAAAGTGCAAAAACCTTGCTTTTTTCATACTAAGAAAAATGATCTAGATCATGGGTGATACACAGAGAAACCTTGTCTCAAAAACCCACCACCAACAATGATAAAAAAAAAAATCAAAAACCCCTTGAGACTTTGGACAGAGATTTGGCACTTGTGAGGAGCTCTCAGAGAGCAAGAGTGGCACCATGGTCACCTACTTATACCTAGGTGCCTTCCCCTTTATAGGTGACACCATTCGTTCAGATATTTTCATTTGCATGAGCATCTGGTTTAGGAAATTAGGATTACTACAACAAATGGATTCTTGTTCTCTTTGAAACACCTGTAATTTTCTTCCCATGTTTCATAGCAGGTATCACAGGAAAATGCATCAAGCCTGGATGAGTGTGAGTAGATGTTCATGTGGGTTCAAAGCAGAACACCATGGCTCAAGGCTTGTTTAATAGCTCTGCTCTATTTGATAGATTTTTTTTTAATGTATCAACGCTGAGGTCATTTATGTCCACCTGCTTCTTCTTACCCCTAAAACATGCCCCCGAGCACTCTCTCTGAGAAGCGAAAGCTCAGGCCTGTGAGAATTGGACCTGTCAGCTACAACATAATGCTATTTCCTGTGCTTTTTATCTGGCCTCCCTGGTCTGCTGTTCCTCAATTAATGTCCCGACCCTGGTAGATAACATGAATGCTAAAAGGTGCTGCTGGTTCCAAAATCATGCCCTCAATAGCTTGTCTCCGGGAAGACCAAAGTAAAATGTGTTTAATTGGAAGTATACTGGTATTTAACATGATCTGAGACACTTTAAACAAGAGAATAAGGATGAATCTAATAAAATAGAACTCACAGCAAGTCAGTTTGGATTAAGCAGGGAAATAAGAGATTTGTTGGTTTGGACAAGGGAAAATAAAAAGGACTTGGCTAGAAACTGACTTCCTACAGAGTTTCAGAAATGGTTTCTTAGGAAAGCAGAGGTAGGGAGGCCCAGTGAAGAAACAATTCTCCCCATAATCACAGGTCAATAAGGTAGTATATGTTCAAAATCTGGGTGAGTCCAGAAAATTGCTAGACTATTCCATTACCCTGAGACTGTTTTTAACTCTTCGCCAAAGGACCTGAAACCTCTATGAGAGACACAGTCCATTCCAGGGTTTCCAGCCTTTTATGTTGATGAGCTCAGGAGGCCTGTACCAACTCTACCTCCTACTACTACAGTAATTATTGTTTTATAGGGCTCACAGATTACTGCTTTGTCAGCAATTCAACAGACCCTAAACACTGGGATGTTTCATTTCCTTCCAAAGACCAGCCTGTTGGTGCAGGCTCACATTTGCCTCTCATGGTTTAGCATCTCTGCAAAGTTCAAATATGTCAGGCGAATGGCTGAACTTTTGTTAGGACACAGACTGAGACCTACTAAGAATTAAATTTATTTTAAGTCAAATACTATTACATCCAAAAAAATATAGCTGTTGTTAAACATTTGGCCCAGAAAAGATTATAAGCAACTCCAAACATGATCAGACTACCAAAAATGGAATCATTGCAGGTTCTTCAACATCCCTGATAATTTTTCTTGCATCCACAACTAAAGTTTAATTTAAAAATATCAAAAGCAAGGTAATCTGAAACACAATTCATTCTGCGATGATATGCATGTACCCTGAGCTTTAACATAACTAGACTGTGGAGCACAGTACACCAGGTTAGAGAAAGGTGTTACTCAGATCTCTACTTCTCTTCCTTTGCTCCATCAATTTTATATCTGGATAGAGCAGAAGACTAGTGTACGAAACTCAACCATCGGATAATAATAAGATCCATAGCACGCCATTCCCTTGACCAAAGCATTCAATCCAGACAGATCATACTTGTGAATAAAGGGTTTATCGAGCACCATTCTTTCCTGGAACTTTCACTTAGGACTTGGGGTAAGAAACCAGAGGATGTGAATCTGGAGTTTATGAAGGCACTGGGAGGGCAGGGTCTGTAACCAAAGTAAGGTCAATAAGGAAAGAGAAGAGCATAGCTAAAGCAGAACCAGTAAAATACTCACAGACAAAGTGGTAGGAAACAGAATGGCAGTTTCAGAAGCACCCGAAAGCCAGGAGCTACCTGAAGGTAGACCAGCTTCCTCAAAAGGATATTAGGACCTGGTTGGGCTTAGTCACATGAGACTCAAATGCTCATCCATTTGCCCAGGATCCTTTCTGGGGGACTTCTATCCAATAAAATAGAAAACATCCCACTAATATAAAGGCCAATAAACTCTAAAATTTAAAGCATCCCCTTCTCCAAAGCAGAATGATGTTAACTTCTCTGAATAAGAGACGCTAACTACATATTTATTCAGTGGTTCTGCCTAGTTTGTAGTCTTAGAAAAGAATAATGCTGTTACAAAATAAGTTACTCCAGGGTAGTGATTTAGAGTTGCTTCAATTCCCACAGACACTTGAAGCAAAGCTCTTTGACTTCCCCTGGGCAGAAGCCAATGCATTCACTAATGATTCTGCAGGAAGCACAATTTATCAAGTCAATGTAGTGAATGGCCAGTGAGAAAAGAACAGACCAGGACAAACCCAGAGACCAGAGAGACATGCCCTCTAAAGCTTCAGCTTTAATACATCTTAACTGAAAGCTTGCTAAGCATTTGCACAGGCCAGAGCATGGCTGCTTAAACACAGATGGCTTTAATCAGCAGGACCCTTAAGAGGCAATCCCATTGGGAACCTCAAGATGACCATTCCTTATTAGCAAAAGTATTAAGATCTAAAGCAAGCACAGAAAGAAGACACACTTTTTAGGGCCTTTGTTATTCTTATTGGCTACTATTACTAACAGCACTCATCATTAATTCCACCATTCACTAACTTCCAGGAAATTACTAAATATTTTATTTATGTTATTTACTTCTACAACTTTTCTATGAGAGGAAAGAAACCTGCATTTCTTAGATGAGAAATTAAGTTCAGTAAGATGACTTACCAATATTATTGAACTAAGGCTGGCTCAGGACTTAAAAATATGGCTAACTGGTTCATGAGTTTAGCCAGTATGCTCCACTGTCAGATATTAACCAGTTTTCGCTCCAATGAGGCTACTACCTCCTACTACCAGTAGTATTCCTAGAAACTTGGTGCTGCCACGAGACTGAAAATCCTTGAGACAAAGGAAGATTATTATTGAGGTGTTTCTGGCTGAGGAGAATTAGGAGCTTTGGAGTACTCTGAATCAATGATTCCATGATGAGAAGTAATCTGATATTTGAGTCTCAGCATTAATGCTTTCCTCCTAAAAGAGGGCTAATAAATCAGAGATCTAATAGACCTTGCAGCAAGCCCTGGAAAGAGCTAAGCAGTGGGCTGTCGAATCTCAGAAGTATATCTGGAAAATGCCTTGTAGACAATAGAATTTAATATTCTCATTCATTCTCTCTCTCTCTCTCTCTCTCTCTCTCTCTCTCTCTCTCTCTCCCTCCCTCCCTCCTCTCTCTCTCTCTCTCTCTCTCTCTCTCTCTCTCTCTCTCTCTCTCTCTCTCTCTCTCTCTCTCTCTCTCTCTGGAACTTAGATTCCCCTATGCTGACACATACCCCATCTGCAGACATAAATACTAAACAAACTTTGGTACAACTGGAGCCACTGTGGGAGAAAGGCTTTGCTGCCTGACCTGGTCCTTTCAAAGGCTCACCTCGTTATGAGTATAACTTGCCTTACAAGATCCCAGAGCCTGTATTCAGCCTATCAGGGCTGTGTCAGTGTCAAACTCTCTAGGACTTAGTAAGCAGAAATGTTGATGATCAAAACAGAAAGGTTTCTTTGTGCACACACACACACACACACACACACACACACACACACACACACACACACACACACACACACACACACACACACAGCTCCCAGCTAGTTGTCCTTGAGTTAAAAGGTTTGGTTGTGGCCTTTGGAGACAAGGACATTGCCTGCTATTGGAAAGAGTGTCCAACACTTACATAGAGGCACAGAGATGGCCTTTGGAGAACTAGAAAGTTCTGAATGGAGGAGGAGGAGATGATGTTGGTGATGGCTGTGATGACGACAAAATGATGACAGAAGAAAATGGTGATGGTGAGTGCCACCTATAAATACAAGCACAGTGCAGCAACAGATACCTTCGTTATTGCCAAGATAAACACGAAGCAGCCCCTATTCTCAATTCAACTTCACTGCAGTATAACTGCATCGTTTAAAAAAAAAAAAGAAAGAAAAAAAAAAGAAAAAGAAAGGAAGAAAGCCTGCATCCTCCTCTTTGGCCCTCCAACCCTCCCAGCTTTCCTGAGCCAAGCTGGAATGAGACTGCACTGATTGGTCGAGAAGGCTAGAGAGTTAATGCCCTGAGTTCTAGAGAGAGGGGAATGTTGAGGTGATTCCAGGGGCCACCAACGCACTTCCCAGCACCCAGCAGGCTGGCTGCAGAGCTGGCGGAACCAACTCCAGAAAGAGAACGCTAAGGAAGCGAGCTTATCAGCGCTGGCCAGAACCCTAAAGCCGGGAGGCGGGGCAGGCAGCCTTTGGCTGGGAAGAAGAGGTGGGGCAGACGGCCAGGAGGAAGACTCTTTTACCTGACCAGGTTGAGCAGGGCTAGCGGCGGCTGCGAGGATACCTCTGCGCTCCAGTCCGAGTCACAGCAGTGGAGCGGCCGCTGCGCCTTCCACCGCCCAGGCCCCGCCCCCAACCGCAAGCTCCGCCTCGCTAGCACGCGCCTACCTGACAGGCTGTTTGGGGGAGGTGTGCAGTGGACTGATCGACAGCCATTCTGACCAATAGAAACGTGTAGCGGCTGCGGAGCTGGAGGATGAGAAGGCGGGCAGAAAGCCCCAGCGCCAAATTAACTGACCCAAGCACTCTTCTGGACCGATTGCTGAACCTTCATGACGTGTCCCGGGACCTGGCTGCTGGGTTGAGGAGGACGGTTTTTAGGCTCGGTTTAAGTGAACCCGGGGAAGGTGACCAGACCCCTGGCTTGCTACCTACCAGGGCGCACGCTCGGAACTGGCTGGAAGTGATGGGGGAGGCGAACTGGTGGCAGCAGCTTTTCCCAAGGATTCCTAGCTTTAGAGACGTGGCCAGGCCTGATGGCTCCCTGGGGTCTTCCTAGTGTCCTCTGTGCATTCTCTATTATTATAATCGAAAAGTGCCCACCCACCCTCCAAAAAAGGAAAACTAAAAAAACAAAAAACCCTTTATGCTTTATGTTAGTTCTCCAGTGGGTCTCTGCCCAGACTACCAGCCCCTTCCAGACTGCTTTTTCCACAAATGGCTAAAGCTAAGTGGGTTTAAACAGAAAAACGTTCGGACTTCAGAGATGCAGAAAGGGGGACTGAGTCAGGGTGTCAAGGAGCCTGGATCTTACAAGGCCTGTGTGAATTTTGCATGCTTGAAGCTCTTGCAGCATTGTTGCAGTGTTAGTAACAGTACGGACCTTGATATCCAGAGGCACTGTTTTGTTCCAAATAAAGGTCTAACCACGGATGATTACAGCTCAAACCAGGAAACCTTTCATAAGAGGATTAGAGGTCTTAATGACATTGAGATGTGGTATGTGATTTGGGGATCTTTTCCAAGTAGATGGGCAGGAAAGGGCATTGCCTTTAATCTGCTCCCACATAAATACAAAATCCACCATCTGGTACTTAAAAACAGAATTATATCCCAAGTAGTATAAAATGATGAATGAGTATGAAAATATTTGAGAAGGTATAAAGTGATTTTTCCTTCGAACATTTTTCTATAAATCATTTGTGAGAACTCTGATAATATTCTTCAATCCTCACATCTGCCCGAAATGAGTTCCATGGACAGATATGGAAATTTAGGCTTCTAGAGGTTAAATAGTTGTCTAACTAGAGTCCATATTAAATAAATACTTTTCAGTAATCACCAGCTAGATGAAAATGCATTAGCACTTTTTTCTTGGAAATGTTTTCTTTTCCCTGAAAAGTATCCAAAAAGGACCTAGTTCCTCTATGACAAACTCCTTCAAACTGCAATTTTCAAAGCACTTCCAAATGCCCAAGCATCACCTCCAAAATGTGTTAGGAGCATTTGCAAGCCAGCTTTGTTCATAGGAAGGGTTGCCATCTGATATTAATAGGAAGGAAGAACGTGTTTTCAGGCCTCGACCCCAGCTAGGTGCTAATTTATGTAGGAATTCTTTAAAGTATTTTTTAAAGTATTCTAACAAAGTATTTTTTTGGCTATGAGAATTTAGTTTAAGGAAGGAAGTCAAAAAGGAATCTAATGACCCAAGGTCACCACTCTTCCCTCCCGCCTCCCCTTCACTCTCATAAAGCCTTGAGGTGAGCACAAGTCTATATGTCTCTTTTCAAGGCTCCCACCCACATTGATCCACCTACCTGAATGGGCTAGATGCATGGGGCTGGGGCACCATCTACCAGGTACCCTCTCCTGCTCATATTACAACCGTATTGTTTCAATTAAGTTCTAAAGAAATTTTTAAACCCTATTCTGATCTGTAATCAAACCCACAAATGCTTCTTTTACATAAGGAGGCAGGAGGAGAGAGGAGGTAGTTTATGAGCTGTCTGTTACTATGACAGAATATCAGAGATAAAAATCTCAGCGGAGACGGGGCTAGAGGGATGGCTAAACAGTTAGGAGTACTCAGTGTCCTTGCCTAGGACCAGGGTTCAGTTCCCAGCACAGCACATGCACATGCACAACTCCAATTTCCAGGGTTCTAGCACATGGCTCACACACATAGATGTGGGCAAAACCTTCTTCCACATAAAAATCATATATAGTTCTTTAAATATCAGAGTAAGGAGAGAGGAAGGTCTGCAATGCAAAAATTCCCTTGCTATTTTTTTTTTTAAATTACCCCCAGCAGCAAGCAAAACTACTGTCCATAATGGAAAAAGAAACTGTCCTCTTCCTGTGGGACCGAGAGAAGGAGAAGCCTAAGCCAGGCTTTCTACTCAGATGTACCCATAACTTAGCTAAAGTTTCTCTTTCCTACTACTCTTTTTATATAGCAACTTGAATTTCAATCTTTAAATTTCATTTATATGTATATGTATATATGTGGCATGTGTGTGAGGTTGTCCAAATAGTCCACAAGATAACCTGGAGCTGGAGTTAGAGGTAGGATATAGTAGCTCCAGCTGGGAGGAGTTATGAGATTGGAGCTTACCTCCTCTGGAAGAGGAGCAAGCGCTATTAACTGCTGAGCTTGCTCCCCCTTCCCTCTCTAGTAATGGAACTCAAGGATGTAGATATTTGGCTACTACAGGCTTTTAAAAGAAGAAGGTAAATAGGTCAGTCGAGTCACTGAGATGTCATTTTCTCTATAAAGCCTTCCCCCCTGTAAATTTCCAGGTCTCTATCATATTGCTTATACTCACCCAATCATCCTCACTAAGGCCTGTTAGTCTGTTTCCTCCACATATGTCCCTTTATTACTTTTAACAACAAGTACCCAGCCCACAGGTCACACTGCATTAAATGCTTTCAATAGAACAACACATTTCTTCCTACAGGAATTTATTGTCTACAGTTCCTCATTGTATCCCTCACCAGTCCTTGTATGTTGTTATAACTGACCTACTTTGCATCGTTAATCATTTTTCCCCTGAGGTGGGTGAGTGACTTCAAGGTGTGACTTAGAAGGACTGATTAATAAAAGAAGCAGAGAAATAAGATGCATAGGGAAGGACAAGAGCATTGGTACTCTTATCTGAAAAGACTCTTAACCCTGCAGGGAGGCACAGGAATGAGAGTAACTGGTAACACCCTCTGTGGTTGCCAGGTCCCATCTTTGCAGGTGTGACCAATCAGGAACAAGGGTTTTTTTTTTTTTTTTTTTTTTTTTTTTTTTTTTTTTTTTTTTTTTTTTTTTCAGGAAGTCAGTCTGTAGAATTAGTGTGTGAAGGTAAGGGCAAGGCAGGAATGATGAGATCCTGGCAAAGACTACTGAAAGTCATGAAGAGGAATGACACCAAAGAACTCTTGTAGAAAAAATAGCCATTCCTTCCCTTTATCAAAGATGGTCCCATAGCAAATAATTTTAGCAAGGGCTCAACATTTTATCCCAGTGACTAGTAGTATGCGCTATCTCAAATTACTCAACCTATCTCAATCTGTTTCTGTGTCTATCACTGACTAGATAGACATGCAACATTCTGCAAAATTGATTTTGCATTTATTTCAGTCCTCAGATAAATTATGAATGGGAGAAAAAGGCCATCCATGAGGATTATTAATCATGAAACAAATAGTCACATTCCTCTGAAATGTAGGACACTGATGAACAGCTAATCTCCAAGAAACTTCCCCCTCATTTGCCCTCAGCTGGATAATCGGCTTTTCATCTCAATACCAGATAAATTCAACTCACCTGCTGTGGGTTCACCACAGTCTAGATGCTGCCCTAGGGACCAATAGCTCTCATCATCTCCGACTTCTCTGAACATGAATCAAAATGACAGCCTTGCCAGTGTGTCTAAGGAGTCCAGACACAAAAAGCAAGGCTTTGTGCTACAGCACTGTCATGTTACGTGGGTTCATAGTTGTAGGAAAGATGAGCTGGGCTCTGGAAGTCAGAATCCAAATAGCAGGCCTCAGGATTACTTGGACTATTGGATGGCTCACTGCATTGGAGGGGCTCCCTCTTTTCCAATATAGCATCCAGGTTTATTTATTCCCCACACATTCTGAAGAGGACTTAAGTGACAAATTACCCTTGTAAATTGTGGTGTGTAAGTGAATATTGTGGAGGCCAGTAAAATGTTTGCAGACAAGGTTTTTTTTTTTTTTTTTTTTTTTTTAAAAAAAGAAAAAAAAAAACTAGCCCACAGAAGTCTTAAAAAATATCTTCAGTACTAACAGATGTACCATATGGAGAAATTATTCTCACAGTGCTCCAAAGCTACTGCATTTATGCAATTATTGTGTCCAAAGGAACAGAAACCTACATCTCAAGCTGAAAATATGAACTCACCTAGTAATTCCCTGAAAGAACTTAGGACACATTCTAGAGATTATAGCTCTCTTGAATATAGGTAAGAAGAATAGACAGAATTGTGGAGTCATGCCAAGAGACATGTCCTAAGCAATGAGAGCAATATTTCAGTTCAGTAAAATCCTACTGACTTGTCATTTATTAGTCACAAAACCCTTAGGGCTGCCCCCCTGAGGGCAGGAGAGAGAAAACAGCAGGCCTCCAAAGCACCTGCTTTGTAGCAAACAACTCAAACATGATAGGAAGGGGGAAGCACCTCCCACAGAGACTAGGACATCTTTGCCGACAACGTGACCTAATCATGCCCCATGCTGTAAATGAGCTCAGAGCTGTCTAGAGGACTCAGAACCCAGAGCAGCAGGCTCTGCAGAGAAGACAGCTGCAGCCTCCAGCAGAAAGGAAAAGCATTTTAATATCCTTTTGCAGTATAACACTACCACACAAATGCTGCAGTTGGAAAGACACAGGAAACAAATATTTATGATAATCCCAGCACTGAATCAGCAAGTATTCTTTGAGCCACTTTTAAATACCAAGCTGTTTTCTAGATCATGGTGATGGGAAGGTCACTAACCCGCTCTCTTTGAACTTGAACTGTGCAAGAGGAAACAGAGGTGAATTATGTGATCACACAGAGGGGAAGATTATCCGTTTCTAAGCTGAGTACCAGAGAGAGGAGAATGTGTTCTCTAAAAATTGATTGGAAGAGAACCTGGCCAGACTCAGAGGGTGTGCATGGGAGCAGCAGTGTCTGGGAAAGGCTTCCAGAGGGGGGTGACTCTCACACTGAGATCTGAGGAACTGATCCATCCAAAGAGGATGGAGAACTAGTCAGGCAGAAAGAATAACATGCACGAAGCCTCTCTTGAGGCTCAGGAGAGAACCTGAAGCATATTGAAGAACTGAGAAAAGCCAATGTGAATAGCTTCACAGAGCACAAAGCAGGTGGTGCACATTGGACTGGAGAGGTGAGCAGAGTCAGACCACACAGGATACTGTTAACTAACACAGAAGTGTTTCAGATAACCTGCTTATGTGTTTGTGTATATATATGTGCATGTATATTGGATGCACATGTAAGTATGCGTGGATATATGCACATAACCATTACCTTCAAACTCTAGTTTTCCTCAAGAAAGCATTCAGCAATCAATATGTTTGCATTATACAAATGTCCATTTCATTTCATGCCTACCACCATCCATTGCTGTTTGCATAATAATGTTTAATAAGTAAAAACTATCACTTAGATTTTGACACAGCTGAGAATATTACTACCCATTCTTCCTTGTGCTCACTTAACAGAAGGGACTTCCCACTTACTGAACAATGAACGATAAAAAATATGACATGAGAATTAAAGTAGCTGAAGAGTAGCTCTGTTGAAAGCATTCTGCCAAGAGAGGTTGTCTACATAATGTTCACTTCCTACTCGTTTCCGATAAAGGGCACTGACATACAAAGCAATCAATCAGACTAATGTTAGGTGCTAGCATTAGTTCAATTTATACATAAGATTCATTTTCTTCTGGACACTCATACAGAGACAGAACTAGGTGAAAGGGAAGTTTTCTAAGAGTGTAAAATTTGAAAAGAAAAATGCCATGTCTGCACTTGTTAGAAAATGGGCTCATATGAAGGAAGTAAGGAATGATGGTACTGTAACTTGTGTCAAGAAAAAGCAGGAGCCCATAAGAAGATGGGGGAAGCAGAGAGATGCAGTTTGGGTACAAATGTGACAGCTTCACCAGCTTGCTTGAGGAGAGCTGTGCTAGCCTCTGCATACATTGTAGGAAGATTCTCTGGCTTCCCGTCTATCATCTATCCTTGAGTCTATTTGGCATGACAGATTTTGCTATCTGAAATCAAGTCTGTGACAGAAGGCATATGCATGATGTTAGAGATTACACATGTGTTACAGACTTTTTTTTTCTTTTGGGAATAAAATCACATACTTTAATCACATATATTTTTCTGTGAATAAGATCACACTGTGGGGCTAGATGGACCAAGAAACTTCCCACAACAAATGACACTACAGGCACATCTACATAAATCCTGAGAAAGCTTAAAAGAAAAGGTTCTAGAACACAGAAATGGAACCGAAAAGTAGCTTCCAAGCTGTGTCTCTCACGTAGGCCATGGTACTGAGTAGAATGCAGGCTTGACCTGCAACATGGCGGGTTCCTGCAGTCTCACAGGAGCCTTGGTACAAGCACAGCTGCATATGACAGATTTAAGTTTTCTGTTTATATGGATGAAAAGGATACAAAGTCAAGCATGGCTACCGGCTAGCAGTGTTTCTTGGGTGGCCTCACTTCGCTAGTGGCAAGAAGAGAGGAGGCTACTTTAACAGAAGCTTCCTGACTCAACCTTATGGGTAAAAACCTCTTTTAAGAGGCCCTGCTGCCAAACACTTAAAGGAGGTTTATGAACACCAGGCAGCAGTGCTCTAGTTGGTGGTAGTGTGGACCTTAAAATTCCTCAGACTTGGCGTAGTAAATGGGGCTCCTGCCAGTATCCCTGCCATGAAGTTGAACTCTTATAAACTAGGCAGATGTGTGGAGCCAGCCACCATAGTCGCAAGGCTATGCTATTTAGCATATTAATTTTAATTATTATTTTTAATATTATTATTTTTTTAATAATTTTTTTTAATAATTTAATAATATTATTTTTAATATTAATATTAATAGCATATTAAATGTGTGGCCAGAAAAAAGATAAAAATGTTCAGTAAAGATAGATTCAGACAAAAACACAAAAACCTCTGAACAGTTTAAAATGTGTTTAAAAATAATATATATAGGCTTGGGAGAGAAAAGAAAAAAGGTATATAAAATCCTTTAAAAATAGAGTAAAAATTATAATAAGTCATAAGCCATATAAAGATGTAATATACACAGAGAGTCTGGATACTATATGTTATTGTTTTGTCTTTGAGATTGTTTTTTTTTTCTTTTCTTTTTTTTTTTTACTGCAGAGGAAAGAACAAGAGTTGCTACAAGAAGTTTGATTATAAATGCTGCTAGATTAAATCAACCTATTTACTTTGGAAATATTTTGACTTCAAAATTTAGGCCAAAAGATATGTTACTTTGGAGAAGTTTTCTTTTTCTTTCTACAGAAAGTGAGAAGTTGTGGCGATTCAGTCCAAGTTAAAGAAAATAAGGTTTGATTGAGAAAGACCTCCTGAAAAAATCTCTGATGAAAATGGATGGTCCAACATTTCAGCATCTCTGTTGCACTTTCCTCTGAGTTCTGCACCCAGAATAGCTTTAAGGATGCTAGCTGAGATGATTCAGCCTCACAGGTTACTCCACTCAGGATTTGTCTGTAATCCTAAATTTTCTTTAGGTCCCCATAGGATTACCAGTGCACCCAATCAGCAGGAACTAGCCTAGAGAACTATACCCATATTCCCAAAATACGGATTAACAATGATTGTTTAGAGTGTTGGTTACAAGTTGTTATGGGAAAAAAAAAAACCTATACAAAGGAGATTATACTTGGAATTCTTGTTTTGAAAAGAAAAAGGGGAAATTCTATGAAAGTAGGTTCTTACGCACTGTAAACATTTGTTTTGGTTTAATGTTTTTGGTTTTGTATAGGTTTAATAAAATGATGGTTGGTCAGTAGGCAGGCAGGAAATATAAGCAGGACTATCAGACGAAGTGAATTCTGGGAAAAGGAAAGGCAAAGCAGAGATGACAGTCAGACACAGAGGAAGCAAGAGAAGAATTCTACAGTGAGAAAGGCTACTTGGCTAAACATAGATAAGAAACATTGGTTAATTTAAGAGTTAGCAAGCAATAAGCCTGAGCCATAGGTCAAACAGCTTGTAATTAATATTAAGTCTCTGATTAATTATTTCATAAGTGGCTGTGTGACTGGCTGGTTGGGACAGGAAAATGTCCGACTATATATGAGGGCTCACAGAAGTCACACATTTTGAGAGGACTGAGTTGTAGATGTGGAAAATGGAAAATTACCTAATTTCATTCATATGGACGTGGAAATCTTGACAGTGATGGTCAGAAGGGACCCACTTCAGAATCTGCTGCACTAATACTGGAGTTATAGTTAAGTGGAGAACTATATGATCTAGGAAGTTCAGAAAGACTGAATGCCCATACATCAATCACTACGCCTCACCTGCTTTTTCTCTATATAATCGATTTGACCCATAGTACAATAAAGTGTTCCTCCTGCTCAAGTTTACAAGTTTACAGTTCTACCTCACTAAAGGAGATGGTGGCACTACCCTGTCTCTATGTCTACCCTAGAATTCTTTTTTTTTTTTTTTTTTTTTGTCTGACACTCTGTGGGATTTAATGTCACATTGTAAGCATAGTCAAATATGGCTTCTGTGGACATCTGTCCTATTCAGTCACAAAGGATCCAAGTACAAGTACAAAAGGACAGAATAATTTGGTTAATGCTTCCCTTTAACATTTTTAAATTCTAAATTATTTCTAAACAATGGGCTTTACATTGGCACTTTGCACAGGATTCCACACATTTTGTAGTAGGTCCTAGTCACATCCTGTTATTAAAATATTGTTTTCAAATTGAAAATATTTAAGCTTTATGTGATTAATAGTGTATTATGGTTAGAAGAAAGTGCTTGAAGTAAGAAAGGTAATAGTTTATTTTTCATAGCTCTCTGTCATAGTTCTCATTTTACTAATGGTATGACTTCTAAGGTGTGGTCTTTTAAAAACTTCAATTTTCTCATCTATGCCTACATTATGGTTTCACTTTTCTTTCTAAACTTACAATATGGCAAGCTCTTAATTTTCTGTATGGCATAATACGTGGAAATAACATCATCATCACTATATGGGTGCACATATTTTCCTTTTGTGTATATTTTTTACTACTTAATGAAGACTGCTTCTTTCCAATTCAGTTAGGGAAAAAAAAAAAAAACTTCACTTAGTAAAAGCTTGTCTCTTGGTGTGAATAAGCTTTCTGATTTCTATGCCTCTATGTCTTCTTAATATGCACACACTATTCTCTAATCATGGCTCCTGAGGTCTTCCCACAGTGTTCCTTTCATTTAGCATTTGTATTCATATAACAGATACATATTTTAATGATACAACTTTATAAGGAATAACTGCTCAGGATGGACTCAGAATTCTCACACCATTTCCATCCTTATCCTTGTATTTTCATCCTATAACAATTTGTCATACCATACCAAACACAAATACTACTCTAGAAATATAACTAGTGGCATTTCTGTGTAATCATGTGTATGTCATGATGTGCAAATTCACATATATGTAAGTGTACTTCATATATATATATCACACTTCACTTAAGCCGAGAAAAGGCTCAGAGGGAGCAGTTTCTGTATAACCATGAGGACTCAAGTTTAAGTTCTCATAATCCATGTAAAACCAGCCAGCTAACCAACCACCAACAACCAATTCTGACAATACTGAGCCTGCCCGCTAAAGAATAGACAGAGATGGCATAAGCTGCTTTTGCAAAGAATGTGAGCTCACAAGGTCACTAGAGTTCTCAATCCTGTTATAGTCCCTGTTCTGATGCCTTGTATCTTTTCTGGGTTCAAGTTTCTCGTATGACTCCCACAGACATTTGACTTCTAATCCTTGTTGTAAATACACATGTGCCAACATATTGGTTATAGAATTAGAAAATAAATTATAATCCATTCCCAATTTTTTTTTACTACAGGGAGTCTTTAAAGTTCTTTTTCAGAAGTATCTATAAATTTCTTGAAATTATATGTAAAGTATGGTGCTTATGTCCCTATGATTCTGGGAAGACATCTCACAGATTCTTTTTTTTTTTTTTTTTTTTTTTAAAAGAGATACAGGATTCAAGGATGAGAACCACCATAAGTTAAGAAGTACAGTAATGGGGTTTTAACTCTTCAAAAATCAAGCACAACATAATCTTATTTTGATAATAAAGCACCCTTGTGCCTTCTCCAGACATATAAGAGAGAAGGAATGTGTAAAAAAAAGGAGATGGGTGATGAAGGGAGAGGGAGGGTCTAGACAGTAAGATAAGATTTGCTGAAGGCAAAAGACCAGTGTAATATAATGTCAAACTCTGTGGCCCTGATTTGAGAGGTCTTTTTCATTTGCATACTCAAATACTTTCTTTCCTAGTTCTCATGCTTTTAAAATAGTGCTCAACTTGTGGGTCACGACCCCTTTAGCGTTGCATATGAGATACTTACATTACAATTCATAAAAGTGCCAAAATTACAGTTATGAAGTAGCGACAAAATAATTTTATGGTTGGAGGTCACCATAATGTGTGGAACTCCATTAAAGGGTCCCAGTATTAGGAAGGCTGAGAACCACTGTCTTAAAGGCTCAGAGAGGAACTTGGGGGTAAGTCTACAACATAGAAACTGGAGCCAAAGTCTTCCAGTTACCTATTTTCAGATGTGAGTACAGTCCTGGCCACCACAGCATCTCCAAAATAAATAGTAAAATATCACCAGGCAAAGGTTCTTCAAATGCTCCTCTTCATGAATCCTGTTTCTGAGAAACCAGCACACACACTAAGCCCCAGACTGTTCTCTTCTTGGTTGTATAGATTGTTGTAGCACTTCAGCTTCACCTCAGAAAACCCAGTTAGTTACTCACCAACAGATATCAATGCTACTTCTTGGGTTTTGGGTAGATTTAACAATAGACCTTCATTAGAACAACGTGTGCAGCTTCGTTTTTCTCATTTACAAAGAAGCATCTAAAGGTTGGATTCTAGAGTCATGTGAGGTGTAATGATGCTCCTAGCCAAGTAGAAGACAATGGTGACTACTGAGCTGGGACTTATGACTCCCTGTGGATCAGATGAATCCAGAGCAGGACCAAGGCACAGTAGCAGGATCTGTGCGTTCTTTCTATCCATGCTGGTTGGTAGCTTATCTCTCCATTACAGTAAAGCAATCTCTCGTGGCTTTGACAGGAACATCTGTTAAACTGAACATGACCCTTAACAAAATTATGCTTCATAGTGCTGCACCATCAGCTCCTAATTATGTCTCCAATGATGAAGTACGGATAAATAAAGGTAGACACATGGGAAGGAAGGTAGGAAGGAAGAAAGGAAGGAAAGAAGGAAAGAAGGTGTTATCTTTCTGGAGACAGTAGACCTGCAGGAATGGAGCCCATAACTGAGGCAGACTAAAGTCTCAGGCAATAGCCAGCTTTATTCAGAGCCCCTGAAAATTTATACTCTGAACGTTAGGAGGAATCACCTGAGTAAAGTGTCCAGCCACAAGGACAAGCTGCACATGGCAAAAACATGTTTTTCCATAGAGGCATATAAACAAATCACAATAGCCAGTTGTAATGAGTAATCTGAAGTGAACTCACTCCTATCTACTACACCTGGCAGGGATAAAAAAAAACATTCCAAGAACAATTTCATGTTTTTGAAAAAACTGAGGTCACAAGATTTGTCTTGTTAGAGGTTTGTTTTTTCACAAGAACTCAGAATTCTCCACATATAACTCCAATCTCGGATGTGTTCTGATGTAAGAAAGGAAGGGAAGGAGGGAGTGTAGGGAGCCAGCCGCACCTTAAAGATGGTGCTTGTATCCGGCCTTATAACTAAGTGGTTTAAGGAAGCTCCTTAGTAAACAAGTCACTGTGCATGGTACCTTGTAATTTTTTAGCAAAAAGCCTGGCCCCCAGACAGATACATCATATCTGGTGAGGGTGTGCTGACCAATGGGAAAGGCCCACATCAGGGATAAACAAGGTTGCCTATAAAAGCAGCCTGCCTGGGAGGCTTGGGGTCTTCCGTTCTTTGCCCTAGTGTGTGAAGCTTCAATAAACCTGCTACAGAAGGATCCTGTTGTACTGCGTCTTGTTTGCGGGCAAAGAAGGCGCGGGACAAGTGGTGCCGAAACCCGGGAACAACAACATCAGCTGCACCAGCGGAGACCCCTCAATGGTGAGGAAGATTCAGAACTGCAGAGTGTTCGCTCGGAGAGGTATGGTCCCTGACTGGGGTTTGGTTTTTAGTGCTTACTGGCAGGAGGTTTTGGCAGGATTAGGTTTGGTTCTAGTCACCCTGATCATCTTTCTTGTGGTTGCCTTTCTTTTTCATTGGTTTCTGTGCTGAGTGCCTAAGACCAACGTAGGTAAGTGGCAGCACTCTTTGGTTTTGTTTATGGTATCATGGGTACTTCACAGTCAATGATTTCAACCCTGGATTTCATTTTAAAACAGCATGATATCAAAATTGCACCGAGAACCCTTAAAGGATTTATCAAGGAGGTTGATCGGGTCGCCCCATAATACGGTTGTTCGGGATCCTTTACTGTTTCTTCCTGGAACAAGTTGGGGAGAGACCTTGATCGAAAATTTAATGAGGGTGATTTAAGGATGGGCACCAAAGCTATATAGAAGATGATCAAAAATTGTTTAAAGGATGAGTCCTGCTTGCCAGTAGTCACGGAGGGACAGATAATGTTGAGAGAGGTTCAGGATAGCCTATCAGAAACCGAGCAGGATGAGAGATTGGGAGCATGCCCCAAGAAAACTGTACATAAGGAAAAAGGACCCCCCGGTACCGCTATGGGGGAGAAAAAGGAAAAAGGACCCCCCAGTACTGGTATGGGGGAGAAAAGTTTCAAGAAAAATTATGAGAAAAATTCAGAGAAAAATTCAGAGGTTAGAAGAAGGAGAGAGACCAAACTTACCTACCCCTGGAAAGAATTGGCTAATTTAGAGATCAGGGATGAAATAGAATCCTCCATTTCTTCCTCTAAATCCAGCCATGTAGATGAGGAAGACCCACTAGACCCAGGAGATGAATTTGATTTGGAAGAGGAGGCAGCCAAATATGAGGCAGAGAGATACTCCCCTGATGATCCTCCTCGTAACCAAATCAGAAAGAACAGGCACAAGGCAGAAAGCCAGCAAATGCACAGACCTCTGCCTACAGCTCCTCCTCCTTATGGTGTGAGCGGTGCTACAAACTTTTCTTTCCTGCCAGAGGCCACGAGGCGACAACTTAGCTTAGCATTTCCGGTATATGAGGGCCAAAATAATGATCGGGTTTATGCCCCAGTAGAATTTAGTCAGATTAAAGAGCTTGCAGAATCTGTCTGCAAGTTTGGTGTAAATGCCAACTTCACTGTTACACAACTTGATCGGCTTGCCTTGTGGAACCTGACTCCATCAGACTGGCAGACGGTGGCCAAAGCTTCCCTGTCAAGCATGGGTCAGTATCTAGAGTGGAAGGCTCTATGGCATGAGATAGCTCAAGAACAGGCTAGAGTAAATGCTGCAGCCATAACCCCTGAACAGAGGGAATGGACCTTTGAGATGTTGACTGGGCAAAGACAGTATGCTACACCACAGACCCAACTTCCTTGGGGGATAATGTCCACCTTCCCTTTTCCGATGCCGGTGATGTATGACGCCCAAGTTTTTCCCCGCTTTTTTACTGTTAGTAGAGAGTTAGGCCTAGCTTTTTTGCCAAAAGATGAGCAGATAGAAGCTTTTAAGAATAATAGGAGTTTAGGGTTAAAAGGGAGTCTATGTTTTGCTTTTAATTTAGATATTGAGAATAGTTCATATATTGTGTTACAAAATTATTCTGCTGCCTGGCAGAAAGAGAGCAAGTTTGAAGAAACAAAGATTGCTACAAATGCTACGGTTTTGTATGGCTGGTGGCCTAGGGCTGCTGAGGGCTCCTTACCCCCACAGCAGCCAAAGCTGGCACCCTTTTGTTCAAGGGCCCCGGATAAAGAGTTAACCCCACCGTGGACCGGGTGCCAATCTAAAATTGTTGGTTGGGTTACCCCTAACCTGTTTTCCTTTTCCCCCCGTTTGGGAGCCAATTTCTCAAATTTTGGAGAAGCTGAAGTTAATGGCAACCCCTTTGATCAGTGGTTGCTTTGTGGAATTAATGGGAGCTGCACAGATTTATCGCCCCTCGCAATGATTGGGGGTGGGGCGGTAGAACACGGGCAGCTAAAATATGATTGGGGAAAGAAAATGAGACCTCAGCCTAGTTTGGGTACAGGATCAGGTACCTGGCAGGCCCAAGATGTAAGCTACGTCAGCTTTAAACGGCTGAGTGTAGATTTTACCCCGGTTTGTGTGTGGCCTCCCTTTATTTAGATTGTAAGTAATGTTTCTATAGATGAAGATGTTTTAGAGTGTGCCCAGAGCACCTGCTTTTATACCCTTTGTTGGGATGCTCAGAAGTATTCCTTTGCGATGGTGACTCGCATGCCACGATTTGTACCTGTGCCGGTTGAGGCTCCTAGCAGCATGAGTTTGTTTCGACCTAAAAGAGATTTTGGCATTTCTGCTATAATTGTTGAGATTGTTGCGGTCGCGGCTGTAGGGGCCACAGCAACTGCTTCAGCCCTCGCCCTTTCCAACACTGTGCAAACTGCTCGGGCTATTAATAATTTATCAGCCTCGGTAACAATGGCCTTAGATAAGCAAGCATCTGCTAATACCCAAATTCAAGGAGGACTTATGCTGGTTAACCAGCGTATTGATTTGGTACAAGAACAATTGGACATTTTATGGCAAATGGCCCAATTGGGGTGTGAACAAAAGCTTCCTGGACTTTGTGTTACCTCCATTCAGTATGAAAAATTTTCTAGGGCAGCTAATTTGTCGAAAAGCCTTTCTCAGTTTATCTTACAGAATTGGTCTTCAGAGTTTGAGCAGACGCTACGAGAGCTCCGTGTTGCCATCGTTCAGATTAATTCCACCCGTCTGGACCTGTCCTTAACAGAGGGCCTTTCCACATGGATTTCCTCAGCCGTTTCGTACCTGAAGGAATGGGCCGGCATGGGAACCCTTGGGATCCTCATGGTCATGAGATTCGGAGGCAGTCTTTGGCTGATTTGCCAGATGCGAGCGTCCAGAAAGAGAGAAAGGACAATTTTGACCCAAGCCTTAATGGCTATTGAAGATGGACAATCCCCTACGATTTGGCTGGCAACTCTAAATGAGCAAAAATTTTAAGTTTGACTGATTGTGGTCACCTAACCTTGCGGAAGGTATGCCTCTCCCTGATTGGTGAGGAAGTTTGGGCAGGCTTTGGCCTATTGCTTGAAATTGAGCAGGGTTGATTGTGTATATTGTATAGGTATGGCTCTTGCACTGAGAGGCTTAATTGCCATTGCACCTCATTAGAGCATACCTGTTATAGTTACCATGTAGATTGTAAGGCTAAGCACTGCAATGGTTCCACCTTAGAGTTTGAGGGGATCCATGGAACATGTTTGTCTGCATATGGGCAAGGCACACAAATCCCATCTCCCACAAAGGTGCCGGGCTGGTCGGGAAGTGTACCTGGTAGACGCATCAAGAATGTCTCCTTTGTACATAGTTCCCAAAAGTTTTGGGAGGACAAACCTCTGTTTCCATCCACTGGATAGCCTCCCTCATTTTAAATAAAAGAAAAGGGGGAGATGTAGGGAGCCAGCCGCACCCTAAAGATGGTGCTTGTATCCGGCCTTATAACTAAGTGGTTTAAGGAAGCTCCTTAGTAAACAAGTCACTGTGCATGGTACCTTGTAATTTTCCAGCAAAAAGCCTGGCCCCCAGACAGATACATCATATCTGGTGAGGGTGTGCTGACCAATGAGAAAGGCCCACATCAGTGATAAACAAGGTTGCCTATAAAAGCAGCCTGCCTGGGAGGCTTGGGGTCTTCCGTTCTTTGCCCTAGTGTGTGAAGCTTCAATAAACCTGCTACAGAAAGATCCTGTTGTACTGCGTCTTGTTTGCGGGCAAAAAAGGCGCGGGACAAGGGAGGAAGGATGGGTGGCTGAGTGAGCACGCAGAATGTCCCTACAGGCTCATGGGAAGTTGAACTTATGGGAGGTGGCTTGGGTAAAGGACATGGGTTGTGAGAGAGGGACTCAAGATTTATATCACATCCTTGCTTCTCTCTACTTCCTGATCACTGAGCTATGAGGGAGCTGTTGGCAAGGCCGTCTGCCACAAACCAAGCCAGATTAAACCCTCTAGCCACCAGTTGGCTGACATGATAGAAGAATCCTTCTCAACGATGAGCCAAACAAACAAACAACAAACCCTTCTCTTCATTAGGTTATCATGAAAAAGTTTCATCAAGCCTACCAGCAATTAGACTAATTCACAGGTGGAGGGAAACTAAAACCATGCTCACTTGATGCCTGTTAGTCTTCAGAATGTTTGTGTATGCTGGTTCAGATTGGCTTCTATGCTGGGGCACAAAAACATCATTGCTTTGTCAGATGGTATAGGTCAGATACCCAGATCTTACACAAGTCTAGAATATTAGAAAGAGGAGATAGTTGATATGCAATGGTCTCCCACAGACTGTTCCTTACTTCCTGGTTTTGCTCCAGGTATTTTTATATCATTGGATTAGGGTAGTATCCCTTGATTAATTCCTACCAGTAGCTTAAATTGTGAGCAAGAATAAATCCTTCATATGTTTTGTTTTCCCTGTGTTAAGTCTCTTATATCAAGGAGTCAGGCAATGTGGGTAAAGTGGGACCTCTTCAGTTTGTTTTGCTTCATAAGTTGATTGGCTTTAGCTCAGGTAAACTAAGAGTCTAAGACAGCTGACACACTTCTTGTTACTTAAGCTCTTTAAGAAATGACTTAAGATAGGAACTGTAATATTTTCAAGGTTCCACATACACAAATAACACTGATGTTGTTAGCATCTATGTTAAAAAGTAAGTAAGCATAAGTCACTTTTAAAAGATCATATGCAAAAGGTTAGAAAGTCTCACTGTAGTAGGATTATGTTGTTACATTGTAAATAATTGTCCCGCCTACTGGTTTAATAAAAATGCTGATTGGCCAAAGGCTTACAGATAGTATGGGTGGGGCTACCAGAATAAGAAAACTCTGAGAACAGGAAGAACAGAGCAGAAATGCTGCAGAGTTTTCAGACAAGCCTGAAGATGCAGAGGACAACTATGCTGCTCTGAGAAAAGGTACCGAGCCCCATAGCTGAACAGGTTAATAATCATGGGTTCGTTTAAGAGCAAGAGCTCGCAAGTTATATGCCTGGGCCCCAGGTCAATCAGTGTACAATTAATATAGGCGTCTGTGTGTTTCATTGGGACTATGGGACTGTAAGCCGGAAAGTCCGGGCCAGAAACCTAATACAACATCCCACCACTGCAGTTTTATCACAGAACCAAAGTTTCTACATTGATATTATCTGGAGCACTTTGTTTTTTGTCTCCTTCATCCTCATTATAACACACAATAACAAAAAAAATGAATCTGATCTGATCTCCCAGCTCTTGAGAACTCTGTAGGGAGTCACAGCTGGGGGATGCAGCCTTATAGGGGAGGCCTAGAGGGTTTGATCATTCTACAACCTTCCAGGTGAACTCTCAGTCAACTGCTCCAAGCCTTTCGCAAGCAAGATCCCAAAAGTAAAGTCACTTGGTGGTGATGGTTGGGTATGCTTATGATACTCTTAAGTTGAACAGGGCATTTGGCCCATTTGTGAGGAGCTACTTTTGTAAGCTTAGTGGTAAGCTTAATAGTTTAAAATTTCTTTCAATTTTAGCAGAAAGGCTAACAAATAACAACAACCAGATTCCAAATAACTATAGATCAGTGATTAGAGATCACACTACCCTTTAGATACTGAATATGTATTTGGAGTAAGGACCAAAGGAAGAATAATCTGACTGGGTTACAGAAACATTTCCCAGAACCCTCGAGGACTGGTGTTCTCATCCAGGTGGCATGAGAAAAATAGCCCCTCAATTAAGATTGATATCAGAGCACACAGAGAATAATGGCTTTATTGAAAATTCAATTATAAGCCAAACTCTTTATTTCTGGTTGGATATGCCTTCTCAGTCTCATGAAGATTTTGACATCTAAAGAGCAAGAAAAATTACAGATGAGATGCTTCTCTGCATTTAAGAGCAGATCATAGAGGACCCTTGCCATCTTTTGAGGATTGGAGAGGAAACACCAAGGCAAATAGCTAGAAGTTCTCTGTGTATCTGTAGGTCAAAGCAGGTCACAAGAGATCTTAAAGCTGTGACTGCAGAGAATGTAGTTTAAATCCTTCATTTTAGAGTCATCTTGGTGTTTTTATGTTGTCTAGTTCTCTATATCAAAAAGCTATCCCCATTTCAAGTTTTGGGGAAATGGTTTATGATTTAAGATTAATCTCCTCAGTCACATGCACTACATTTATCTCTTTGCTCTGCACATTTATCCTTCATGGTGGAGAGACTTGACTTAATAACAAGCTAGCTTGGCCATCTCAAAGGCTGTGCTTTAACATCACACACACACACACACACACACACACACACACACGCACACGCACACGCACACGCACACGCACACACAAACAGGAGTGAGCAGAGCAGCCCATGCCCAGAACTTTCCAAGGACAGACAATTACTGTGATGAAACACCATGACTGAGAACAGGGTGGGAGGGAAGGGTTTATTTCACTCATACTTCCACATAATGGTTTTTCAAAAGTAGTAGGGGCAGCAACTCAAGTAGGGCTGAGACCTGGAGGCAAGAGCTGATGTAGAGGCCATGGAGGGGCGCTGCTTCCCTTCAATGGCTTGCTCAGCTTGCTTTCATGTAGAACTCAGAACTACCAGCCCAGCGATGGCACCACCCACAATGGGCTGGGCCCTCTCATATCAATCACCAGTTTAGAAAATACCCTACAGGCTTTCCTACAACCCCAATCTTAGGGACATTTTCTCAATTATGGGACCTGTCTTGCTGATGATTCTAGCTGTGTCAAGCCGAGATAAAACTATCCAGCATAAGCCCCAAATACTGAAGCTTCAGCATAGAAAGTCTCGGGCCTGAGTCCTGTCCTGAAAGGCAGCAGAAGAAAACCAGGATTCCTATACTGAGGTGTGGGCAGGGAATCCTCGGAAGATCCTCACAGCTATATGCCTGGTGAATCGCTCTGGGTACTAATCCCCTTGGCATCCAGATAGTTCTTCACCTCATCCAGATCTTTCTTATAATGCTACCTTGTCAGGGAACATTCCTTCTCAGCACCTCCCAGGGTCTATATAATTTGATTATGTCACATAACAGTATCTGATGTTTGTATATCCAATTGTTTGCTTACCAGCTATGATTTGGACAGAATTTGATCTATTTTCTTCAATACTATAATCCCAATTTCTAGAATACTGGATAGCCAAAAACGTTCAATAAATGTTTTTTGAGTTATTGACTGAATGGATGAGTAATGAATAATTTTAATTATTAGAAAACAGAGAAAAAAATCATCCAGGAATGACATCTAATTGATCTTCCCTACTTCAACTTGCCAGTTGGATGAAGCCAGAAGTGCACAGAGCTTTCATTTCATTTGGCCACAAGAGGGTGCTACTGTTCAGGGTTTTTTTTTTTTTTTTTTTTTTTTTTTTTTTTTTTTTTTTTTTTGTACTTGCCAAAATCAAATATTCGGGGATTATTCATATTTTCTACTTTCTTAAACCCCAGAAAGAAAACCTGAGATAGGATCATGTCTTTAGCCAAAACACTGTTTTCTTTACTCCAATGTCACTGAACGAAACTGTTAAATTCTTTGTCAAGAATGAACTCTGAAGGACAAAACTGTCTCCAGAAAGCAAGAACGCGTGGAATGTGCTGAGAGACACCCCCCAAAGGCTCCTCTGCGTTTTGCAGAGGTGTTACTAGATGAACGGGTGACCTTATGTTTCCACTGTGTCCCGCCCTCCTTTCTCCTGTCCTGTAGGACACACTTTAATGCCAGGTCCTAGCTTCGTGGTTTTAGTTGTCACCCTCTAGATGTACCAGAAAGGGGTCTTTAACTCTTTTCCTAAGCCCTGTTCTGTAATGCCACTTTGATAAGGGGCGGGCACTGTGGTGACTGGTCAGAAATAGGGGAACTGTCTCAAGGTCAAAGCCCTTAGACCTGATAACAGAAGAACACAGGACTACGGGAAACCCAGAGGAGGCTCTAGGAGCTTTTGGTAGAAGGTGGGAATGGCTGTCTCCATTTGGGAGGAGTTATAGGGCAGGATTTGATGATAAAAAATATTTGCTTAGCTGTATCCAAAAGTCAACATTTTATTTGGTTGTATGTAGAAGTATTCCATAAATTTTACTTTTATTAACACTTAAATGTGTTTTCTTTCCCTTTAAGAACGAGTAACTGTCTATGTATAGGAACAATGTCATGTTTTTCAGAACCCCATTTCCTTAAGACAACATAAAGCACAAAAAGCTATAGGGAAAGAATATTTTATTAATATAAGATTTAGATTTTTATATTCCATATTATAGTATTATATTAAGTTTAATTCCATGAATGTTCTGATGAATGGCTCCTTAAACAACTTAGAATCCAACAAGTAAATATGTCATTTCATTTTTTTCTTTAATAAAATGAAGCAGAAAAATGGAAGTCCCAGGCAAGTTTTTATTTCTGTTTCATCTGAAGAGAGGGAACTTGCAAATACACAGAAAGACCTCAGGATACATAGACCAACACAGTGAACTCTGGTCAAACGCATTCTATATTTGACAGAGAGACACTCCAGGAGATAAAGATAAAGCTGAGCTGTCCCATAGAGGCTCTGAGTCAAAGGCTTCCAGTTCTTTCCTGGCCCACATCACCAACACAGGACCATAGCCAGGGCTCCTCCTTTGGGGGTGCAATGTGAGGCCTGGCAGGTCACATTGGTCACTAGTGCGGTAGTACATCTTCAGTTTCTAGAGTAAGGAAGGGGAACAGTATGTCCCTCAGCCACTTCAGTGTGCTTCTACTCATCAGCAGGGGTAGAGTGTCCACAAGGAAGTCCGGGTTTATATACTGCACGTGGAAGAATATATAGCCCAACAACCGAACGAAGATCATGATCACGAAGAAAAGGTATCGGAAGTGCCTGCAAAGAGGAATTCATTAGCATACAGGAATAGAATACTTTAACAACAAGCAATGGGAAATGGACTTTTAAATGGATGGAAAATTGCATTCTTTTAGCAAAACTGTTGAGGGTGCTTAGAGAATGGGGGCGGGTAGAGATGGTGAATGCAGATAACAGAAAATCTGTGATTAGTGGCCAAAGATTGAACATTTCCTTCATGACATATGTTTTCCAATAAATGCCTTTCTGGCAGGCCTTTTGTTGGTTAAGAGCAAATGTTGAAGATGGTCACATTGTGAGTCTCATGGCCAGTGGTACTTTCATGTCTCCTACAGCAAGTCATTCTAGGAAAATGGAGGTAAACCTCATTATTTCAAACATTTGAAAAAGGAAAGATACTCAAGTGGTCCCCCTCCCCTTGTAATTTCTCAGCCCACAGTAAAACAACGATGAAAGTTAATGCACCCCATCCTCTCCTTCCAAGAATATAGCAAAGGTTGGGAAGCCAGGACCTGAAAAACCAAAAGGGATCATGCTGGGGAACAGAGAACTTGAAATGTAGCATAACCTACAGCTTCCATCTGGGTTTCTCGGAAGAAGTCACTAATTCCTCCAGCTATTTAGAACCATGTAAGTCTGATGTCCTTATTCTGTTTAGAAAAAAGGAAAGAGCTTGGATAACTCATAGGCTGCATGAGTATCTATTTGATGTTAATACTCATTCCTTCAGATTATATCAAGTCAACTGCACAGTGAATGTGGTCTGGACCTGCTCGGTCAGGGGCGTGATCCTGCCACTCACCTAACCCAAAACTTCCTCTTCTGTTTCCTGATGTTCTTCTCCTGTGGAAAGTAATGAACATGAAGCCTCTGTGTGACCAGAATCACGGAAAACAATAGTGGTGGGTTGGGGGTGGGAGGTTACAAGGAGAGATTTTGCAGTTATGCTAGCCCCCTTTGCATCTTGGCTCTCTGCCTTTTTCTAGATGCCATGGTGTTGTACTAGGCAACAGAACCTCACTTTCTATATCCAGGGTTTTTAAGAAGAGGAAGAGAATGAGAGAGAAGTCCCAGGAAGATGAAGGGCTAGAGAAAAGCCCAAGTGTACATACGCAAGCCTCACCATGTTTCTTTGAATGGTCTCTACCAGAGTAGCCCCAGGTTTCACTACTTGGGAAGAGTCATTCTGGGCTTTGGATCTGGATTTAAAAACAACAAAAAGATGTGAGACAACTCGTAACTGAGGCAAAAGCTTTCCTAATCATTAAGCACCCATAACATCCTTGAAACAGCATATAAGATGTTAGGAAACATGATTGATTCTTTTCTAATTATTTTCAAATTTAGCATACAATGAGTTTCATTATGGCCCTTTCATACATATGACTTTTATACTTTATCCTAACTTATTTCCTTTCCAACTGTTTTCTGGGAAGTTTCTACTTTCTACTTCCTTTTTTATTGATTCCTTTTCCCCACAGAAGTCCTCAGCTTCCGCCTCCATGTCACAGATATTCCTCTTTCCTTGGGGGAGGGAGATGTGAGAAACGAACTGAGGATCTTACATGTTCTCGGTAAATAATCTACTTCTGATCAATATTCCAGACCCATTCTCTTCTGGTCAGGGTCTTTATTGCTCTGATGACACACCATGACCGAAAGCAACTTGAGGAATAAAGAGTTTATTTGGCTTATAATTTCATATCACTGTTCTTCACTGAAGAAAGGCAGGGCAGGAACTCAAAGGGCAGGAACCTAGAAGCAAGAACTGATACAGAGGCCATGGAAGAGTGCTGTCTACTGGGTTAGTCCTCCTGGCTTGCTCACTCTGCTTTCTAATAGAATCCAGGACCACCAGCCCAGGCACGGCACCACCCACAACGGTCTGAGCCCTCCACCATCAATTACTCTTAAGAAAATGTGTGCTAGACATTGTGGAGGCATCTTCTCAATTGAGATTATCTCTTCTGCAATTACTCCAACTTGTATCAGGTTGACATAAAACTACCCAGCATACATTTCAGTCTTAAGAGAAACATAATTTGTACCTAAACTCTGCCTAAATCTCTGGCTGACTTTCATACTGGCCTTTTCAGGGCAGTCTGAGCATCCCTGTTGAGGTTATAAGACCTTACTAGAATGTGAGCTGTTACCAGAAGAAGACCCTGTGGCTCTAGCCTAACATCAGAATGACATCCAGAAACTCCCCAGTCTGGCTCTCTTTCTTTCTAGAAGCCTGAGCTCTATGTTTTCCTCCATGTTTTGACTGCTCCATACCTATAATGTGTGGCTTGATGTCAGGCCACAAGGTATAACATTGGGGAAAATAACTTCCTGCCATTCTCCTCTTCAAGTGCCAACTCTTCTCTTCCATCTGCCTGCCTGTCTTCTCCATCCAAAGCCTTATGGGCACTGTTATCTCATTTGTTTTATTTAGAGTTGTTTCCTGTTACAGAATTAAACCTGTGAGCTAACCCAGCATTTGCATGGATATCTTCCTTTTATAGTAATCAATAAAGGAGTAAAGGGAGAATTGGCACAGGCCCCTGGCTCTTTCATGATGAAGTAGCTTGTATCAGACCAGCCAACTTCCAAAAGTAACCATAAAACTGGGCAAAATGCACCACTGCATGCACTGGGGACGATAGCCAGGAGCCAGAGGGGAACAAGTCCTGGAGCCAGGAAAAGCATACAGAAGGGCTCTTCATTACCCGAGGCTTTCCCTTAAGAACATGTGGCAGCCTGAGGTGCCAGGAAACAGAGTGCAAAAAGAAAGTGCTGAGTTCAGAGTTCAGAGTTCAAGACTGTCAAAGCAAATATCTAAATGGGCCTCCCTGGTAATGTGGGAGCTGGCTCTTACTTATCTGTGTATAACTGAAGACACACACAAAAAAAGAGAGAAAAATCAGAAAGCATTGTTAATGGATACAGTTCAGTATATAGAAGCCCATGTATTTCTATATTATAAAAATGCATATTATATAAAATCAAATAAACATACTATGTACAATATTAAAAACTATCAGTATGAGTAAAGAATGACAATATACTATTGGAAAGTTAAAGACCTAAATAAATGGATGTTGGAATAACTGTTAGCTAGACATTAATTAACCTTCAAATTTTAAATACAGATACCAATAATTGTCATCAAAATCTCAGTAGCTTTAATTTTTGGTAGACTTCGAAACTGATATAAAATATTTGTACTGAAAATCATGGGTCCAAAAATAGCCAAAATAATCTTAAACAAAGAAACACTTGCAGATTATATCTACCATATATCAAGGCTGACCATAAAGCTATAATAATTAAAATAATTCGGTATAGACAAAATGACAGAGACAAATTAATTTACAGAATAAAGCATGTAAAAAAAGACTCACATGCATAACGTTTACCTATACAGAAAACCACAAGGAACCAATGAAAATAAATCATCTCTCTAATAAACTTTTAATGTACAGGACTAGTTGGACACATAAAGGACAATCATAAACAATAACAATCCAGGGGAAATCATAGAGTCATTTTCCCAAGAACTGAACTCAAGGCCTTAGGAAAACAATAAGCAAATCAGAACGGCACCTTTATCTACTAAGCCATCTTCCAGCCCAGATTCTTGTAAAATTCTTGTGAGTGAGGATATTGATACAGATGCTATAGAAAATTGTTTCATCAAGTACAACAAAGATATGTATACCTAATGATCCCCCCAAATGGAAGGATACATTTACCAAAAGGTATACATGAGGATGTTTTATAGCAGATTTAAAATCCCCAAATTTGAGTCATTGTTCATTAGTGATAAATTAGTTGTGTCATATTCATCCAATGTAATATTATAAAGAGCAAGCCACGTGATTCAGTTGAGATAAGATTTAGTGAAAGTCATGCATAGAGAATATAGACTGAATTTACAGAAAAATGATCAAACTAGTGGTTACTTTTGCAAGGGATGTTGATGGGAAAGAGTGTCCAAGGAACTTCCTGGGCTTATGATTTTCTATATGTAGATCTGAGTGGTACTAATGTTTAAATACATAGAAAAAGTTAACAGCTATGTGGGGATTTAATAAAAATTCCAAAAATTTTGGATACATAAGAGGGATCTAACCACAATCTGTCTAGGAGGATCAGAGAGTAGTAACTCACACCTTTAATCCCAGCACAAGGAGTATCCGGGGAGTGGTGACCTACGTCCTTAATCCAATCTGAGTGGAGGTCATCTTAGTTTACAGAAGGAGTTACAGGCTCCCAGGCTGGCAGTGTTGTGGCCACGCCTTAACTTACCAAGAGATTTAAGGAGGGCATAGAAAGAAGAAGTTAGAGGAAGAGGCCAAGAGAAGCCAGGCTGAGGAAGCTGGAAGACGAAGACAGCTGGGTAAGATCTGACTGTGGTGTTTACTTTCTCTATTATCTCCGACTTTCTCAGAGATCTATCCCTGAGTTTCATTTATTCATGCAACACAGCTATATACTGAAGGCGTGTGCAGCCTATGTATATTGTATAGTATGTAAACAAAAAGTGTGTCAAGTTCTGTGAAATACTTCTACAGATCTTTGGTCATTCCATTGTGTCAATGTCCCGGGAAAGGTTGTGACACACATAGATGGCAGTCATTTCTGTACCTGGCATGTAAGATCTCTTGACTATAATTTTTCATCCCTGAACATAGCTTATGTAGTTTTGGGGACACTACATTCAACTAAAGATATATGAAAAGACGTCATAAAAACATTTCAGGACCCAGTTACTGGGTAGGCCTCCAGTCTGAATGCTGATGAGTGCTCAGTCTGGAGCTTCAGTAGAGGTAGCAAGGGATGACCTGCTGTAGGTCCTTTACTCAGTGATACCAGTTGTTCTAAGGCTCTGCACTGCAGGGAACTGTGGGGGATGAAGGTGAGGGTGGCAGTCGGGGGAGCTTGTGTGTGTGTGTGTGTGGGGGGGGACGACAGGCACTGCAACCCACCTGGGGTGGTTGTTTCCCAAACTTACATTTCTTTCTCAAGCAGCAACACTTCTTGTTCCTTTTCCATCTCCCTCAGAATTTCTTGGTATTTCTTCCCATGGGGGAGGGCATCAAACAAGAATTTTGGCTTTATTTCAAAGTCGTTAATAGGAATATTCCACTAAAATGAACTCCTAACCTTCCAAATACTTCATACAACAGGGTGCACAAAGTAGGGACATTCTAATCTGATGTGGACTAGCTGAGGCCCCAGAGTGTGTAACTTAGCTCCCTGAAGCCTCTGTTTCCTCCACAGAACTCCTCAGACTTACTGGACGAGTAAATTGAGGAAAACCCTAAACAAATGGGTCAAGGAACCTTGTATGAAAGGGTTCAGCACACTGTCTAGAGGACTCATACTTGGTGGTCATCTGTTGACTAAAAGGCTGATAACAGATGGAAGCCTAACGAGAAACAATTTTTTCCTGACTGGGGAGATACATTTCCATTCTGACTACCCCAGTAAGGTTGTACCTTTATGTAGTGGGCCTGGTCTTCACAGAGCTGAAATACAGATTGGTAGTCACTTTCCATCTAAAAAAGAAGAAAGCAATGAACCTCATGTGTTTAATCAGTACCAAGTTTTGGCTACTTCCCTGGGAATCTGCCCTGCTACATTAGACATGTGGCCGGTTACTTAGCAACTCCTTTCTTGAAGGGAAACTAACATCTCACAAAACATGACCTCATCATTCAGGCACAGGGCCTAATCTTGAGTCGGGGAGGGGGAAAATTTCACCCGTGTTGTCCTGTGCCTCAATGGAAAACAGGATTCTATAAGACAGATGAAGATTTTAAAAATGTTAAGGTCCGTATTTAATGAAAGCATTTTTTTTTTCCACCTGCCTGTGCCAGATTTTCCTATTCCACCCCTCCCATGCCTGAAAAGTTGTCTGAAGACCCCAGGCTTTCCCTTTCATTTCCGTCCTAAAAAGACAGTGGAAAAGGCACTGGTCTAATCTAACCTTGGTTATTTCCTTCTCTTGTTGTGCACAGGACTCAGTTGACTTTTGTAGTTTCACCTAGGGAAGATGGTAACAGCAGGTAATAAACAGCATTCCTATGTGCAAGGAAAACCCAGGCTAGCCCAAAGCAAATTCAGAGTGGCTATGATGTATTGAGGGCAAATAATAAGGGGGGATATGACATTTTCTGTCATCCAGATGAGGAAACACAGTCACAGAGAAGTTCCATACACAGCTTAGCCAAGTCTCAGAGGGGCAGAGTTGACACTGACACATTAGAAGGCCGACTCTCCAGCGACCCTGGCTATTGTTCTTCCTACTGACCACAACCCACCAGCCTTTCCCCCACTCATTCGGGATTGTGCACACATGCTCTCTAAACCAAATGAGAGTTATAGGAGACATTCCACGTTTTTAGAGAAAATCAGACAATGAAGTTCTTGAGGTGAGCTTAGACAAATGAACACTTGCCCCCTAAAACTGAGGAGAGCTTCCCAATAGGTTTCGCCCCCAATTTAAGTCCATTTTATTTACTAATTTGAGTCCATTAACAAATATCTATTGGGTATCTGCTATGCGCTAGAACATTCGAGACACTGGGGTGTAAACAATATAGTTTTACAAACTAATATCAGTTGCTTTACTTTCTAGTAGAGGAAAAAAAAACATGAAAGTAGAATTTATTCTATGAGGTACAGCTTGACAAACCATATAAGACCATTGTACATCCTTGGTCTTAACTGTGAGAATGAGCTCTCATCTTTCTCCTTGAATGACTATATTTGTGTTGTCCTCAGATAGATATATTCTCCATAGAGGACCCCAGTGAAGTTTTGGAATGTGTGGCTTCCGAGTCATTCTCTCCACTTAAAGGCAATGCAGACGCCTCTGCTGCTAGTGCACACAGTAATGTTAGGATGCCCGTGGGAATAAAGGATGCTAGCTGGCTCTTCTCTAATGCGTAAACGGACATGTCTAGTGTTACATCTGGGAGAGTCTATGCAAAGAGTCTCCCAGAACCTGGGACTGAAACAAAAAATTTCCCAGTTTGATATTCTACTCACCTTCAATTCTGCTATTTTCTTTTTCATGGTTTCTGAATCAGGGCCAGCATTTTTAACTCCTCTTGAAACCTGAAATATCATCCAAGAACTGAACTCATCAAGGCAAACAGATGAGGTAGGATAAGGCAAGACTGGGGTCTTAGTCAGCAGAACAATTGTGGTTACTAATTCGGGTACTGAAACACCTTGGATGGAAACATGTCTCCTTGACTCTGGGAGTTTCCTAACTCCAAACTGCATTACAGCCTTTTACTTTTTAAAAACTCATATTTGTAGTTGTGCGTATGTGTGTGCGTGCGCATGCACACACGCAGACACACACACACACACACATGCACAAACACGCATGCCATATACACATATGCCACACACACACACGTACACACATACACATTATTCTGAACATCCCCAGAACTCTTATGCCTCCTATACATTTCACTATCTTTTCTTTTGTATTGACAATGTTGTAGGAAATGAGATGCCTTATGACTTGGATGTTTCCTTACCTTCTTCTGAAGTTCCATGATATTTTTGCTTAGGGTTTTATTCTTTTTCTCCTGTAAGAAGAATAAATTTAAGAAGACAGATTCTGCTCTCACCCTTTTCTCCTACAAAGGCCACTTATATAATAAGTAGGAATGAATGTGTCAAGTACACATAACAATGTGCACCCTGGTCTGACATGGGGGATCTGGGACAGAGCCAAGGTCTTGTCCCCATGCCTAGTGCTCCATTGCTTCTGGGGAAGAGAACAGAATAATAAGTACAGGAGGCATCTGAGGGCCTCCTTTAGAAGTCTTCTCACCAACTTTGATGTTTCCAGCTCCAGGTCCTTCAGGGCATTCTCCTTCTGTATTATGACTTCATTGAAGTCATCTGTCTCTGGGACTCTACCAATGGCCAGGGCAAAATCTTTTTCAAGACTGAAAAACAAAGGTATTCAGGTGTGTCTCAGTCCTAAGGAAGCTGCCACCAGAAGCATGCCTCTGACATATTGGGTTGACAGTTGAAATAAAATGTAAGCTAAATGAAGAAATTGAGGGCAAAGATGGCAACAGCTTTTAAGGATATCACAGTCCATGTTTCAGGATTTAAATAATGCACTGAGATTTCCACCAGGAAAGTGACACTCCTTCCCCCCTCCCCTAGTTCCCTTTAATCTATGAGCATCACTTGAGAAACTTCTCCTTCACCAATTGCAAAGCCTGACCTTTGAATGGATTCCTCTTTCTTTTGAATCTTTTTGAGAAGAATCTGATTGGCCTCATCCAGTCTCTGTAGATCCTTTTCAAGGTCCAAGTTCAGGTAGTTGAGATTCTGTTTTATGGCTTCTAAAGTTGGTATTTCTGTTATCTCATGCCTACAGAAAAGGTGTCTTCATCACTAAACTCAGATCAGAACATCAGAATCCCAAGAAAACATTTTTGAATTCTAACTCTCCAGTCTCTTACTTAAGAGCCTAATAGGTTTGATTTGCCTTTCCCCCCTCACATTATAAACTAATATCTACAGTGGTTCTCATAAAATAAATGTATGCCACATCACATTTTAAATATCTAAGTTATACTAGAATGCAAATCATTTGTTAGCAAAAGAAAAATCATATATTTTATACGTATGATTGTATTCTAACCTGTTCACTTCCAAAATTTTTGCATGGAGGATATGGAGTCTAAAGCATTTAAAGATCAAAAAATAAATTTCTTAAGTCTTCTGTCAAAACTTAAATATTTTCTGTTTAGTTTGTCAGAAGCTGGATTGAAAGAAAGAAGTGGGATGGTTCTTTCCCTTAAACCAGGCTAGTGTGCTGGGTGACCAGACAGCTTCTGTAGTATGAAGAGAAAATGGTACTGAAATTTCTTCTAAGACTCTCTCAGGCTTAAGGCGAAAACGTATTTCACAACTGTGGCCTGGATTGTGGGAAACGTCTAGAGCAGTCATCCTATTGGCCCCCTGTTGTTATATTACTTACCCATCATCCACTGGGTTCTGTACAACATTTTCCATCATTGGCTTCCTAGATGTAAATACAGATATCTGTCATGAAAATGAAGGTTCTACTGTTTAACATGTCCTTACCCAGAAAGGAGCTGCTAAAAGTCACACTCTTGGGCAAGGCAGAGTTAAGTTGGAGCTTTCTGTATTTGCTCGCTTTTCTAAACTCAGTTTCATCAGTTCTATGTGAACTAAATTTCAGCAAACTAGATTATAGCTTTAGTTTGCAATCTCAGAACCAATCACACTGGGTGTAGAAATCTTTAAATGTCTTCTCTTGTCCCTACTTGCACTTACTCTGGCAGGTAAAATTTTAAGGGACACAATAGACTCGTATATGTCTTGACAAATACAGAAATAATTTTTTTTAATTCAAACACTCAGGAAACAAAACAAACAAAAATCCAAAAACAAAAAAACAACAAAATAGAATGGAGAAATTGGCTGCCTGATTTTTATTAGCCTATTACTTTCCAACTTTTCAACAAGCGCTGGAAAGTAAATGCTGTGTTGATCCTGAAACAGCAGATTCAGCAACCTGATACCATTATTGGGAATAAGACAGGCATCAAGCTTTGAGGCAGACCCAAAGGCTGCATTTTATAACCCCACAACAGCACTAAAGTTCAGAACAGTTCAGTCTTAGAAAGACAGAATACCAAAATGCCATTCTCCTTTCTCATTCCCACCTTCTGCTTTAAAAGCTCTTCATTTTAGTACCTTTTGTCTCCCGCCTCCTTTCCTCAAATCATTTCTACTCCTTTCTCCTTTTCTTCCAGAAGTCTCTTCACCCACAAGAAACACCAAACTGGGTTAATACCTTTTCACACACAACTTTCCTCTTACAACAGAGATTTCTTCTGTTCCAAACAGATTTCCTTTTCAGCTAGATGCCAGGACTGTCACTCAAGGGGTTGCCTTGCTGACTGAAGTTTCCACTGGGCTGGTTACTCTGGCTGGGTGGGGCAGCATGTCATAGTGGGATAGTGACATCGTCTTGTCATCCCAGTAGCAAAGTGAAAGAGTCTAGGACTTCAGGCAGTTCAGCTGTGTTATGAAACTGGAATAAGTCCTATAGGACACATATGGGCCCAGATAAAACATCTTCTGAGGCAGTAGCCACCTGCTCTGTGGAACATATTCAAATCCCCATTCTCTAGACTCAGCGTGGTTATGATCATGCTCACTTCTTTTCTGTGATCTCTGTGTGCCACATTCACAAGTTATTGCAGCTAAACTTGAAATGTGTGTCTCCATTGAGTTGTCCAAAAGATGTGAGGGACGAAAGTCAGACAGAAGGCTAGGAGAATCTGAATGGTGTCTGAACCTTTGTTCTAACCACATGGGGCTTTTGGAGATATAAAATTTATTCTCCTGCCATGAACTGGTGGTCTTCTAGGTCACTGGGCAAGAAGTGCGAGATGTTTTGGTGGCACCAGGAATACGAGAAGATGAGAAGGCAAGATAGGATGGAGGGAAGAGGAACGCTAGGCCCAGAGACCCAACCCCACTGCCTGCTCCTACAGAATTCACTTTAATCTTGAGGTCTTAAATTATTGCAAGAGTAGATGACGCTTAACATATTAGTGTCACCTTGATAAGCTCATGGGATTCTTTTCTATATTAATAAAAGGCAGGATACAGAGTTGTAGAAATATCAATAGAATATAAGCTAGGCATGCTCCTATAAACACACTCCCATCTACATTGTACTCCGTGATCTAAATCAAACCTATTTGAGACAAATCACAGTAACTTTCAGTCACTAGAAAGGTCTTTGAGACCACTGTGTCCAGGAATCTGCCTCTCAAGCAGAGATCTCTTCTATAACCTCAGCACTCTTTCTCCGAGGCTCAGCTCACACAGTGCTGAACGGGCATGTTCCCAAATACCAAATAACCAGTCACAGCAGAAGTAAGCCCTTAACTCTGCTCTCCTATTTCAGCATTTATTTCAAGCCTGGTTTTCATCCTACAGTTAGGCCATAGAATGGCCCGTTAAGTGTATTTTAATCATTCATTTTTCGATCCCTGCCTACATGTTTCAGAGTCTGGTCAGACAAAATTCAACATGGCAGGAATATTTTAAGTATACATGGGTGAAAAAATGGTTTATTTCATTCCTGTTATCTAAAACAGGAGAACTTCATTCTTTAGCTCCTTCTTCTTTGAACACATCAGAGACAGACTTACTTGTATAGCCACATTAGTACATGCTCATTATGGACAGTGTGCCATGCCAGCATCCTCTCTGGACAGCCACATCCTCTAGGCACCACTGGTTGACAAGCTGTAATGAAAATATTCTTCCCACCAAACTGTGTCTTTTTAAAAAATTTTCCCTCTCGATGAAACCTTCTTAGCTCATTACCTCAAAGAAATGATATGTACTTTGTGTGAGAACAGATTTTCCTTTGAAGCAAATAAGCTCACAGCCACAACTGAAGCTCCAAATATTCCCCTGTGAGACCTGGAGATCAAATTCAAATTTTCATGCTTCTATCACAAATGCCTTTAACTGTTTCGCCATCTTGACAGCCTCTCGATTTATTTAGACAGTGCACAAGGCTTAGAAGATGCTCATGTCTTTGGTGATGATTAAGAGATATGACAGCTTTCGTGGTACTCAATAAGAGGTGAAACTGATTATGTTCCAGAGGATGGGATGTAGACCCATTTATTCATGTACCAGTTAGATTTTGTCAGTTTGAGACAAACCTAGACATACCTAGGAAGAAAAAAAAATCATAGCTAAAAAAGGCTTCTGACCAAGATTGCATATAGGCAACTCTGTAGGCCATTTGTTGATTAATGAATGATATGGGAAGGCTCAGCCTATTGTAAATGATGTCATCCCTGGGCAAGTGACCCTGGGTTGTATAAGAAAGCAGGTAAAGCAAGCCATGAAGAACAAACCAATACACAGCATTCCTCCATACTTTCTGCTTCATTTTCTGCCTTCAGGTCCATGTCTTGAGTTTCCTCCCCAACTTCCCTTCATGATGGACCTACTACTATAAGATAAAATAAATACCTTTCTCTCCAAGATGCTTTTAGTTATGGTACTTTATTACAGCAACAAAAACCCTAACTAAGAAAAGTCAGTAGCTAATTTGGGCAATAAAATGGGGACTCTTATTGATTGAAACAGGAATTTGCAGGCTGGAGAGATAACTTAGTTTATTAATAAAGTGATTGCGGCACAATCACAAGGACCTGTGTTCCCAACTCCTGTGTACATATAAATATCAGGGCATGGCTGTGTCCACTATAATTCCAATGCCAGAAATAATTATTCCTAGAGCTAGCTGGCTAGCAAGCTGGTCTCAATAAACTGATAAACTCCACATTCAGTAACAAACAATGATTCAAAATGTACAGTGGACACATACATACACATCAAATGTCCAGGAGGATGACTTCTGGCATGTGTGATAAATATATAATTGGTTTTTGAAACTACCTAGCTACTTTCAAATGACTGCTTCATTTTACACTTCCATCACTAAATGCATCACAGCTCCATTTCTTCAACGTAATTACTAGCATTTGGTGTTGTTACTAATTGACTTTAGTTACTCTGACAGTTTTACAGTCACAGAACAGTAACATCTTAATTTGAATTTCCCTATGGGTAGCAGCATTACCCATATGTCTACACACAAACCAATTGTCAGGCATGATTTAAAGGTATTCTCTCCCACCCTATAGCTTAGTTTGTCCTTTCATTCTTTTTTGTTTGGTGTGTGTGAAGGGGGAGTAAGGGACACACACACACACACACACACACACACACACACACACACACACACACACACACACACACACACACATACTCGTGTGTATGTAGGCAACAGGTCAATACTGGGATCTTTGCCCATCATTCTCCACATTAGCTTTTGAGACAAGGACTGTTGCTTGAATGGAGCTCATGGAATTGGTTACACTGACTAGCCCACAAGCTTCAGGGATCCAACTTTCTGTACCTCTCCAGCACTAGGATTTTAGGATTATGCTTCCATGCTTGTGTGGGAAGCAATTTATTAACTGAGTAATCTCTCATTTCTGTCTTTTATCCTCTGAAAAAATTTCTCACAAAGCAAATTTCTAATATTTTAATATTCAATTTATAGAATTTTTCTTTTGTGGATGATGCTTTTGTTATCATCCCCCAAAGCCTTCTACAAGCCCCTACTCCTGAAGATTGTTTTATGAGTTTTATAGTTTCTGCATGCCATTAGCTTTAGTAGTCCTTAACTAGTGTATATGCATAACGAATTAGTAAGTTTTATCTGGATCTTTCTGGGGCACATTTACATATATTTTCATTCACATGTCACCAACAAAGATCAAACCTTTACAAAATAACTTTGGATTTTTTTCTTGCTTTATCTTTACAGGGTAATCCATGAACAACTCACATAAATTCACATCAAGTTCTCAATTGTTTTATACAATTTTCTTTATACCTCATAAGCAAACAGATACCACGATATCATCTGAATCCTTAAAACAGTTTCATCTTTAGACGAGTCTAATCCTGAATGCATTAGGCATTCAGAAGTTCATGTTTATCCAGTGGTGCCTTTATGATGGTGCATCAGGGAACTCTGGGTTTCTATGATTTTGAAAAACAGAATGGAGTATCCTGTTTTCTCTTTCAAATTATGACTTTGTATTATCAAATGTTTATCATACTGAGAACTGCTTCTGTTTTGTCTCAGGGATGAGGCAGTGGTGGAGCTCTGTGCTAATTTGTGTGGTTCTAGAATGTAGTTTTCACCTTTATGGATGAAATCCTGTAGGTCAGAAGGGCTTGTATTGCTGTGCTGTTCTAATTCTCCACAAATATTACACCAAGATGAGACAAATCATTGTGGTGTTAGGAATTAAACCTGCCTTTCAGGTGTGAAGAGGCAAATTTTCAATTGTTAGATTATGTATGTGAAAAATGACTTAAAAGATGGGCTCAATACACGTTTCAAAAGATCTTGTGTTTCCTGTTTCATATGCAAATATGTGAAGAAAAATATATTTTATAGTTTAGGAGAGACCTACTTCTTTTGTATCTTATATAGCTTTTCATAACATAAAGACTAAGTTGTCAATTAAAGCTAACAAAATTAAATGAAAATTTATGTATTATTAAGAGAGTGTCCTTGAGGCAATAGTCAAACTGCACAATTTTAATTAATATCTATGTTGTCTGAAATATAACAAATGGCTTCATACAAAAGTCTTATCCTCTAAACCATTATGATAAAATGCTTTTACCCTGGTATTGCTAGTATCTCAGAGAACATTAAACTCAACGAGTCTCAGAATAACTACTAAGATGCTGGGTTCATTCAAGATCATAAAAATGTTATTGTTAGAATCTTGAAGACCTCAAAATATGCTTTCTCCTCTGTAATTCACGTATAAAAGTGTTTGTTAAGGAAATCTTAGTTGTCAGCTTGCCTTCTCCATTGGCTAAGAAAATTTGAACTGGAACTGTCAGCTAGACATACTCAATAATTCATGTGAGGTAGCAAAAGGTCACATACTCTACTTACAGGATACAGACTGGAATAAGAATGGTGCAAATGTATTTGGAGGCAACCGATACTCTGGTGGGTACACTTATAGAAAATTTAAATGCCAGAATAGAACAGATATTTGATCCCAAAGCTAAAAGTTTCACCTTAAATTAAATTACTGTCTTATTTTAAAAACACACGTGAACTTTTACACTGAAGAAAATACACAATCCTGAAGGATAGAAAAATAATATAACACACGGAAGTAGAAGCAATTTGTAATGACATTGATAAGGCATGTGAACCTCCTGATCATAATGCTGATCCACATGTCCAGGGCACAGAAGAATGTATGTGCTTTCATTCAATATACATAAGGTAAAAAACAGCAAAACTAAACATAGTGATCTAGGGTGATATATATATATATATATATATATATATATATATATATATATATATATATATATATATCTTAACTCCAAGAAAAAAGAGGAACAATGGTGAGAGGAGGAAGGAAGAGAGAGAGAGAGAGAGAGAGAGAGAGAGAGAGAGAGAGAGAGAGAGAGAGAGAGAGAGAGAGAGAGAGAGAGAGAGAGAGAGAGGGAGGGAGGGAGGGAGGGAGGGAGGGAGGGAGGGAGGGAGGGAGGGAGGAGAGGTATGCTCTAGGTATGTCTTGGGGTTTCTATTTCTGTGATAAACACTATGACAAAAAAATAACAGAGAAGACAGGGTTTATTTCCGCTTATAGTTGTAGTCTGTCACAAAGGAAGTCAGGGTAGGATCCAGCAGGCAACTGAAATCAGGAACTGAAGCAGAGGCCACTGAGAAATTCTGCTTACTGTCCTGCCTGCCATGGCTTGCTCAGATGGATTTTATATACAACACAGACCACCTGCCCAGGGATGCACCACCCATAATGGGTTGGACCCTCCCATATCAATCACTGATCAAGAAAAAGGCTTACTGACTTGCATACAGGCTCATTTTATGGAAGCATATTTTTTCATTGAGGGTCCATCTTCCAAAATAAACTCTAGTTTGTATCAAGATAACACAAAGCACACATGATTATATTCCATACAAGTGAGTTTAACACATACAAAATCTAGTTTCTAAGTTAATTAAAACTAACTCAAAACTGATAATTTAGACAATGTTAGCTCTAAATAACAAACTGACTTGTAAAAACAGGCATTGTGAAGGCTGGAACGAACTCAGGAATTGTCACAAAGCAAGCAGTCCTTCATGAAGTAATCAGAATTGGGTAGACTGGATAAGCCTAACTAGGACACAAAATTCCTCATGTCTTATGAATGAAGTCTCTCTGTGTGGAAAGTCACACTCTTCAAAAATGGCCCCCATAGTGCATTCTCTTGGGACTCATTCTTTGAGCAAGTCCAAGAAGACAAAGGAATGAAAGCAAGCCATAGGGTCCCAGGTTTCACTGAGTAGAGTATCTCTACGATAGCCAGGACTGACTCTGTAGTCACACAAGAATAGTAGAAAGTGAATCCTCCAATCTCCAGAAAGATAGGTCCATGGAGAAGAGAGTGGTGTTTCTTTGAGCCCTACCTAAGCTGTGGATCTGTCTACTGGCTGTTGTACTTGACTTCAGGCTTTAACTATTGGATGTTATTTCTTGGTTCATAGCATTAGATAACCAAATAATATTTAATATGTGTCACATGAGCAAGAGGCAAAAACCTAGGAGTGAGGTGCTCAGGACATCGTAAATAAAAGACTTACTGTTCAAGGGTTCCATAAGAGAAGGACCATGGACCATATCAACAAGAAACAGAAGCCACACCTGAAAGACACATTTTTAAAAGACTGTCATGCCATGTTAAAGCTGGCTACTGAGACCTGCCCTTATGCTTGATGCTAAATGTGACATTTCTTGTCCCATCTATCATATTGTGTGTGTCCTGCTTCTTAGAATTTAATGTAAGTCCCATAGGCCACTCTATGTCATTGAAACACGGGCTCAAAAATGCAAAACTTTTAGCAGCAGCTCTCATGGTGTCAACATAAAATTGACAAAGGTAGTCATCACTTCATATCCAATATGAACTCAACTGCTCAAAGCCCAAGCCCTGAGTCTGTCTCAGGATTTTTCAGCATTGATTGATAGTGGCCCTTTATTGCCACAGAAAGAGCTCTCAATCTCTTAGAAAATTTATTAGCAGCTCTTTCTTTTTCTCAAGTGCATCTAGGGAATAATTTGAAGAGTTAATTGCAATTGATAAGCTGTAATTAGGGGCTTATGGTTTCCCTGGAGTTTGCAGCCAATAGCTACAGAATCTTATTAGAGTATTTAATTAATGGATTTCTATTTCCATTTTCGCTTATTAGGAGAAAAACCAGAATAGTGATGAAAAGCTTTCCATAGAAATGAAAAAAAAAGGTTAGGTAAATTATCATTTTTAAAGCTTCATTATAAGAAGAAAATACTTTTAATGAAATCACATTCAGATAAATAAAGATGCTCCTCTGCTCATTTTTAATTGCCATCCCTATATTTAAAAGAAAGTAAGTCTCCAAGCAATATTCTAGCTTTTCACAAAACCAGTTCATCATAGATCTGGAAAATTATAATCTTGGTGATATGGGACAAAGATTATTTTTGGTTAAGAAAGAATTTGAAGATAGTGACATTAATGCCTGTACACTCAAAAGTAGGCAATATTTGACAGAACTCTCTCTATTATGTTATGTTAGTGTTAGTCAAATATATTCCTACCACTTTTCAAAATGATTAAAATACCCCAAATACCCACTAGTCAATAGTGAAAATTTTAGTAGGTGCAGAATAGAATGTAGGTCCTTATGCTTACATGGTAATATCTCCCCAGTACTTGCTTCTACTCTCATACCATATATACACTTGACCTTATGTATCTATATAAAACCCAGAAACCATAAATGAGAGAAAATATGGCATTGGGCTTTGTGAGAGTGGTTTAGTACACTTAATATGATTATTCCCAGATGTATGTATTTTTCTGCAAATTAAATAACTTTATTCATCTTTACAGATTTTCAAAAATTCCTACTATATGTATGCATGACATTTTCTTTGACTGTTCCTCTGTGATAGAAGCACAGGTTGGTTCTATTACTTAGCTATTATAAAGTTTCTCTCTGCTATGTTGCCTTGGACTCTTTGAGGTATGCCTAGGAATAGAGTAGATAGGTCATAAATTAGGTTTATTTTGGCTTATTGAGAAAACTCACTGCAGTGGCTTCACTAGTTTTTATTTCTACTAAATGAAAGGTTTCACTTCTGCTCATGTCTTTGTGAGCATGTGTTGTCTTTCTGTTCTTAATGACTATCATTCTGGACAAGGCAGGAATCCCAATATAGTTTTAACTTTAGATTTCTCTGATTTGGTAGTGAAGTTGAAAGCTTTTCCATGTTATTTGCCCATTTATAATTCATCATTTGAGAACAATATGTGATTTTACTAATTCATTGATTAGTTGAAGTGTTCAATATCTTAGTTCTTGAAGTTCATTGTATATTTTATTACTTCTCTCTTACATGTGTAGTTTTTTTTTATATTTTATTAGGTCCTCCATTACACGTGTAGTTAGAAATGATGGTCTCCTACTCCGTAGACTGTTTCTTTACTCTTTAACTGTTTCCTTTATGTGAAGAAGTCCTTATTTTCATGAGGTCTCATTTGTTAATTGTTGGCACAATTTCTCCAGTGAGCGAAGTCTTTTCTATTCAGAAAGTCACTGCCTATGACTATATCTTGTTGGTTTTTTTCTGTTTTTCCTACAAGTTTTAGAGTTTCAGATTTTTTTTTTTCTGTTTTTTTTCAACACAGGTTTTTCTCTGTGTAAAAGCCTTAGCTGTCCTGGAACTCACTTTGTGGACCGGGCTGACCTCAAGAGTTTCAGATCTGATATTAAGTTCTTTGATCCATAGGCAGTTGAGTTTTGTCCCTGTAGATAGGGGTCTAGGGACCTAGATTAATTTTTCTCTATCTTTCACTAGTGTAAAGTTTGGCATCTTTGGAGGAAATCAGGTAGATTTAGCTGTGTGGATTTATACCTAAGTCTTTGATTTAATTTTATTGATTTACAGATATGTTTTTGTGCCTGAACTATGCTGTCTTTGTTTCCATGGCTAGACAATAGGGCATGAAATCAGATATGGGGAAGACTACCTCCAGCTTTTTCTATGGTCTGGTGGCACAGTTTAAATTGCTTTGGATGAGATATATTGTGCTTTCATATTATCTTTATGATTTTTCATAAATATATGGGGGCAGCATTGAAATTTTGATGGAGACTATTGAATATGCAGATTGCTTTGTTTTAGTTTAGAAATTTTACATTATTAATTTTTCTGAATCATAAACATTGGAGGTTTTTTTCATCTCTCCTTGTTTTCTTTAGTGTCTTCAAGTTTTAAACACAAAAATCTTTTGCTTCCTTGGATACTTTTTTATTATTCAAAAAAATATGTCATTTTTATCTGTGTATCTCCCTGCTCCCCCTCCCTTCCCTCCTCTCAAACCCTCCTAGTCAGGTTTCAGCCTCCCACCATGCACGTATCCCCTACCTCAAAAGAACAAGAAGACCCAAGGTGGGTCAGCTCAGCATGCCACATTCACTCCAGGCAAGTCCGATTTACTCATCCCAAAGTCAATGCTGAGTTAGGTGTTCCTCTGCAGGGAATGGGCTCCAAGGTGTCAGCCCATGAACAGGAACACAGTCTGATCTCACTCCTCATGACTCCACATACTGCTCATGCCAGTCGAAAGTCTCCTACCCTTGGAGGGCCTAGCTCCTTTTCCCAATGGATCTCCAGCGGCTGTTTCAGTGAGGTCTCCAGAACTCCAGCCAGCCATCTCTGTGGGAGTTTTCCTCATAATCCCTATCCCCTTTCTCATACAGACTCTCCTCGCCTGCTCTCAGCTGGACCTGGAGCTCTGCCAGTGCTTGGTCATGGATCTCTGTCTCCACCTCTATTCTTTGTTGGATGTAGGTTTTGTGATGACATTTAAGGTGTTTACTCATTTGATTATAGGGGAAATTCTATTTGGAAACTTAGCCAGGGACATCCTGTGAGTTCTTGGATGTTTCCCTAGCATCCAGTCTCTTTCCAGCCCCACATTGACTTACTATATTGAGATATTCATCTCTTTCTATCTCCCTCTTTGTTCCTCTCATTCAACCATCTCCTTCTTTCAAGATTTGTCCCAACTCTTCTTGGTTGCAACCAGTTATGACCCCAATTTACTGAGGTGATCTTCTCTATTTTCTCTTCTTAGGGGAATTTCTGGATGTCTCTCTTAAGTTCCTTCTAATTCCAAGATGTTCAGGGGTTGTGGTTTGCAGCTTGGTTATTCTTTGCTTTTTGTCTAAAATCCACTTATGAGTGAGTACATCCCATGCCTGTCTTTCTGGGCTTGTGATACCTCGCTCAGGAGGATATTCTCCAAATCCATACATTTGTTTGAAAATTTTAGAATGTCGGGTTTTTTATTATTATTATTATTATTTTTAACTGCTGAGTAGTATTCTATTGTGTAAATGTAACACAGTTTGTTAATGCATTCTTGAATTAAAGGGCATCTAGGTTGTTTCCAGGTTCTTGCTATTAGCTGAGTTAATGCCTTTGGGGTATGAATGTGCATTTTTATATGTCCAATAGTGGTATTGCTGGATCATTGGGGAGATTGATTCCCAGTTTTCTGAGGAATAGCCATACTGTATTCTAGAGTGGCTGTACAAGTTTACACTCTCACCAACAATGGAGGAGTATTCCCCTCATCTCACATCCTCTCCAGCATAGGCTGTCATCTGTGTTTTTGAACTTAGCCATTCTGACAGGTGTAAGGTATATCTCAAAGTTGTTTTGATTTGCATTTCTATGATAGCTAAAAATGTTGAGAAATTTTTAAATGCCTTTCAATCATTTGTATTTCTGTTGAGAAGTCCCTTTTTAGCTCTGAATCATTTTCTAATTGGATTATTTGGGTTTGGGTATCTAGTTTCTTGAGTTCTCTATATATTTTAAAGATCAGTCCTCTGTCAGATGTAGGGTTGGTGAAGATCTTTCCCCATTCTGTAGGCTGTCATTTTGTCTTATTGACTGTGTCCTTTGCCTTACAGAAGCTTCTCAGTCCCAGGAGGTCCCACTTATTGATTATTGTTCTTAGTATCTGTGCTACTGGTGTTATATTTAGGAAATGGTCACCTGTGCCAATGCATTGTAGGGTATTTCTCACTTTCTTTTCTATTAAGTTCAGTGTAGCTAGGTTTAGGCTAAGCTCTTTGATCCACTTGGATTTGACTTTTGTGCAGGGTGATAGGTTTGGATCTATTTGCATTCTTCTGCATTCTACCATCCAGTTATGCCAACACCATTTGTTGAAGATACTATCTTTTCTTCATTGAATATTTTTGGCCTCTGTCAAAAATCAGGTGTTCATAGGTGTGTGGGTTAATGTGGGAATCTTCAATTCGATTCCATTGATCCACAAGTCTGTTTTTGTGCCAGTACCAGGCTGTTTTTATTATAATGGCTCTATAGTATAGCTTGGAGTCAGGGATAGTGATTCCTCTTGAAGTTCTTTTATTGAGTAGGATTGTTTTGACAATCCTGGGTTTCCTGTTATTCCATATGAAGTTGAGTATTTTTCTTTCAAGGTCTGTAAAAATTGTGTTGGTATTTTGATGGGGATTGCATTTGGTAAAATTGTCATTTTTACTATGTTGATCCTACCTATCCAGGAACATGGGAGATTTTTTCATTTTCTGATATCCTCTTCAATATCTTTCTTCAGTGGCTTAAAGTTTTTGTCAAACAGGTCTGCTACTTCTTTGGTTAGAGTCACACCAAGATATGTAATGCTATTTGCAGCTATTATAAAGGGTGATGTTTCTCTTATTTCTTTTTTTAGCCCTTTCATCCTTAGCATATAGGAAGGCTATTGATTTTTTTGAATTAATCTTGTACCCTGCTGAAGGTGTTTATCAACTGTAGGAGTTCCTGGTAGAATTTTGGGGGTCTCTTATGTATATGATCATACCATCTGCAAATAGAAATAGTTTGACTTCTTCCTTTCCAATTTGTATCTCCTTAATCTCCTTTTGTTCTCTTATTGCTTTAGCTAAAACTTCAAGAACTATATTAAATGGATAAGGAGAGAGAGGACAGCCTTGTTTTGTTCCTGATTTGAGTGGGATTTCTTTGAGTGTTTCTCCATTTAGCTGTCAGCTTGCTGTATATTTCCTTTATTATATTTAGGTATTTTCCCTTTATTCCTGATCTCCCCAGTACTTTTATCATGAAGGACTATTGAATTTTGTCAAGGCGTTTTCAGCTTCTAATGAGATGATCATGTGATTTTTTTTTCTTTCAGTTTGTTTGTATGATGGATGACATGAAGGAGATTGGTCTGTAATTCTTTGTTTGTTGGATCTTTGAGTGGTTTGGGAATCAGAGTGACTGTGGTCTCATAAAAAGAGTTCAGCAATGTTCCTTTAGTTTCTACTTTATGGAATAGTTTGAAGAGTACTGGTATTAGTTCCTTGAATATCTGGTAGAATTCTGCGCTTAATCTGTTCCTGAGCTTCTTCTTCTTCTTTTTTTTTTTCCCCACTTAGAAGACTTTTAGTAACCACTTCAATTTCATTTATAGTTATAGGTCTGTTTAGGTCTTTAATTTGATCTGATTTAATTTTGGTAAGTGGTACCTGTCCAGAAAGCTTTCCATTTATTTTAGGTTTTCGATTGTAGTGAAGTATAGATTTTCAATGTGTGACCTGATAATTCTCTGGACTTCCTGGGTGCCTGTTGTTATGTCCCCCTTTTCATTTCTGATTCTGTTAATTTGGATATTCTCTCTCTGCTTCTTGGTTAGTTTGGATAAGGGTTTATCTATCTTGTTGACTTTCTCAAAGAACCAACTCCTTGATTCATTGATTCTTTGTATTGTTCTCTTTGTTTCTATTGTATTCATTTAAAAATATTTTTATTGATTAAATGTATCCTATCCTTTAATGATTTGATCTATCTTACAATATATTCTGATGATTCTCATATGATATCTTCTGTTACCTCCTTCCCAATACATAATATTGATGTATTTTTAATTTTTTGGTATTGTGACTACTGATTTTAGCAAATGTTGTCTGTGTGATTATGGGTTTGGAACTACGCGGTGGAGCCTGGTAATCTTACTTGGGCACATAACTGAAGTTAATGATATCAGGAACCAAGAGTTCATCAGGGAGGTGTAGGGCCTCATGATCTTCTCCATCCATGGCTGGGTTGACAGACCCTGTCCTGTAAGGCTCAGAGCTGCTGAGAGATCATATTTCACATTTCACAGCCTTTCTATCTCCCAGATTCTACATTCTACCTGCTCTCTCCTTCATGATTTTTATGAGTCTAAAAGCAGGTGTAAAAATGTCCATTTTAGGTTTGGGACTCAATAGTCACTCTCAGCACTTTGGGCTACTTTGAGTCTTTGCATTCACTGCCATTGACTGTCCTGACCAAAGGCTTTTTTGGAGGCAACTGCAAATGGAATTGTTTGTCTGGTTTCTTTCTCAGTAGAAAGGAAGCTTTTATGTGCATAAGGTATTTTTTTTTTTAATCCTGCCATTCTCCTGAAAGTATTTTTAAGACCTAAGAGTTTTCTGGTAGAGTCTGTAGGACTTTTTGTATATAAATTGTGTTACCCAAAAATAAGGATACTGTGACTTCTTCCTTTCCTATCAGATTCCATTTTATTTCCTTCTCTTCTCTTAGTTTTATGAATATGACTTCAAGCCTTGTATTAAATAAGAGTAGAGAAAATGGACACTCTAATCTTATTTCTGACTGTAGTAAGTGTATTTAGTTCGTTTTTATTTATTGTAATGTTGATTATAAGTCTGTCACCTACAGCTTTTGTAGTGTTAAAGGAAAAAAGGAGAGAGAAGATGGTAGCAGAGCATGACAGGCCCAGCTTACTAAATGGACAGTAAGTGCTCAGCAAAGGAGGAATGAAGGGGAGAGGGATGGGCTGGGCTAAGCCATCTGAATGCAATCTCATTTGATTCCAGTCTCAGCTCTCTAAATGTCTTTTCCAAAGTCCCTAGATATCTGTCACCCCCCAGCTGGTCCTTTGTTAGTTTAATTACAAGTGCTGGTCATACTACTGGCAAATCATTCAATGGCCCAGTTATGAATGCTGTCCTTACTTCTATGTGGTCCTTTGAGAGGTGGGGTCACAAATGTTGAGTCCTTCAGTGGGTAAACCTTTACAAGTTGATGCAAGATGCTGGTAACACTTCTGAGTAGTCCTTCAGAATTCTGGATGTGAATGCTGGCCCCACTCTTGGCAGGGGAGGGAGGGGTCCTTCCTAACACTGTATACTGCTTAGTATCAGTGTTTGTGTCCTCCCCAGGACTCTGCTCCTGACTAACTTTCTCTTTTTCTGAATACTGTTATTGATACTCCCACATTCAATAAATATTTGTTAGATAAATAAGTAGAAAAATGATAGTCATAGTTCCTTCTGCTAAATTCAAAAGTAAAGCACTTCAATGTTATTAAGGCTGACCTCAGTTATATTTAACTAATGTAATTGTTGTGTCAATCATTCTACTATATTGCACTGATCAGAAACAATAAAGTTGACTAAATAAAACTGAGCTTGTGTATGTATCTGTTTATGTGTATCGTGTCATATAGAATAACTGATGTGAGTTCTCCCCTTTTAAAACAGTAATGGAGATTCTATAAACTTAAAATCAATCCATTCCCATTGAACAGATAGATATAAATGGGGTCTCCTATCTCCCAGAGATAATTTCCCTTTCTACCCAACTTAATTTGGAACCCAGAAAATAGCCACAAAGAGGTAGAAAGGAACCCTTTCCTCCTTTTATGAACAAGACCATTATTCTCCAGGGACTATTGGGTTCAAACAGAAACCATAGACTGAAAACTACTGACCTTCTGTCTCTATGCCAAAAGTGAACCAGGTAAAGTTTTCCTAAGCTGTGTTGAGGCAGCTTCTGGCCTCTTTCTCAGGGCCAGATAATCTGAGGCTCTCCACTGTGTTGGTCTTTAGAATTAAGCCACTTAGTAAGGACCTTCCTCACATCTTCTCTTGAAAAGCAAATTAAATCATTTCCTTGACTGATGAAGACAGATGCCAATGTTAATTGCTATTTGAAAGAAGAAGGGTGGCAGGAAATGATCTTAATTAAGATTTTTGAAGATATGGTTAATTATCAGATTTTTGATCGAAATATCTGGAACTATATTGAACACCTGTACAATCAGTAGTTTTCACCATTTACATTAACATGTCAAGGTAAAACTGCAATCCTGGGTCTTAACAGTAGTGAGTGATGACAATAAGGAAGGTACTTTTATTAATTGTCTAACTGAAATATGCAACAAACCACCCTAGAGTTAGAGAAGTGGTTTATGCAAACCTAACCAGCTTGAAGAGTCAAAATGCTAAATATCCCAATTCTCCAAAATGTTTAAAATACTCAATTTTATTTCTTATGTTTCCAGACTCTAGGATACCCTGTTTGTTATGCTCTAAGACACCAAGCAGTTCTTGAGTTAGAACAGTGTGAGTGTGTGTGTGTGTCTGTGTGTGTGAAAGAGAGAGACAGAGAGACAGAGACAGAGAGTGCACACAGAGAGACAGAGACAGAGAGTGCACACAGAGAGACAGAGACAGCGACAGAGAGGCTGAGAGAGGAGAGGATTACATGCAGATTAGAAAGTGAAAAGTCCGTTTCCCATGAGTCTGGGGGTTTTATGTTTTGGGGGCCTGAGATTTCTCCTTCTCCTCATTTTTGCTAGATGAGCTTTAAAAAAGAAGATAGTCTCACAGATTTAGGTAAATAGAAACCTTTAGCCTTGAACCTGAATTGGTCAGACGGAAGGGCATGGCAACGGTGGGCAAAGCAGCTTTCCAGGTTTTATGAGTTCATGAGGGTAAAGAAGACAAAAGTCTGTGATCTCTTTCCCTATCTGTCTGCTTTTCAGGGATCTTTCTAGCTCTTAGTCCCTTGAAAGTGCTCCGTCCTAGACACAGAACCTCCTAACAGGGGATCATCTGTATCTCTAGAAAGAGGCTAGAATGTTTCCATCTCAACATCTCACAGTAAGTTTGCCCCAGTTCCTCTCATTATAGCGACATGCCCAATAATGCTGTAATAATAATTTGGTATAGTAGGACAGTCATCTAGAGGGGGAGGTATACTCAGTGAATATAAGCATCTATCCTTCTGATAGTTAATATTTTAATCATTAGAAATTACTTATCTTTCTGTGTTTGGCTTATGGTAATAGATTTTGTTTTTCAGATTCCAACTGAGTATAATCTACCCTCAAAATCACCTCATTCCAAATCCTCTTTAAGTCTGGCTAATGTGTTTGCCTCAACATGTCTCGGAGAGGACACAGGCTCTGATGCTCATCTGGTACAGAGGAGTGGTCTGAATATTAGGTAGCAACCAATTATTGACATCATTGCAGAAAATCAAGTACTTTATTGAAAACATGCCAGGAACCAGAAAAGTTTAATTAGACAGGGTCTCAGACACCTCTTCATCTACTATTCATTCGAAGATTATCTTAAACATTTTAAATGTAATTCCCTAATACAACATTGGAGAGAAAAAGCTGCAAGGTAAATCATGATTATTCATCAAATCACTGAAGAAGGGGCCATAACTGATGCAAAAGACCAGACAATCTGCAAGGTTTATCTTAGCAACAGATTGTTGAGGGTAGGAGAGAATGGGCAATGCCCTCTGTCTTACTGGGTAGCTAGTGATAAACCTCATGTTTCCTTCTATTCCATGTTATCATTCTGACTACTCTTATAACACTCTTCTTGTAGTATAACTGAGGTATATATAAACACACAAATAATTATATAGTGTTAGATGTAATTTAGATATAACTAAAACTCATTGCAGTTTTCTTTATTACCAGGCCTTGGAAACATGCAAGAAAACATTATACTGCATAGAAAAGCTGTTTAATAAATTTAGTAAATTCAAAAGTCATAAGAGACAATCTACATAGAGACAGTGTTAGAATGTCTAACTTTTAAAACTCTTTTTTTTCTTCAACAGATAAAATCAATGTGGTCTTGACCTTTGAGAGTTGAGATAGGCTCTTCAGAAAATATAGATGGTAAGTCTGATATTTTTAACATCTTCCATTTATGAAGAGTGGGGAATGGGAGATAAGTTTCATAAGTCAGGACTTTCATCTTCTCTCCTTCTGGAGCTTTGGCCTCCAATGAATGTGAAGATAGGAAGCACAGAGGTACTACAGTCCTAGGACTCTGAATTGCAACCCTGGGAAAGATGAAGGATGCTGCGGACCTTCAGGGAACCCTGCTCTCTCTTTGCTCCAAGCCTATGGCATCAGAGTGACAGAAGAGAACCTGGCTGGACAGGTGTATTTGGAGTATTGTTATTTATTTTCTATTGGGACCATCTGTCTGAACAGATTACCCATGGAATCTGCTGAAGAGACGGGAAGTGCCAAGAGAGCTAGGGAACCAGCAGGATGAGAGGACTCCAAGGAAATGAGTCTTCATAAAGGTCCAGGTGGCTGTGACCAAGACTCCAGGGATAAGTTCCTGAGCATGGCATGAGAGACCCATATGTAATTGGCCATATCTTAGCAATTATCTATGTAACAAGAGGTTTCATTTAAAAAGAAAAAAAAACCACATCATAGAGACCATGAAGCCCCCAGAAGATACCCACAGTAGGACTATTATAAGATTTCGTATTCATCACTTAAGAAGAAAACAAACAAAGGATAGGTCAGCACCCTGAAAGGTTGAGAACTTACCCAGAGAGACTGAATAATCCAAAATGTACCATTCATTCTAATCCCAAAAGGAAATTGAACACTGAATAAACTGATTACTTAACCAAAAGGAAATTGTTTAAATCCTAAGAGGCAGAAACTTTAATTAGGAAGATAATTAGCAAATTTTCCTTATGGTTAGTGATACTAGAGGCTTATAGAAAATTGACTACATCTTCATATGCTTGAGTATATAGTCTGAGTTATTTGTTCCTCTGGTGCGTTGGCTGAGTAAACATAACTGCAGCCCCAAGGAAAGTGTTTTCTTTCAATTAAGCTATGTCATAAACTGCATGTAAAAGGGTAAGGGGCTGAGTGGGTGGCCACAGTCTACCTAACTCATATCAGTTCTGTCCATGGATACAGGGATCATTCTCTATTCTTTTAGGTTATTCCCTGGGGATTTTCTCCTTGTACTTGAATCTGACTCTGAACCTCTTCCTTCTCCTCACAGTGCTGAATTAATAAGGCTATGTGCCAACTTCTACCATTACAAGACTAGAGGCTTCTAAGTGTTGCTATGGTAGCTCAATAAGTAAGCTCTGATTTTGTTCCATATTCCTGGTTGTCACTGGTGGCCTTTTAACCCTTACTAGTATATTGCTGCTGCAATTCTATTAGGCATATGAAGATAAAATATTCCAAGGGAGTGGTAGCAATTTGTCCCAAGAAAGTGATACCAATTTGTTCCATGTTTCCTAAGAGTCTTCAGGTTTTCCTGATCTCATTTGCAAAATTTTGTCATCAATCTACTCTTAGCCATACATTGATAAAGGGAGGGCATTCTAAAAAACACATTAATTGCATTCAATAAAAGTGGTATATGGCATCAGAAATAAGTATCTACTTCTGGTATTTCTTTCTTTCTTTTGCTCCAATGATGGCTGAAACATTTTTTTGAAGTCTTAGATACATTCTTCAGGTTCTACACTTTTTGAGGTAGTATCTTCCATATTCATGGTGTAGAAAGATCTAGTGTGAAGTAGAGGGAGAAGGAGCTGTGGTTCCAGAAAATAAGACAGTCTGAATTCTTGTTATCAGCACACCATCACTGTATTTCCCTTTTTCTTTCAATGCTTCACCTCTCTCCACTCCTTGCCCTTTTCAAAGAAAGAAAGACAAGTTTGTATGACAGATAACCTTCCATCTGGCATTTGAAACTCCCCATTGTCCATAGAATTACAGTTGTCTTCTTCTTCCTCCTCCTCATCATCTTCTCCTCCTCCTCCTTCTGGATTCTACTATGGATTTCAGTTGCCTTTGCTGAGGCATGGCATGAGACTTCCATTCTCCTTTCCCGCCTCATTGCTGCTGTGGGCACAACGCCAAACTGACGTACCATTGGTTGTGCATTTCCGAGTGTCTGAAATACAAACACCAAGGAGAGGTGGGGATTACAGAGATTACCTCTGGGGAGGAAAGGAGATGAATACCTCTGTTCAGAAATAGTTTACAAAGAATAGACTATGTGGGGCTGATCACAAACTTTCACTGGGAGAAGAACTTCATGTAATGTTTACAATACAATAAAAAATGACTGGCAGCGTATTTGCATCTTTTAAAAAATTGAGTATAAATTTTTTCTCACATAATATATTCTTCGCCATACAGAAGCTTTTCAGTTTCGTTAAAGTCCCATGTATTAATTGTTGATCTTAGTACTTGTGCTATTGGTGTTCTCTTCAGAAAGGGTTTTTGTGTATGTGTGTGTGTGTGTGTGTGTGTGTGCCAGTGAATTCAAGGCTATTCCTTGCTTTCTATCACAGTCACGTGTCCGGTTTTATGTCAAAGTCTTTGATTTATTTGGAGTTTTGTGTAGGGCAATAAGTATAGATCTATTTGGATTCTTCTACATTGAGCCATTCAATTTGAAGCATCATTTGTTGAAGAAGCTGTCTTCCCTTCCAGCGTCCATTTCTATAGTGTGTGTGTGTGTTTGTCCAAAAGTTTGTGAATTTATTTCTCAGTCTTTAATGTAATTCCATAGATCAACATTTCTGCTTTTATGTCAGTATTATGCTGTTTTATTACTATAATTCTGTAGTACAACTTGAAATTGGGCATGGTAATACTTTCTTTAGTTCTTTTATTATTCAGATTATTCAGAATTGTTTTAGCTGTGTGTGTGTGTGTTTCCAAATTAAGCTAAAAATTGTCCTTTCAAGATCTGGGGAATTGTGCTGAAATTTTGATGGGGGTTGCTTTGACTCTGTAGATTGTTTTATTTAGGATGACAATTTTTACCATATTTATTTTCTTGATTCATGGGAGAGCTTTATATCTTCTGATATCTTTTCCAGTTTTCTTAGTGTCTTAAAGTGTTATGATGCAAGTCTTTCATTTGCTTAGAGTTATCCCAACATATTTTCACTTTTTGAGGCTATTACAAAGTGTTGGTTCCCTGATTTCTCTCTCAGTCCATTTGTCATTTGTATACAGGGCGAATGTTGAGTTTTGTGAGATAATTTTATATTGATCAATTTTGCTTAAAGTGTTTATCAGCTGTAGAAGTTTACTGGTGGAATTCTTAGGGTCACTAATGTATACTAGCATATCATTTTAAAATAAAGATACTTTATCTTCTTCCTTTACAATTTATATCCCCTTGTGATGTGTAATATCTTTCTGTATGCTGTGAATTACCATTGGATAATAAAGGAACTATTTTGGCATATGGCAAAAAAGTTTATTGGCAGGCAGAAAATCTAAGCATAGCTAAAAGGGAAGGAGGGCAGAGTCAGACAGAGACACTATGAGCTGCTGCCCAAGGAAGAAAGATGTAAAGAAGCACAGGTAAGCCATGAGCCACATGGCAAGACATAGATTAATAGAAATAGGTTAAGATGCAAGAGATAAATGATAATGAGCCTAAGCTATAATCCAGTCTGTAACTAATATAAGCCTTTGTGTGATTATTGGGACTAAGAAGCTGTGGATGCCCTGGATTTGAGGGCTAGGTCAGGCCAGAAACTTCTTACTACACCCTTGATCTCCATCCATTGTCTTATTGCTTTAGCTAAGACGTCAAGTACTGTATTGAATAGGTGGACAACGTTGTCTTGTTCTTAATTTTAGTGGAACTGATTAATATTTCTCCACATTTAAGTTGATGTTAGCAACGGGCTTTCAGTAAACTACCTTTATTATGTTTAGGAATGTCCCTTTATCCCTAATCTCTCCTAGACTTTTATAATAAAGGAGTGTTTGATTTTTGTCAATGACTTTTTTTTGCATCTAATGAAATAATCATGTTGGTTTTTTGTTTTGCAGTTTGTTCATATGTAGTTTATTACATTTACCAACTTATGTATATTGAACCATCCCTGCATCTCTAGGATGAAGCATACTTGGTAATGGTAGATAATCTTTTTAATGTGCTCTTGGATTCAATTTACAAGTATTTTATTGGGATTTTTTACATTTGTGCTCATAAGGGAAATTGGTCTACAATTCTCTTTGTTGGGTCTCTACATGCTATGTATATCAGGCTAACTGTGGCCTAGTAAAACAAATTAGGCAAACAGTGTTCCTTCTGTTTCTATTTTGTGGATGAATTTGAAGAGTATTGGCATTAACTCTTCTCTGAAGGTCTGGTAGAATTCTGTGCTAAAACCATCCTATTCTGGGATAGTTTTTGGTTAGAAGATTTTAATAACTGTTTATATATCAATGGAGTATATAGATATGCTTAAAGTGCTTATCTGACCTTGATTTGACTTTGGTAAGTGATATATATAAAAAATATGATCTATATCCTTGAGATTTTTTTTGGATGCAGCAGAAGAATTAATCCTGTTTTCATACCCATTCTGTTTTTTGTGTCTTTTTATTGGGAGAATTGAGACCATTGCTATTGAGAGGTACCAATGACCAATAACAGTTAGTTCCTTTTATGTTATTGTTGTTGGTGATGATGACGATGATGATGATGACTATGATGTGTGTGTGTATTTTTTTTCTTTTTGTTTTGCTGGTATGAAATTATTTCCTGTGTTTTTATGGGTATAGCTTATGTTTTCCTTCTAACACCTTCTGTAGCACTGGATTTGTAGATATTGCTTAAATTTGATGTTTTTGAATGTATTATTTTTATCCATCTACTGTAATAGAAAGTTTTTCTAGTATAGTAGTCTGTGCTGGCATCTTTGGTCTTTTATAGTGTGCAGGATATCTGCCCAAAACTTTCTGGCTTTTAGAGTCTCCATTGATAAGTCAGGTGTAATTCTATAGCTTTGCTTTTATATGTTATTTGGTCTCTTTTTCCTTGTTTTGTATATTTGGTGTCTTGATTATTATGTGCTAAAAGGACTTTCTTTTCTGGTCCAATCTATTTGGTGTTCCTTCTTACACGTTGATAGGCATTTCCTTTTTTATGCTAGAGATTTTTTTTTAAACTTTGTTGAAAATATTTTCTTTTTCCTTGACCTATGTTTCTTCTTCTTAGATTATTTTTAGATTTCGTTTTTTCATAGTGCCACACATTTCCTGGATGTTTTGTACTAGGCCCAGGAGCATTTAGATTTATCATTTTCTTTGAGTGAAGTATCCATTTCTTCCATCCTGTCTTCAAGGCCTGAAATTCTTTCTTGCATCTCTGGTATTGTGTTCTTTGCCTCTGTGGTATCTGTTTAAATACCTAAAAATTTAATTTCCACATTTCCTTAAGTTTCGGTTTTCTTTATTGATTCTGTTTCCATTTTCAGATTTTAAATAGTTTTATTAGTTTCCTTTAACTGTTTGGGTTTCCTGGATTTCTTTAAGGGATCTATTCATACCCCCTTCACGGATTGCTATCATAATCATAAAGGTTATTTTAAGGACTTTCTTTGTCTTGTGCTTGAGCTATGTTGCTATACTCAGGGATTACCGTGATAGGGCTGCTGCTAGTGAAGAAATACTGTCCTGGCTGTTATTGATTGTGTTTTATTCTGGCATCTGGGAACCTGGGATTGGTAAGAATGTAAATCTAGGTGCCGATATCTGGTCTTGTCTTTGTTGGTCCTTGATTCCTGTTCTTTCTGGTTCTTAAGAGAGTATTGTAGCTGTGTGACCCTGGGCAGAAAATTCTTCTGATAGGTGTGGTCACTGGAGTTTTCAAGTAAAATGTGTTTTGAAGTATTGGCACTGACACTTAGGTAACTGACGGGCCAGAAGGCAGGGGCTCAGGTAGTCCAGAGAAGAGAGGAAAGCAGAATGTTCTACTAGATTTGCTTAGTACCCTGAGAATGAGGCCTGAGAGTGAGGAGATACCCCAATAGATAGTTTGCAACAAAGGTGGGCATAGCGAATTGGATTTGGAAGAGAGGAAGAAGTGAAGGTCTATATTTAGCCTTTTTGCTTCTTTGGCCAGAGTGGCCTGTGGGTTCTTAGGGAATGCTTGCTGGAGTTGAGTGGTAGGATAAAGCAGTGAGTGGGGGTGTTCTAGTCACTGTTCTGTTGCTGAGAAGAGGCATCATGACCAGAACTAGACAAAACATTTATTTAAATGGTGTTTGTTTAAAGTTTCAGAGATTTAGTCCATTATCATTATCTTTGCCAGCATGTGGGTATACAAGCAGACATGATGCTAGAGAAGTAGCTAAGAGTCTAAATCTGGATCCACAGGCATCAGGAAGAGAGAGACACTGAGCCTGGCTTTGAATTTTGAAAGCTCAGTGCTAACCCCTAGTGACACACTTCCTCCAACAAAGCCAGGGCCACTCTGACAAAGTAATATCTCCTAATCTTCTCAAGTAGTGCCACTCTCCGATGACGAATTATTCAAATATAGGAACCTATTGGAGCCATTATTATTTAAACTACCATAGAGGGGAAGGAAGGTTGGAAGAGGAGGTCTACATTATTGTTGATTCACTAGAGGTGGTAGCAGAGAGGGTGTGCTACAGAGCTGATAATGTGGCTGGGGATTATGGAGGGAGAGGTAAATCTGCAGTTAGCCTACCTGCTTCCCTGGCTGGAGTGACCTGTGGGTTTAGTTTTGTACACTTTATAGTTCATTCTGTCATTACAAGTTTCATTATAGTCACTAATAAGTAATTATCATTTTAATTCTAGTGAATAGGTATGAAATGTTATCCCTCCATCCCCAGGTTCTTCTGTGATTTTAGTGGTTAGTATACTATACTATGTGCCGGTAGGTTCTGCATTCACAGTTAATTTAATTAACCCAAAGTAAAAATTATCCCCCAGAACTTACTAGTGTTGTTTTGCTAAATGTAAATGTTGTCAAACTAAATTCCAAACCTCATATTTATACCCATAGACTGATGCTGCTCTCAGACTAATTAAAGAAGCTTTAGTTTGCTATGGGGGCAATTCATGCAGAGACCTGGGACTAGTCAAAATACTGAGAATAAACAACTGCTGTGTCACCAGCTGTAAATGAGAGATTGATACCACTCCCTTCAAGCTGCAAGGGCAGGTAGAAAAATGGGGCAGATAGAATGTAATAGTCAGAACATGGGAGGAGTCCATGCAAAGGCTGTCTTCTGGACATGGCATGGCTGTTGTACTCACAAACTCACAAACAAGTTTTCTGCATGAGACTCACACAAGACAGAACCAATATTCTACCATGGCTGAGAGAAGGAATTCATGATGCTCCATTCCTCTCTTAGGAACCATGGGCAATTAATGATTTCTGAAAAGAGGAGTATTATTCTCTTCAGTAGCATAGCTTGGCCAGTGAGAAGTTGTCAGTACTCCAGTAAGTAACCTGATGTATGTGCCCACTATTAAACTCAGTGGATCACTAAAACTAAGACATAAAAATGGGGGCGGGGCAAGCTGGGAAGAAGTTGTTCAGTGGGAGAGGGTTGGGGCAAGACAGAATAATGGAGGGTAATGATCAAATTTCATTTCATACATGTCTGGAAGTGTCAAAGACTGAAAAATAATTTTTCTCCCCTAACAAAACACATCTCTACTGAGTATACACAGGCTTTTCCTGTCATTATTCTCTAGGCAATAAACGTTTTGCATAGTATTCACACACCAATAGGTAAGTCAGTAACATAGGGATGATTTACATAGACAGGAGGTATACACAGGATATGTGCAAATACAACATTATTACATGAAAGAAACAGAAGCATCCTCATATTTTGTAAGAGGCAAGAGCCACTTTTCCGTGGATACTGAGGGACAATTATGCATATACTAACTCAATGACAAAATGAAAATGATACTAAAATATGCTTTTTACTCTTATAAATGTAAACATGGTATTTTACTAAACAATTATAAAATGTAAAACCACTCCAAGAATAAAATAGCAGCATGTTTAATGCCACCACTGTGAATAATTTGTCTTAGGTTGACATACACAGAAGTTTCCTACAATATGCACACACGTGTGTGTTTTGTACACAATGAATAACAAAACACAAACCATGCTGTAAATCACTTTTGCCATTTAAAACACAGAAATAATTATTCGATGTGATTATTTCTCCATAGCATAAACTTTTCCCTCAATAACTATTTATTGTCCTTAACCATCACAATGAAAATATTACTAAAGACCCCTTTCCTTTCCTCTATTGTTTGCAGATGAGAAAAACATGAGTCATGAAAATTTAATAATTGTTCTGAAATGAACAAAGAAATTAATGAAAAGCCAATGCTGAATGAGAGTCCAGATCTCCTGTAGGCTTCTAGTTCCTCAGATAACAAACAGATTTGACTTGTCTTCTTTTTTCAACTGTTCTGATTTTTTATAAAACTTGGGACAGCATAGATTTAACATGTAAAATTCTTCACATGAGGCTCCAAAATGCATTGGCTTGAACACATTAATAATAAATTCAGAGTCACTAATAATGCATCAGTGTCAGCTTAAAGAATGTAAACGCTTCCCCTTGATGTCATTTCCCCACAAGTGAGCCCAGATTTGAATTTTCTACTCAGCTATCCCTGTTTCTTCATTTATCTATGTCTGTTATATTAGCTAAATCTTTGCATACATGAATGCTGTCGTATGAATCTGTCTGTCCCTCTGTGTCTGAGCTTTCCTAAAAGGGGATTTTCTTTCTCCTTTATTGAGCAGCAAGGACACTATTAAATGGGAAGGAATGATGGGTACTTTACAGAAGTCTTTGACAGAGTTTTAAAAGCAATGAAGTCACAGACTCCAACTGACCCCAGCAGATAACAAATAATAGTACTGTAACCATCATTGTTTGTCAACAAGTATTCATATATTGTTTTCAACATTTATAGTAATTTATTTTATAAGATTGCTTTCAAACTATATTTGCTGTTTTCAGCAAATGATTATCATAACACACATAAAAATATATGTATTACTCATGGATGGTACATATCTTAAGATTTCAGTTATGCATTAGCCTACGCTATAAAAATGGAGTACATGAAAAATGTAAGGCAAGCAAGATTAGGTATGAATTTGTCCTCCTACAGGCAGGCTAAACAATCAGGCTGAGCGTACAACAGAATAGCAGTCTTAAGTCTTAACTAGCCCCAAGGTGTATTATGAATGCTGGCTATCAGCTCTAGCAAAAATTTCAGTCTCTTAGAATGTGAAAGATTTTTTTTTCATAATGAATTGCCATAGGAGTTATGGGCCAGACCTCCCACTGACCTAACAATATAATTTGTGTAGACCCGTGAAAATTCTCCTCAATAGGAATCTGAAAGAAAATTACTCATATATCTATCTTCGAGGGATCATTTTTCCCAATATATTAATACTTTTATAATCTCTCTAGGCTTACTGTAAATTCTGTTTACACAGCCTTTTCTGTCAGATGTAATTTTCATCCCTTTTCTAGCTCAAAACCATTCTGCTTCCTCTACACCAGACAAGAAGCACTGCCATTGGTACACAGACTCTACCTGTGCCCAGTCCCATGAATGGGAAAGAAACCAAACATTCTAGAATTTGTCCTCAGACTTGGACTTCATTATCAATAGATGCCAGCCACTGGTGTAATATACTACAGTGTTCTTTTTGTCGAAGTATTCTCATATTACTATTGTTTCAGTGCAGATTCTCAGTGTAGCTAGCCACTGGAATGGGAGCATAATCCACTTATCACATGAATTCTAGGAGTTGGTCAGTGGTCAAGCATAAAGGAACCAGTGATGCCTCAGACTGATATAGTAAAAATTCATCTGACTAAGACCAGACAGTAGGATGTGGTAAGCAGAGACATGTGAAGAGGGCACAGTGGCAATACCAGGAACTAAGGGATGTTTAGCGTACAATAAAAAAGAATTGCACATGTACACACCTATGAAACTGATCTGAACTGGTGTCTATTGCTTAATTCTATCAAGCTCCAGGCAAGCTGCTTTTGTGTTTACACATGTACAGTAGGCTGCTTCCAGACCCACCCACTTAACCCCCAAATACATACAGTGTTTGTCACTTAATAGAGGTGTAGTTAAACATCATTTCAATGTTGATGTCTGTTAGTTTTCCTAAGCTCAGCCTAGTACCAACATTTAAATGCCACCAACTTGAGAGCTTTTGTTCCTTACTGTAGTACTGTGTCTGTTCTCTTTCTATTACATGGAGCCCTGGAAATATTAGTTTATTATGTGTGGGGTCCAAGGAGATAGCTCTGCATATAATGCATGAGGATCAGAGTTTGGATCTACAGTAGCCCATGTAAATGCCAATTGGACATTCATCTGCATATCCTTGGAAGAGACAAAGGATCCCCAGAGCTAACTGGCTAGTAAGACTAACTATATCTTCAGTCCTAGATTTGGTGAGAGACTTCTGAAATGAATAAGGTAGAAGAGCAAAGGAGAGTGATTCCCAACATCAACTTTGGGTCCCCCAAGCCACACATAAGTCCATACACATGCAAAAGCATATATGCACACATGTATACTACAATACACACACAACACACACACACACACACATGAAAAGATTAATAAAAATGCCCAACATGATTTTGAATGCTTGTAATCCCAACACAGGGAAGACTCAGGCAGGAGAATCAGGGGTTTCAGCCAGACTGAGTTATACAGTAAGTTCCAGGACATTCTGAACTATATAGCACTAATATGGAAAACAATAATACATTTAATATAAAAGCATATTACTGTTGAGTGAGATGCTTTTCTTTGACTAGTACATCCCTGCTATGGGAGACATTCTCTATTTCACAACTGTTAATCATTTTCCTTCCTTCTCAGTTGTCATCTAGAGAGGACACTGTTCTAACTAACAAGGTTTTACATGGATGAGTATTTTTATGTAAAGTGAATGTAAATCTCACACATGTCTCTGTTTGGCAGGTCTGTCACCCTCAGTTGGCTACAGATATCAGGATACAGCCTTGTTGGGTCAGAGCTGTAGGTGGACTGACCAGAAACCAGACCATCCATGAAATATGGATGGCTTAATGATGTGGGATGTCTTTCTGTATGCCGTGAATATCATTGTAAATAAAGGAACTATCTTGGTCTATGGCAGGCATCTTAGAAGTAGGCAGGGAAATTGGAGCATAGATAGGGGAAGGAGGGCAGAGTCAGAAGAGACATCATCCAGCCACCCAAGAATCAACATGTAAAAGTAACACAGGTGAGCCATGGGCCATGTGGCAAGACAGATTAATGGAAATGGGTTGAATTAAGATGAAAGAGAAAGCTAGCAATATGCCTAAGCCATAGGCCAAACAGCATGAAATTAATATAAGCGCCTGAGTCATTTTGCAGGATCTAAGCAGTGCTGGGCAGGTCTGGACCTTGGAACTAGGCATGGTCAAAAACTTACTATTACAAATGGTGTCCCAATGTGGAACTATACATCCTCATAAAGTCTGAAAAAGCTTAAAAAGGGTTCTAGAGCATAGAAAAGGGAGGCAAAAGTGGCTTCTGAGTTGTGTCTCTGAAGTGGGTCATGGTACAGAGATGGCATGGCATTGTGGGCTTGATTTACAAAATGGCAGGTTTGGGGTAGGCAGCTTAAACTAAAACCAGGCTGGTTCCCAAAGTCTCACAGAAGACTCACTTGGTATAAGCAACAAGCTGTATATGATGAATTTAAGGTTTCTGTTTATGTTTAGCAAAAAGGGAACAGAGTCAAAGATGGTTTCTTGGTACCAGCGTTTTCTGGGACTGCTCTGTTTGCTAGAAGCAAGCAGATGCAGCTCCTTGGGTGGCTTCCTGACTCAGCTTTATTGACAAAACTGTGTAGCCCTTTAAGAGACCCTGCTGCCAAATGCTTAAGTGGAATGAGAAGTTGGCAAAAGTGTTCTACTTGATAGCAATGTGGACCCTAAGATTCCCCAGAGTAGGGGTGGTAAAAAGTTCCACAATATTTAATACTATTTTAAGAATTGGGAAGGTAAGCATGGCTCTGATACCTCTGCCATGTTGAAAAGCCACCAAGCAGGGCAGAGTCAGCAGGCAAAGCAGAGCTGCACAGTCTAGCAATTTAAAAACTCTGCTGTTTAGAAAGTGATTAAGGATATGCAATAAAATGAATTCAGATGGAGAAAACCTCTAAATGGGTTACAATGTGTTTGAAAAAGAATATGAAGGTTGGAAAAAAAAGAAAGAGGATAGAGAAATTCCATTAAAAGAGAAATAAAGTAAAAGAAAATATAATAAGCCACATAAAGATGGAAAATACACGAAGAGTCTGGATTAGGGTTATTATTGTGTTTTTTTTACATTATTTTAACTGTTAATGAGCTAACTGCAGAAAGACACTTGATTGCAAAGGCTGCAAACTTAAACAAACATATATTTTAAAGGTATTTTGACTTTGAAATTGGATCTAAGGATATGTTGCTTTGGAAAAGAGGTTCTGCTTCTGTTTCTACAGAAGATGAGAACCTGTGGATGGCTTCCAGGCTAATATGGTTTGGTCAAGGAAGACCCCTGAAAAATCTCTGATGGGAAGAGATGGCTACATCAGCTTCAAGATAAGCAGCTGAGATAATCCATCCTCAAGACCCTCAATGTCAGTGTCCCTCAATCAGTAGGAAGTAGTAATGGAAAGCTTTGCCTAAATTCCCAAAATAAGGTTTATAAGTGTTTCTTTCAACATAAATGGTTATTAGTCAGAGATAATCTATTTCTATGAAAAAAGGAGGATATAAAATAAGAATGATTAAAGATACAGATTATTGGATTTACTTTAATCAAAAAACAGCTGTTAATCTCAAAATATTTTAAATTGGTATGAATTTTGGTTTATTGATACAAATTTAAGGTCATTTTTGTTATTCTGTATATTTCTATTCTTGTTTAAGGTATAATGTTTAACTCATTTAAAATTGTAATGTGTAATTAAAATGCAGATTACTAGTCATTTACGATAACCAAATTTATAGTCATGTCAGTTAGGATGTTTTAGGTATACAAAGATGTATTTCAATTAGATAGGTAATCTTCAAACACTTCAAAAACCTACAGAATGTAGCATTTAAAATATATTAAGAACTTAGACTTTTCTGGACAGTGAGTCAGGTCTGCTCCTGGAAGCACCAATCTACTTCAAGAGAATGATGGGTACTGAAGAAACTCCATATGGAATTTACTTTGTTTGTGGGAACAGTTAGTCACTGTTCTTGTATTGACTGACTGTAGAGCAGGTCACAGAGACAAGAAAAGCTGGAACTTAGTTACAGAGAGCTAAGATCGAAATAAGCTATAAATCAAACAGACGAGAGATTACTAGTTGTAATCTTGTGTGTGTATGAAAGAAAGAGAGAGAGAGAGAGAGAGAGAGAGAGAGAGAGAGAGAGAGAGAGAGAGAGAGAGAGAGAGAGAGAATGAAAATGAGAAGATACATAATGGAAGCAACCTTCAAACTTGGAAACTTGGTGTTTTGCGGCTAATCTGTCAGGTCAGGCATGGCTCTTCTTAGTCTGTCTAAATTTGTCTAGACTTGGCTGAGTGGCTGGAACTACAGAGACTGAAGAAAAAGCTAGTAAAGCTATAGAGAAGCCATTAGCTATGATGTATGGGTCCTACGGAGGGACAAAAGGACAAGAGGGAGAACAGAAACAGATGGCTCTGCTCAGAACTTACACCTGTAAATCCTTTCACAGGGCTGTCCGTAAGAGGGATGAGTACTTGGTAAACAAGAACAGGAAGCAAGAATTAAGAACAAATAATCCATTTCACTATAGTCATTTTTAGAGTGCAGACAAGTAGGCACCAAAAATCCAGAGGCTTAGATACTATATATTTGTTAAAATTCTATATATGTCATAGTCATGCATAATTGAAATTCTATGTATGTCGTGGCCATGCATAATTTAAATCCCAACACTGCTCAGGCATAGGCCAGCCCTGGTTATATGGAAAGTTACAGGACAGTCTGAGTTACATAATAAGATCTCCTTGATGATAATGAGATAATGATAATGATGCATTTTGTGTAGAACTCACCTACTTTGAGTAAGACCTCTCATGGGGCTGGGGGAATCGTCATTACATGAATGCCAAGCTATAAGGAGTCCTCTGCCTGGGAGAATGATGGGCACCCAAGTCAGGCCTCTTCAGTATCTCAGAATATTCATCTGCAGTAGTGGGGCTGGCTGCTTTACCTGTTGGCATTCAGCACACTTTTCATGTTAATTGGGGATTGATGTAATTCTTTTCTGGCTGGTTGCACAAATAAAATTTTAACAGCTGGGCCACAATTAAATTTAATTGGATACTTGAATAACAGAACTTGTTCAACTTACCTATTAAGTGTGCTCGGTGATTTTAGTGTTAGCCCATGTTACTTTGTCACCACCTTTTAAAAAAAAATTACAGTTTATATTTTCAAATGCCATCAGTAACTCTTTGCTATGATCATAAAATTCAATGGTTCCAGCTGTGTCATTGATTCCAGCTCTTGAGTATCTTTACTTGGAAACCCCAGAATACCTGAATCCTTGTATCGCATCACTTGAGTTGTCAGCTATCGATGGTTTTACCTGTGAACTGCCTTTTGCTTTGTTCACAATATGCCCTTTATTACCATCTTCCCACATAATTCCATAAAGCCTCTTGGGAGCTTCATAATTAGTCATAATTCTATCCTTCATCATGACAGCATGTTTTATTGCTCAACTTTTATTTCAACATAATTTTAGAGGTTCTGAAGAATTTTGAGTGTAAAATAAATTCCAGAAAAACTCAATATTAATATATTTTCACTTACACTTTTTCATTCTCTTTCAAACACAGCAATACATTATCTGTCTAGTATCTATTTCATATATATAAACACATGTGCATGTATGTGCCTCATTATAACATACATTTATATGTACTCCTATATTTCTGAACCATAGAACAGTTGTAAACATGGTGTTTCTTATTCCTAAATGCTTCAATATACATTCTCTACAAATAAAAACTCTATTCTGCATAGTAACAAAAGTAATAATTAAAATTGAAAATGGTGCTGGTAATACATCTCTCTAATCTATAGATTCAGTGTTCCCCATTTATCCCAATAATATCCGTATGGCAAACACCGCAGATCACATGCTTCTTTCAGTTGTCATATATGCTTAAGTTCACTTCGCATATCAGCCTGAAACTACTTGTGTTTATTCTTCATACATGGCCTCATCGTCTCTCCTTACGGAAGACTTCTTGGCTTTGTTTAAAGTTCATGTTTGATCACTGTCAAAATTAGAGTTAGTTGTAAAACACAAACCCATGAATACTTTAAAAGGAGTAGTGATCACTCCTGTTTGTGATCATATTGTAAGATTCAAGGACAAGGGAAATAGAAATTGAGCAAGGCTGGTGAATGAGTATTCACTGTGGACTCAAAATAGAGATGTAAGCTAGTTGTCATAATTGATAGGCAGATCCCTTCTGCTAAGACCACTCATTTCCCACTTGTAGGTTCATAGTTGCCTTGTCTTCAGATAAGAGACTGTAAAATCATACAGCCCAGGCCCTACTTGTGGTCATTCTGTGGACTCCACATACTATTCTGCTTTGCTGTCCTTGAAAGCCAGGCTCCACTTGGTGTCCAAGTTCCAGAGGCTGCCTTAGGTTCTTCTGTCTTTCACACTTATCTCTGTTAACTTCCTGATCTTTTTTTCTCGAGGATCATACTTTGACCTTAGTATATTTCTTCTTAAGAATGAGACAACTTCCCAGAAATTTGACTAGTCACTGGAGTTCTATAGGACACAGACTGTTCTCATAATACTGAATGTCTCCTTGGTTTCCAAAATACCTTCTTTTCCTTATAGTCCCTATAATTTTTCTGCACACACCTTATAAAAGAAACACACACACACACACACACACTCACGCACACACACTCACACACGCACAAAGTACAGGAGCTTTATTTTCGGTCTGCTCCAGGTGACTAGTTTCTTGTTGGCTGAAACTATAATTCCTAGATCCTGGCTGCAGCCAATCAGACTGGGTTATCCTGTCTTGACCCGTGGTTCTGCCTTCGGGTAATCTGGCTACCACATTTAACAGGTATGCTTTCCTAGCTGGACCCTTTCCAAGTTGTCCTAACTGGCCACTTCTTCCCATAAGTAGCCAGACTATTTCTCATTACTGTGAAGTATTAGTTAATTAAGCAACCATATGTTCAGGCTGCAGGTTGCTCAATTAATGTCAACTTGTCAGAGATCCCTAGAGAATTCTAAAGGGCTTTAGGCTTGGAGTTGTAGTGTTCAATCCTACTATTTTTTTAAACTAAGGACTAGAAGAAAGCTTGAAAAGTAATGTCTGCCAAATTTAAAAGTATCCTAGTTCAGAGAAATCATAGTCTTTTAATACTAAAAATATATTCTAAGCTAAGACCACCATGAAATGGGAAAATAAATATGTACTGAAGTCAATATATATATAATGACCTTCCTTAAGCTTCAGAACTTAACTTACTAAACGTACAAAAAGTAAGAAATATCTAATTTTTTACCCATCATCATTTGACTATCCAGAAACACCAAGCTGTCAATTACTCTTTTGTGGTTGTGCTGCTCTGGATGGTGTTAAGTTGATTTTTTCCATCTAGAAGCTCCTTCCCTGCTCTTTTTGCCTTTCTCCATCTTCTTCCTCTATGATTCGGATGGCTGACCCCCCATCCCCAGCCTTACTAAGCCTAGATGACTGTTTGCTCCTCTTCTGTGACCTGGGGTGTTCCAAACACATTACGTAGGAGGTAGATGACCTACTTCCAATTCCAAAAGTAGTCTGGGAGATCTCTGAGCCAGGGATGTTGGGTCTTTTGGGTTCTTTTACTTTTTTACTCAATAATACTTTTCCAGGTCATGGCACACTAAATGTTGACTAAATGTGCAGAAATGCCAAAACAATCTTGGTCATTTTAACAACTCCTTCCATGGGCTTGTTTCTGGAAGACTTAAGCTACTTCTGAATTCTTGGAAGCTTGCTTTTATCTTTGTCTGCTCTCTTTCGATGCTCTTGCCTGTTCGTTATTGAAACCATGGTACTTTCTTTGAAAGATAATTCTTACCTTGCCTCATTCACCTTGATTACTTACCTCAATATTAAGTTGCTAACTTTCTCTTGCCTTGGGGCCTACATTCACCCTCAACTCATTGTTTTATATTATGTTTAACCTGGGTCCCCACACCTGAAATGTGGCCCAGCCTTGTTCATGTCCCCATCCACAAGCCCAGCTTCTGCCTGAGACCCAATATATGTAAGAGACTTTGCCCACCATTGTTATTCTGTCCCCTTCTCTCCCACCTTGTCTTCCAGTGGCCCTGGGTGAGGGCTTGTACAAAAAGCCCTGGGAATTAGTTGACTTCAGTTGTAAAAACAAGCTGTCAGCATGACAGTGCATCTCTTAAAGCAAAGGTTTTTGTATAATTTATTAGCAGAAAAGCAACATATACCACCAACAGAATGCCTTTAGACATTCTGATTATTCAAACCAAGATGTCAGATTTAAGGGCAATACAAATCTAGTTTTTTCAAAGGAGGCAAATCAGCATCCAGGATTCCTAGCCCTTTCCTGGAAAACAGATATTTTGGGGTATGTAGAATTAATAACAGGAAAGAAATCATGGGGAAAAATGAAATACTGTTCTAAGTAGTATTGTATCACATACTTATAATCTCATGGGAGCAGAGTCAGGAGAAATGTGATTTCGAGGCCAGCCTGAACTACAGCATGGCTGTCCTAGTTTCCCATATGTTGTTGAGATAAACACCATAACCAAAAGCAACTTGGGGGAGGAAAGGGCTTATCTGGCTTATACTTCAACATCATGGCCCCATGGTTGAGGGAAGGCATTCCAAGAGCTCAAGGAAGGAGCTGGGAGGCAGGAATTGAAGCACAAGCCATGGGGGCAACTGCTTATTAGCTTGCTTTCTCATACTACCTAGGACCATCTGTCCCATGGTGACACTACCCAATGTGGTCTGGGCTCTCTGACACATATCATCAATCATTAATTAAGAAAAAGACATGCACACAGGACAGTCTGATGGAAGAAACACCTTAACAGAATTCCCTCTTCCAAGATTTGTCTAAAATCTTGTTGGTGTCAAGTTGACAAAAACTGACCAGGACAATGACCATGCCCCAACAATCAAAGCACACCAAAAAAGAATAGCAAAGCTTTCTAAGTGAAGTCTTTTTGATGAATATTGGTAGATATTTCCCCTAAGAACAATTTAAATCTAAAAATTTAGTGATTTTATAGGTTTTAGTCAACTCAGTAGTATATAAATGTACACTAAACATTGCATTATCTACAAGTACAAATAATTTTCACATTTTAATGTAATATCTATATTTGTATTATAAGTATTTTATATTCATGTATATATTTTAAGAATACAAGGAAAGGGATGATGAGATGTCTTAGACAGGGTCAGAGTACTCACTGTTTTATTCAAAGAACACAAGTTTGGTTGCCAGCACCCACATTATGGAGCTCACAACTACCTATCACTCCAGCTACAGTGGAATGGACACTTCTGGTTTCCTGTGCAGGTATCTGCATTCACATGTGCATACACATAAACAAAAAAATTAAAAATATAATACAAATCATTAAAATAAAGGATATTTGGAAAACCTTGAATATCAGGCATTTTTATAGTACTTGTGTGTTTTGAGAGAAGTTGGATTGAGTATGCAGAATGTATATTCTAGCATGTGTTCTACTAATCCCATTTTAAACTATTAAGGCATCCCTTTAAGCCCATTCTCTACAGTTAGGCATGTAGTTACACATTCAACACATCATTGCCTTGCGAATCTACAGAATCAATACAGGATCTTTCTAACTGAACTTTGCATCCTTATAAGAAAGACATATACACCATACAAACTCCTCAATAAGTATCCATATATGAATTAGTGAATGAATGGATGGATCAAACATATGAAATATTACTATTCTTGGAATTGTTCTGTGATCTTGATGAATTCTACAACTTTTTCCTGATCAATAAAATGAAAATTATGCATTCTACTACCTGAAATATTAGAGAAAATGGTTTTGCATGCATTTAAGGGTACGGGAAATAAATATATTAGGAAACCCCCTATTTTGAGAATCCATTTTCTTTGACCCTTTGTGTTTTAAATTCCTCTATTAAAACTTTCACTTTTCATATTAAGGAGTTTTATAGCAGTCATTTAAGGTTTACACACATTTTTATTCATGAGATTAATTTTTTACTATGTCATATTCTTTGTAAGAAATCTTTACAGAGCCATAAAATCTTTTTGTGGCATGAGTTAGAATATATTAACTAAATAATATGGCTTTAGTTATACTACCTAAATGTAATGTGCTGAATAAAAATTATGTACTTCCCATTAATTATCAATAGCAAAAGCAACTACAGCATAGAAAATACTCATTAAGGCTCAAACAAGCAATTCTTTTGTGGGTGGCTAGGCATTGACCTTTTGGGTTCACACTTACTCTATTTGTCTGCCCAGATACTAATTCCACCCCATTTGCCTTATTCACACCTTCAGTTATATACCTCTGGGAATGTTTATCACTGAATTACAAATAACATTGGAGATAGTTTAAGAAAAACATAAGAAAATTTCTTTAGGGATGGTGGGATACACAATGAGACCCCAAAACACAAAGCTCAATAGTGCTGTGGGACTATGCTTTTGTACACTGTAAATATTTGTCATTGTAAATTTTGTTTTAATAAAATGTTGATTGGACAGAAGGCAGGCAGGAAGAATAGGTGGGCAATCAGATGAGGAAAATTCTGGGCAGCAGAAGAACAGAGAGTAGACACCAGCCAGACACAGAGGAAGTGTAGTAGTGGGGTTCTCGGTCCTGGGCGGCCAGAGGTCCAGAGACTCACAGACCTGCCGCCCGAGACCGCTTAGCCACCCAGTCGCCCGGGTCCCCAGAAACAACTCAGACGCTTACATTAACTTCATGCTGTTTGGTCTATGGCACAGGCACATTGCTAGCTAGCTCTTATATCTTAAATCAACCCATTTCTATTAATCTGTCGGCCACGTGGCCCGTGTGGCTCACCCATGCTCCTTACATGTTTCTTCTTGGGCGGCTGGCTGGATCTGCCTGACTCCACCCTGCTTCTCCTACCTAAGCTCTGATTTCTCCTCCTACTTCTTCTATGGTGCCTGCCATGGCCCAAAATAGCTCCTTTATTTAAAGATTGAGATTCACAGCATACATAAATGCATTCCCACATCAAGGAAGCAAGATAAGAATGCCTCACTGGTGGTTAGTTTAAGAGTAAGAATGAGCAAGTAATAAGCCTGAGCCATAGGCTAACCAGTTTATAATTAAGATAAGCCTTTATGTGATTATTTGGGACTAAATAACTGTTGGATTGGCTGGGCAGAACAGAGAAACTTCTGATTATACAATAGTGACAGTATCAGACCTAGAATCCCATCACTGTTGCATAGACGGTCTTTCAAAGTCAATTATTCAATTGTTTTTTTTTCCCCTGCACTTCCTGGATATTTTCAATGGTTGTTGACCTTTGGAATGAGTCTATGAAGATGTTCTGATTGAGTCATTTTTTTTACTTAGTGGAGTGTTGTTACACATTATAAAATACACACTCTTAGCAACACAGAACACCTATTAATGGCAGAGAGAGAGAGAGAGAGCACGATGAATTATCATTGATATTCTCTAGATCTCTAGTTTCTAAGTTCTTCATAAGGGGTAAAAAAGGAACTTTAATTGAATGTTGTTTGTTTATATTCTGAAAATTCTGAGTTTATATTTGTTGCATATATAAACTGTCAGAATCTTTTAGGTAAACCTAATAGATCAAAGCCAATTCAAATGCCTTATCAGAAACTAGATTCACACCATGCCACTAGAGGGCAGCATAATGTAATTATGAGGGTGTGTGATCCGAATTCTGAAGAATCTAGGGTAAACCAGGAAGGTTTCAGGAGAAAAAATATTCCGAACAAGAATATCCATATAGGACGTTAAAATACAAGCACATAAAATCTTCTGTTCCTGATTTGCTCATTGAGAACATAACTACTCTTCTCATCTCGATACTATTTACCTTGGTTATTTTTAATTCTGGTTTAATCCTGGCTACTGCCTATTACTATCTGAGGTCATAAATTAACTTTGAATTCAGGCTGAGAGACTATTACATAGAGTGAGTCACCATATTTAGAATTTGCTCCCTAAAATTGAAAGATACCACGAGCCACTGCAGACACACAGGGACCCCTCTGAATACATTCATTCCATAAATTCCCCAGTCCCCTCCCTACTGTTACCATATGATCTAACCCAAATTCCTACCTCTATGAGGAACACCGCTTCTGGTTTATTTTGGGTACTCTTGGAAACAGCTTGTTACCTATATACGGGCTCTGTGATGTCACTTTAGCCTTTTACTTTTCTAGTGACACAGTGTGCTTTTCAGTTAGCTTCTTTTTTTTTTTTTTTTCCCATCCCATGGCACTGCTGCCTTCTTCCTAAACAAAAAGAATATCAGAAATATCATTTATTTTAGTTTTGTTCTCTTTCAGCTTTTGTTCCAAACCATTAGATTAACTTGTCTCTCTCAGTGCCATCTGACTGTCACTGGTGAGAAGACCTTTTCTTGTCGACTTTGGCTTTAAGTCAGTGTATACCAGAGCCCACGTTCACCATGAATACTTTCTGTGTTTAGCCCCTTCAGCAGAAAAACATGAAAGCAGCTCCCAACTTTTGCCAAATAGGATACTGTCTCCTTAAACCAGCCCTTCCAAAAGTCTAGCTACTGGGCAAGCCATAGGCCCCTTGCTATTGAAGGCAGTTTCTAACACAAGTGCCAGTGACAGAGCAGCATTCAAGGATGTCTGTTGCAGGAGCCTGTGGTCTCAGTGATGGGCACATCACTCGCAGTTCATCTCTAATAATATCACATGAATACAATCTTTCCAGAGACCCAAATCAGGTGGCTTCTTCAATCTGTCTGCCAAACTCCTAAACTATGTGTGTGTCATGCTGCAAATATGTAGGTATTAAGGCCTTGGATGCAGACCTGAGCCAGCTCTGCCATAAAGCTTTCTCAACGACCTCAGGAACCTGAGCAAACAAACATGCTGCTGGTCAATGCTGTGTCCCTTCCAGCTAAGGAGAAAAGCTCCTCTCCAAACACTGTCAGGACATTCTTGGCTGAAGGGCATAGCCGCTCATGCACACAGCAAGAAGGTCATGGGGAAGAAAGGTTTCTTTAGAAAAGGAAAGACTCCCTTTGCCCATTCTTTCTCTTTTCCTCAACTGGTGGAGGAGGGTAAAGCAAAAGTAACAAAAGTTCTCTACGTTGTTATCTGTTCTCATTCACAGCAGGGACTGTGACCAATAATTGGTCTCTCTAGTGCTTAGCATATTAAATATTAACTATGAAATAAGAACAGAAAGGCTATTTTCTAGCTTGCCTATTCTTCCTGACATGGGTAAGTGCTAGACATTCACTAATAGCTGTAATGAACATGTTTTCAGGCCTTTCACTTTGCCACACACTTGTGCTGATAAGTTTGGGCAGGTTTTTGTTGTTGCTTCATTTTTACCACAACATTTGCAGGTGTATCACCACCACCATCATCATCATCATCATCATCTTATTTCCATTTTATAGACAGAGAAAATGAGGCTTGGGGAGTATAAGAAATTTGTGCAAGTTCTCAGAGGTGGCAAAGCCACGAGACCACTTCAGAGTTGACATTCCTCTCAGCTAGGCTTTCATAGTACACCAAGCTAAGGCATGGGCACAGGTGGTGTGATTATTGCCTCTGTGTCACCAATCACAAGTGTGCATACTTCAAGAGTCTATGCTGTAAAAGTAGGTGTGATAACAGAGAAAGTGTAGAATCTATAAACTTTGCAACTTCATGGGCCAAGAAAAATCTCCAGGCTTCACAGATCAGATTTTTGGCTCTAGGTTTTTCGACCTGCTAGGCTTACACAGAGGTTAGACTGGCCTCAGAAATAGTTACAGTTATATGTCAAGTTGTAATGGAATATATTTTGTACATTTGAAGATGAGTGGCTAGCAATATCCACACATTTTTACACTTTGAAGCATAGGTTCAAGGCCCTGTTGGGCTCTGTAGAAGATAAAAAATAAGAAAGGTGAACTTGATTTGCAACGGGACTTTAGCCGAAAGACAGAACTCAAGGTTTTATGACCCCAACCTCCAAGGCCAGCTGGTTATTCTTGATGTCTGCCAGTCAACCTCAGGGACTTGCTTCCTGTTGCAGCAAGAACAAATATCTGGAACTGGTTTGCCACCAGTTATTGCGCCTGAGGTCCCTTAGATCTTTAAGCATGTTTCTTACACTGAGGTTTCTGGCCTGGCTAGCTCCATGGTTTGGACCAGCCTGCCACCGCTTATCTAGACCAGCAATCCCAAAGTCCCAATGAATTGTGTAGATGCTTATATTAGCTTCATGCTGTTTGGTGTATGGCTTAGGCACCTTGCTAGCTAGTTCCTTCATCTTAACTCAAGCCATTTTCATTAATCTGTCCTGTCATGTGGCTCACCTGTGTTCCTTCCATGTTTCTTCTTTGGGCATCTGGGTGGGTCTGTCTCGACTCCACCCTTCTTTTCCTACCTGTTCTGATTCTCCACGTACTTCTTCTATGATGCTCACTAAGGATCAAAACAGCTCCTTTATTTAAAGATTGATATTCAAAGCATACAGAAAGACATTCTCACATTACATATTTTTGTATAAATTGAACTTGATATATTAGAAGTCAAAAAAGATAATTTAAAAATATTAACCAACTTTCAAGTAAAAGTAACAGACTAATCCCATCTGGTATTTTACTTAAACTTGACTACATTATTGTTCCTATTAGTGAGACATGGCATTGTTTCACATTTTCAAATGTCTTTTAAAATTATTTATTTGTTTAGGGTGTGTGTATATGTGTGTGTGTGTGTGTGTATGCGTGTACAAACGTGGCACATATTTGTAAATCAGAGGGCAGCTTATAGGACTTGACTTTCTCCTTCCACTGTGTGGGATCCAGGGATCAAATTCAGGGCTACAGGTTTAGTGAACGATCTTTCCAACCTTAAAATGTCTTTAATGAAAGATTTAATAAAATGCAGCATGATTCTCACATCTGTCTCGTTATTTATAGTGCTGTGCTATGTTGTTTTGATTGAAGTTTGTGAAGACTGTGTTCTTTGCACAGACATTCCTCTGTAAGGGGATGTAAGAACCTGGAAGGCTTCTGAAGTGTGTTGTGGGGGACCTTCAATGTTCCCACATACTTGGAGGGTTTTTTTTAGTTTTTTCTTAAAATATTTAGATTAGCATACACAATATAGGTTTCATTGTGGTATTTTCAAACACAACTTCTGTTGTCGTTGCTTCTTATCCATGATGGCTTGTATGGCTCAATGTCTGCCTATGGCTTCTCTTGGTAAATATATAGAGACTCCCTGTCCAATCAGGGAGCTACTTGAACAGTGGGCTTCAAGAAATTCACAAGTACTTGATTTTCCCTGTGGATCTCATCACTAATGTAACCTTTGGCTTATGACATTGAATGTTCTTATTAACCATCTTTTATGTGAAGAAACATAAATTCACAAGACAGAGACAAAGAAATAAGCATGAATAAAACAGAATAAATCAAAGACCTCAACATAAACCCAGCTGCACTGATCTTGATAGAAAAGAAAGTGAGAAATACCCTCTAACACACTGCACAGGTGACCACTTCCTAAATAAAACACCAGTAGCACAGACACTAAGAACAACAATTAATAAGTGGGACCTCCTGGAACTGAGAAGCTTCTGTAAGGCAAAGGACACAGTCAATAAGACAAAATGATAGTCTACAGGATGGGAAAAGATCTTCACCTACCCTACATCCGACAGAGGACTTATCTCTAAAGTATATAGAAAACTCAAGAAACTATAGTCCCCAAACCCAAATAATCCAATTAAAAAATGGAGTTCAGAGCTAAAGAGGGACTTCTCAACAGCAGAATTACAAATGGCTGGAAGGCACTTTAAAAATGTCTCAACATCTTTAGCCATCAGAGAAATGCAAATCAATACAACTCTGAGATACCACCTTACACCTGTCAGAATGGCTAGGATCAAAAACACAGGTGACAGCCTATGCTGGAGAGGATGTGGAGCAAGGGGAACATTGCCAATCTTAAAATTTAAGTCTTAACTTCCTAATCATTAAGTATCACTGACCAAAATAAAAAACAAAAAGGAACGCTCTTAGACATAGCTACCCCCAGAGCCCAAGTCTCTTCTGATCTTAGAAAAATCAAGATTTCTTAACTGTGTGAGAAGTAAACTGCACAAACCTCATCCATTTGTTCCTTCTCATTGTGAAATGATTCCCCCCCCCCAAGGATATGTAGATCTTGGCTATAGAATTCTATGCAGCCCATGGTTCCTCTAGAGTATTAGGGAGCCATTCCCGGGACGTTTTGTTGGGATAGAGGCAAGGGATGTGTGGGGAGTGTGTAACATGCAAAGTGCAAGCCCAGAGGTCCTTAACGCTCATATGTCTTTTCTAAGTCACAAACCAAGACAGATACTAATCTACCGCTACTTCTCTAGGCTATCTTATTAGGAATGAAGGAATGATGGTTTCTCTAACACATCTGGAATAGTAAAAGAAAAAAAATAAGTTTCAGATAATTGATTTTAAAAATATACTGTCAAAAGCAACAGACGAAATGTTAGGTACTAGCTGAATAATAATCCTGGTTTTATAAATATGGGGCTGAACCTAGATCTCAGGAATTCTTCTACTCTTAAGAGATCCAAGAAAAACAAAAGTGACAATCTGTGGACCAAGGCAAGGAAGCTGTCACTCCCGTATGTTTCAATCTATTCTTTCTTGACCCTCTTCAGTTTGTTTCTATGATCTTGTAGTAGCCGCTATGATAGGGTTAAGCCAGATGGTCTCCACAGCTGGGTTGAAATGAAGAAGACCAAACTTCCTATAATATATAAGTGCTTTATATCAATTTCCAGCATATAATTGGATTATCTCCATTTCCATATAATTTCAAAGAATTCCTTTTGTCTATTTGCTTGAACTGGAGATACCAATCACACTGATTTCAGTTACCTTTGAAATCAGACAGATGCCAATCCCATGTTATCTGAGAAACTTTAGAGACGTTCCTTAACATCTCTAAATGGAGATATGTCCATTCTCATCTGTAAACTGGTGTAAAACACCTACCTTGCAGGGTTGCTGAGAGGTATTCTGAGAAGTGAAGTTTAGTGTGCAACTCAGGATAGGTACAAAGAGATTGAAATCCCCGGCTGTTTCTGGAGGGGGTGGTTTAGAATGGGTGCTGTTATCTCTGGAGTAGAGCACTTGGCAGTATTCCAGGATACTGATGGGTTATAGCAAGTCTCAATCCCGACCCCAGACTCTCAGTATTAACAAACAGCACATGAATCTTTGAAGTTACATCAGTGTATTGCTGCCTCCCTAATCATTTTTCCTATCTGAAATGAAGTAATTTCATAGAGCCAAGCTTAAGCTTAATTGCTCATGGAGGCCATCAACCAGTGGTAAGGTCACTGTTTAAACAACTTCACAAGTGCTAACTGCATTGAGTCTTCCTTAATGTACTAAAGTTTAGGACTAAGTTTCAATTTCTAAAGGCAGAAATTAACTTTTTACCTTCAAATTACTAAACAGTTCATTCCGTTAACTGTGAGCCACAGATTATTTCCCAGACTCCTGAGTTCTTGCCAAGGGACAAGACATGTGGCAGGGGAGGACTCTGCTCTCCATGAAAAGTCCTGTTCTTTGCCCCCCACCTGGGTGCATTCTCCACCTTCATTCATTGTGAGCTCTTCCTGTCATTGTTCATCTTTGGATGTCAGTGGCAATGAGGACCACGACTTATTTATTCACACTGTGTTTCTGAGGACCTCACCATCATAGGATACTTTCCAGCTCAATTTCTAACTGCCCAAAGGCTTCTTCTAGGCGTTGAAGCGGCCTGGATGTGCTAGAGAAGTAACACCCCTGGAAGCAGCTTTCACCCATGAACTGCCCAGAAGTCCTTTATAACTAGGCCGGCTTCCTTGTCTCCTGTGACTGATTTTGAGAGGCACACTTGTCACTAGTCCCAGAGACATTGGGTTTTGCTGCTCACACCTGTAGCTGGTTTTCTGGCTTAATTTTGTCTGGCATTTCCTTCCTTCCACAAGTTCTGGGATCATCTTGTAAATCCTTTCATTGGGTTTCCTTTGGGGAAACTAGATAGTAGCCCAAGACTTGTGAGGGCTTTACTAACACTGACTCTTTCAGGCCTCTGAGTGCCACTTAACATTTTTTGGTTGTAGGCCTAGCCTTTAAATGCTAAGCCATCTCTCTAGCCCAGACTTAACATTTTTTAAAGTGTCATTTCCCCTTGCAAATATGAAAAACTGAAGAAAGAAAAGGTTATGCATCTAACCCAAGTCTACAAAACTAGTCATGGTTGGTGCTGAGATCCAAAGCGTAATGTCCTAAAATAAGGAAACTTTGGTATTTGCTGATCCAGGTAGAGAGTCTCTACTTTACTTTGGAAAAAAAAAAAAAAAATCACAATGTCCTCCAAATCCATTACCAAAGCTATTTTTCTCTCATTAACTCCTGAATATTCCTTTTGTTTTAAATGCTTCAAATCCAGATGATCTTGGTCTGTCATTTGAAGGTGGCCCTTTATGAGGGTGGTTTTGTTTCTTTCACTACATATTCCATCATGGAAGCCAAAGCTGAGGCACCACAACAAGGGGAGCCATGGCTCTTGCTAAATCCCCTGAACAGTGTTATTCCTTCTGGTTCCTGGGCCAACATAGCAGGGAAGCTACAGCCTTGGTTCCAGTCATTGTTTTCCAAGGATGATAGTGGGTCCAGAGATGATGGTAGGAGGAAAATGCCTAGATGTATATGGAAAAGGATGATTTAAACTCTGTCTTAATCATTCTGAATTTGAAGAACAAGTGATATATAACATACAGCTTGGAGTATCCAGGATGAAGCTAGAAGAATAAATTTGGAAGTTAATTGAAGAATAAACACGTGAACACAGGTAACAATGGCTAATGGAAGGAGCACAAATCTAGTGCTCAGAGAATGAAGTGGGTACACAAAGGGATCTTGAACTGCTCATTTTTCATATGAGAAGGAAATGAGGTCATCAGAAGGGACAGAGAAGGAACAGCCATTGAAGGAGGAGAACCAGGATAGTATCGGAGAAGGCATTTAAAGGGAGGGAGTTGTTTCAAAAAATACTGATTAACAAGACCAAACAATATGATAGTGAGCTAGAAAGGGACTGAATTCTATGTTCTTCTGTCATCTCATTATATGAAATTATAGACCATGATGCCGAGGTATAAACTAAAAGGAGGACCCAGAAAATAGTAAATCTATGCATTGCTTTTGTGAAGGCTACACTGGTACCACTTAAAAATGATCTTTGTTTCAATGTGTATGAGTTTTTAAAAGTAGTAAATAGCATCTTAAGTGGCAGGCTCTACCTAACCACAGAGAGAATTCCAGTACTTACTATGTATTTTAAAGATTTTGAGCTCAGTTAATTTACTTAACATTACAACTTTACTTAGAATAAAATGATTATATTTGCAATTAAATATGCACTCAAAGATCTTATACACATTGTGATATTACCCTAAGCTCAGTTTCAAGGAAACTTGGAGAATATATACTAAACAAAGAGCTTGGAAATTAGTACTCTAGCCTCAAATTTTTCCAGTGCAGTCTAGTCTTTTATCAATTCAGTTTATGTGGGAATGGCGGAACTCATGTTTCTTTTAACTTATAATTAACTAATTTACTTTGTGCGGGAATATTCATGCTGTGGCAGGTGTTAGGGAGGGTGGCCAGAGAACACCTTTCAGGAGTTGGCTATTTCCATCCACATCATGGGTTCTGGGGATTAAAACCAAGTTGTCATGCATGGTGGCAAGTACCTTTATCTACTGAGCCATCTCCACAGCCAGGGAATTGATTATTTTTTAAAATCAGGGTTTCCAAAATTAGTATTGATCGACGATAATCTAGGGAAGTGTGTGTATGTGTGTGTATGTGTGTGTGTATGTGTGTGTGTATGCACTCATACATGCAAGTACTTGTGTGCATTTAGAGAAAGAAAAGGAGGATACAGTGAGTTATTGTAGATCACATTTGTCTTTTCTCCTGTTTTAGGGTAAAACAACCTACTTTTTTTGTACAAAGAAAACAGCCACCCCAGTAAGATTTCAGTGTGCTTATCCCAACATAAAACTCTTATAAAAAATCATGATATATAGTGAAAATATTTTACCTGACTATGGACGCACAATGCTTCTGTCCTCCCAACCTCTAGGCTATATGTATGCAGTGGATAAGAATTCAAAAATATCTGACTCTTATTTGAACTTAGTCCATAGCAACAGGAGTCATTCTGAAGCCCTGCAAGGCTCCTGTGCAGAGTCCAGTGACATTCTGCCATGCCTGCTGGCAGTGCTGGTGACATATTGAGAGGGTAATTTCAAAGCATAGCTTGTATCCTTAGACACAGGCACTCTGAATACCAACAGAAAATTATGCATCCCTGTCATGCGGAGAAAAGGAAGATCTGCTTTGTTACATCACATGAGTTATTTTAAAGAAAATTCTGCCGGCTCAAATAAGTTGGAAATGAGATCTGTTGAGAACATGATGTAGGGACAGGTTGAACCCAGAGGTTGGCATAGAAAAACTACCCAAGGATTAGAATCAAAGTAATTTACCTACATTTTTGTCTACTTAAATGTAGGTCTTGCCCTGACACCTGAAATAGATGACATAAAACTTTACTGGTCTCCTTTCCCACTGTGTATCATCCTATTTCGCAGTAACTATTGAAGCTGTGGTGAGTCAGGGCGGATTGTTGATGGCAGCAGCTTTAATATATCTGTGCCACAAAGCTGTGGGAAGAATTAGAATGCAGAAATTCAAAACCAAATGCATCCAGGTCAGTGTAAGACTTATCTGATTAAGTATAGTTCCACAAGGCACTAGATTTCAATCCCATCAAGCCCAGGAGGGAACCTGACTGGAGAGGATTGGTACTGACAATTCTACTTCCTAAATGAAGCCATACATTTCTATATGCCATAGCAACAGAACACATTTCTCATTAAAGATAAAGGCATAATACAGCTCAGAAAAACCCTCCTAGAAACAAACACAGGGAAAAAAAAAACAGTACTGATATTCACCATAAACTTGTAGCATATGAGCCCTGCCCAGGATATTTTGCTTATTGTGACTGAAAACTATTTTTGTAAGCCAGAAGTTTCTTCTGTCTGAGTAAAAAAAAAAAAATGCATTTAAATCAAATGCCAAGAGAATGTAAAGAAATGCAGGAACACAAAGATACCTGAAGAGATCACAAGAAAAAGGTGGAGGCTAACTTGCAAGCTGTATCTCAGGATTTTTATATAGAACACTTTAAAAAAGATTAAAATTTTTTTAGTGTTTGTTTTGGGGGTGAAGAGGTATGTGCATGCGAGAGAAAGTACCTTCAGAGGCATGTAAAGCCCTGGACCTGTAGCTGTAGGCAGTTGTGAGGCATCTGAGGTGAATGCTGGGATACAAACTCAGGTGGTACTTACTGGTGAACCATTTCTCCATTCCCTAAATTGAGCACTTTCATATGGTACTGCTGCAAAGCATTTTATAACTACCAGGTCACTAATTCTGCTTACAGAAACCCCAAGAAGTGGGTATATTTACCCCCATTTCCCAGAAGATGAGTATGTCTCCAAGAATCCAAATCTCTTCATCCACGGTCATTCAGTTCCTTTGCATTTTAACTTGTACCAGTGTAAGGCTGCCAACCCTTATCCTATCCATGATGTCAATGTGGATGCTCTATATAACCGCTGGAGTTCTTGTTAAATGCAGGCTGAGCCAGAAGCAAATGTATACAATGGTGCTGGGAGCTTCTACTATTGCTTTAGCAACTTGTTACAGCTGGAGGCTCTTGAGAGTGAAGAAGTTCAGTGGATGGCACACAGGTGAAGTCTTTGCAGGCATGCTCAGCTCATGCCATTCTCTCATAGTGTGTCCCCTGGAACAGTCCCTTCTTTGTCTTAGGAGTATTGCGCAAGAGGAAATATAAACTTTGATCTTATAATGTATTCCTTCAATCTTAAAATATTACAAAAGAAGAGGAGGCAGGGGGAGAGGAAGGGAAGAGGACAAAGAAAGAGGGGGCGGGGACTCCGTGTGTTCAGCTTCAGGGAGATATGTGCAATTGTGGATCCTTGCCCATGTTAGGCATTTTGGTATTTGAAGCTTTTCTGGGAGAGGAAACAGTTATCACCAAAAGAAGAAATGCATTTTTAACACACCTATCCCCTTCTCTAATGAAGAAGAGAATTTTGGAGTTGCTCCTAAGTCAGTAGAGCAAAAATAGAAACCAACTTAGCTGCTTATTGTAGATGTCTTAGAAATGAATAATAATCACTTCTAAACATTAACAAAGTCTGTGTTTTCCATCCTGCTTATTGGTATCAGAGGGAGGTGTACTTTTATGTTACTTCTGTTCATGAGCTTTTGGGTGGCTTAACTCAGTGCTATGACAAATTGTCTGGCCAAAGCAGCGTAAAGAAAACAGAGTCCATTTTGTGTCACAGTTTGAGGGCACTGTCTACCCTTGTGGGGAAGACATGGCAGAAACTTGAGATTCCTGGTCATACTGTGTCCACAAACAAGAAAAGATAAGATAGACAGACAGATGGACAGAGAGGCATGCAAGTGCCACACACACAGACAAACAGACACATGCACAGAGGGTAGTGGGGAGGGGATACTGGTGCTCAATTCACTTTCTCCTTTTTATTTAGTCTGCCCCCAGACCATGCTATAGTGTTACCCACATACAGGGTAGGTCTTTCTTCCTGTTAAACCTTTCTGAAAACTCCCTCAGAGACAGACCCAGAAGAATATTTTCATGGTGATTCTAAATCCAGGTAGTAACAATGGAAATTAACCATCACAGTAGAGATACCTTTTGTCTATCACATGAAGAAGAGATACATGACTTAAATACCTAAGTGAAAAACATATTTTTTTTCCTTTGCTGATAGAAAAAGTGTTCAGCCAATATATGGATAGGATTCACAGATATGATTACATATTACAAATAACAGTGCTATCAGAATCAGCTTCCCTCAACTCTACAGTTGCTACAATTGTTGCCTTTATCCTTTCTCTAAGTGGAACCTGAGTCAGCACAGATCAAAGCATAAATGTAATTAGCTGGAGAAATGCATTTTAGCAAATAGATGATGTCTATAGTTAGGGGATATTTCTAGTATGGTTTCTGTTGCTATGATAAACATCATGACCAAAGGAAAATTGTGGAGGAAAAGCTTTATTTTTAGCTTGTAGGTTACTGTCCATGATTGAGGGAAGCCAACTATGCTTGATAGTTTTATGTCAGCCTGCCTGACACAAGCTAGAGTGTAGGGAGCCAGCCACACCCTAAAGATGGTGCTTGTATCCGGCCTATGACTAAGTGGTTTAAGGAAGCTCCTTAGTAAACAAGTCACTGCACATGGTACCTTGTAATTTTCCAGCAAGAAGCCTGGCCCCCAAACAGATACATCATATCTGGTGAGGGTGTGCTGACCAATGGGAAAGGCCCATGTCAGGGATAAACAAGGTTGCCTATAAAAGCAGCTTGCCTGGGAGGCTTGGGGTCTTCCGTTCTTTGCCCTAGTATGTGAAGCTTCAATAAACCTGCTGCAGAAGGATCCTGTTGTACTGCATCTTGTTTGCAGGCAAAGAAGGCACGGGACACTAGAGTCATAGGAGAACTTGAGTTGAGAAAACATCTCTGTAAGATCAGGCTGCAAGCAAGCCGATAGACCATTTTCTTAATTAGTGATTAGTGCAGGAGGGGCCATTGTGAGTAGGGCTACCCCTAGATCCTGGGTTTGGCAAGAAAACCGGTTGAGCAAATGTTGTATATAGTTTCTGGCCTGGACGTTCGGTCCTAGCCCAGAGGTTTGGACCCATTGTCAGCCCAACTGCTGCTTAGACCCAAATAATCACATAGATACTTGTATTAATTTTATGCTGATCATTCTATGGCTCTGGCATATTGCTAGCTAGCTCTTGCTCTTAAACTAACCCATGATTCTTATCCTGTTCACTCATGTGGCTCAGTACATTTTCTCAGAGCAGCATAGTTGTCCTCTGCATCTGCTGGCTTCTCTGGCATCTGTGTAGCATCTCGGCCCTGTTGTTCCTATTCCCAGAGTTTTCTTAGTCTGGTAGCTATGCCCACACTTCCTGTTTGCCTTCAGCCATCAGCATTTTTATTAAACTAGTAGGCAGGTTTAATACAAAGTAACAATATAATCCCACTACATTTTTTTATCTCTGATATTCTAGATTGGTTTTATCAAATATATAACATATCACCACACATCCCCTTTTGTATAAAAATAAAAAAGATTATAACTAACATAAGAAATAATTATATATAAACAATAATTACATGAGTAATGTCCAGCCCATTAACAATTGACAATTCAAATATTCCATTAATTATCCTATTTTGGTGAGTCCAAAGGATTATACCTTTGGTGAATTAGACTTTCTTTCTAACTTGTATTACTAACTAAAAACTATATTTTGATGTCTCTTAAACATTTTAACTTTGAAGTTTCTTTTCTAAAACTGTCACTAGAAAACTATGACCATAACTATCTCCTCATCTTCAACTATCTCAGAGACCAAGAAGGAAATAATATTAACTAATTAAACAGTATGGGCAAGCAAGCAACTTCCAAAAAAAAATGTAAAAAAATGAAACAGCTGGCTGCCGGGACAGTCAACCGAGGTTCTTCTGTATCACTGAAGCATCCATCTTTGGCCTACAGGCCTAACATGTCTGACAGACTTCTCTGGGAAGCAGGATATTCTCAAAGACCTTCCTACCTTGTCTTGGCAAAGTTCAGCATTTCTATTTGGCGTGTGTCTCCTGTTTGCCCATTTTGAACATCACACTGTCAGCAGTCAAGGCAAGAGCACTTTCTTGCCCAGTGGCTAACTTTGATCACAAAGAAGGTCAACTGTGTATGGAGTTTCTCTGATGTCCATACCTTCCTGAAGTAGACTGGTGCTGCCAGGCATTGTCATAAAAATAATAAGAACCTATGTTATTAAAATATATTAAATGCCATATTCTATGGATCTCTGAAGTGTCTGAAGAAGCCTATTTATCTAAAATATATCTGTTTGATATTGAAAACATATCTAATATGACTATAAGTTTGAATGTAATGTCTAACTACTAACTTGCATTCCTTTATATCCTGATTAGTAGGTAATAAAAACTTTCATGGACTAGCAATTTGTATTACATTCTTAGATGAGCTGTATAAGTATAATACCTTGAATAAACATAGAGATATATGTACAGTAACAAAAATTAATCTAAATATATACAACTTGTATACAATATACAAAAAATCCAATTCAATGTAAAATATTTAAAGCTATTTCCTTTTAAAAAAATAGATTCAATAATCTACCCTTATGTCCTATTATACCTGTATTCCCCTTTTTCTTTTTTTTCTTTTTTAAGCAAGAACCCTGAACCTAATCTCTCTTGTTAAGCTTTTTTTTTCTAACCATAACCAAAAACAATTTTTAACCAATTACTCTAAATAATGACCATGATCCATAACCCTTGAAAAACCAGAACCCACCCACCCTATCTCTTGGAAATGTGGGCATTATGTTTTTAAGTTTACTTCCTGCTGTCTGGGGAAGGGCTGGCAGCATCTTTAGGAGATCCTGAAAAAATTTTTTTGTCAAAACTTGGGCAAGTATGCAGCACTTCTCCAAGCCCTCTGCATCAGTTCCTGCCTCTAGGTTCCTGCACTGTTTGAATTCCTTTGCTGACTTTCTTCTATCATGAACAGTGATATAAAAGCTTAAGTCAAATAACACCTTTCCCCCACAAGTTGGTTTTAGTAGTGGTGTGTAGTAGAAGTTTCTGGCCAAGACTAGCCCTGAGGTCCTCACCAGCAATTCCAAATAATCACACAAAGTCTTATATTCATTATATACTGTTTGGCCTATGGCTCAGGCCTATTACTTGCTAGTTCTTACTTTTAAACTAACCCATGATTAACTATGTAGCTTAGTACCTTTTCTCAAATTAGCATTAGTGTCCTGATTCCTCTGTATCTTCCTGGCATCTCTGCTCTGCTTTTCCTCTTCCCAGAGGTTTCTTAGTCTGGTAGTCCTGCCCACAGTTCCTGTCTTTCTTCTGGCCAATCAGCATTTTATTAAACCAGTAGGAGGGACAAATATTTACAAAGTAAAAGAGTATGATCCCACAGCAGTGGTGTTTCATCACAGCAGTAGTAATCCTAATTAGATACCAATGTGATACAATGAGGTTTCTTGGCCCCAGGCACCAGAGATCCAGACCCACAGACCTACAGTCCCAGACCACTTAACTGCTCACCACTGCTTAGTCCCTCCAAAATGATTCAGATGCTTATATTAACTTCATGATGTTTGGCCTATGGCTAAGGCACATTGCTAGCTAGCTCTTACAACCTGACTCAACCTATTTCCATTAAACTGTCTGCCATGTGGTCCGTGGCTCACCTGTGTTCCTTATATGTTTCTTCTTTGGGCGTCTGGCTCAATCTGTCTCTGACTCTGCCCTTCTCCTACCTGTGCTCTGATTTTCCCTCCTACTTTTTCTATGGTGCCTGTCATGGGCCAAAACATCTCCTTTATTTAAAGATTGATAGTCATAGCATACAGAAAGACATTCCTACACCACCAATGTAGGAACTTGGAAGTGGAAACCATGGAGAAATGAAGCTTACTAACTTACCTAGCTTTCTTATACAGGCCACATACTCGAAGGTGGTACCTCCCACAGCCAACTGGGTCCTCTTCCATTAATTAGCAACCAAGAAAATGTTCCCACAGATTTGGCCACAGGTCAATCTAATGGAGGCAATTCCTCAACTGAGGTTCCCTCTTCCTTTCCCAGGTGTGTCAGGTTGACAACCAAGATTAATCATCATAGGAGGTGATGCTGAAATGTCATTGAAGGAAAGTTTAATGTTATATACAGTTTACTATAGGTTCATATGAACAAAGAGAAAAAAAATAAAGTATAGCCTCTTGGTTCCTATGTTCTCAAGAATAATTTTGTTGCTGTATTAAATACCTGTCTTCCTTTTTGTCAAACTAATATTTATGAGGTTTTAGGACAAAGTGAAGAGGCCAGGTCCTTAACTTACAAATAGAGTGAAACCAAGCAGCTTTCCTGGGATTGAATCGAAACCATAACCCCATTAACACCATCTGTGTAATTGACCACCATGAATAATCAGGCATAGCAAATGAGATGCTTATTTATATTATTGTGGCCATTTTTTCACTAGTACAATAAAGCTTTGTTTTTCTGACTGATAAAAGACACCCGAGTCTCTTTTGTGTGGCAAGTAAGCAGGATTAAATAAATACAGAAATATTTCATCAATAAGTGGTATTTTTAGAACTTAGCAAAGCATGTATGTAAAAGGTACAAAGTGCTTAAAGGATTAAAACAAACAAAAATCATCTGGCCTCGTAGGCTGTCCCTCGGCTGCGATGGTGTCAGTTGTACAGTCCTCCACCATACAGATGTTCTTGGCTTCCTTGCTGACTTCCAAAAATTCAAGCTTCCTGAGAATATTTCATTATTCTGTCAGTTCTGCGGAAGTTCTAACAGTGGCTGGTAGCTTTCCTGAGGATTTAGAAATTCAAGAGGCTTTTTGCCTTTCCAAATGTACTCTTGTTTCCAATGATGAAGCTAAAAATCTTTATCCAAAGATAGATCATATAGGTAAGTATGGCCAAGAGGCTCCCAAAATGTAAAACTCCACAATGTATACATGGCATGATTTGTCCCAGGCAGGCTTTAGAGGAGTTACTAGGTTTAAGTCCAGAGTTGCCACTTGCCTACATCACTCCTTAAGGCTCGTTGGTCCTTTTAAACATTTCTTTTGCTAGGAAACTTATTGACCAGCATACAGAAAAGGCATCCTGTAATCTGAGTCTTCAGAGGACCAATATGACTGCTCCCAAATCCTAAAAAAAAAAACTACCCAAGTTTGAGTGAGTGTTAGCCTGGTAGGACCTGTTGTGTGTGCTCACTCACCTCTGCTCTTCTCAGAGCTGACAGGGCTGGCAATCTAAAGTGCAGACTAAAGGTAAGGATACTCACAATGGAATGATTCTGATGTCCTCTAACTCCAAACTGAAGACAGAATGGGAGTACCTGAAGAACCTTGGAGCTGCAGCATCTTTATTCAATGAAGGTGCTGTGTGTGTCCTTATTAGATTTTGTTTTTTCTATTTTAAAAAACCGCTATTGGGTTTGTTAGTTGACAGTTTCATACATGTAATGTGCATTCTGATTACTGTGCCCATTCCTTATCAAATTTAGAGTGAAGGGTTCTTTAAAGTGCAAGATGAGCTACTCAGGGAATTACAAACTTTGTTATGAATGAATAGTTGTAGCACCCTTCTCTCCTTGCTGTATGAAAAACCAAGGTACATTCAAACTGAGTCTTCCACTGGTGGTAGTGGGTCAAGGCCATGTTTCAGATGAGCATTCCAACACAAATAGGAAATCAATTCATATTCTCTCTCTCTCTCTCTCTCTCTCTCTCTCTCTCTCTCTCTCTCTCTCTCTCTCTCTCACACACACACACACACACACACACACACACACACACACACACACACACACACACACACACACACACACACACACACACACACACCACACGCAAAGTGGACAAATTTAGGGAGAGGGCTGGACAAATCTAGAGAGAGGACTGATGCCCAGTTTGGGGGCATTGAATCTAAGCAACTGGCCTTTGTGTAAAAGCCATCTTTCCGTCGCCGCGGGGCGCGCGTCTCCACCGAATTTGCGGTTCGGTGCGGTGCGGGGGAGGCTCCACGGCGCCGGCCCGGGTCCCCGGCTCTGCCCCACACCCGCTTGGCGCTCGCCGCGCTGCGCTGTCCGCGGAGTCCGCGGCTGCCGCGCACTTGGCTGGGGCGAGAGGAGAGAGGGGTGGGCGGGCTGCTCGCCGGGCATTGGCGCTCTGCAGTGCAGTCAAGTGTTAGCCCAGCTCCCTATATGGTCGGGGATTAGCTCGGCGCTGCTGAGGCTGAGCGAGGAGCGGGAGGAGGAGGACGACGAGGAGGAGAAAGAGCAGCGGCAGAGCGGCAGTCAGCGCACGCCGCTGCCTGGGGGAAACAGAGGCGCCCGAAGCTGGGGCGCCGCGCACGCCCCGGGAACCATGGCCGAAGCGGGGGAAGGAGGCGAGGATGAGATCCAGTTCCTGCGGACTGTGAGTCTCGGCGGCCGGGCGAGGCGGCGGGCAGGTGGGGAGGAGCGCGGCGCGGCGAGGAGGGGCTGCGCTGCGCCGCGGTGCGGGGCGCGTTCTCCGCACTCGCGGGCTGCAGAGGAGGACCTGCCACCTACCCTCCGGGCGGCGAGGGGCTGCGTGAGAAGCGGCACCTTCTCCAGCCTTTTCCCCCTTTCCGTGCCTCCACCTCTCACTCTCAGATCTCCCACCCGGGACGGCTTGCTCTCGGGGCAACTCGCTACTTGGTCTGAAACCTTTGATGCCCAAACTTCAAGCTGGGCTTGGCTTATGATTGCTCAGACCCCGAGGATTAGAGGTGCTCCACGACCGGCCTCATGTCACCTCCACACTTCCCTGGTCCCTTTCCTCCTTCTCGTGCTGCCTTCGGGCTCTAGGGGACCGCCAAGAAAGAGCCAATGGGGTAGGGGTGAGAATGGGGAGCCCGATTTGGGAACCGATGCCTGCTTTTGGTGGCAGTACTGGGACCTTTCAGAAAGGAATTTACCCAGGGCTGTCACTCTCTTGTCTTTAAATCTCTATCCAGCAACTGCTGCTAAGCCTTGCTTGACTCACCCGCGGGTGTGTAAGAGATGTTCCAAGCTCCCAAGAACCCTGCAGAATAGGGAAATCCCGGTCTGTGGCTCCGCGTCATCAGGTCCCCTTCTTGGCACTGGAGGGCAATGCTCCATCCTAGATTTTGGATTTTGGGAGCGGGGCGAAGTCCAGTGCAGCTGTATCAGCCCTCTCCTTGAGGAGTTAACACTTCAAGGTGGACGACCACGTTGAAGGGCGAGGGGCACCTGATAGCTTCTTAGGGCTGATTTCAACCACCTGACCTTGAGCAGATCACATAATGCTCTCTACCCAGCCTCAGTTTCCTCTTGTGTAAAATGAAAGAAAGTGTAACTAGCCTTTCCTGGCAGATAAGAATTAAATGAGATTGTGAATGCCATAATATTTTTAAACTGCAGAATGTGTTATAAGTACTAAGTGATTTTATGCAAGCTATCTAGGTCTGGAGAGTTTGAATGAAAATCTAGCTCACACTGTCCTCTTTAAGAAGACTCCTTTCTGAGTTGGTCACAAAGGACGACAACCTCGCTTATGTCCATCTTTTGGATCATTCCCTTCCTCTTTGAAGCATTTTCTTCTAATTATTTTTGGCAACTTCCCTTCTGTTTTCCATTTTTCAAACATGGTTTCTTGGTCAAGGCTCAGCCTTGGTCTTGTTTGGGGGACTTGGAAGGACCTACCACCCTCTGAAAGGCTAGAATCTCTTTCACTTCCTTCTGCTTCATCTTTACACTACACACAACACCCAGCAAGCTATCTGTTCTTCCCAGAGAGAGTGCTGTGGACCCTTCTTCTTTCCCTCCAACAGGTGTCCGCAGTATTGAATGACCAACAGAGCAGGTGCTTCTAGCTTTGTGCCCTCCTCAGGCCATGTTGTTGTTATTATTACTATTACTATTGTTATTAGAAAAATCTGGGCACTGATAATTGAGGACATTCCCTTTGGAAAGATTGAGGCAATTTGAAGATGTGACTCAAGGAGTTAAGATTAGGGACTCGAGGCTTTCTTCCGGTCTTCATCTAAGTTGCTTTCTTGACTTCTGTAGCCATCGTCTCTGCCTTCCCCTCAGTACTGGGCAATGTTGCTGCTGTGTTAAAGAACACCTGTAGCCAAGGCTTTTGATAGCATTGGTTCTTTAGCTTTGTGTCACCAGCTTCCTGGAGATGGGAGTACATGGACCTCTTTTAAAGCAATCTAGAGACCCTGTGGTGTTCCAGTAGCCTGGCAAAGAGCCCTGTTGCAGAGGCTTAGGATCTGCACAGCTTATAGGGATAGCTGAGGTCACCAGGGGGGTGAATGACTCTAGGTGTGACAAAAGCTTTCCTCACTCTACTCACTGAAGTATCATTTTAGGAGTGTTCTTAGTTCTCCGCTGCACATAGCAATTTACGATCCTCATCTTATTCCTACTTGGAATAGAGAGAGGTACAGGAAATCAAATGACTTGGCTGTGGCTGCCCAGCAAGTTACTGGTAATTGTCATTATGTAATGTTAAGTTTAACTCCCAGTGGAGCTGAATTTGACTCTGTCCCATTAGCCATGACTTAGATGAAATGATTTATAGGAATTTGGAAATCATAAACTTGATCTCTGTACAAAAAATTTGACATTATCTTTCTGTTTGTTAGACAGTCAAGAATCACTATACTATTCTAGCAGGGTCATGTTTTCATCTCTGAATATACCTGTGCTGTATAAAGTGTTTCACCTTGAATGCACTCACTTCCACATTCACATTTTTTTTTCTTCCTCACAAACAGAATCTTCTAAAGCATATTGGTCGTGCCAGTCACCTTAACATTGTTTTGGAACATAGGTGACTATTCCATAATGGAAAAGAATCATCTTTTACAGGTGTGAACTTTAAAGGATCACTATCTCTGAGAGCAGACGCTTCTAAATCTACTTTAAAGATAAACTACAGGGTAGTATTATGCCATGATTCCTAATCAAATTTTGGGTGATTATGGTGCCATGTGGGTTATACAAATGAAAGTAGCTAAAATTGTCGATGGCATGAAGTGAGTTAGAAGACAGCCTAGGTGTGCTTGGTGTGGTTTTAGAAACTTATAAGTCAGTGTTTTATACTCTGGTGCGTTTGAAACTCAGTATATCTTAGGCACAGGTCTGCAACACAGGGTGTGGAAATGAAATTTAATGCCCTTGTACCCCAAACCTTAAGATGGTGTGATGAAACTTCATAAAGTCACTGGAAGCCGTGTCTATTATGTAGAGGGGAAGACAGAAGGATCTTCTCATCCTTAAGGCTAGAATTTTCTCTCCCACTGCTGTTGGCAATGACACCTTCCTTCCTTCCAATTGCTCTTGCTGACGTAGCCAGTGTCACTGACGTGGCTCTGAAGCTGCTCAGAAGCAGATAAAATTGCCAGCCACTGATACAGAAACAAGAACTTACAGAGAGAAGAGTGACAATTACCCTGTCCTCAGACAATTGACAGAGAGGCTGGCTTCAAGAGTGCCAGGGAGAGGCTGTTTTCCCCTAGACTATAGTAGCCATTTAAAATTACAACAAAGCTCCGATCCTTCACCTGCTGTTTATAAGATCCATACGCCTCTCTCTGTTAATTTCTTCCTATCATACAGGGAATTAAAACAAAACTTGGGATGAGGTAGGCATCCATTTCTATTAAAGATCAGTCACAGGCTGCCGAGCTGAAACCCATCTGCAGAAAGTTGTTCTCCTTTTGCCCCTGAGATGCACTTGACCAAGGAAAGGTTTTTGGACTGAAAATCAAAGCCTGCTCTGGTCCTACCATGGTGCTTCAAACAGATCCTTGCATTTGAGTTCTACCACGGAACTGCCAGTGGAGCTCTGCCCCTCTGGAACTCATGGCCCCTAGCAAAAGTGCTGGTGAGCATTTGCCTGGTAGTTTGTGGATTCTATCTTGCTTCTCCTGTAGGCATTGTGTGCTTACTTACCAGCTCATAAAGTCAGATACTTTCTCTCAGGATGCCAAGTAGGAAAGGTATAAAAAACTCCCTCCTGATACAAGAGAGGTGTGGAGTCAGTGCTAGAAGGCAGACCCTAGACACCCAGGTGCAGACTGCTGCAGGGTTGACTGGGGCTTCTGAATGAGTGTGGCTATTAAAATTGGCCTCCCAAGGTCACTACATGGCTTTCCACCTTCATAGACTCCTTCTTGACAGCCTCTCAGAATTGGTTTGATTCGGTACTGGTGGACTAGTACACACAATTTCCTCTTTTTCCCAGTGAAATGCCCCTAGAGGATGTGAGCAGGAAGCAAGGTTCTTTCTCCCAAGTAATCAAGTTGAGCTGAAAAAGCTGTATTTGCGTTAGGGTGTTGTGGCTCTTTTCTTGCTGTGGCCCAAATGCTATGGCCAGGCTTGACCAGATTTTTAGCTTCTGAGATTTAGGAAGACAATTGATGAGAGCTACACACTTGGGAATGTTTAGCATGAGATGTAGCCCACTACAAAGAATAAGTCCAAGAAGCTAGCCTATAATTGGGGGATGCATGACTAATGCATTGATTATTTTTTTAAATGAAAATATTAAGGGAAGATCAAGACACTTAGAGAAAATGGGCTTAAAAAATCATGAAAATTTAAGTTTAGTTTCTAGCATTCATTTAAGTTGCAGTAAGTATATTTCTTCAGCTCTTTTAGGCTGACCTGAAAGGGGAGGGGAAGAAACAGAATTGAGTAGGAGGAATTTACCTGGAGAGCAAAATACTTCAATGCTTATTTTTGAAAAGTTTGTGTTTAGATAGATTTGTATTCATATTTGCCTCTTGTATTGTTTTATGATTACTTGTTTTACATTATCCCATGGCCTTCCTCTTGGTATTGCTGCTTAAAGAATTTTTCGTTGAAAGCCACTGACCCCATGATTTTTTCTCACCTTTTCCATGACCTCATCTTCTCTGTGTACATTGAGGAGTCCCCTGTCTTCAGAATGCTCTACTGTAGCTCATTTCCCTCAATTCCACATCAGGATAAAACCTTCTAAATTAGCTATAGTCATAAAGACACCTCCAATATAAGATTTATTCTGTAGGAGTAAAAGGCTGTAATAAAAAAATTGAACTTAGAGTAATTCTATTTCTTATGTTAGCTCATTTGTGACCTTGAATGAGTCATTTAAGAAAACTCAGATTTTTTTGTTTGTTTGTTTCACACTCTGTATAGAGAATCTGCCTTACTGGAGAGTCATGAAAGACGACAGTAATTCCAAAAATACTCCCAACGACAAAAGCAGGCACATTTAATAGGGCACTGTCATGTGTTTGTCCTGCAACAGGAATCAATCTTGTTTGTAATGGGTTCTTGATGGAAAAGTACCATAGTGGTTCCCTATCTCCCTAATGTGTTCTGTGCCTTCTACCCATCCAGAGTGGATGCCACTCTGGTACTTTTTGGAATCACTTGACCATAACAAGAGGTTTCTGGCCCTGTCCACCCTGAGGTCCAGACCCACAGATCTGCAGTCCCAGGCACCTAGCCGCCCACTGCTGCTTAGGTACCCCCAAATGACTCAGACACTTAGATTAATTTCATTTTATTTGGCCTATGCCTCAGGCACATTGCTATCTAGCTCTTTCATCTTAATTCAACCCATTTCAATTAATCTATTCTGCTACATGGCCCGTGGCTCACCTGGGTTACCTTCCATGCTGAATCTTGGGAAGCTGGCTCATTTCTCTGTTTGACTCAGCCCTTCTCCTACCTATGCTTTAATTTCCTGCCTACTGCTACAGTGCCTGTCATGGGCCAAAATAGTCCTTTATTCACAGCATACAAAAAGACATTCCCACATCATTTGACTACAAGGAACTTCAACTTCTTCCAAACTATCTCTTTAGAGGACACAATAAGCAAGTTAGGACACAGATAGCCAGGAGCTCCCGGAGTCCAGCTGCCTAACCAAATACTCAAGTGCATGTTATCATCTCAGAATGTCACCAAAGCAGCTGGTGTCACTAGTACTTCTTACTATTCAATCCCGCAGCTCTTATTTGCAAAGCTTCCCTTCCTAGTCCCCGCTCCACTCTTTTAAAGCTCATTTTCCTTTTTCTTAAGGACTTGCTCACATAGCTTTCCCACCCAGGGGCTGTGTGGTTTCTCTTATCTATTATCTGCTAGAAGAGTAGGGTCCTTTGCAAAATATTGTTTGAAGGCAGCTGGAATCAGATACCATTGTGGCACGGAGAGCAGCCCAGCCTGGGCTAAGACTTTAGGGTGATCCTTGTCCCCAGGGGGCCTTGGCAGTCTTGGAGGTCTTTGGTTGATGTCCTCACATTCAGCCTCTTGTTTGGGGTGTTTTGGGGACAGTCTTCCAGCCACTGCAGTGTGCCTTGGTTCAGTGAGTTTTGCCCTCACAGCACCTCGAAAAAGTGCTGGCACCTTACCCCGGATCCTGCTACAGGGATGAGCTGGCTATGGTGCCAAGGTCTTTTCTTTTTCCTTCTTCCGTATGTCATCCCTGATTCTGGGTTATTAGAAAACAAAATTCAGATTGGTCTGAGACTGATGATGCAGTATTCCAAAGAGCCCCTCCTCTCCCTCACATACACGCCTTCTTTTCTGTAGCTCAAGGTGCCATTCACTCCCCCCTTTCCCCTTTTTCATCTTCCTAGATGGTAAATCCTCCATTGATTTAGGTTGATCGTTGTACTGGCATGTCTTCTTGGTGTTAGCTATTCTTTCATTCAATGCCCAAGAAAAAGAAAAGGAAAACATTCCATCCTAAAATCAGATTATAATGATATTCAGAAACTACCTTTTTCCCTGGGCCATGGATGCTGGTCTGCTTGTTTTAAAGTATAAAGGAGGAAAGAAGGAAATTTGGAGGCAGAGCCACAGCTGGCACTACTCTCCATCAACAATTTTCCCACCGACTCAATTTATAGGCAGTTTATATTATAGGATGCAGCCAGTGTGGTGAGCGAGGCAGATCAGTTGTAAAAGGTGGGAAAGAAAGTGTAGGCTGATCTTGGTGTCAACATGACCCATGTACAAGTAACTTTCTCCTTTGTCTGCCTTTGGGGCAAGCATTGTCTCAACACATTTCTTCTATCAAGAAAACGGAACTGTGGAATTGTTAGTTCAGCAGGTACCACTAATGATTAGCATCATTAACAGCCAGACAAAGCAAGTTACCAAAGGAGAAGGAGAAAGAGGACGTGTGGCAGTATTTCTGAGAGGGCAAGTGTGGGTGGGAACAGCACTGGCTCTTGGGGAACCCTGAGTAGATTGGAAGAGTCAAGCTACAGGAATCCGGGCTACATGCATTTGGGTGAGTGGCGAGTATATTTCAACATTTGAAGAGAGACTCCTTATTTATTTCAACCTTTGAGCAGAGTATAAAGGAAGCCCCAACTAACAGGATGGGTGAGAACTGTTCAGCTTCACTCAGGCATTAGGGAGACCAATCTTTCTAGTCAGGAATGAAGCTAATATATTCTGTAGTTCGGGTTTGTTTGTCTGTTTGTTTTTGTATTTTTTACTTTTTGTTCTTTGGGGCCTCACCATCCAACTTCCAAGTAAATACATAAAGACTTACTCTTCCTTATGAATGCCTTGCTTTTGCTTGGCTTGTTTCTAGCCAGCTTTTCTTAACTTAAATTATCCTATCTTTTGCCTATGGGTTTTTACCTTTTTCTATTCTATATACCTTTCTTTATTTCTTACTCCTAGCTGACTGTGTGGCTATGTGGGTATGTGACTGGGTGGCTGGCTGTGTGGCTGTGTGGCTGTGTGGCTGTGTGGCCGTATGGCCTTGTGGCTGTGTGGCTGTGTGGCTGTGTGGCTGTGTGGCCGTATGGCTGTGTGGCCGTATGGCCTTGTGGCTGTGTGGCTGTGTGGCTGTGTGGCTGTATGGCTGTGTGGCTGTGTGACCGGGTGGCCGGGTGGCCGGGTGGCTGGGTGGCTGTGTGGCTGTGTGGCTGTGTAACTGGGTGGCTGGGTGGCTGGGTGGCTGGGTGGCCAGGTGGCTGGGTGGCCGGGTGGCTGGGTGGCTGGGTGGCTGGCCCCTGGTGTCTTGCTCTCCTCGTTTTCTCAATCCTCTTTTTTCTCTTCTCCCTCTATTTATTATCTCTGCCTGGCAGCTCCATCTATCCCTCTCATGCCTAGCTATTAGCCATTCAACTGTTTATTAGATGCATCCGGTATTTTAGGCAGGCAAAGTATCACAGCTTCACAGAGTTAAAAAAAATACAACATAAAAGAATGTAACGTAACTTTGCATCATTAAACAACTACTCCACAGCATAAACAAATGTAACATGTCTTAAATTAATATTCCACAAAAAATAAACTTTATCTAAAATGATTCAGGACCAAAGAAACAACATGAGAAAGAAAGTCTCAGCTTTTTCTAGGGTGATGTAGCTCTACATCAGTGTGAGAACTAAGCATGCATCTCTCCTGAGGTAGAGGAGTGTCCAAGTCATAAATCCCATTGTCAGTTATAACCATTGAGGTTTACTCATCGTAATTCTAAGCAAATGCTCCAGACTCCCTCAAGCCAACCCCAGAACGGTCTTATAGTAAATAAGAAGTGTGCTGAGGGAAGACATAGAAAAAAACCAAACAAACCAAAAAGTAACAAAAAAACCTTCTTCCTGGAAGATGGTCACGGCTACTCAACCAATGATGAGGCCTGTCACTAATTCTCTCACAATTTCACATTTGAGCTCTCAATGACCCTAAGTGTAGAGAGCTCTCAATGGGATCACAGGAAGAAGCAGAAATTCTCAATAGCACATATATGCCCATATTGTAAGGTATATTAATTTTCACTCCCACACTGTGGTATAGTTCAGATCTAGGCTATATAACACTAGGAGAGTAAGAGGGATCTGACTGTTGACTATCACATTGACCAAGAAACATAATCCAAGAGATTGAATGTGAAATAAGACAGCTGTTTTAGAGAAGTTTGAGCCTCTTATCACAGGAATTTAGGATATATGACTGTGGGCCACCTCTAGACCATCCCTTTCTATCAATGCTGGGGAGGACTCTAAGAATAAACAACATTAAGTCTTTAAACAAATATTATTTCTTTACAAGAGATGAAGCATGAAAAACACAAGAGAGAACGCATGGCCCAAATGAGGAAAGTCAGAGCCAGCCATCATGCTTGGCGTACTCTATGGTACATCTCTTGCTGGATACCTGAAGGGTTGCTTGCCCTTCTGAGGCTTTTATTTTATAATGTAATGGTGTGTTTTCTCAGGGATACTTTGAGGGGCTCGAAATTGCTCGAGAACTACACACACACACACACACACACACACACACACACAGCGAGAGTGAGACAGACAAAGGGAGGGGGGAGTGGAGAGAGAGAGAGAGAGAGAGAGAGAGAGAGAGAGAGAGAGAGAGAGAGAGAGAGAGAGACCCTAGAATAGTACTTATCTTATCTGGAAGACACCTACCTTTTTAGAGCATTAGCTATACACATTGTAAAATCCAGAAACACAGGGATTTTAATTTAGTCTAGTCAGTTCCTTAGCACCTATACACTAGAGGAACCACAAATTTAAACAACCTTGGGAGAATCAAACAAATAGCTAAATGTATAGATCAGCTTTATTTGCAAAGAAAGGCTGGCCTACTACACACATCCAAACAAACAAATAAAATTCTTAACGCTATCAGTCAAGCAAAACACATCTGCTGCAGGGTTCAGAGCTGCCTGCCAGTTTGCAGCTGTGGATGAAGCCTCAGAATCTGTTGGAATAAATGCATGCTCGAGAAGGCAAGAATATTTTCATATGAGGAAAACTGGGCTCACAGCACATATCAAGGTCCTTGGATAAAATGTTAATATAAAAGACGATGTATCATTTATCCCAGTAGAAGAGAGAGATTGACAGGCAGACAGATAAATGGTTTTAAGAAGTGATAGATGCTATCATCAACAACGAAGGCAGCATTTTCTAGCTTTTGGAAACCCCTTAAAATTGAGAAGGATATAATAAAAATTTAAGTAAGCAAGCTATCTACTCACATTTATCGACCAACTATGAGTAAGTGACTGAGAGCATCAGGTTAAGGGGACTCTCAGCTGTGTCTTGAATTAACAAGGATGTCAGTTACTTCCTATGTAGATTTTTTCATGATTATATGGTGAAAATGTTTTCAGGTTAATGTGTATGACCTTGGGAAGTTTAATTCCAATATCCTCATGTGTTAAATAACAGTGCCTGTCTTAAAGGGTTGTTATGAGGATTAGATGAGCTAATCCATGTAAGGTGCTTAGAGCAACACCCAGCAGATACTAAGTCCTTAGTAAATATTAGATATTAATATTGTCTCAACAAACAGTACAAACATTGACATTAGTCACATTAGCTATTCAAACGTCACTACATGGTGCAAAGAGACAATCTCCTATGGTTATTTCATGGTCTTGACTTCCAACCTTCTTTTAACTGTAAAATCAGGCCTGGGAAATGGAAATGAGCTGTAGGGCCCTGGGGAGTAGAGACTGTCTGATTAGTGCTTGAGGGTCTACTTTGCAAAGCTTCCTGATGCAAAAGCCGGTGCTTCCTCCCACCAGCATTTTTACTCATGTCATAAGATCGGCACCATAATTTGGAGAATCCTCAACCACAAAAATCTCATTGTCTTGATGGGGCACTATTTTATCTCTGTTCTACCTATGCTTTAGTGAAGAAATTTGTCTCCCTGGAAATTCATTGTGTCATCACCCTATTTTAGAGACCCTGGATATTCATCATCTCAGTTCTGATCTCCTTTTATCTAACATTCAAATGAATGAACTTAGAGCCAAGGTTGACTCTTCTTCTATGATGCAACATCATCTTTCTTAGAGATTAGTGCTGAGGGCACCGATTCAAACCTCTGATTCACAGTCCTCCTCTTTATCAACATTATTCCCATCTTTTGCCCTCTGCTTTCCATGTGACTAAATTTGATAACATTGGTTACAGAAATTTGTGGATATTTACCTTGTTAAAATACTTTAATTTGTAGAGCGTGATGGGTGTGTGGGAAAGTCTAGGCACAGGGGCAGGATAGTGGTGCTATTTTTTGGATTGGGTTAGATAACTCTCATTGGCTTCTCATTTCAGTCATAAAGCTGTTTCTAGGAAGTGTAAACTGAATTACACAAGTATATGGGAAATTAATTTAAAAATTAAAATATGGTTTCTCTAAATAATGAGGATAGGCTGACTTTTGATTTTCTTAAAGAATTTTTGGGGGGGTACCGAATCTTAGTATTTTACTAAGTACCAATACCTTTCACTTTTTAAATTGTGAGTGAAAAAATCAACTACGTGTGTAAGGCAAACATGATCACCACCATGTCAGAAACAAGTTGAAAAGGAAACTTTATATGGATGAGTTATTTTATCTATTCCAGCTTCAACTTCAGTCTGTGGAATTTTGAAAATGGTAACAGATTTCTCTATTAATTACATTTTCTGTTTCTGTGATAAAATAGCCTAATGAAAGTTACTTCAGGGAGAAAGGTTTTATTTTGACTCACAGATCAAGGTTGCAAGTCTATCATGGTGGGGCAGTCACAGTAGCAGGAACTTGAGGTAGCTGCTTGTGTTGTAGCCAGAGTTAAGGAACAGAAAACAGTGACTAGCTCACCTTTTTCCTTTTATATAGTCCAGAATCCCAGCCTAGGGAATGGTGCCACCTAACAGTAGACACATCCCCTCACTTTAAATAACCCAATCAAGATTATATCCCACTGGCTTACCCAACAATCCATCTCCCAGATAGTTCTAGGTCCCATCAAGTTGATAATTGATATTAATCAATATACTTACAGAAGGGAAAATCAGAATGAAATGATCATTTCAAGATTCTGTAGAATAAGGCCATGTTTTTGTTTTTTGTTTTAGTTTGTTTCCCTTCTCAACATCTCATGTTCACCATTTGAAGATATTCTCAGCCAGATGCTTTATAAAGTACTTACTGCTCCAAAGATAATAAACATATAAGCATTGTTACATGTTATGTGTCCCTCTGAAATTTCATATATTGAAACCTTGCCCCAGAATTTATGTGTTGATGATAGTTGAAGACCCTTGGGTAGTACGAGGTTAGACGAGGTCATGGAGCTGATTGAATTAGTAACTTTAGATAATAAGTAACAGGGATTGGGCTCACATGCTCCATATGTTTTCTGTATTCATTTTCTAATTTTAATATTATAAAGAACTACAAAGACCACATATGAGCATCATTCAATTGCACTTTCAGCCTCTAGAATTCTGAGCCTGAATCTTCTGTTGTTCATAATTTAGGAAGCCTGTGATATTCTATTATAGTATCATAAAACAGGTTAGCACAGGATCATTGGAATTTTGGAAATAATAAGGTCTGATTATATATGTGTTGAACTTAGTAGTCTAAATAAAATGAAATATTATTACATATGTAATACCTATATCTTATTATATACATAATGTGTATTTGTGCATATGCATTTATTTTTGTTTTATACTAGTCCATCATTAGACATGATTGTACACTCCTCCTATAAATGACTATAATAAGTATGTATTGCCTAGTCACAACTTTTTTTTCACTGAACATCTTAGTTCTCTGCTGTTATTGGTCATTATAGTTGACAGTTTTTCAATTGCCTTGTGATCAGCATCAATGTTCTATTGTATGTAGTCTCTGAAAAGGGAATTAAGTGTTTAAGGTGATTCAGACCTGTGTATGGATTCCACATTGGTCAGTTGATAATTATGACATTTTGACAGTTTCTTCATTTTCTAGAATAAGAACACTAAAACCTTCTCACATTTATATAATCATGATGAGCATAGTGCCTGTGTCACTTTATGAATATTTTTCTCTTGTACTATTGATGTGTGACTTCCTGGGGAAATATGAACAAACATCTATTTACCCTGCCTATGTCATCAACAGAAGGACAAAGTAACGATTGATGTAAGAAAGGCTTGAAATAACAGCAAGTTTATTGGGCATTTACAGAGTATGGACTAAGAGCCCCTTGCAGGCACATGATTAGCTCAAGGGCAGCTCTATCATCAATAAGCTCACTCCAGCATTGGTGAGTACTCCCATCAACTGTATCCTTAAAGCTCCTGAACAGTCTGTAAGCAGCTTAGCTGGTGGAAAGTCTCTTCTTCTCAGAAGTCATTGTTGCTTGTACATCCTCCAAGAGGCTGTCTGGTGAATCTTGTGAGTTTCAGACTTTCTAGAGACTTGCAAGTTGCTTGCTCCCAAACCTTCTACATTTTGTTTACTTCCTGAGTTTTACCAAGCCTCCTCCAGGGACGGAGTATTTTAATTAAGAGTAAACAGTTATATAACAGTTACTATATATGAGATGAGATGTAATACATATTTCTTTGGTATGTCCTACCTACTTTCTGGTGGCTCAGAATTCCCTTGCCAAGTCTCAGTATGCATGTTCAGCCCATTCTTCTGTGAGCCATCTGTGATCCTGAAGCAGCTGCTTTTCAGTGATATGAGAACTGTTTTGGGGTATGAAATATACTTAAACTGTTTATTTACAACACTTTATAGCTTAATTAATTGAGAACAGAATCTAAGTAATTCCCCCACCTGTACCCTGTAAGCTAAGCCAAGGGAAACCTGTGGATATGCTATGTTTGGGTTTTATTTTCTGAATCTATAAAAATTACAGCCCCAGCTCATGGTTAAAGATTAGCTCCTGGGCCTGACTCTCAGCTGTCTGGTATGTGATATTTCAGTTGATCCCTAGACTGTGCCAAGAGAATGTCACTCATGTTCATGTCTCTGTGAAGCCTCTAGATACATGTAAGATGACAATAATTCACAGAGCTGAAGAGTCTCATGGATCTAGTGTAAACTGCATTAAATGAAAATTAAAGAAAGATTTGTTGGGGTTTTAGTGTAACAGGGGATTTAGTGTTAATCCCTCTCTAACCCAGAGGTTAGGCATAGTAAGCCCCTGAGGATGTTTAGGTATTTTCTTTTCCAGTACTTACTGAGTTATATCAAAGCTAGTAGTCTTATTTTGAAAAAAAAATATTACCTTTATTTATTTATTGTGAGCTAAGTGAGAGGACAGCTTGCCAGGGTGAGTTCTTCCACACCGTGTGTGTTCACTGGAGAGCAAATGAAGGTTGTCAGGCTTGGCAAACAAGCACATTTACCTTGTGAGAAATCTCGCCAGCTTATACCTTTCTAGAGATGCATGAAGGCACTTAAAGTTTGCTAAAACCTTGAGCATTATTCATGTGTTTGGAAGAAGAAACCACTGTTATGTCCAATTAGTCGTTTTTAAGTACTTGTGTGAAAGGCATGTGCTATGGACTGGAGAAAATTGAAAGTGAACAAAGCTTGAAACTTATTTCTTAAGGATTTTAAAGGAGTAGTAAGAGAGATATATCTCTAAACAATTAACTATAAAGCAGGTTAAAAATGTATTAAATAAACATGTTGTTATACATCCCCCACCCCAATAACTGATTTTGATGAATGAATCAGGAAAGCTTTGAAATACCTAGGACTGTGTAAACCATATGGATTCTGTAAGATCTTGGTAGATTGCAAATGGGGTTGAAAAGACATTTAAGACATAAGGACCATTGTAAAGTAAGCCCTAGAGAATAGAAAGTACATGGCAAGAAACTATGAAGATCAGAGAGCAGGAAATACATGAAGACTATATATAGAGAAAAGATAGAGCTGGAAAACCATTTTGGAAATAAATCAATACCATCTGACCACATTTCTTTAGACAATGGAGAACCAAATAGCATAAACCAGTTCTGTTTAGAAATCTAAATGTGCTTATGTTAATTTATGTCAGTGTGGTTTTAATAAAGCAAATTGTATAGATACAGATTATGTAAGGTCGCTTTTTTGTATTGATCTCTATTACACAAATTCTACTTGGTATTATTAATAAAAACCAGGAGCCACATAGTGCAGGAAAAGCTGGAAGTTTAGAGAAACAGAGAAACAAGCCACATCAGTTCTCACCTAGCAACTCTTCATGAATCTTCGGCCTGAATGCCTTTGAATCCTCAGCCAAAGGGCAGCAGGGTACAGCACAAGGGATGAACTCCTTCTCTTTCTTTCTTCATCCAGCTATCTCACTTCCTGGTACAACTTTCTTAGTATTAGGATTAAAGACGTGTGCCACTACCACCTGGCTCTGTTTGTCCTTGAACTCACTGAGATTCAGAAGACCTCTGCCTCCTTAGTGCTGGGATTAAAGGCATTGGACACCACCATCTGACCTTCATGTTTAAATCTGTGGGTGGCTCTTTTCAGGAAAACTTTATTAGAAATGCAATATATCACCACATATCCCCTTTTGTGTCAAAATAATAAAGGTTGTAACTAATGTACGAAAAAAATTATATACAATAACTATATATAATATACACTGGCAATAATTACATCAATAATGTCCAATTCATTAATAGTTGACAAATTTAAAGAAAATACTTCATTATTTATCCTATCTTGGTGAGTCCAAAGGACTGTACCTAATTCACTTTCTATCTAACTTGTATTACCAACCAAAACCTATCTTTTGATGTCTCTCAAACTCATATACTTTACATCTCTTTAGTGAGTTTCTTTTATGAATCTGTAACTAGGAAAACTATAAAAAATCAATTTTACTTTTTTATCAACATATACAATATTTATGTAATATACAAAAAAATCAAATCCCATGTAAACTATTTTAAATTAGTAGTTTCTTTTTAAAACTAGATTCATCCTATCATATCCATATTTACCTTTTCCCTCCTCAGAGTATAGGGACACCCAACGTGGGACACCCCCCCAAAAGCCCAAGAAAGCTTAAAAAGGGACCCTAGACACAATAAAACAGAGTCAAGCATAGCTTCTTGGTGACAGAATTTTCTCGGGTGGGATCTGTTTGCTAGTGATGAGCGGAGTATGGCTCCTTCAAGCGGGGCTTTCTGACTCAGTGTTCCCTGAAAAAACTTCAAGTCTCTCTTAAGAGGCCCTGATGCCAAACACTTAAATGAGGTTGATGAGCAACAGGCAGTGGTCCTCTACTTGGTGGCAATGTGGACCCTAGAATTCCTCAGAGTTGGGGTGGTAAACTTGGCTTCTACCAGTACCTTTGCCATGAAGCTAAGCTTTCACAGACCAAGGAAAGTCCTAGCCATAAGGCTTTAATCCTAGCTATGCCATTTTTTAGATTAAAGGCTGATGTGTCAGAAAAAGATAGAGATATACAGTAAAGACAAATTAAGATAAAAAAATACCTCTAAATGGTTTACAGTATATTTAAAAATATATGTAGGCTTAGGAGAGAAAAGCAAAAGGATAGAGAAAGTTCTTTAAAAAAGAAATAGAGTAAAAAATAATAAAGATGAAATATTCACAAAGAGTCTGGATGCTGTATGTTATTGTTTTGCCTTTGAATTTTATGACTGCAGAGGAAGGAGTAGGAGCTGCTAAAAGACATTTTATTATAAATCCCACTGGATTAATACAACCTATTATTTTGAAAATGTATATTTTGAAAATGCCTTGACTTCAAAATTTAAGTTGAAAGATATGTTACTTTGGAAAAGAGGTTTTGTTTTTATTCCCACAGAAAATCAGAGGCTATGGATTCTTTCCAGGTTAAAGAAAATAAGGTTTGATTGAGGAAGACCCCTGAAAAATCGCTGAAAAGAATAAATGGCCCAGATGATCCAAGGTTCCTGGGCACCTCTGTTGCAGTTTCCTCTGAGCTCTGCATCCAGAACAGCTTCAAGAATGTGCTGTCCGAGATTATCCAGCTTGACAGACTACTCTACTCAGGACTCATCTATAAACTTAAATTTTCTTTGGGCCCCCATAAGATTACCACCACCACCAATCAGCAAGAAGCAGTCTAGAGAACTATGCCCAAAATTGTGGATGTTTGTCTTTGTTTAGAGTGTTCGTTACAAGTTGTTTCAGATAATGGTCATAAAATATTACTAAACAAATGATATTAGATTTGGGGCTCTTGTTTTAAAAGTAAAAAATGGGAAATGTGGATAATTCTCTTGTGCTGTGTAAAGATTCCTTATTCATATTGGTTTAATAAAAATGCTGATTGGTCAAGAACCAAACAGGAAGTGTATAAGCAGTTTGACTAGACTAGGAGAATTCTGGAAGAGGAAAGACAGAACAGCAGACACCAGCCAGATGCAGAGGAAGCAATATTTGAATGCTGCACTGAGAAAAGGAACCAAGCCATGTGGCTAAACATAGATAAGAATCATGGGTTAATTTTAAATGTAAGAGCTAGATAATAACATGCTTGAGCTACTTGACCAGCAATTGCTATCATAGTAAGCCTCCCAGTTAATTATTTGGGAAGCAACTGGTGGGTATTTGAGAGTTTCTGGTGAGACAGAAACTTCCAACTACAGATTTTATCAACTCATAATCATATGTCTGATACTTTAATAATCTAAGTAGTTCTTTAAGGAAAGATTATATGAACAACTGAAGTTGTTAAGATACAGCCTTGAGATGTCAAGAGTCTTAGGTAAAAACAGCCCTCACTGAATAGGCCCTACAGGATAGCACATCTTTTTTTTTCTTTAGTTTAAATGGACTGTCTGTCAGTACTCATATTTAGACAAGAAACTTTAATTTCTTGAATGGTTGTTGATGTAGTAAGGTTTCTCGGGTCCGGGACGCCAGAGGTCCCGGCCCCACAGACCTGCCGCCGGAACTGCTTATCCGCCCGCCGTCCGGGTCCCCAGAAACGACTCAGACGCTTCTATTTACTTTATGCTGTTTGGCCTATGGCTCAGGCACATTGCTAGCTAGCTCTTACATCTTAAATCAACCCATTTCTATTAATCCGTGGGCCACGTGGCCCCGGCCCGTAGCTCACCCGTGTTCCTTACATGTCGTTCTTTCGGCGGCTTCAGCTCGGTCTGCCTGACTCCACCCTGCTTCTCTCACCTAAGCTCTGATTCTCCTCCCACTTCCTCTATGGTGCCCGCCATGACCCATAACAGCTACTTTATTTAAAGATACAGCACACACAAATGCATTCTCACATCAGGTTGTTTTTTTTAAAGATCTATTTAGTTTTACTTTATATGTATAGATAGTTTGCCTGCATGTATGTCTATGCACCACATCTGTACAGTACCCAGGGAGGCCAGAAGAGGGCATTGGATCCACAGATCCAGTGGATATGAGCTGCCATGTGGGTGTTGGAAACCAAACCTGAGCCATCTGCAAGAGCAGCAGGTTATCTTAGCTATGTCTCTCCATTCTCATTTAAATCACTTCTTATTCCTCCTTTTTTGTCAGATTCTCTTCTTCACATAAGGTACTCAGTAAATATTACTTCAGATTGCCTCCTCCAGTGGCATATTCCTGTCTAATTGCTTATAAAAAGAAAGGACCCTGCCTCAGAAATTACAGGTTTCCTTCTGAATGAGACAGCATACCTTGTAATTCATCCAAAAATTTACAAGTGTGAGTACATGTTTGTAGGCACATCCACATATGTGTCTAATATTAATCAATGACTTTGTAATTATCCTGCTAGTTTTTTCTGACTTACCCCTAATGGACAATCTACCATGTTCCAGCTTACCACATTCTGAAAAACCTAGTAAAAATAAATGGAGAAAATGAGAGGAACACACATTTATTTAGATTCTGACTTTATTCATGGAGTCCCATATACAAGCCAATGCTACAGCCCGCCCAAGGCATCCTTGTTCTTATTCTTTTTTGAGTTTGTGACTGTCACCTTATAAATGTGCTTAACTGAAAGGGTCACCCATTGCAACTTCTTGACTGATGATCTAGGGTTCCACAGTTCATTATACTTTTCAGTGGGTGAAGAGTTGATGAGGACAAAAGGAAATCAATGCTCTTGTAAGGATATTTATATCATGCTCACTAATTTTGGTGTGTGAGCAATTTTACTTTGATACATATTCATAAGAAGTACAAGCATATAATACATGCTGAGAGTTTGAGCTACAAGTCATGTCTTACTCTCCAATTCTCAATATTTCTTAACATCATATTTTTAAAAAGTTTTAGAGATTTATCCCTTTTTAATATAAGTGTATGGGTGTTTTGTCTGCGTGTTTGTCTGTATACCATGTGTGTGGTGCCTGTGGAGGTCAGAAGAGATCAATGGATTCCTTAGAATTGGAAGTATCAATGGTTATTCACACTAAGAACCAAACCAGGGTCCACTGCACAAATCTCCAGTGTTCTTACACACAGAGCTTTCTCTGAAGTCCTTTAACATCAAGTCTTTTGCTATCACATTTCCTCTTATTATGGTGTGACAAATGGTACTGCATTTTTATTTATGGTTATCTCACAGGACTGGCTTATGACAAATATAAACAACCTATAAGATAGTGCCTGATTGCAGGAGATGCAGCCTCTACATAAGGAGGTAGCTTTAATTGTATTTGTCTTTGGTCAAGCAGTGGCAAGACATCAGAATTCATGTCTTCCTGGAAATGGAAACAAAAATTTGGAGTAGGCAATAGCTGATGAGTCACAAGGGCAGTAAATAAGCTAAAGGAAGAGATGCAGGGTGAAACATCAACTCTCACGGTCCTGCAGGACTGTCTTATGAAGGCCTGTGTTCTCTATCTAGGTTCAGAACAGTTTCACGGAAAGCTGGGCATTTTGTCCTCTTTCCTACTCTACAGAGGTACCACCCAGAGGATTAGCTCATGAGTCACTTACCTCAAGATGTGCTTCTTGTTGACTTCAATCTCAGGCTACATTTTCATTTATTTTAAGAATATAATTACTGGAGCTGAAGAGATAGCTTGGTGGTTAAAGGGCTTGCTACTCTTGCAGAGGACTGGAATTTAGTTCCCAGCTCTAATATCAGATAGCTAACAATAACTAGTAACTCTAGCTCCAGGGCATTTGATATCTTCTATGAGCTTCTTTGGGCATTTCACACAGGTCTGCAGGCATGCTCATATACATAGAAATAAACATAAATCTTTAACTATCATAATGTTGAGCTCTACGATGTGTGTTTTCTTTGTCCTATAATAATTATAGCAAACCTTTTTGTGAGTTTCATTGTCTTCCGTCACCAACCAAGTCTTTCATTAAGGCCTTCTGTCTATTCCCAGAACTTACACAGATGACTGAAGAAATGCTTTCTTCCTTTTGTTTCTCTCTTCCCTGTGTCGCATTTTCTGCAGTCTTCTCAGAGTGCCCATTTTTACATATTTTTGCTTTCCTCTCACCCTCCGTTCCTTCTTAAGCATGCACACTGATATGCTGCTCCTGAGCTCAGTCAGCAGAACAATCTATCCTGTGCATGAGCCTTTTCTGTCCTCTCTCTCCCACAAAGGCTCCTCCTGCAGCACTCCTTTATCATGATCCTGTTCGCATCTCATCAGTACTTTTAAGAACAAATTTGAATGGGAAATTAAAGACTAAGAGATACTGTGTCCTAAGAGAGATTTGTTTTAAATATCAATCTCCAAGTTGTAACTGGACTCACAGGCAGAGCGTTGCTGAGCAACCGAGATTGTAGCAGCAGTAGGACTGAGTACTTAGGACCACCTCAGTGTCAGAGCTATCATGACTTTTCATCAGTGTTCTGGGTAGAGGTCTATACAACCACATTTCAACCTTAATGACCCTGGAATACTATTTTTCACGGGATATTCTCCTTAAAAGCACTAACTTTACTTGTGGATTATAGCCTTAACTCTGCCATTAGTCCTGAAAATTTGGCCCTTGGCTAATTAAGTATATAGAGAATGCTCTTCTATTGCAGTGGCCTCAGCCTTGTTTCCAGGAGCACAGTCCTCAAGTGGCTGTCCTGTTTTTTCCATGCAATTTTATGAGTGTAGCTATCGAGAAAATCTACTTTAAAGGCTAGATTCCAGAATGAAGCCTCTTTATCTTCTTGTGTATATATATTTTTTTATATAATTAGAGTTAACTGCTTCTTTCTAGACTAATTTGCTCTGGAGCTTTGGGGAAAATGTTCTATAAAACCTGACTTATTCTCTTTTATGTACTAATTTAAAAATATTCTTGATGTTTCAGCACTTTAGAAACACAGTCAAGCAAGCAGAATGACCTGCACCTCCACCTATTATCTTATAGCTCTTTAATTTGCTTATGTTCCTACAAGGTAGATCACTAGATAATTCTGTATGTATTTTAGGGGGATGTACTGAAGCATAGTCTGCTTTAATTAAGTAATTTAAGGCATAAAATTAGTTGTTTAACTAGAAATAGATTCTTAGTTTCTGCGTTTCATTTGGTAGTGACAATGCCTACAGTCATTTGCTGTAGATACAGTTAGTTGTATGTATGTTTATGTATATAAATACACACACATCTATAAATAACAATATATATGAGATAAAATCAGATATTTAATGAAATTGATTTTTAAGTAAGAAGCCTTCATAAGGACATTTTCAGATAAAACAAATCCAAGAAACTTGCAGGCAACAGTATTCAGCTATAGAATATCTTTTAGAAAGAAGAAAAATGATCCCAGATAGAGTTGAAAAGAGAGAAAAAGGGCCGCACATGGAGACACCCCTTTGATCTTGGTGCTTGAGATCAGTAAGTGGATCTCTGTGAGACTGAGTCTGTCTATATAGTAAGTTCCAGGCCAGCTATAGCTACATAGTGAGACCCTGTCTCAAAAAAAAAATCTGCCAGGCCTGCTATTAACTAAATACTTAAAATTAGGGTAGGGTTTAAATGGCAGCATTGCTTTTTTATCACAGATATAGAGACTGCCCAGGATCATGCTCAAGGTCTCCCACCAAGCCACCCTTATCCTGATGTGAGGATATCATCACTGTGAGGAGATGTAGCCTTTTTCTCTGTGTTTTCAATTCCCTAGTGTCTCTACCATAACACCACCAATCCGTAGGACCTCATTTACCTTAATTATATCTTTAAAGGCCTTTTCTCCAATTGTAATCACATTGCCATTTAGAACTTTGTCGAGCTTTGTGATGGTGGTTATGGGGGATGTGGAGATTCCGTCCATAATGTATAAATACTAAATATGGTTTTACTACACACCGGAAGGATGAGCCCAGGCAACTGACTTGTCTTCTTTTCCTGTCTTCTTTATATGAATATGAAAGTCAAAGTATTAGCCTGATGACCATCTCACTTCTGTGTTTATCAGAACTATCCACTATGCTCACAGACCCTGTGTATCACTGAACCTATCCTGAATGTCTGGTCCTCTGGATTGGGTAAGACTGCTTTTGAGAAGTTTCTAGGTGGTGGTGGTGGTGGTACTGTTGCTTGGGAAACCCTACTTCTGAGACCCTTTGGGATAAAGGGATACATGGAAGTTTTGAAGCATAGTATTCTGTTGGTGGTAACATCCATTTTCTCATCTAGGTTTCCTTATCTAAATCAAGGCTTTTAAGATGATCTGAGAATCTGTCATCTCATTTCTTCCAAGATGGTATATAACAGATAGTATTTGGATGCCTGGTGTGTCAGTCATCATCAAGGATGGATGTACTTACTACACACTAACATCAGATAGCTCATGTGGGAACTACTATCACAAAAGGCTGGTATCAGAGTCCCAGATGTACGGAGAAGGCTCCAAGTGTTATTTTCTTCCAATATGCATCCACAACCTGCAACAGAGCAGGATTCCTATTTTAGTCATTGTCTTCTATCCAAAAAGGTGGAAAAGGTTAGACCACATAGCACTTTTAAGTCATTTCTAAACTAGAGTTAGCAGTTTTTTCAGCAGAGGCTACTGAGCTTCAGTATGACCTACTTCAAAAGCCACAAAGCAAGTTAAAGGCAAGCCCATAAAAGTTCAGTAGCTGTATGGCCAGTCCAGGTGCTTCACGTCTACTTAATGTAATAAATGAACTATTCAGCAAAGGAGGAAGAGAGCCATGTGGGAGGGGGTGGCCAGGAGCCCCCTATTCCAAGCAGAAGCAGCAGGCCATGTCCAGCAGCTGGGGTGGGGTGCATACATCGGCATTTAGGATGGCAGCATATGCCACATTAAGTGTGCCTGCTGGGAGTCTGCACTGACTTCTGTCCCCCGCCATCTGCAAGTTTCCATAGAGCGTTTAGAGAAACGACAATTTGTTGCATTACTTTACAATTTGGTGTTTATGAGTTAAGAATAAAATAAATTATATAATTATAACTCATGGAAAAAAACTTATACCTGGGAGAAAGTGAGATGCACTTGCACCCAGATGAATAGTGATTTTGTGCTAGTGTCTCATCCAGAGAAGAGAGTGTTTGGTATCATTTCTCTTTACATACTGCTTGGTAAGTGGGTATCCATTTACTGAGTACTAGGTTCATAGTTATAAGTAGTTTCTCACCCCTCCCCACAGTTACAAAATTGTTCTCAAGGAAAGAAAATTCCTAGTTTCTTGTACACAACACTACCTGGGGATCTTTCTTAGTATTATAAAGTGTTTTTTGTTCCTCTTTTGGGAACTCTTGCTTCAAATTCAAACACAGAAGAAAGACATTTCTGTTTAAAATGTCACAATTTTAATTTTTAAAAATGTGTTTCAGCCACGTGAATCGATGCTTCAGATTTCTAGCTCAGATGTTGAGGGGAGGCCTCAGAACTATAGCCAAAGACAATACCATTTCTTCTTTGTATGCATTCACCACCTGCTTGACTTAAACTTGGTCTCTTTGATCTTTCTTGGTATTAAAGAAAAATCTACACCATGTATTGAGGCACCAAGTATCCTTGATGCATAGAAATATTAGGCTTTGAAAATAGAGTTAATCGCCTATAATGCTCTGTCTTACTCCAGTTAAAGCAGAAATGAACATCCACAACCATGCTAAATTTTTTGATCATGGAAATGAATTTGAACCCAGGATCTCTACTTTCACACCTCAGATTATTAAAAATAGTTTCAGCAAAAGCTGATCCCCAGAGCTCTGAGTGCTGGACTACAGTATTTTACTGCATTCTTAAAGCATGCATGTGTATGGAGAATCTGTCTTTCCTGAAACAATTCCCTCAAAGGTCTGAGTCTCTATTAAGAAACCAGGATCTTTCCCCAAGCTCTTCACTTCTCCAACTTGACCTTAAAACTTAAAATAAAACCACCCCCACCTTCTATTAACTCTCCAAAATCTAACAAATACACCCCCTTTGTGATTCTATCTGAACTATCTCTTTGCCACACCTCTTGTGGGATCACACAGGAGCATTTATTTTGGGCGATTTTATCACTATTTTATGCCTCCTCCCTCCTCAGTTTGGCTTTTCCAGTTCTCTCACCCCATACCTTTTTAATTCTCCGGGGTGACTTATGAACATCTTCCTTATTTCTCACTCACTTGGAATGGCAGATGTTTTGATATCACTGAAGAAAAACATGTTCCCATATCTTGTTATTTCTTTAGAATTCTTTCTTGTCTCCTATGTTTGTATTTTTAAAATTGTTTGCCACTTATAATTCTATTTAGTTCCCATGGTTTTGATTTAGTTTTTCATATGTATTAAGAGCAGGATGAGGAAGATGTTCTCAGTGGTGTAGCTACTGATAATTTTACCAAAGTTTAGTAAATGACCCCCACCTATATTCATGCAAAAAGTCCTAATTAAGCTCAGTGGGTCACTAAAATGAAACCTAACTGTAAAAATTGCCAGGAAAGTAGGGGAATACCATAGGTAAGAAAGGGGGGCATTAGAGGGGATACAAGGGCATGGGTGGGTAATGGGGAGAGGGTGAAATGATGAAAATACATTTTATATACAAATGAAATTGTCAAAAAATAATTTTAAAGTCCAGCATGGAATAGAGTGGGAGATGTCCCGTTGCTAGAATAGAAGCAGATTTGCTATTGTGTTTGATTACTTGGCCTGTTGTAATAGCTCTGATGCTTTAGTGAGTCTGGAAGATCTCATGCATTTGCATTTTTCCTATACAGTAATAGTATTTGATGCCTTATACTCTTGGAGAAGTGGTTAGTGGAATGGAAAGAGGTTAGAAAGATCTTGAAAGAGGACAGCTTCAAGCAGCCTTTTATTTATTTATTTATTTTTCAAGATTGAGAAAATTCTCTGCCAAAGAAGTCTGGAAATGTGTCACAAGCTTAAATTCAAAAACATACATTTGCTTGCTAGAGTTTTTATTGTTGCATTTTACAAGGTGAAATGATGGGTGACTCTGTCTGCACAGTCCAAGTGAATGAAAGGATTCAGTTCATCAGTGTGAGGCTGCACTGACAATGGAGTCTCATCTGTTAACTTTATTCAAAGCCAGTGCCCAGGACAAAAGCTTGCTGAATGATTGCACAGCCATATTTTGGTAATATGGAGTGAAGTAATGAAAAATAACTTCTTCCTAAAAATTTCCCAGTGTTGACCACTTCAAAGCTAAAATTGGAGAAGTTGGATATGGCTTGAGTGTATTCACGTAAGTGAATACTTTCCAATAATTTTCTATTCTTCTTTTATTTTATATATTAATTTTTAACAGAAAATGTTTTTCCAAAAGAAGTTATGAAGTTATCTTAGTCCTCATGGGAGAAAAATGCCTTTACTTTTCCAAGAAGAATGGTTGACTTCTAACTACTATGCTCACACATTTTCCCAAATGTTTCCTCTTGTCTCTAACTTCAAAAACTTATTTATGCTTAAGATTTGATCACAGAAATATGAATGATTTGCAAGTGGTTTATACAGTTAACCAAAAAGTGCTTTCTATTTATAAAATCAAGGGCTATTGCTTTTCCAACCATTTCACTCAAATGGAGCCAAGGAAGGTGATTTAGCATAAACAACTGGAAGAGCCAAGGCCAGCAAACTCATGTCTAGTATGTTCAGCTAAAAAGGCCTGAGCTTAGGCATCACAGCTCATGCAGGGTGGCAGACTTTGATATTATAGTGCAGCTTCAAATGCTCATTACTGAAACCTTCTCTCTTAATCCTACTGCATTGTAGAGGTAGAGAAGAGGAATTTAGAGATATGAAGTAGATTCAGCAAGTTCTCCAGACAGCTCAGCAGCAAAATTAGAACAAGAAGTCACGGTTCCTGATATCTAATTTGCTCTTTTTTTTTCCCTTGCAAGTTTAATATGAAATAACTGGGTGATGTAGTTGCCAAAATGTATATAGCAAGCTAAGATAAAAGAAAAAGAGAGCCAATTGCAAGCAATCAGCTTCTGCATTCAATAAATATAGACTGGCCAATATGTGCCAAACATAGTATATGACACAACATTAAAGTATCTACATAGGGTGCTGTCGAGACCTATTCTATGATTTAAAACAGCCATTGATTTTGAGGAGGAAGTTGGTTAAGAAAGGGTCTCCCTGTATATCCCAAGCTGGCCTCGAATCAGCCTTTACCAAGCCACCCAAGTATTGCAATTATAGGCATGGGCCACCACAACTAAGTATTTTTCATATGAAAAGTTTCCTGAGAATATGACACCCATCTTGTGAGGGGGTATCTTAGTTCCTAAGTTTAGGCAGCTGCTTTACAATTATGAGAAGGATGGAGGTTTGTGGGAGATGGCTTCTTACAACTCCTGGGAAAAACTTTCCGAATGTCTCTATGACAGAGTTTCAGTAGGTTGCATATATTCTGAATCAACCACAGGGTCCCTTAGAGTTTCTTGTGGTGAATCAATCATGCACGAGACCAGCTGGGTTTGGAAGTGCTGGGAAGGGACCTAGCTACCTACTGCCTGAACTTCACTACATTTGGACACCCAAAACTCAAGAAAAAAATCAGACACTGTTTATTAATTTCGAATCTGTATCCAAGTACGTATTATGTTCTGTTTTTAAAAGTTCAAAGATTGTAGACATTCCTATATGAAAGTCTGTTATCTTTCAGCATTCCTACAAAAAAGTGTGATGGACATTCTCCTGATATTCCCTGGATTGTATCAACATATGGTATTTCTTAATAAAAGTTAATTAGGTTATAGTTAGCAACATAGATTTGAGTATGTGTATCCAACTATTTGCATTTTTATTTTTTCAAAAAATTTGAAAAAATATTCATAAAGACAGATAGTTTAGAAATATTGGGGGAAATTAAGAAAAATTTAGGTGTGTCATAAATGTATAAAACATTTGCAGTCATAAGACAAATGCCTACAAACATATAAAATTGAAGATACTACATAAAGTTAAAGTTTATTGATACATATGCATATATCATCCAGTCACAGCTGAGACAAATTTGAACAAACATAACAATGTAGTATGAATTAACTGTGACACTGTGTTGCTGTGACCGGTCCTGGTCACCTTGTGTTGCTCTGGTGGTCCTCGCATGGATTGTGAGCTTCTTTAAAATGTGTGATGCTGATCAACATGTGTGCACCTCCTTTCTGCAGTAAGATAAAAAATGGTAAGAAATGATTTTTCATGGTTCTCCTGTGGTTTTCAACATATGGAATGCAGACAATATGGAATATATGTCAATCATATAGAGAACAAGAATTTCTGCTCATAAGGCCTCAGTATCTGTGAGTACTTACACTGGAAGTAGGAACCAAGAGTTATATAGAGAGCTTTGTTCTGTGATATCAGCATGCCTAACCTTGGCGTTGTTTAAAATCCAACTTTATCTTTCTATATTACTACATGTATTTGTTTTCCCTACTAGGGACTGAACTCATGGCTTCACCACAGAACTACATCTTCAGCTGAGCAGGTCATGTCTTAAAATATTAGGTAGCATTTGTTGAATGCATGTATTTAATTTTAAATAACCAATTACATTTTTGTAATTTTGAAACAGCAATACTAAGCCAACTTTTAAAGGATTGTAACCTCTGTGTTTACAAGTTGGAGAGATAACATGCTATTCAGATATGAGAGAGGCACAAAGCTCAGTGTGTGTGTGTGTGTGTGTGTGTGTGTGTGTGTGTGTGTGTGTGTGTGTGTGTGTGTGTGTGTGTGTGATGGAGAGAAGGACCTAGCTGAGAGGGCTTCTGTATTGAGAATATATCTCACAAGAGGAGATTATGAATTCTCTACAGGGTACATGTGACAGTTGGTTTCCATATGCTGACTTCGGTGCCCAAATACCAGGGGAAATGCTTTTGTTCTAATGATTTTCTTCACTCCTCAGATGAAACTTGAACCACAAGTATGACAGTAACCCATAATAATACCACAGAGCATTTGGTGGGGAGAAGTAATATGCTTTTACTAATTCTTTCACATTAATTTCATTTGGGGGCACATATTGCAATTAGAAATTCTGCTGATATCAGGAAAAAAAATGGGAAGCAGAGTTGCCCCTACTCTGTCCTTTTGTAGGTGTATGAAAAAAAATGTGTAGCCAGCATCATTCTGTTTGCTTAATTTGTGAGGTTCTTAAATGCACACGATTGCATAGATTAATGCTGTTGATTTTTTGTTTATAGGCTTTACTCTGTAGAACAATATAATATTTACAAAAGGAGAGTGAGCAGAAATTATAGAGTCCCTATGTTACTCCTTCCCTACCCACAGTTATGGTTATTAATATCTTATATTAGTATGATGGATTATTTCCAGTGATCAATGTTCAAATACAGTTGTAAACTACTGATCAAAGTTTACAGATTTGCTTAGCTTTTAATGAATGCCCACTTTCTGTCCTAGCATATATTAAAGGTACACATCCAATTTTGTTTTTTGTTTATTATTTATTTACTTAGTTAGAAATAGATTGTTCTCTCATACATCTCAACCACTATTTTCCTCCCTTTACTCCTCCCAGCTTCTCCCCTTCCCCCATGCTCCAGATATACTCCCTTCAGAAAGGAGTAGGCCTCCAAGAGACAACAACCAAACACAGAAAAACAAGATACAATAAGACTAAGCAAAAGCCCTCACGCTGAGGCTGGACAAAGCTACTCAAGAAGAGGAAAATCTTCTAAACTTTTTTTGGGGGGCCAAGTTAAGAAGCATTTGTCAGATATGCTGCAGAATGTCCCTGTACTAGAATAAGTTTCATGCTTTCTTCATGAATAAGCTGTTATTTTAATTTCAGGGAGGAGGATCATACTGTCAGCATGATTTTGTTTTCATCACATGCTAGCAAGGACATACAGTTAACACGTTAATGACTGTTGGTACTATGGAATAGCTCTCTTGTACTTTGTAAATATTTGTCCCTCCTACTGGATTAATAAAATGCTGATTGGCCAGAAGGCAGACAGGAAGTATGGGCAGGGCTACCAGACTAAGAGAACTCTGGGAAGAGCAGAGATGACAGTCAGATACAGAGGAAGCAAGAGAAGAATGCTGTAGTGAGAAAAGGTACCAAGCCACCTGGCTAAGAATGGATAAGAATGACGGGTTAATTTAACTGTAAGAGTCAGCAAGCAATAAACCTGAGCCATAGGCCAATCAGCTTGTAATTAATATACAAGCCTTTATGTGATTATTTGGGACTGCTGGTCCAGATCTCAGGGCTAGGCTGGGCCAGAAAACCCTTACTACACATGTTAGTGCTGACCGGGATCATCTGGCTCATGTGGGATTTACTAGGCTTCTTAAAGGAAAAGTTACCACCCACTTCCATGATGTCCTCTTTGGAAGTCACCTAGGAAGAGTGAAATTACAGAGGGAAGAATTATGTTCTATACCCTGAGGTGAAGAATATCTGCACAGACCATTTGGCAATTTACTGAGCAAGAGATTCTCTTCTATCCCTTTATCATCAAGTATTTCTATTTTTCTTTTGGTTATAATTTGTTATAACCCACTCCTCCGCCTCACTCTAGCGTGGGCCTTGAGAGCTGTTTCATTTTGATCCTGTGACCTTTTGAGAGCACCCCATCAATGATGTTTTTTGGCATTTCCTTTTATTCTTTTATGTCCTACTCAGCCTCAGAAACAGCCATTTATCTAGGTCTTTCTAGATCCTAATATTGGAAAATAGTATTAGAAACTAAGCCCAAGATACTAGGTGATTATTATTATACGCATTTTGTATCTTTTAGACTTTCTTAAACTGTCAAAGAAGAAAACTATAGGTTTGTATCAACTCTGACATCTGCATATATCTATAAGCACATATATGTAACAATCTCTACCCATGCTTGATGAAACAAGTCCTTATCTTTTTCTCCAACTTTAGTACAACATGACATAGACTATTCCAGCTTTCACTTGATTATCTGTAAATTCCACGCACACAGAGAGAAAACTTCCCACCATCACTATCCACTTATTTAATTGTTTAATTCTAGTGTCCATAGATAGCAGTATCAGAATTGCCAACTCACACCCCTGTGGGGAACAATTTAATCAACTAGAGTGCAGAGCCATCGTGCAATTTTGTCTGCCTTAAATCTTATAGCCTTTGGTGCCCACATTACTTAGACAAGCATCTTTTCATTCTTCTGCCAGTGGGATTGTTTCATACATTTGTAGTACAATTTGATTCTCTTGTCTTTGCCTTCCTTTTTCCTACAGTCTTTGACCATATGAGTGATTTATCAAATCTCTATACATTGAGGCTTACTGTTAGCGCTGTTTAGCATGTTTTGAGAGATGCCATAGTCACATAACTTCCATTACAATAGATAGAATATTTGTATTTCTGCCCCCCCAACTTTATCTTCCATCTCTTCTTTGCCCGGAGTGCTCTGAAACTACTGATGTTTCCACTGCTTATTTTCTTTTGCCCTTTTGAAAAGGTCAGACCATTGGACTCAGCTGGCCAGTGGCCTTTTCAAACTGACTTCTTCTGCTTAACATGTACTCAAGGTTCTTCCACATCTCTTAACACTTTTTTCCTTTGTAAGGGTCTAGTAGATTGATATACCATACTTTATCTTCTTGCCCATCAACAGATAGTTTGTTCCTACTAGTTTGGACAATTATAACTAAAACCATTATAAATTCTATCAACGTATATATTTTTTATGTAGACCTAAGTCTCCAACTTAGTTGGTTATATGACTAGGAGCATAAATGCTAAGTTGAATAGTAAGAGTTTAATTTTCTAAGAAACTGCCAAACTAATTGCCAAAGTTAGTCATACCAATTGCCTAAAGGCAGGTGGTGCTGAGCACCTTTGATATGTTTCTTAGAAGTTTGTGTACCTTCTTTACTGAAGTGACTTCAGATCTAATCATTGAGTCTTAAGAGTTCATATATTTCAGCCCTGTGTCAGACCCTATATGGAGATTCTTACTTGCAGATTCTTTATTAGATATATGTTTCACAAATATTTTCCCTCATAGTATGATTTGTCTATTCAACCACTTCAACAGAATCTCTTGTGGCTGTTCATTTTTATTGTTGCTAGAGGAGACACAGGGTTAAAGCAGCTGCCATAGAAAATAGCAGGCATTCTAATCAAAGCCATGGTTTCTTCCTCTCTTTCTTAGAACCCACTGGTCTAGACTCTCACCTCTGGGCTCAGATTTTCCAGAATTTGAAGTCTTCCTTGTTGGCTTAGATGGGGGGAAGCAAAAGGAGAGGGAGGAGCTTGGATGCCTGAGGCCCTCACTACGTCACTCGTTACTACTAGTAACGTGTCCTTAAATGAGAGTGCACTACTGCACTACTCTCTCACTTTGGATGCGGCGCTCTATGAGATAATAACGTACGGGAATTTACAAGGGAACGCTTTTGTGCCAAATTTTTTGATGACTCTCAGAGTTTCAGAGTTGGCTGCTGTCTGTAAGTAGGTTTTCCAGTAAAAGCTTAATCCTTCTTTTGTGTACTCATGGGAGCCTTCTAGAGACTCACTGTTAAAACTGCAACTGGACCATATCTAGAAAATAGGATCAAACCAATCCAAAGGCTTCAGTTTTTGACATTTGACTTTATGGACCTATTTGTTGTATGTTATATTTATGTTAGACTTTGGTGTTGTATCTGGGAATTCGTGTCTGTAAAGTCTTCTAGCATCCATTAGATCAAGTAAAACAGTTTAGGGCAGCAAACCCACTGTTTCAACTTCATGCTTCTTTTGTAAGGTATACAAATATTTTAGAAACACTTAGCTTGAATTTCAATGAGAACAGTCTTAAAAAATAGTAATATATAGTCATGTCTGATTTTTTTTTGTCTTGGTAAAGGCATTTCTATAGTTCACCAAGGGAAATAATTGGGGGGGGTGTTTAAGAAGAAACTGATGCTATTTGATCTTTTTATTGACACATATATTCTTTGGTGTATGGAGAAGGGAATTACAGAATCTGGAAAACATGCTAGGGAGTGGTAGAGAAGAGAGAATGGATTGGGCCAGCTAGGGTTCTGGAGCTGGAGAGAAGGCTACAGGTTTGCAGTGCTGACTAAACTTGCTAATGAATTGAAACTAAGTGAAAGATAGGACCAAATTACCAACATGGTTACATAAGAACATTTTAGTTTATGCACTGAAAATCCTACATCCCAGAAACCCAGCCTGGGGGGACATTGTTGGTGAGGGAATATAAACTCTTTAAACTCAGCTATTGAAGCCACAAAGCATTCAGGCCCCTCCTTCCTTATTGCTAAAATTCTGGAGACCCCACTAAAGAGCGCTCTCACTTCAACTAACAGAGGACCTAATGGTGATCTTGGCATATTTACTGGTAGACTATGACAGTTGTTTTAGAGAAAATAATCCTTTGTAATAATAATACATCCTAACTGCTAACAACTCTGTGAAACAAAGTTCTTAATTGCTAGGTGAAATTTAATTTCTCTAAAAGAGAAAATGGTCCAAGAAGCAGAAAGCCATGGCCTCCCTCTTTGGAAAGGTCCTGGTGAACACATTAATCATTAAAATTCAGGCTTTCAAGAATCTAGGAAAATTTTGACAAGATCCCCTAACCCCTTTTTGGTGACTCCTTAGACAATACAGTTTGAGCTTGTTCAAAGTGTGGTAAGTATTCATTTTGATCAACATGAATGATTAACATTTCATTTTCTCAGATGCAGGTGGACTTCATAAGAATGTCTTAGAGATTCACTTAGTCTTGGGGCTATTAGAGTCAGACATGCCACTCATAGAGAAACCACATACGAAGATGGTATGCAGAATTTGTGAGTGTTTCTTTCCACTTGATTCTATTTATTAGAACTGAGTCTGCCTCTCTTTGCTTCTGATATAACATTGTCTCCTATTTTCTTTTTCTTTGTGCATGCTTTACACAGCAGTGAAAACATTTTGACTAATGCCATATATGAAGCTTTGAACTACCCATGGGGAAATGTTAAGAGTCTTTTCAAAATCCCTTTTAAGATTGTGTAAATGAATGCATCTTTAAGAAGGAGAAAACTGCTAAGTGTCAAGTATCACTTCAGGGTGCTGCTCTTGACTTTCTTTATTCACAAGGCTAGGCCTTTTATCTATTTTTGAAAACCTGCTCTAGAATTGATTGAATCAGCTTTCTATGTGTGGTGAGAAGCTGTGACATGGGAGGGGGCTGCTAACAGGCTTTCACTAAGTGTCATATATACTCTTCATGAGATCAGGATGCCTTTTTATCAGGGGATGGGTTTTTATGAATGTTCTGGAAGGTTACCATGTTTTACTTTCCCAAATTCCGTAGCAAACTACAAGTGAAGTAGTTGACTTTCTTGACCCATCTCTGACAAGACCGGTTTAAAATCACCATTCAGTGGGCATTCATCTTGACTCCTGATCACATCATTAGATGCTTTAGCAGGTTTGTCATTCTGTACTTTTAAAATCAGCACAGAATTATGGGAGATCGAGCTTTAAATTAAAAGTTTCAAATTTAAAGTAATCATTTAATGGTAAATAAGAATTATGCTTATGATATTAATGAATATTTATTTATCATCATGTAATGTATCATTGAATAACTGTTCATAAGCCACCCCCCCCAAATAAAATAATTTCTCCCAGTGAATAAAAAAGGAAACGGAATTTGGGAAATTGTGACATATGTTTCAAGGTTTTTGCAATTTCACATCAACAGTAAACACTAGACTTAGGTCTTCAAATAGATGCATATTTATCTTCAGGCTGCTATATAGTTTTTTGAGGTAATATCACAAGAGTATTTCATTACAGCTATAAGATAACCAGCATGTCTAAACCCAAGGCTAGTGGTGTTTCAACTGTATTTAGTTCATTGTAGGCCTATTGTCAATTAGGACACCAGAGAGACACAGCTGTCTCTAGGTTGGGTACAATTACTCAGTGACACTCAGAGGCAAAAAGAGGCATTTTTATGGTCTCATATTCTTAGGTCTTTGGAACAACACTTTGGACTTTCAATGTTGGAATACGTCATTTTTACATTAAAATTTTAAGTGCCTGCTTTATGTAGGAACCATATAGAAAAGAGTATGAGAAAAACAAAGGAATAAAACCTTTAACCTTAGGACATTCAGATGGAGATGCCCAGTGTATGGATGTCAGAGTTACCATTGGATGAGAGATAGAGAGGATATTAATAAATATTTATAAGCTATGCATTTAATAAAGTTTTATGAGTCTTTGTTAAATAGCATGACTTACTGGAATGATACCAGAATTAGGGGTGATGTCTGTGATAGAGTCTTATTTTTGCCTTTTACTTGGTATTTCTGACAATATATATAACCTCTGTAAACCTTTGATCTCTTCTCTCAGAGCAGAATAATTATCATTATCACCACAGCATTATCACAGAATAGCAATAAAGTATGATGACTTGCTTAGAATGTGCTATCAGCATTTCCCTTGGTGTCATTATTGTTACCATTATAAGCAAATGCAGAAAAGGGGAGAAGAGTGAGTTCATGTATATTAACCCTACAGTGACAGCATGCCATTGTGAATGCAGTCTTAGAAGTCCCAATTTGAACTTGTGGATCCTTTCCCCATGGACAGATGGCAGTATCATAGATAGAAGAACTAATGATAATTAATCACATGTCAACTGTATGCAGAAAAAGATTAAGTTGCTAAATCTCTCTGAATCTCGGTTTCTTCCATAGTAAAGTGAGGATAATTATATACACATCACATGCTTATTATGATAACTAAGTAAGATAATTTTGAGGATTAAATGAGACAAAGCTCTAAGAACAGTTTCTGGCATATGTTAATGGTTTGCAAAGTCAGCTCAGTCACCATGGAAAAGCTATTCAGTACCATGGTTAGCTATCCCGCCACTTGCTTTGACCAGTTTTCTGCCCCTGTTCTCTATTCTATATTTGATTCATCATTATGATGCTTAATATCTAATACATGACAGATATTATTAGCACTAATTTTATATCAAGTTGGTGGGTATAGAGGAAGTACATGAAAGCCGAATATTTATATATGTGGGACTAAATGGGCATTGTCTACCTGTTCTCTCCTGTAGTAGTGGGGGTTCTCGGTCCCGGGCGGCCAGAGGTCCGAGACCCACAGACCTGCTGCCTGAGACTGCTTAGGAACCCACTGCCGCTCAGACCCCCAGAAATGACTCAGACGCTTATATTAAGTCTATGCTGTTTGGCCTATGGCTCAGGCACATTTCTAGCTAGCTCTTATATCTTAAATCAACCCATTTCTATTAATCTGTCAGCCACGTGGCCCGTGGCTCACCCGTGCTCCTTACATGTTTCTTCTTGGGCTTCAGCTCGGTCTGCCTGACTCTGCCCTGCTTCTCCTACTTATGCTCTGATTTCCCCTCCTACTTCTTCTATGGTGCCTGCCATGGCCCAAAACAGCTCCTTTATTTAAAGATTGAGATTCACAGCATACATAAACGCATTCCCACATCACTCTCCACTAGTCAAGACTCAGTGTCTAGAAGGGCAGGGTGCTTCACACCACACAGATAGCCAACATAGTCAAAGGCGGAGTCATAGAATATCAGTATACCTGAATTTCCACAGGTGATCTACCTGAAGAAAAAGATGGAATACTGAAGTTGAAGAAAAATTTAGCTGAGTTTACTTCCTCAACCCTTCAAAAGGAGATACCCTTTAATTTCATTCACTTGAAGACTAGAATCAAATGAAACATTAAACTATAGTCACTGGGACTAATTATCTTCAGTACATCAAGTGGCAAACACTTTGTCTAAAACAGTAACTAGAGTGATGGAAGATACAGTTAGTCATAGTTTATCAGCACTAACATATAAAAGCTGCTGTTAAAAGTTTAGGTAAGAAAGCTCCTGTTAGTCATTATATAAAAAGTGCTAATTTCTTCCTTTGGGAAGGACTTTCCTATTAGCTGACTTGGGAGGATATTTTTTATTTGTTAAAAATTTTAAAACTATATGATTTCTGAAATTTAAGATGGTAAAATAAACCTCAGGAATTGAACTGAATAATTAGTAAATATATCAATACCATAAACCTATCTGTTTTTTAAAGGTGTCGTTTTAGACTAGGTTATCTAGGTCAGCCTTGACTGAACGGAGAGTTACATTAAAAATAAAAATATTCATAGCAACTCATGCTGTTTTGTGATGTTAAATGTCAACATCTGTGAGTCTATGCTTCCAAAACTAGGTGAACGATGGCAGGGGACCCGGGATGACTGATATTGGTGAGGTAAAATGGGTACAGCTTATGAATAAAATCATAGGAGGATTCTAGAAATGTCAATCCATAGCCAGGCAACCCCTCTGAAGAGGCACCTAAGAGAATATCAAAGCAGGATGGGTACTTGGACAGAGTCTCAGACCAAGAGAGTGCAGTTTTGTATAAGGGAGTGGAGGGGTGGGAAGTTCTCTTAGTCTTTGGAGTCTGTATCGCATTCAATTTTTGTGGTTCCTAGAAACCTGCACTGAATGTAACATTGCAAAGGCATTTTTTTCTTCTAATTTCTAATAAGGTTGTCCTCCACATACCAATGTTCCAGTTAACATCCCTATAATCTGGCATATAGTAACATTTAGTAAGTCTGAGATAGTAAATGTATAGAAAGAACAGGATTTGGGAGTAATGGTCAAGTGATATGATGAGATGGTCTAGTCTGATACTTTCTTGAGGAGAGTTCCCTGTGGCCAGTAACTAATTCTCTGAGACCTGAATATCATTCCAATTTTTTTGTCTCATATGATATTTTTATTAATTGCTTAAGATTTCATACTATGTATTTTGATCATATCTACCCCACCCCACTCCAACTACTAAGTCCTCTGCACCTACCCACCCATCTCTTAACCCTTTCCTAAATTCATGCCCTTAATGTGCTCTCTCTCTCTCTCTCTCTCTCTCTCTCTCTCTCTCTCTCTCTCTCTCTCTCTCTCTCTCTCTCTCTCTCTCTCTCTCTTCACTTAGTGGGTCAAGTGTGTTGCCCATATATGCATGGTTGATTTACCAAGGGCCACACTCTTGAAGGAAAGTGATTATCCCTCCCTAAGAATCTACCAACTTTCAATGGCTCCTCAGTTGAGGGAGGGGGCTTCTGGGCCATTTCTCTCTGCCTGCTTCTCATACATGTTTTGTGAAAACCACAAGTGAGTTCAAGGATAAAGTACTCCTTCCTTGCCTGAAAGACATTGTTTCATTTATTTTTATACTCTTCAACCTCTGGCTCTTCATCTGTGATGGTCCCTTAGTCTTGGGGTGTGTGTGTGTGTGTGTGTGTGTGTGTGTGTGTGTGTGTGTGTGTGTGTGTGTGTGTGTGTGTGTGTGTGTGTGTGTGTGTGTGTGTGTGTGTGTGTATGTGTGTGTATGTATGTGTGTGTGTGTGTGTGTGTATGTGTGTGTGTGTGTGTGTGTGTGTGTGTGTGTGAGTGATATGTAACTGTTCCATTTATGGCTGAGAACAATACATGCTTATTCTCTGTACTTTGATCAGCTGTGAGGAGCTAGTTCACAACATCCTCACCAAATATGAAATTCTTACATTTTAAAATGTCTCTAGTTAAAATCCTTCATATTTATGGGGTTTTTCCCCCACTGTGGGTCTTACTAGGTTACTCTGCTAGCCTGGAACTCACCATGGAGACCAAGCTAGCTTACACTCCATAGAGATCCTCTTGCCTCTGCCTCTCAAATAAAAAATCTTAGTGTTTTAAAGCCAAATATCTAGTTGTACTAGAATCAATACAGGTTTTCTAACTCCACTTTATTGTAATATGGAGGGAGAGAGGTCTTGGTGGGTGAAAGTCGGGGGCCGCATGGCAGGTGTGAGACAGGCTATGCAGAGGTGGGTGGTGTCACTGTGGGTGGGAGATGCTGAAAGTCTTGCAAGGCAGCGCTCAGGTGAAAGCTTTGCTGTAATAATAAGTGGAGGGAGCCAAGAAATAAGGGAAATCAGGCACAGGCTGAGAGAAGGAGAAGAGAACAAGGGAAGAAAGGCAGAGCAGAGGAGAGATGTGTGTTACTGGCTAGGGAGGGGAAGAGGGCAGGAGTTTTTCCTCTTAAAGTGAGATTTACCTAGGATGGTGTTAGAACACTGTGCGGACCACGGTATTACTTGCCTATTGTCCAGGACTCTAAGAAGTGAATCTGAATGCTAACATATTTAATCTTTCATGATATTTTATAATGAAAAATTTAAATTGCATTAAAAGCCTGTAAATATACTGTAAAATTTAAATCAACTTATGTATATTTTAGTAAGTAACCATGCTTTCACTATAATCTTTAAAAAGAAATTATAATTCGTATTTTTCTCCATTAGTCAGATACAAAGGGCTATTGTGATATTTTCAAACATATACATCAATATGGTTTGTTCTTATTTATCACCCCACTGCCTTTCAGGAACAGTCCCCCACCCCTCCTATCTTTGGTTGGCCTTTCTCCTTTGGGTCTACCCAGGGTGACACATGTAAGTCTTAAATAGTTTTAGTCTTAGATTTTTAATCTGGCGGCAATAGAAGTTGACATTCCCACCAGTGGTGTATAAATTCTTTCTTCCACATCCTTGCCAGAATTTATTGTTTGTTTTCTTGGTTGGAGCTGTTCTGATTGGGGTGAAAGGGAACCTCAGTGTAGTTTTAATTTGCATTTTTGAGATCTTAAATATTTTTTCATTACTTTTTAATGGAAACCTACTGAGCATGTTGGTATTTGCCTGTAACCCCAGCAACTTGGGAGGTAGAAGCAAGTAAATCAGGTCAAGGTTGTGCTACATTACATGCTCAGTCTGAGACCATTGTGGCTATCTGAGACCCTGCCTTAAAAAAAAAAAAAAGTAGCAGTTAAGGGGGGAAAAAAAACCATGCAAGGCAGCAACTTACCATCTCTCCAGAAATCACCAGGGAATCCAATATTGTTTAAAATTTTATTTTGCCTGTGCTGAGGATTGAGCCAGGGATGTGTGCATGCTAGGCACGTGCTCTGCCACTGAGCTAAATTCCTATGTAAGTTCTGTTGGGTGAGGCTTGAGGTGAAGGCAACCCAGATGCCTTCACAGACTGCTTCAGGGGCCTCTCTCAATTCCAGTTAATGCTTTCCATGCTGTAATAATTGAGATTATTGACTAGTGTGAGGTCAAATGCAAGGACATATGCTATGAGCCTTGCTTTTTGCTTTGGTGAAATAATTTAACAAAATGTCAGTATTACAGATCACAAGTTTCTAGGTCCTCTAAAGGCGCCGGGTGGAATGTAGGTTTGTGCCTTGTGTTGCTTACTCTGCCCGTTGGTGCATTGCTGTTCACCTGGGATCCCAGAATCTAGCAGCCAGAAAGAAAAGAAACATTTTCTATTGCTAAATCCTCACAGCCTCTGTTGGGCTTCCTTGGAAGTTGTTTGATAGTATCTAGCTGACCCATTGAGACAGGGATTTAAACAAGACAGAATGCAACAAATTCAGTTCCCTTTCCAACTTTGTAACACTTTGCCACGCTGCGGTGAAGAAGGCTACAGAAACCCTGATTTTCTATGCTTCAGACCTACCTCCATGTGAGTCCCTAACGCCTGATCTGGAGTCTCTTACTCCTAGTTTCAACTTAGCATCCTTTAACATCTGTTAAAATAAGAATAATGGCAATATAAAAAAAAATTGTTTCAATTTGTTCCAACTTAACTTTCAGTTCTTGTTAATAAAAAACAATTTAATTTTATTTTTATTTGATGGGTGTCTTACCTGCACACGTTTACATGTTTGTGCACTATGAACACCTAAAGAGAATGGAGAGGGCAATAGATCCTCTGGAACTGTAGTCACAGATGGTTTTAAACGGCCATGCTGGTACTGGGGATATAGCCTGGGATCTCTGGAAAAGCAGCCAGCACTCTTAACTGCTGAGGCATCTCCCCAGCACGATTTATTACTCTTTCTTCTCATACGGTTCTTAACGTCTTAGCAAGTTAGACTTGTAAAATATGAAGCCCACTCATATCCCCAAATGTAAAGTCCACACATACCCTCATATATGACACTCACCATACCTTCCAAATATGAAATCTACTAATACCTCCAAATATGAAGCCCTCTCATGACTCCTGAATAAAAAACAGCAAACCTTTTTCTTGTCCTAAGTGAGAAGGCTCTAGCATCAGAGAGAAGTGATACAGGACTCTCCCCATCCCTGCCTTCCTTCTTTTTTGCCCCCCCCCCCCAACTTCTTTTTGAGATAGGCTCTCAGATGACCAGGCTGGGCCAAAAATCTCTTTTTTGCCATGACTAACTTTTGCCATCTCCTGCCCTTCCTTCCCAAGTTCCAGGATTTTAGGTATGTACCATGTGCTCTATCCTGTTTTCTTCAGAATATTCTAAGAACTTTTCTTAGCACTATTGCAGCTGCTGACTCTCTTCTAAGCATGATTTGGCCAGATGAGTTCTAACAGAGGTGGAAATCTGTGTGACTGGTGTTACCATCAAGCAGTAGAGTGGTTCACATGCCCCTTACACTTCATACCTACTCTCCAGCCTGGGCAGTTGCTGTTCTGCTTTCTGTCACTTTGGAACAGTGTGTCTTGTGTCTGGCTTATTTTGTTCAGCATATTTTGGGATCTCCTCTGAAGACTTACTGCACGTGTCACTGATTTGTTCTGTTTTATTATTGAGTATCATTGCATTGCATGATACTGCCAGTTCTCCTATGGATGAATACTTGGGTTGTTCTTGCTTTGGTTCATGATGAAGAAAGTAGTTATAAGCATTTATGCACAAGTCTTTTCTGGGAAGGCATATATATGTATTAGTTCCTCTTCAGATAATAGCTAGTGGTGGCTATGTATGAATCAACTTTCCAGTGAGGACTTACCAAGAACATAAAGCTAGAATGTGGTAGAAATGTGGTTTATATATGTGTGGATGAACTCCAACTGATTGGATTTAATTTTGTTTCTATAACTCAAAATGCCCAAAGTTTCTTGAGTGTCAACCTCTGTTCTTGAAAATAGACCAATAGTCTGGGATCCGAGCAGATGTCACATAGCCACTTCTCCTTGATACCCATATTTCTCATGTAAGCACTTAGCAGTAGCTGCCTTAAGGAACATGCTGCTGCTCCAACTTTTCACATGGCATTTTCTTCCTTAGCAATATTGTCTTCAACTTGTACTTAGTGGGGCCACATAGGTCATTTTGGATACAGATTATCAGCTTGATCATCAATACTGTGCTACTTTACTTTCCATGGATATGATCAGGAAGAAAACACTAGATTCGAGTTCCCCTCGGTGAAGAATCTCTCTTCTTTCTCACCTGGGACTGGGCACTTGGTAAGTATATGAAGCAGAATGATTATGAAGAGTATGCCCTCAGCAAGCTATAGAACAATTGGAATGATATTGCCCTAGCGTGGTGATGGAATGAAGATTTCCTAGTATAGTTTTCATTTATTCTTTTAATGCTCCAGATATAACTACTTGCCCCTGTGTGGCTTCTCCATTCCTTTACTGTAGCTATTACATACATGGAAACTGAAAGCACTTGAGATTCCCTGACTTCCAGTAACATAAATGTAAGATTTCATCCATACAAGCAGGAGAGAGAACTTGTTTCACATGACAATCAGCCCCCAGCTCCTCCAACACCCCCCACCCCCGCCAAGAGCCCTTTGTTCTGTGCTGTTCCCTTATGGAATAGAAGCAGCTTGGCTAGTGTATGAAGTGATGGTGCCAAGCCACAGTATGAGGAATAACCTTGTGGCATTTTACAAACAGATTTCCTGGATCTACTCACAGTGATGTAGAGCTGACTGATCTGTGATGGAGTAGACCAGCTGTAGACAGCTGCATGTTAGGTATCTTCAGATTTGATGCAGTTTCTCAGGGAACTGAACTTTGGGAAGAACAATGAACGCGTGACATTCTTTCTGTAAGCAGAGCTCACTGGCAGCCCATGAAGGTGGCTGACAAGAAGCTTGTTGAAGATGCTTGGATTTTGCGGCTGAGCCTCCTGGCTGGCAGCCATTTATCTACAGCCACACCTGGCTCTCACAGTATCCCACAGGAGGTGAATGTGACAGGTTAATGTGTTATTTATAACACGTCATTCTTGCCTCCTGCAGCATGTCACTCCTCACATTTCTGTACCAAATGCTCTGTAGCTCTTATAAGAAAGAACTTCCAATTGGATTGTGTTATTACCTTTATTGTTTGGTGTTTTTGTCTTTTATTTTCTTCCTGTGTTCCAAAGTGAACAGCCAGCTGACTTCTCATCTCCCTGACTGCACAAGCTTGTTCTAAGAATTAAATGAACAAACATGTGTTATAGTATTTTGAAGAGAGCCTAGCATACAGTAATTACTCAGTAAATTTTAATCATCATCACCATCATCATCTCACAAATATAAACCTGCACATTTGTACAAATAAGCACATATGTCTAATCTTCTGTCCAAATGCCTTAAGTGGCTCCCCAATGTCCTATGTAATAAGATCTAAACAATAGCCCAGCATTTGCAGCAGTGATGTGGGAATGTCTTTCTGTGTGCTGTATATATCAATCTTTAAATAAAGGACTGTTTTGGCCATGGCAGGCACCATAGAAGAAGTAGTTGGGGAATCAGAATGGTTAGGAGAAGGAGGATGGAGTCAGATCAGATCCAGCCAGCAGCCCAAAGGAGCAACATGTAAGGAACACAGGTGAGCTACGGGCCACATGGCAGACAGATTAATGGAAATGGATTGAGGTAAGATGAGACAGCAAGCTATCAAGGTGCCTAAGACATAGGCCAAACAGCATGAACTTAATATATGTCTGAGTCATTTTGGGGGACAAAGTAGCAGCAGGTGGCTAAGCGGTCTCCGGCTGCAGGCTTGTGGCTCACCTGTGTTCCTTACATGTTTCTTCTCTGGCAAGCAGGCTCAATCTGTCTCTGACTCCACCCTTCTTTTCCTACCTATTCTGATTACCCACCTACTTCTATAGTGCTCACCAAGGGCCAAAATAGCTCTTTTATTTAAAGATTGATATTCACAGCATACAAAAAGACATTCCCACATCACCATAGAATTCCTGGGATGTGGCAGGAGTTTATGTGGATCTTTAGATTCGTGTCTGTGTTAAGAGCAAGTATGTTCAAAACAGTGTGCAATAACAATTACCATGATTGCTGAAGGTTCAAATCAAGTGCTGCTTGTGAAAAATATTGCCAACACTAAAAGACATTCTTTTCAGCTGCAGCAGAGAGTGGCAAGAAAAGGCATTTGGATAGCTTCCTTCTTAGGCCAGTACTTGTCTTTTTTCTTAGTTTGAGAATGAACACCAGTTAGTAACAGGGAGTCAAGAGCTCATATTTCTCGGTGTAGACAAATTTTATTCCTTTGAATCAAGGGGCAGTCATAAACATCACCAGGTTTGGGAATAAATCTTTAAGATATAAAAAGTAAGGTACTTATGACAAAGGAGGGTCGAGTTAAGTTGGAGGGAAGGCATATGGGCTTCACTGATTAAAAATTAAAGTAGATTGTAAAGACTTTTGAATAGTGAGTTCAACAGTTCCAGGCAAGATTATGAATACAGTAGTGTGAACATTAGCAAAACATTGGGGAAACCAGGAGTCAGCTTAACTTCAGCAAAAATGAAAGCTGTGTAGCTTTCCTGTCACCAGAAAATCTCAACAAGCGTGGTTGCCTAAGGAAGATGACAATACCAATTGACATACCAAGCTAGATGGGGGGATTCTCACAGGGCTTCACTCCTAGAAGAGTTACAGACAATTGATGATGATGGTGGTGATGATAATGATGATGATGTGTATATGTATGTGTAACAATTATAATTAAATAACAAGATGGCATGAATTTGAGAATGAGTGGGAGGAACAGAGGAGGAACTGGAGGAGAAAAAAGTAGAGAATGATGTAAATATAGTACTCATTTATAACTACTAAGAAAAAATAAATTTAGCAAACAAAACACCAAAGTCATTTCACCTACTGTTCAACAGAGTAATGGTAGCTAACAATGGTGTATTGTGTATTTAAATTTTTCTAAGAGGCTATATCTTTCATGAAATATTCTTGCTATAAGATGAATTAATAATGATACAAATAGTAATATAAGAAGCAGAAGGAAATTTTGGATATGTCTATGGCCTTGGCAGTGAGTAGTATTATTGGTATATAATTCGTTCAAATTCATTAACTTGCATACATTAAATATACAAAGATTTTTCACATGCTAGCTATAACTCCATGAAATGGTTTTTTAAAATGTTATTTCAGAACAGTTTTGGTGGAGAATATTTGATCACACTGTGAACCCCGAGTTTGCATTAATTAAATAAAATTAACCTTGGGTCATGAGGCTGCATTAGCAACTAGTTGACAGAAAGTAATTACAGAGCATTAGAGGGCATCCAGGGGAGACAGAATGTCATAGGAAGTAGTAGGGTGGAGTTTGGAGTGGAGCATCCTTTGCTGATTTGGTGAAGCTGAAGCAAGGTTCCTTCAAGGATGCCAGCAGGAGAGAAAGTCAGCTAGTTGCTAGTCAGCCTCTCTGAGCTTACATGTTTTAACCCCAGCCTTTGAATCTCTAGTCTTATTTGTAATTAGAATGATAGAGATTTAGTTACAGCTACTTTTAATGGCTGGCTGCGACAGGGACAGTGCCTGTGGGAGCAGAATTCTCACCAGCCTAGACTGCTGCTAGAGGAGCAGGCCAGTAACTGGGGAGTTGCAATTGATGGCTTGAGATAGCAGTAGATTAAAGTGCAGCTACTGTTCCAAAGTTAAAACAATATAGTTGGTTTTTATTAATTTGTCAGCATTATTTAGCTGGAATATTAAAACTGTTTTACATGTGTATCTGCAAGTCAAAAGACAATTCACGTTTATCTTGAAAGCATTATGAACCAAACTTTAAAATGTGGCCTAATGATCTCAGAACTGTGCTCAGTCATCAATGCCTATAAGTAAGACACTAACTCCTTATTAACAACCACACAGACTGCACATGAGCAGAGATTTGGTCAGCTGACCACTGTCCTCAAGCTTATTCATAGTAGATGATTGCCGATGAGTCCATGAATTACAAACTTTGACAGCTGTATATTGAATTTCTACTCTTTGTGATATTAGACAGCCCACCTTATGGTCATTTGTTCTTTGTCATTTACATTCAACAATATTATCACTGAATTAGGTTAATTTGAAAAACATATTCACAAAATTTTCAAGAGTAGCTAATATATCAATTGGTTAAGTGAAAGTATAAAAATAGACACAGTGGACCGCATCTAAGAAGATGGATGTTAGTAGGAATAACCATGGGGCACAGAGCTTGCTTTTAAAGAACAGGAGAGCCAGCAGCAGTGCTACCTGTGAACAAGACTGAAAGATTTTTTAAATGACAGAAAACTCAATATGAGTTAACAGGATGGTGTGCCTGCCAGAGAGTCAATGAGAACCTCAGCTACACTGTGATAAAGACATATAGAAGGAGAAGCCTACTATGTAACTGACTTAGGGTACAATGTGAAGACTTTGTACCAGATGGAACCATAAGACCCATGGGAGTGTGGAGCTTGAAGACTTGTCAGATGGCTTTAACTATTCATAATGCAAGTGAATTTTGCTTCAGATAAGAATCTTGCTCTGCAGAGCCAAGTGGGGAGCAAATGAAACCAATCAATATAAAGTGAGTGAGATGGATTTGAGCCCGATTAGCGAAAGGCTTTCTAAAATCTAGGATGGAGTGGGATATTACAGAGGAAATAAGTACCCCATCTCTGTATGGATGCAAGGATGGCTTGGTGACACTGAGTGAGTCTGTTATCAGTGTAACCAGTCTAGAATTACATCTGGCATTGTATTCATTCACTTATTTAATGTTACTAAAGGCACAACTGATGATTTCGGGAACTATGAAAACTGAATAAAAAAATACTATTTTAATTTCTGAAATAAATTACTCTCAGTAGCCAGAGGCTATGATAATGCCTGGTGGCTATGTCATTAAGTCAGAAACAGTGACGTTTATTACCAGATGTTAAATGCTGTCACATTACATTTATGAAAATTACATCCAGGTAGTATGAAAGAAATGAACAATTCCCTCAAAGACCTCAGATCTATTCTCTACTATTACCCTCTTCTTTTCTCTACCTCCTCACTTTTTTATGCCCAGATAAGTTCTCACTGAAGTATCATCATCATCATCATCACTTTTTATTTTATCAAATTCTCACTGTGTAGGCTGTGTCGCCTAGATTCACTATGTAGACCATACTGACCTTGAACGTACCAAGATTCATCTGCCTCTTCCTTCCTAAGTGTGGACATGCAGCACCATGTCTGGCAGTTTCCTGGATATTCTCTTGTTTTTATCGAGTTGGCTAGGTATACATGATGGGTAAGTTAGACTGAATTAATGTAAGCATCAGCAAGGGTGCATGTACACACCAACTTCACAGAGGACAAAAGATAGAACCCAAGCAAGAATCCTGTACAGGCTTTGGCTAGGTGAGGACAATTTAAAAACAACACTAAGTGCCTGGACACTAGATTTTCTTAAAAATTAGTTATTTGGAAGTTATACCCTGATTTTGAAACCTAGGAAAATAGTAGTGTCCACTCTGATATACAAATGTAATAATAGAGGTGACACCTTCTGTGCTGTTTCCATCTCTCTGGATAAATGTCAGTGATGGTGTCAACTGAGGTGCATCACATTCTTCTCAGCTCACAAATCCTCTGTATTACAGGAACTTTTCAGGTTTGCAGTTCACCCTTGTTCCTTCTATGGTCTAATCCCTCCCCCACCCCTTATAAAAATTAGCCTAACTGCCAGTTCACAGAGAAACAATAGGACTTGGAACGAGGAAGAGATAAAGCCCTATTGAGTTTGAATTGCCAAAGCTCATCCAAACTTGGTATTAGGACTTGATTCCAAGTCCTATGTGGGTTTTGCATTTTGAGAGCATTTTGTTTCTGCCACCAGAGCATTCCTCTGTCTCAAGGCCTATCTCAGGACTTTACTGCTCTTAGTATCTGCAGTTTGCTGGCCTGTTGAGAACATGGGTTCAGCATTCAGTCCTCCCACGCTGACTTATGTATCCCACATTCAATGTTGGATTTTCTTTTGGGATCTTCCCAAGGTCACTCTGAGGCCACAGGAAGGTGGTGAGATGGATGGGTAGATCTCCTGGGTTCTCATTAGCAAAATTTCATTTGATGGTGATGTTCAACACAAAGGAGCTGAGGAGACAGCTCAGACAAAGTAGGTTCTGCACAAGCATAAGGACCTCAATTTGACCCTCAAATTCACGTTTTAAAAGTAAACAAAAACTCAGCTGTGATGGTGTACATTTGAAATTCTACCTTTGGAGAGGAAGATATATGGGTCTAAATGACTTACTACTGAGCTATTCTAGGCTGCTGCTAGGTAAGTTCCAAGGCAGTGAGAGACAATGTATCAAAAGCAAAGCACCTAATGAATAGCGCCCAGTTACCTTCAGGCCTCCACACCCGAATGCATGCATGCACGCACGCACGCACGCACGCACGCACGCACGCACGCACGCAATAGCACTGTGTTGGGTAAGGTAGAATGCTCTAGGACTTCAATGAGCATTCATTCTTCTGGTAAACTTTTTGGAGCACCAGGGAACCTCTTTACACACTATCACCAGAACCTCCTTTATTCTTGTCTACAAAGCCAGAAATGGAAGAAACCACTTCTACTGTGCGGGGTCTAGTGTTCGGAGGTCTGTGAAACAAGCCTCCAGGTCCCCACAGTAAAGTCTGGAAGATAAGAAGGTGTTGAATCACCCTCTGAACTCCAGGGTGTTTTGTCATCCTCAGGGACTCTTCTCAAGATGTGGGAGAGGCCCTGCACTCTATTACCCAGATTACCAGAAAAGCTTGGCTTGTCTGCTCAGGTACAATGTGAACTGCTGAAGGCCAGGTTAACATATTTGAACCATATAATGCTACTTGATATTGACAATGCCTCAGCAACCCTCCTATTTTCAGAAACAGAAACTGAATCAACAGAGTGTTACGTCACTTGCTGAGTCACACGCTTGGAAGGTATCATAGCCAGAGAGGCTAACTTGAGGACTAGGTCCTGACCCACAGTGCTCTGTTGTTCCAGGATAGCCCTTGCTAGCTACTTCAAACACTTGTATTCCCTGCTCTGTGTCTGTTCAGTTTCTAGTCCTCAGGTGGCCACGGTCCTCTTTTAGTTCCTTAAGAATACAAAAGTGACCTCTCATACTTCCTCCATCATGATGCTAATCTTTCTCCTTAAATCCAGAATAATCTTTATAACCCCATGCTCCAGGAGTAACTTTATCGAAGGTTCCTGTCTTACCTTGTGGAACTCATCTTTCCCCATCAATATATCCCCCTGTCCTTCATTATCTATCACATCTGTGTATCATTTATAATAATTTATCCTTCTTCTAATTTATTGTCTCTTGCTCAATTCCTCTCATTCTCAAGTCTTTCCCTGCCCTGTTTTTTGTTTGTTTGTTTTTTGTTTTGTTTTTGTTAGCTCTGGATCCACAGCATCTCTAACACAGCTTGAACTGAACTTTTTTTTTTGAATGTATAAATAAATAAATGAATAGATGTTTGTTTGTACCTTTCCCTCAGTAGCTGCCACATCATGCCTTATGTTTTAGCTTTTTGCAGAATGTTTCTCTGAAAGATTTGATTATAAACCTTGTGGAATCTAAGTTTATACCATAGACAGCATTTTATTCATCATAAGATTCATATTTTATTACGTCAATATTAAATACATTTTTATTTCAAATAAATATTAGACACGCATCCACTATGCAAATCAAAATATCCGTGACAGAATTAGAACTAAAAACCTATTAGATCTGTATGATTTTTCATAAGTCATATCTATTACCTACATTCGGACATTCCTCGCCCTGTTATATTTAGCCTTTCTTCTCTTTCCTTCACATTATACTATTTCCAATTGTACATTTGTTTATATAAACATGTAGAATCTGCTATAAGCCAGAACATGTGCAATTTTTTTCTGAGATTGTTTTTTGTACGTTCATTTTACCTTTTTTTTTATTTAGAAAAAGTCTTTTAAATCCATGTATCCCCTTGCTCCCCCTCCCTTCCCTCCTCCCAATCCCTCCCAGTTAGTCTTCATCCTCCCCCAACCCTTTCTCCCATCTCCTCCCCCAAAAGGGCAAGAGGTCCCAAGGTGGGTCAGCTCAGCATGGCACATCCACTCTAGGCAAGTCCAATTTCCTCATCCCAATATCAAGACTGGGTTAGATGTTCTTCTGCAGGGAATGGGCTCCAAGGTACCAACCCATGCACAGGAACACAGTCTGATCCCACCTCTCAAGGCTCCGCATACTGCTCATGCCAATCGACAGTTGTCTACTCTTGAAGGGTCTAGCTCCTTTTCTCTATGGGTCCCCAGTGGCTGTTCTTGATTCAGTGAGCTCCTCGGAGCTCCAGCCAGCCATCACGGTAGGAATTTTCCTCATAATCCCTATCCTCTTGCTCATACAGACTTTCCTCCCCTGCTTTCAGCAGGACCAGGAGCTCAGCCCAATCTCAGCCACAATGCCTCTGTAACCCTCCTATTTTCAGAAACGGAAACTGAATCAACAGAGTGTTACGTCATTTGCTGAGTCACATGCTTGGAAGGTATCATAGCCAGACAGGCTAACTTGAGGACTAGGTCCTGACCCACTGTGCTCTGTTGCTCCAGGATAGCCCTTGCTAGCTACTTCAAACACTTAAGTGTATTCGCTGCTCTGTGTCTGTTCAGTTCTAGTGGAGGATCTCTGCCTCCACCTCTATTCATTGTTGGATGTAGGTTCTGTGATGACACTTAGGGTGGTTATTCATTTGATTCTAGGAGAAGTCCTGTCTAGGCACCCCCTCTACTATTTGTTGGAGACCTAGCCAGGGACAGCCAGTGAGTTCTTGGAGGTTTCTTTAGCACCCAGTCTCTCTCCAACCCCACATTGGTTTCCTCTATCGAGATATCCATCTCTTTTTTTCTCCCTCTTAGTTGCTCCTCTCACTCAACCATCTCCTCTCATGATTTGTTTCCAGCTCTTCTTGGTTGCAACCCATTATTATCCCAATTTGCTAAAGTGATCTTCTCTATTTTTTTCTTCCTAGGGGAATCCCTGGATGTCTCTCTTAAGTTTCTTCTGATCCTAAGCTGTTCAGGGGTTGTAGTTGTTAATCCATTCTTCAGTTGAGGGGCATCTAGGTTGTTTCCAGGTTCTTTCTATTATGAATAATACTACTATCAACATAGTTAAGCTAGTGCCTTTGGGGTAAGAATGTGCATCTTTTGGGTATATGCCCAATAGTGGTATTGCTGGGTCATTGGGGAGATTGATTCCCAGTTTTCTGAGGAACTGCCATACTGCAGAGTGGCTGCACAAGCTTAGACTCCAACCAACAATGGAGGAGTGTTCCTCTTGCTCCACATTCTGTCCAGCATAGGCTGTCATCTGGGTTTTTGATCTTAGCTGCTCTGACAGGTGTAAGGTGATATCTCAAAGTTGTTTTGATTTGCATTTCTCTAATGGCTAAGGATGGTGGGCAATTTTTAAATGCCTTTCAGCCATTTGTACTTCTTCTGATGAGAATTCCCTTTGTAATTCTGAACCCCAGTTTTTAATTGGATTATTTAGGTTTTGTAGCTCTAGTTTCTTGAGTTCTATATATATTTCAAAGATTGGTCCTCTGTCACATGTAGGGTTAATGAAGATCTTTTCCCATTGTGAAGGCTGTCATTTTGTCTTATTGACTGTGTCCTTTGCCTTACAGAAGCTTCCTCATTTCAGGAGGTCCCACTTATTGATTGTTGTTCTTAGTGTCTGTGCTACTGGTGCTATATTTAGGAAGTTGTCACCTGTGTCAACATCTTGGAGGGTATTTCTCACTTTTCTATCAAGTTCAGTGTGGCTGGGTTCATGCTGAGGCCTTTGATCCACTTGGATTTGACTTTTGTGCAGGGTGATAGGTTTGGATCTATTTGCATTCTTCTACATTCTGCCATCCAGTTATTCCAACACCATTTGTTGAAAATACTATCTTTTTTCCATTGAATATTTTTGGCCTCTGCCAAAAATCAGGTGTTCATAGGTGTGTGGGTTCAGGTTGGGGTCTTTGATTTGATTCCATTGATCCAAAAGTCTGTTTTTATGCCAGTACCAGGCTGTTTTTATTACTGTAGCTTTATAATAGATCTTGAAGTCAGGGATGGTGATTTCTCCTAAAGTTCTTTTATTGAGCAGGATTGTTTTGGCAATCCTGGGTTTCCTGTTATTCCATATGAAGTTGAGTATTGTTCTTTCAAGGTTTGCAAAGAATTGTGTTGAGATTTTGATGGGGATTGCATTGAATCCGTAGATTGCTTTTGGTAAAATTGCCATTTTTACTATATTGATCCTACCTATGCAGAAGCTAACATGCTTGTTGCTGAGAGAGTATGCTCCAGTATATGCTTGCTCTCTGGAATTGAAGGGGCCTCATGAACTTTAAACCATCATACTGCCACTTATTTAAATGTTACTGTGTTGCTAACAAGTGTTTGAAAATGAGTCTCTTTTCTCCTGTAGGAGCCTTGATACCATGGCAACCACATTGGTTTGATTTTGTAAGCATATCTCAGAACTGAAGGCTTTTCCTTCTACCTGCTGCTATAACAACCAAGAGCCTGGCCATTTCCCTCCAAATGGCTATTGTTCCATCTGAACAGAATTAAGGAGGTATAGTCCTTCATTCCATGCTCTTTAACATTTTTTTTTAACCTTTACTGCCTACCCCCACCTCACTCAAATCTTGATAGGTTATTTTGAGGTCTGAAATCATGATGTTATCTACTTAGCTTTGTTACTCCCTCCTATGGGTTCAGATCTCTGAAGTCCAGAAGGCCAGGACCAGACATGCTGACCAGACACTGTAGCAGGTTGTACTATTTACATACACAGCATCTTATTCTGCCGTGGCCGGTCACCAAAACGCTGATTCTGGTTATTGCTCTCATCCTTAATGCAAGTGATCACTCTGGGAAGTGGCCTCATGGAAAATGAATTTATTGGACATGGAATATGTTCCTGAGTTTTCATTTTACAGTTAGGTATTTTATGAGAAATGTCATGCCACAATGCAGGCAGCTCTGATGGAAGAAGAACAAGGCTGTGAGCCAAGCTGGATAATGTCAAACACGGCATCTAAAGAACTAAAACAGGACCAAAGCCAGCATCAAAGCAGAGGCAGCTTTACAACAACATTGGCCAAATGGGAAAGACAGACATAAGATCCTGAAAGTAAAGATAACTTGTAGCTATGGCAGGTGCTGTTAGAGACAGGGGCTTTTCCATAGACTCTTTATTTTGGGGTGACAAAGATCCTCCAACATGGATATTATAAGTTAATAATTTTGGCCTGTTTTTTTCTCCTGACTGACCCCCAGGTTCAAGATGAGTTATTGGTATGTAGATGGTTGGAAGAAAACGTTTGGTGAATGAATAGGTACAGGAAAGAGATTTTTTAAATTTATTGTATTTTTGGTAGCATATTTAACAAAAGCATTCATGGCAGCACCTTGCAGGGGAATCCTGTCCATCATTCCCCCCCCCCCCCACTCTGGGAACCAATGACTGATTTCCACCTGGATAACACGAAGCCGGAAGAACTCTAACTTCCAAGCTCTCCCTCACAAAATGCAAAGCCTGGATTCTAGACTACTGCTGACTTCAGTGCCTCCTGTCAGATACACTTTTCAAACAAATGAGCTGAGCCAGCAATGATGGCCAGCACTGCTGGAACTCTCGGGCATTGTCCAGTTTAACATTCAGTTAGGATCCCAAGGCCCAGAGGACTTCATTCTAAGCTACTTACAACAGGGCATTACTTTCATGAGCTGGTCTGTAAATGATGCCTTTGGAACATTATACTTCTTGGTACTCACCATGTATAAACCAAGCACTGTACTAGCTGCTCTGCATAAGTCATTTGATCCTTACAGCACTACGGTCAAAAAAGATACTATCACTCTTCCCAACTTGGAGATGAAACTTTAGCTTTGGTAGTGTCACTACTTGGTCCATGAAACTTTAATTCCTCATGTCCAGTCTCTATGCCTAGGCATTAGAATTTTTAATTTAGTGCACAATATTAGACATCCTGGTATTGTTCATTGGTTCATGTGTTTTCATGGGAGTCTTTTTGTGGAGTATTGACTGAACACCTTCCCAGGCTTCTTGGTTCCTGTTCCCATTTCTACTATCAGTGAACTCAGTGAGTGCTCAGTTCATTTTGAGTTAGTTACCTGGTAATTATACAGACAGCCTTTTTGTTGTAGAACTTGGTTCTCCTAGCAATATGGCTACCATCTTTATTCATCAAATCAATCAGGAGGGGATCTGTGAACTATGGATATTCTCTCATAGAAGAATGGAAAGGGAGTGATCGTTGTAACCTCACCTGAGTATCCAGTCATTCCTCCGGCCATTTGTCTGCAGTTATTCCCTAACTGCCCACATGTCCTCATGTCTGGGAGGTGGCAGAGTGTATAGGCTATTGGGTTCCATCTACAGAAAGAGAATTCCATCATTTGCGCTTGATATAGACTTGGTGGTGCAATGTCTTTGGGTTCAAACTTATACTCCTGCCAGTAACCTTTTACCTGTGCCTGCAAGTAAGCCTAACAAATTGGTTGGTTCCCCAGGGCAATCTTGGTAGAACAAAACTTAATAGAACTTGGCTAGTTATTGGGAACCTTATGAAGAGGGTGTAGATGTTGTTTATGCTTCCCCAGTGGCTTCCAAATCCAAGGAATTATCCCAACACCCTTATTTTTACTTGAATTTACCAAAAAGCATCTTCATGTGCTTGACCTTGACCAGAGAATCTCAGCATCTGCTTCTCTTTTAAGACTATATCTCCATGTGTGACAGCTAGAGATTTTTTTATTGCTACTTTCCTTTTTTAAAAACATGACTATAAATACACAAAGGGAAAAAATGATAATGTGATAGATTTATTTCTATTTAACCTACCAAGTCACACAGTATTGTGAACTAGATTTCTCCATTTGTAAAATGGGGTAAAAGCTATTTCAAAGGGTTATTGCAAGGTTTATATGCAGTAATATATGTGTGTATGTCATGTGTGTATACATATATATATATATATATACACATATATATGTATATATATGGTCTGACATGGTAAATTATAAACCCATGTTTAAGAAAAACCAGAAGTGGCAGGTGATGATACATGGATTCTTATGTATTTATTTGCAATTTCCAGGAGGTGACTTAACTTTCATATTCTTGTTATTTTAAACTGCATATAATATTAGAAAAAGGCATCAAAATACTTTGCTTACTCAAGGTAAACAGTAGTCAAATTTGAATGCTTTCAAATTGTCCTGCAGTGATTGACTTGAGAGCTATGGGAGGTGAGACTTACTTATGTTCATTTAGCTCCATGGAGAATGAGGCAGGCAGAGTAGAGTTCTTTATATATATGCATTTTAAAAACTGCCATTTTTATCTATGTATGCCCCTGCTCCCCCTCCGTTCCCTTCTCCCAATCTCTCCCAGTCAGCCTTCAGCCTTACTCCTCCCCATTCACCCATCCCCCTCCTCCAAAAGGGCAAGAAGTCCCAAGGTAGGTCAGCTCAGCATGTACATCCACTCCAGGCAAGTCCAATTTACTCATCCCAAAGTCTTGACTTCAAAACAATACAGCTCATCCCTGTGATCTTTGGACAGTATGTTAGCAGTGATGAGCCTACTTTAGAGCAGCCCTAGTAAATTAATTTACAAGAAGTTTCAATGGCATATGAGGCTGAAAATGTATCATTTCCTTAAATAATAGGCAAGAGTTCTGACACTACAACCTTTGAAGTACACAGTCCATGTCTCAGGGGATGGAGCCAAAAAACATTTCAGAGCAAGGAATGTGTCTGATTCTGACTCTGAACACCAAGTGTGCAAGATCTGACTCATGCCCCTTCCTAGTGGCTGCCAAAATTTATAGCTTTTGTACAAACACAAATGATGAACAAAATAGAAAGTAATATTTTTTTTCCAATGTACCATGGTAGGAATAAAGAGTCAAAGAACCATAATGAGCAACTGAGACGCACAGGTTTTGGTGAGTTGTTGAGTCTATAGAAAACTCACAAAATTTTCTAAGCCCCAGTCTCTTTAGAATAAAATGGGGGCATACCTACAATAAGGGACAGCACCAAAATTTTAAGTTATATATAATATGTATAATATATTATATATGTACACTACATATACATATATAAAATATGACTTAGAATTCTGCTTTTGGTGTAGGGTTAAAATGTACATGGTAATTACTGGTATTGCTGCTGCTAAGTTTTCAGTAGTTAAGGGAGAAGAGAGGAGATGATTCTTCTAGTAAGGCTGGAGCAGGTTTATCCTAAGAGATGGTGAGAGACTGGAGAAAACTCTAAGAATCTCTCTCTCTCTCTCTCTCTCTCTCTCTCTCTCTCTCTCTCTCTCTCTCTCACACACACACACACACACACACACACACACACACACACCCCTCCACATAATTTGGATGTAGAACATGGAAACATGGAAAAGTTCTTTTGTCCCCTTCATGCCTTGAAGGAAATTCACTCTAATTTTCAACAGTGAAGTTTTATCTGTTTGAGCACTTTATACAGACATATCTTGTAGATTTCTGTGCATTGGGATTCTTTTATTCAGGCTGAGGTTTTGAAACCTTTTGCATTTAATTATTTTGTGGGTGCAGGGGTGTGCACATGCTATGACGCATGTATGTAAATCTCAAAGGACAACTTGCAGGTGTCTGTTCTCTTCTTCCATCATGTGGGCTCCAAGTTGTCATGCTTGACGGCAATGTCCTTTACCTGCTGGACCATCTCACCAGCCTAGGCACCTGCTTCTCAGATCATCCATCATATTGGTTGTTAATTTCTTATTTCTTCCTAATGTTGAGTACTATTTTTACATGGTATTTATCTGTTCTCCTTTGATAGATGTTTGGGTTTCCAGTTTCTGACTGCCATGAATAGGGATCCTCTAGACATTCATCAGTAAATCATGTGGGTGTGCTTCGTTTCTCATAGCATGGCCTTCAAAAAGTATCCTAAATTGAGGCATGAGAGAAGGCCTTTGTATCTATAATTTGACCAGTTACTTAATGCGATCTATCTTGAGTAAAGCAAATGTCCTTTTTTTTTTAAGAGAAAAAAGTCTGGAGACAGACTCAGCAGTATGACACCACAGCCATTACATGCAGATAGGGTAATGAGGGTCTCTTCTAAAGCAGACCTGGTGGAACATCACATATTCTACTAAGGCTATTTTCCTAGATTATGCTTTTGCCCATGTTTTCATTTATGTTCGTGTCCTGTCTCAAATTTATTATTGTGAATTAAGTGAGTTAGCTATGAAAGTTCATTTTGTGCATAAAGATCCTCATTTGCAGCAGCACCAGTTATTGAAAGACTTGCCTTTCCCTATTGAATTCCTGGGAACTTTTGTTGAAAATCAATTTACCACATATGTGTGGACCTATTTTTGGCTCTATTCTATTTCATTGATCTATTTATCCTCACATGAAGCAGTTTTGAACAAAATCTGGCAGAAACAATATAACCCCTTGTGGTTGGGAAGGTAATTTCTCAGCTTAAGGAATAGAGGAAAGTAGCATATAGCTAGCCTGTGGTTCATTTTAGAGGCACACAATACAATAATGGCACCTAATATTTAAACCTGAGGTGAACTGGGTTATATATGCTCAGAATTAGTAAAGCCACCCCTGAAATCTCAGTGGTTTACCCAAATAGATGTTTACTAAGTAGTTAATTATACTTAATATGATGTGTTCTCTTAGCAATGACTCAGATACCCTAGCTGGTTCCATTTTATATGCATGCCATCTCGATCTGAGCATGAGAAAGAAGCATAAGAACATGTTGAAGTGTCTGCCCAGGACATGCCCATCTTAACGTCCATTACTAGTCACTTGTCCCATCACATAACTCAGGACTGAAGAATATAAGTCTTCAAGAAAACTGAGTGTTGTCCCTGCCTCAGGAAGAATCAGAACAGGAGCAGTTAGCATTCAACTATTTTAGCATGGTAGAGTTGAAGCCCAGTATTAGGTGTGTGTGCTCTAATGCCCAATTGTCATAGGTTTGAATATTATTCCTTCTTCCCACAAGGGTGACCTTGAGCATGCACATCTTTATTTTTGTATGCAATGGAGAATAATGTTTATCTTAAGTAGTTTATCTTAAGTAGTTGAGAGAACTAAATTGGAGAAAATGTAGCCTTTAAGATAATGCTTGCCATAGCAGAGTAGCAGAAGTACCTGATGTTGCTGTTACTCATGGAAAATTCTGTAGGCATTGATGTGAGGGAGCCAGTCAGGCAAGACTTCCCTCCACTCTAGTTGGAACCTTTTCTTCAGCCTCTTAATACTTGGAAGGGAACGGAACCTTAGAATTAAACAACTCATTCTCCTGGTTGCCTGTCTCTGAGCTCACACTGCTTTGAACTGTCATTTTTCTTGGGAGATGCACTGACAGGTGATCAGAGTCCTTACACTGGAGAAACAGTTCCCCAGGCCTTAGCATTTAGGGTTGGAGGAATTCTGAGGGTGTTCTCTTCATCTTTGGCAGAGGCTAATATGGATAGTGATAAGCTGCTTTCCAGTAACATCTAACATGAAACAGGTTAGTTAAATCAGAACTCAAGGGCAGAGGGAATCTAATATTTCCTTATGGAATCAAGCAAAAAGAAGCCTGGGTATTTCATTCATTATTAATAGGGCCAGAAAGAATATTACATTCTATTCTAATATTACATATAATCAAGTTCAAATCTATGTCAGATACTAAAAAGTTCTCTTCCTTGTTATAATCACTGGAAATTCACTGAAAGTCACTTCACATCTCTGGTGTCTACCTGTCCATGCTCACAAAAAAAAAAAAAAAGTACATCAAGAGAAATTTCTCAGAAACAGTTAGGATACAGTTAGGATACTGCCTTGTAATTAAATGCATCGGAAAACTCAGTTTTCAAGAATTTGAGAGTTTGTATGTGTGATGCTGAGAAATAAACCTGAAAGTGACCCTTAGCTATTAGTGACTAGTCATGTGGGTGGTCTTCTTTATACTATAGGAAGAATGGGAATGCAGGCAGAATGAGACTGGGCATTACAATGCTTAATGCTCGGGTTTAACATATGAGGGAGAGAAGCTCTTTTGTCATTGTTCTCCTGGCAGAGACCTGACTTTAACTCCAGATAACATCAACACCTCTAACATTCATCTCAGCTCTCCTCTCAGTTTGCTGTTTATCCAACTAGAAGCCAATAAAGGGACAGATCAAGGAAAACAGAAGTGAAACTCAGTCAGTGAAGTGATTTCTAACTCCGTGACTTCTCTCCATGAAGAGCTTCTGTAAATGGGCTCCCGGTGCTCTGGGCTTACAAAGGGGACTGACCACAGACCAGTTCTTAGAGGCAGGAAGTGGGATGAGGAAGGGAACAGTTAAGTAAATGCTTATTACTCGCTCCAGGGAAACCCTTACAACATTCTATTTTAAGGCATTTTCTGGCAGGGGACATTTATCTTTTAGTGACTTCTAAAGTTCTTTTAGCCATGGGAAAGCTGAACTGGAGATGGCTGAGTGATTAGCTACTAGGGTGCTAAGCACTGTAAATTTTCAAGGGAGAAGGCTAAAGATAGAAAATTCTACAAACATATTGTCAGAATGCCATAGGATATGGCTCACATTATGTGGGCTTCATTCACCTTCTAAATATAGTTGGTCATATTACCCATATTGCCAAGCCATATCCTGGGTGATATCTTTCAGCTGGTAGGGACTGTGTGGTGTTCCTGAAATGTGGGACATTTTTTTGAAGCCCATGAAGCAACACTTAAACCTGGTCACATACAAAGTTCCAGAAACTGTGTCTAGCTTCTGAAGCGTCCTTAGTTCTAATAGTCTTGGTCATGATCATGACAAGAAAGCTGTTGTGGCGCCATATTTAACAAGGCCAGCATTTTTGAGAACTTCATTTGTGGTATTGTGGTATATTAATTCTGTGCCACTCGGCTATGAATTTTTTAACTTTATTCTTCTCTCATACATTCCATCTCACGGCATTCTGACAAGTTTCCTTCCCCTCCATCTATTCCTCCTAGTCTCCTCCACCACCACCCCTGGACCATGAACTCCTACTCTGTTTCCCTTTTTTAAAAAAGGCATGTCTCCCAGGAATATCTGCCGAACATGACCTAGAAAGATGTAATAAGACTTGGCACAAACCCTCACATTATGGCTGGATGTGAAAACCCAGTAGGAGGAAAAGGGCCCTAAGTGCAGGCAAAAGAGTTAGAGACACCCCCACTGATAGGAATCCCACAAGAACATCAAATTATACAACATGAGGTATATTTAGATAGCCTAGAATAAGATAACCTTATTCAGAGTAAGACCTCTACAGGCTCTATGATTTTTGCTTCAGTCTCTATGAGCCCCCGTGAGCCCTGGTTAGTTGATTCTGTGACTCATGTTCTCATGGTGTCTTTGATCCCTCTTGCTTCTCCAAATCTTCCTTTCCTTCTTCTGCAGGGCTCCCCTGCCTCCACCTAGTTTGTCTGTGGGTCTCTGCATCTGCTCCCATCAGTTACCGTTGGATGACACCCCCTTGATAACAATAGGGCTAGGTACTGATCTATGAGTATAGCAGAATATTATTAGGGATTCTTTTATTTCAGTTCAATTTGTCCAGCCTCCTCCTAATAATCTTAAAATGTTGGGAAGAAAAAGTATTCCAGAAGTGACCAGTATGTGTGTGATATAGGTAAAGATGCAAATCCAGAGCAGGAAAGTGGTCATCCCCAGGCCTGTGCTAGGAATCCACTCCAGAGACCTGGGAATAGAAAGCCTTGTGAACTCAGACACTTCTGATTACTCCTGTGTTGCCAGAGTCCAGAACAGTGAGGGTTCAAAATAGTATACTGAGCTAGTTCTTAGTTTTCTTTTCTTTTTGAGATTATATAGTTAGATCATTTCTCCTTTTTCCCTTTATCCCTTGCTCTCCTTCAAATCTATTTGGCCTCTTTCTCCCACTAATTGCTACTATATATATATAGGTCGGTATATATACATAAATATCCCTAAATATATGTATGTACGTATTCAGGACATAGAATGTAAGTCATATATGTTTTCAGGAATAACCATTGGCACTGGGTAACTAGTTGGTTACTTACCTGGTAACTCACTGGTGTGCTTGTCCCCTATTTCACTCTTCTTGTCACTCTGCAAACCTCTGCTTTCCTTCTCAAGTATCTGCTGCCCCAGCCTGAGGGCTGACACTCTGTTTTCCAGGTGTCCCATTTTGACCGTTCCACTCTTAATTCTGTGAGACTCAATTCAGTACTGTCCTACATTGAAATCATTCCTGATGGCGCCAGGTCTTATAAAACTCTTCTCTTTTGGCCTCTCTGCAGCATAAATGGCTGACTTAACTCATACTGCCTTTGACTGTGTTTCCTTCCCTGAGCACATTCTGTTGGTCACCCGCTTCACCAACAATAGTAGTCTCAGTAAAAACACTGGGCAATAGTGAAGGAAAAGAGATAGATGTGCCTAGTGGGGTCAGAAGGATCAGCTAGTTGCCAGAGACTGTACAGGACTCCAAGGGAGAGGTGATGAGGTTACATCGTGAGAATCAGGATTAATTCAGAATGGAGAAATGAAGTACAAGTGTGTCCGACTTTGAGGACACAAACACAGAAACATGGGGGTGGGGCTGGAGCATACCTACCATGTTTGCATTTGTGTGCCAACTAGCTGTGAGCTGTTTCTGTCCACAGTAGGAAAGTGTAATTTGGGATCTAGATGAAAGATTGGTAGTAGGTCACATTTATGTAATTAATATTTTTAAGAGGACTTCTAATTTTTGTCTTCAAAGAATAATCCTCTGGATGTTACACCCAGTAACATGGGTTAGTACCCAGCATTCTCTAGAATTGACAGCATCAATGCTTAGACTCTCAGCCTTTTGTTCAAACCACAGGGGTCCAGCTTAGTGCTTGATGTGATCACGGGGAAAACAAACGCAGGCCTGACATTTGTACATTCTGCCTGCATCTGGTAGGGAGGCAAGATTTTATTCCTTGATCGATAGTTACTTGGGGAATTTTGTCACGGTAAATGTTTAAGATAGAGTTTTGGACCCAGTGGGAAAAGATACCTAGACTTCACTTTTTTTTTTTTTTTTTTTTTTTTTTCTATCAAGGCTTTAGAGAGCAACTGAAATGATCTGAACTGAAGGAAAGGGCAATTAGTTTAGTATAAATGACACTCAGAGGCATCAGGATTTTGCTTGAATTACTTAGATAATTTCTGATATTCTCTGGCAGTAATTTTATTTTGTAAAAAAATTGAGTATAACATACCTGTTTACATTGTTATTTTAACTTTTAGTTGGCAAATGAAATTATGTATGCAGAATGCTATTTCCCTACAAATTATGGGATCACTAAACGTACCTAGAAAATATGCCTTATTTACTTCATTTTTACCTTATTTACCTTTTGTTATAAGAACATTAAAGACCCACTCTTTTAAAATCATTTTTTATTAATGTGGTGAGTGGTTATTAGGCACAATTACTTTGCCATACAAAGTATGTACTTAGCGCTTTGTCTGTCGTTCCCTTCATCTCTGCTCACCTTGACTGTGCTTGGTTAGACTGATGGTTTCCCAAAGGTTGATTGACTTGGTGTAGCATTTCCAAGGCTGCATCATAAGAACTTAAGCACACAGGAGAAGCATTCTTTAAAGCAAAAAATAACTCTGGAAAGAAACTAAAACGTAGCTGAAAAACCAGGAGCTTTAGATGGTCCAACAAAATACTGAAGAAGAAAACTAAAGAGGGTCCTTGGAAATCTGGTGTAGAACCGGTCACTCGGTTCAGTTCCCCTTGTTCCTGCCTTCTCATCTATATTAAGGGTCATTTATTTTCTCGGCTTGGATAGTACTTGCCACTCCATTCACTAGAAGATGGCTCATCACTGACTAATAAGTGCTTATTGATTACCTCTGGATCCCTTGGCAGAATGAATTAGAGCCAGGTGCTCTCCTGCCGTACTCTGGGATAATTCTTTCTTGTTTCTTGGTAAAAAGTAGAGGAATATATTCTCTTTGGTAACAGCAGTGACAATGGTATAATGCCAAGTGCTGGAGCATATCAAGCTCAACTGATTGTTTTCATGTGGGTGATGAGACATATGATTTAAGCTCTTTTTTTCTGTAGCTGCCTTTACTATTATATATTGATTTAAGAAGCCTGTTCTGTCATTCATCTGTTTGAGACAGGGTCTCATGTGTCCCCGGCTTGCCCACTATATAGGTGAGAATGACTTTGAATTTCTGATTCTCTGGCTTCCTTCTCCTGACGGCTGGTTTACAGACAAGTGCTACCCTACACACCTGAGTTAGGAGACCCTGAAGTTTAGAAAGTGAATTATTTTCTTCTTACATTAAAATAACCCCGTAAAATAATTTGATTACTGTGGCCAGGAAGGCCTTATTTCTGTAACAAGGATTCTTGGGAAGTCTTTGAATAGCAACACTTATTTTTCCCTAATAATAACAACCAAACAATACTTCAAGAAACTAGAGCATACCTTTAGTACCTGTACACAGAAGACTGAGGAAGGCCTATTTCTGTGAGTTCAAAGCCTGCCTGGTCTCTGTGGCCAGTTCCAGGCCTCATAGTTAGACTCTATATCAAAGTAAATATAATTTATTGATTTAAAATACTAGAATTATTTTTAGAAATATTTTTAATCTTCTATGTGACTTTGTCTTAAGTGGGTAGCATTTTATTCATGGAACCTAATTCTTAAGGTCCAGTCCCACATTTTTTGCTATCTTTTATATTTTCCAAGAATATTTGGGTTAAGAAGAGCTGCTTTACGAGCAGTTTCTTTGACCCATTGTATGTTTGTTTCATTATCTATCATAATTCAGACCATTTCCAAATATAAAACAACTTTTAAGGTATCAGTGAGATCTCACCTTGATAAAAATGTTTATATAATAATTTGTGATAAAAAATATGGTAACAATATTACAATAAATTAAAAATCTAATTCAAAAAACACTAGCATGACCTGATTCCTAGCAATAGTGGAGAAGGTACCTGAACCGGCCTTCCCCTGTAATCAGATTAGTGACTACCCTAATTGTCATCACAGAACCTACATACAGTAATTGATGGAAGCAGATGAAAAGCACTGGGCTGAGCTTTTGGATTTCAGTTGAAGAGAGGGAGGAGGGATAATGTGAGCAAGGGAGGGTCAAGATCATGACAGTGAAAACCGCAGAAACAGCTGACCCAGGCTAATGAGACCTCACGGACTCTGGATTGACAGCTGGAGAATCTGCATGACTCCAAACTAGGCCCTTTGAATGTAGGTGACAGTTGTGCTGCTTGATCTGTTTGTGGGGCCCCTGGCAGTAGGACCAGAACTTATCATGAGTGCATCAGCTAGCTATATGGAGCCCATTCCTTGTGGCAGGATAGGATACCTTGCTCAGCCTTAATGAGGTGGGGAGAGGCTTGATCCTGCCTCTAGTTGATATGTCAGACTTTCAGACTTTGTTGATTCCCCACGGGAGGTCTACCCCACCCGCTGAGGAATGGATGCAGGTGGGGTGGGATGGAGTAGAGTAGGGGGAATGTGGGAGAAGGGGAGGGGTGTGGAACTGGGAGTTGTATGTGAAATCAAAAATTGTTTTTAAATAAATAAAAAAGAACATACCTATTGAAAGACCATTTTGATTCTAAAAGTTCCAAGCATATGAGTGTGCTAAAGAATAAACCAACAAAACCAGCCAAGCAAACATAAAACCAGACTGACCACAAAGGAACAATATTTACAGCAATAGGAACGCAACCTATTGATTGAGTAGATGGGAAGTGTTCATGTGAATATGACTTTCATGTTTAGATTTTTTTTTTGCTCAGCAAAACTACCCAAGTTGTGTAAGAATATAGAAAATATCAGATATATTTTAACAGAAATGGAAAAGAAAGAAAGGAATTCCAAAAATAATAATCTAAAACCCAAAGAGCAATGTGGAAAAATCTCAGGATGACAGCTAAATGGTACTAACAATTTATCATAAACAAAGCAGAAGAATGCCTTAAGAGAATTACGAAGCAATAACAGCAAGTAGGAGAAAGATATCCTACAAGTACATCACTACTCACAAGTCTTTAAATAGTACAGGGAAGTAAGAAGACACATTCAAAAGGAAAACAAAGGCCACCAGAAAGTTTAGGGAAAGTAAAATCTATACAGTAAGGAAATATGAGGGCACATTACTATCTTGCTCTAAGAATGAACTGAACAATAGTTATAGAGACATTGTTATATAGATGTCTGTTTGTTGATGTATTTTTATTAACTTTCTAAACATGTGAAAGACAGATGTAGATGAAGAATAACATGTAGATAATATCAGCTTTCACACTATAAAGTATATTGTAAACACTAGAATTAAAATCAAGAACACTCATAACCCCTCATTCTCACATAGTGAACACTTTTTTTTAATCCCATTTGTAGGAGATGAAAGAAGTGGAGTGTGTGACATTGAATTACAGTGAATTTACAAAACAACCAAAATATCAATAGGCAAACTCTAAATTCGAGAAATTATAGTGTAAGGATGTTATTAATGGAATCAGTAGAGAACGTACAAGACATTTAAACAGGAGCTACTGAAGGATAGAGGATGTGCTGTTACAGCTGGGGACTACCACTTTCTGATATGCTATCTCTTAATTATCTGATTACTAGCAATGGCTGTAGGTTATTTTGACTAAAAATTAAGAATCAATAGGCACAAACTCAGATTTAAACAGCATTCTGCATACCAAATAATGCAATACAGTAATAACTTATGATATTTGTAGAGAAGTAGGTAAAATGGCCATGTTCAGTCTGTGAATATGATGTACAACATTGTCATAAGTTTACAAAAACATGCTAATGTGAACAAAGACTTAGAAGCAAGATACAGCTAATGTAGGCTTTGCCATAAATTTGTGAATGATTGCCTCTGCAAATCTTAATGTTTAATGTTGCTTTCTTAAGGATATAGTTAACATTGGAGATTATTATTGGATGCAGCTTTTTACCTTTTAAGATATTTATGAAAATGAAATGTAGCAGATAATGACATGAGCAAATGGCATCTGATAACCATGCCATCTTGGCAGCAATAAAGGTTATTCTGGCTATGAAAGGAACACAATGAATAGGCTCAGCTAGCTAATAATTTTCCAAGTTCTCTTATTTTACATATGCAATTTTATTTACTGAAAGCATGCTGTACGCATATGAAAAATGGCTTTTATATTATTATATTACTTCATGATCACAAGCTCCAAGTTTATTGCTGAAATCTAGTTTTGATTTCATTTCAGTAAAAATTCAATTTTTGCCTCTTTTTTTACATTTTGCTTACTAATATTTTAATGTAAATAGGATTTATTCTTTTTTAATATTTTATTTATTTATTTATTTTTAAAAGGTCACTTTTCCCATGTATCCTTCTGCTCACCCACTGTTACCTCCTCCAAATTCCTCCCAGTCCATCTTCAGCCTCCCCCCAACCCCATCCCTCCATCCCCTCCCCCAAAAGGGCAAAGAGTCCCAAGGTAGGTCAGCTCAGCAAGCACATCTACTCCAGGCAGGTCCTATTTCCTCATCCCAATAAAAAGATTGGGTTAGGCGTTCCTTTGCAGGGAAAGGGATTCAAGTTGCCAGCCCAGGCAGAGAAAAACAGTCTAATCCCACCCCTAGAAGCTCCACATATTGCCCATGCCAAACAACAGTCACCTACCCTTGGAGGGCCTGGCTTCTTTTCCCGATGATTCCAAAATGGCTGTTCTTGATTCAAAGACCTCCCCAGAGTTCCAGCCAGCCATCACTGTGGGAATTTTCCTCATAATCCCTATCCTCTTGCTCACACAGACTCTCCTCCCTTGCTCTCAGCTGAACCATTCATTGTTGAATGTAGGTTCTGTGATGACACTTAGGGTGGTTATTGATTTAATTCTAGGAGAAGTCCTGTTTAGCAACTCCCTCCACTATTGGTTGGAGACCTAGCCAGGGACATCCTGTGAGTTCTTGGAGGTTTCCCTAGCACCTGGTCTTTTTCCAACCAACATTGGCTTCCTCTATCAAGACATCCATCTCCTTTTTTCCTCCCTCTTTGTTGCTCCTCTCACTCAACCATCTCCTCTCATGATTTGTTCCCACCTCTTCTTGGTTGCAACCCATTATGATCCCAGTTTGCTAAGGAGATCTTCTCTATTTTCTCTTCTTAGGGGAATCTCTGGATGTCTCTCTTAAGTTCCTTCTGATCCCAACCTATTCAGAGGTTATGGTTTACAGTTTGTGTATTCTTGGCTTTTTGTCTAAAATCCACTTATGAGTGAGTACATCCCATGTCTATCTTTCTGGACTTGTGATACCCTACACAGGAGGATATTCTCCAAATCCATCCATTTGCCTACTAATTTTAGGATGTCATTTTTTTTTTTTTTACTCAATTGTGTAGACTTAACACAGTTTGTTAATCCATTCTTCAGTTGAAAGGCATCTAGGTTGTTTCCAGGTTATTACTATAACATATAATGCTACTTTGAACATAGTTGAGCCAATGGGGTATGAATGTCAGTCCTTTGTGTAGATGACCAATAGTGGTTTTGCTGGATCCTTGGGGAGATTCACTCCCAGTTTTCTGAGGAACTGCCATACTGCCTTTCAGAGTGGCTGTAAATGTTTAAACTCCCACCCACAATGGAGGAGTGTTCCCCTTGCTCCACATCCTCTCCCACATAGGCTGTCATCTGTGTTTTTGATCTTAGCCATTCTGAGAGGTGTAAGGTGATATCTCAAAGTTGTTTTGATTTGCATTTCTCTAATGGCTAAGGATGGTGGGCAGCTTTTTAAGTGCCTTTCAGTCATTTGTACTTCTTCTGTTGAGAATTCCCTTTTTAATTCTGAACCCCAGTTTTTAATTGGATTATTCAGGTTTTGTAGCTCTAGTTTCTTTAGTTATCCATGTATTTTAGAGATCAGTCCTCTGTCAGATGTAGGGTTAATGAAGATCTTTTACCATTGTGTAAGCTGTCATTTTGTCTTATTGACTGTGTCCTTTGCCTTACAGAAGCTTCCTCGTTTCAGGAGGTCCCACTTATTGATTATTGTTCTTGGTGCCTGTGCTACTGGTATTATATTTAGGAAGTTGTCACCTGTGCCAATGCATTGGAGGGTATTTCTCACTTTCTTTTCTATCAAGTACATTGAAGCTGGGTTTATGTTAAGGCCTTTGATTCACTTGTATTTGAGTTTTGCACAGGGTGATAGATTTGAATCTATTTGCATTCTTTTATATACTACCATTCAGTTATGCCAACACCACTTGTTGAAAATACTTTTCCATTGAATATTTTTTGCCTCCTTGCCAAAAATCAAGTGTTCATAGGTCTGTGGGTTAATGTCTTGGGCTTCAATTTGATTCCATTGATCTACAAGTCTCTTTTTATGCCAACAACAGACTGTTTGTATTACTATAACTCTATAGCATAGATTTAAGTCAGAGATGGTGATTCCTCTTGAAGTTCTTTTATTGAGTAGGATTGTTTTGGCAATCCTGGGTTTCCTGTTATTTTGTATGAAGTGGAGTATTGTTCTTTCAAGGTCTATGAAGAATCATGTTGGGATTTTGATGGGAATAGCATTGAATCTCTAGATCGTTTTTGGTAAGATTGCCATTTTTACTATGTTGATCCCACCTATCCAGAAACATGAGAGATCTTTCCATTTTTTGATATCCTCTTCATTTTCTTTCTTCCATGATTAATAAATAGTTTTTGTCAAACAAGTCTGCCACTTCTTTGATTAGAGCTGTGCCAAGATATTTAATGCTATTTGCAGCTATTGTAAAGGGGTGGCGTGCCCTTGATTTCTTTTTCAGCCCTTTTATCCTTAGTGTATAGAAGGGCTATTGATATTTTTGAGTTAATCTTCTACCCTGCTACATTACTGAAGGTGTTTATCAGCTGTAGGAGTTCCCTGGTAGAATTTGTAGGGTCACTTATGTATAGAATCATATCATCTGCAAATAGAGATTGTTTGACTTCTTCTTCCTTTCCAATCTGTATCCTCTTAATCTCCCTTTGTTCTCTTATCACTTTAGCTAAAACTTTGAGAACTATATTGAATAGATAAGGAGAGAGAGGACAGCCTTGTCTTGTTCCTGATTATAGTGGGATTATTTTGAGTGTTTCTCCATTTAGTTTGATGTTGGCTGTCAGGTTGCTGGATATTGCCTTTATCATATTTAGGTATTTTCCCTTTATTCCTGATCACTCCAGGACTTTTATCATGAAGGAGTGTTGGATTTTGTCAAAGGCTTTTTCAGTATCCAATGAGATGACCATGTGGTTTTTCTTTCAGTTTGTTTATATGATGGATGACATTCACAGTTTTTCATATGTTGAACCATCTCTGCATCTCTGGGGTGAAGTTACTTGATCATGGTGGATGATTTTTTTGATATGTTGTTGGATTCGGTTTGCCAGAATTTTATTGAGTATTTTTGCATCAGTGTTCATGAGGGAGGTATGTCTGTAATTTTCTTTCTTTGTTGCATCTGTAAGAGGCTTGGGAATCAGGGTGAGTGTGGCCTCATAAAAAAACATTCAGCAATATTCCTTCAGTTTCTACTTTATGGAACAGTTTGAGGAGTATTGGTATTAGTTTTTTAGATGTCAGGTAGCATTCTGCACTGAATCTGTCTGGTCCCAGGCTTTTTTACTTGGGAGACTTTTAATAACAGCTTCAATTTCCTTTGAGGTTATAGGTCTGTTTAGGTCTTTAATCTGATCATGATTTAATTTTGGTAAGTGGCACCTGTCCAGAAAGATGTCCATTTCTTTTAGGTTTCCACTTTAGTAGAGTATAGATTTTCAAAGTATGACCCTATAACTCTCTGGATTTCCTGGGTGTCTGTTGTTATGTCCCATTTTCATTTCTGGTTCTCTTAATTTAGATATTCTCTCTCTGCTTCTTGGTTAGTTTGGATAAAGGTTTATCTATCTTGTTGACTTTCTCAAAGAACCAACTCTTTGATTCATTGATTTTTTTGCATTGTTCTCTTTGTTTCAATTTTATTGATTTCAGCCCTAAGTTTGATTATTTCCTGCCATCTACTCCTTCTAGATGAGTTTGCTTCTAATTGTTCTAAAGCCTTCAGCTGTGCTGTTAGGTCTCTTGTGTGAAATTTCTCTAGGTTTTTCATATAGGCATCTAGTGCTATGTGTTTTCCTCTTAACACTGCTTTCATTGTGTCCCATAAGTTTGGGTATGTTGTTGATTAATTTTCGTTATATTCTAGGAAGTCTTTGATTTCTTTCTTAACCTTTTCCTTGACCCAGAGGTGGTTCAACTGAGAGATGTTCAGTTTCCATGAATTTGTAGGCTTTCTGTGATTTTTGTTGTTGTTGAACTCTAATTTTAGATCATGGTGGTCTGATTAGGATATAGGGGTTACCCCCCCCCTTTTGTATCTATTTATATTTGCTTTATGACCGAGTATGTGCTCAATTTTAGACAAAGTTCCATAGGGTGTTGAAAAATATAATAATTGATAAGTTTTCTGGGTATAGTAGTCTGTGTTGGTAGCCATGCTCTTTTAGTATAACATCTGACCAAGATCTTCTTGCTTTCCTTGTTTCCAGTGAATTGTCTGGAGTTATTCTGATGGGTCTGCCTTTATAGGTAACTTGGCCTTTTTCCTTTGCAGCTCTTAGTTTTTTTTTTTTTTCTTTGTTCTGTAGATTTAGTGGCTTGATTATTATGTGGTAAGCAGACTGTTTTTGAGATTCTAATCTATTTGGTGTTCTGTAAGCTTATTGTATCTTTATAGGCATTTCCTTCTTTAAGTTGGGAAAGTTTTCTTCTATGATTTTATTGAATATATTTTCTGTGTCTTTGTGCTGGTATTCTTTTCCTTCTTTGACTCCAATTATTCTCCGGTTTGGTCTTTTCATGGTGTCTCAAATTTCCTGGATGTTTGTGTTATGACTTTTTTGGTTTTAGTGTTTTCTTGACTGACATATCTATTTCCACTATTGACTCTTCTGCTACAGAGATTCTCTCTTCCATCGCTTGCATTCTGTTGATTATACTTGCATCTGTAGTCCTGGCTCATTTCTTCAGGTTTTCACTTTCCATCCTTGCCTTGTTTTATGCTTTCTTCTATTTCAATTTTTAATTCCCGAATGTTTCTTTCACCTGTTTGTTTTCTTTTCCTTGGTTTTCTTTATTTTATTTCAGGGATTTGTTCATCTTTTCCAATTTTTTGTTTGTACTTTCTTTTATTTCTTTAAGGGGGTTTTTAATATTCTCTTTTAAAGCTTCTATTATTTTCATAAAGTTGTTTTTAAGGTCATTTCTTTCTGTTTCCTCTTCATTGTTATACTCAGATCTTGATGTTGTAGAACCACCAGCTTCTTTTGGGGGTGTCATGTTGATCTTTATATTGTTATATGTATTCTTGCACTGTCATTTGCCCATTGCTTTCTAGGTTCCCTCTTAGTAAGCTCTTACTTGACTCTTAGTCAGTTGTGGGTCTGGGGGCTGTGTGTCTCTAGCTGTCTCAGAGGTTGCTCTTAATTGGCTCTTAGTTGACTATAGGCCAAGGAGCTATGTGTCTCCAGTTTTGTATGGGTCACTCTTAGTCACCTCGTAGTTGACTCTTAGTTGGCTGTAGACCAGGGGGCTACGAGGTCTCCAGTTGTCTGTGTGTGATGATGCGGTTTGTAATTGGGGGTGGGGTTTAGCCTGTGGGGTGATCCTCCAGCTGTGTTTTGCTGGGGATTCTGCTCAGGGAGACTTCCCCAGTTTTCTTTTGTTTAGGGTGGAGCTGAGTGTGAGTGGGATACCAGGGGTGTGTCCCTGAGCTAGGCTTTGGAGACCAGGGTCTCAGCTTGGCCTGGTGATCAGGGTGCCACTCACCTCTTAGTTAGCTGTAGACCTTTGGAGTCTCCAGTTGTCAGTGTGGTTTTTATATTATTGAATCAATTGGCTTCATTACTAAAATACATTTGTTTCACCCATAGTCTTGCCATTTGGAGATGAAAGAGATTTATTTTTAGATTTAAATCTGCTTTTCAAATTAAAGTAACCAATAATGTCACATTTGTATTGTCCACCTGAAACAAAATATTTACTTGGGTTGACCTAGTTTTTGAGCTAGCCCCAGATAGGCGTTGATATCTGTATGGTTGTGGTTGTCTACAATTCTTGAGTCACTTAACATTGGTGTTTCTCAACCACCCAAGACTAAACCAAAGTAAGAAAATTCCTGTAAGACTACAAGTTAAGTCACTTATCTTTGTCTGTCAATTGTATGATGCTGAAAATAGGGGAAAATTTGACTCACTCATTCAATTTATTGTGTATGAAAGAACACAAGGTTCAAGGTTGCCATCACTATTTATTTTTTTTTACCAATTTTATAATTCTTTCCTTTTTATTAAAAATACTTTTCCATAAAATGTATTCAATCAGTTTCCTCTCCCTCACTTACTCCCGGATATTTCTTACCTCTCATTCACCAACTGCACACCTTCTTTCTCTCTCTCTTTAGAAAACAGGCAAATTTCTTTCAAAGAGCCTGTTTGCCATGTTGGACATTGGCTGAAATCTTATGCTATGTAATTGCATAAGTCTCTAACAGACAGAAGTGGTCCATTGTGTCCCACATTGTACAAACTGATTTATACTAAACCTGTGCTTGCGTCTGAGGATCTGACAGAATGAAACTTGCTAGGCAGAAAGTGCAGTGACCACACCCCAGTAAAGACCTCAGATACTGAGCCAATCATAAGATCTTTTGGCAGAGAGTCTGAATACAGTATTGTGTTTCTGGCTGCTGAAGAAAAAAAAAAGTGTTCTCAAGTGTGCACTGCATAGGCAGCTCAGAGTACAAGAGCCCAGCACTGATCTCCTGCCTGCTTCTTTCCCCTTACCATCCAGCTATGTATGTGAATGTGATTACAGATCTGTATAACTTCTATTATTGAAATACAACTCTGTGCTGAGCCTAGTAAGTGTCCAAAAGTAAAGGTAGTTTCAGGACTCTGAGAACAGTAGGAAGTAGGTTAGTCATACCTCTACAGGTTCTTCCATCTCCACTCTGGCAAGGTCAAAGTTCTCAGAGTAAATCTCAGACATTGATGAGTAAAATAGTAAAAGTGTTGACTTTTTCTTGAACTGCCCACTGAAACCACATATCCCTTTCAGTTCAGCTTCCTCAGAGTCCTTTGACCAGTTGGATCACATATAGAGAATGAACGAGCTGGAGTGCTTTGCCATAAGTATCAGATCATTTTATTTTCAGTCTGTAGAATGGAATCCTCAGGCACCAGAGCTCATGTGTCCATGGTTTCCACTGCCCGAGACAGCATTCCATCTTTGCACTTGCCTACTCCTACCCAACTTTTGGCTGTGATTAAAAGATGCTTCCTAATAGAAATCTTTCTGAAACAAGTATAAGTCTCTTTTAAAAATATTTTGGTTATATTCTTTGTTTTTGCGTCATAATCTAATCTATCAATTAGACTCTCGGTTACTTGTTGTCAGTCTTTTCTCCTAGCCTAAATTTAGTGAGAAAAGGGTGATGTGTGTCTTCTTGATTATTGGGGCCCTGGAAGCTGGTCCATGGCCAAGCTCATGGTGAGTCCATGATAAAACTTTGTTGGATGAAATAATGATAAAATTGTGTCTTTGTGTAATTGTACACCTTTTGCATCTTATAGCATATGTAATGACCATACGTTGGACTGGCCTGTAGTGGGATTATGTGTTGTCACATTCCAAATAATTGTCCCGCCTACTAGTTTAATAAGAATGCTGATTGGCTGAAGGCAGACAGAAAGTGTGGGCAGGGCTACCAGACTAAGAAAACTCTGGGAACAGGAAGGACAGAACAGAAATGCTGCAGAGAAGCCACTAAGACACCATGATGAGATGCCAGCAGATGCAGAGGTAAGAAGTTGAAATGACAGTCTGAGAAAAGGTACCAAGCCTCATGGCTAAACAAGATAAGAGGCATGGGTTAGTTTAATAGCATGAGCTAGCAAGTTATATGCCTGGGCTCCAGGTCAATCAGTGTACAATTTACACAAGTGTCTGTGTATTTTGGTAGGACTATAGGACTGTGGGCCTGAAAGTCTGGGCCACCAGGCTAGGCAGGAATGTCTGGGCCATGAGGCAGGCTAGAAAGTTCAAGTAAGAAACCTCTTACAACACTGGCCCATAAGTATAGCTTGACATAAAGATGAAATACATATAGATTATTTGAATGGTGATCCAGCAAGCATTTATAAGGGCTATGGAGAAGTGAGGCCAAGAAAGGAAGGAAGCCAGCCTTGGGGGTGTGGACAACAAGAGCTCAACCCTGTTTGTTGCCTCTGGGGAATTATGTGGAACATACTTCAGAGCTGTTCTAATGGATGGGTGAAGTATTGGGTGTTCATTTACTGATTCCTTTCCAGTTTGTTTGAAGGCCATTAGTTCCCTAACACTTCCAATCTGTTCTACTTGAGAACTAAGAAAGTTCCAGTGGTGAGAGAAGCCCCATGAGAGGAGGGAGCCCATGACACAAAGGCATTAGCTTCTACTGAAATGGTGGTGAAGGAGTTAGAGTGGGCAGTGCAGTAATGCTATGTCCAGAAACCCAGCTGAATGTGGCTGAAGCCAGGAGTAATTATTGTCACAAGGTGAAAAGAAAGGAAGCAAACACAGCTTCATAGGTGTTGTGCAGTGCAAGTCTATTTTAAGAAGTGTGCAAAGATGCTAACTTGCATGAGAAGTTACTATACCACAAAAAGAGGAGAAAGAATCACACAGTAAAAAACAAGAGGAGGAAATTTTAGAAGTTTGCCATTTGTAGTAAGATGAATCCATTCAAGATGAACATGTGCAGTTGAAGATAAAGGCAAGGAGAATTCAGCAATTTGGAATGTTTGCTTGGCAGAGCCCAAGATTGGGAATTCTCAATTATGGTATTTTAGGCTTGACACTTAGCCACTTTGGCATGTTTTCAGAGCCTCTGTTGGATGCTAATACAGAGTGGTATACATGAACACTACGGCAAGCAAACTTACCATCCTGGATCCTTGGATCCAACATGGCCTTTCCTGTTGGCATTCCCAAACCATTTCCTGGGGAAGAAAACAGCTACTGAGCTTAATGATGGATGAGGCACAATGTGAGTTGATCCATACTATGATGCCTCTGTTAACATATCCAGAAGCTTTGTAGGTAAGTGTCATCTCAGATGAGGACATGCAAGCGCAAACTAATGAGAAAAATCCTCTCAGTTCATCCATCTAGTACAAACCAGAGCCAAAATCAGACATATTTGGTTCCAAAGTTTATATCCTTTGTATTAACCTGAATGGTCCAAGTTACCTATCCATTCTCTTGGTACTTTGGGAAGTCAGCTGAAGTATTATTACCCTGGTTTCCTATGTTGGGAAACATAGAAGGCAATGTATTTAACACAACACTGCAGAGTCCCCTGCCCAGAGTAAAGCTTGTGTTGGTATGTTGCCAATTCTACAAAAGGTTAAGACAGTCGGGAAAATGGAAGTAATCACAGAGTACAGAAGCCCTTTATGCTCTCTAACATTGTTTAAAATATTTTTTGTGAAGCCCCAAAAGAGGTGGGGGAGTTAGAAAGGCAGGGGATGTAGCATAAAGTTCTCCTGTTTTAGTAATGGAGAAGGAGGGCTGAAGTAGGAGAGAGTTACCAGAGAGGGGAAGGAATGTTTTACATTCCAACCTATCATGTGCTTTTAAGTTGGCCCAAATTACAGCAACTTTAATTTTTTTGTCATGTGGGGGTAGGTAAGAGGCACCCTATTATTCCATCATCTTTAGTCACAAGTTGTCACTTTGGCTGTCAAGCTGGTTTTCTTAGTGCCTTTTAGGGTGTTACCTTGAGAAAAAAACTGTAATTTTGGTGGAAGAATTCTTTTCTCTGTTCTGTGAGACTCTTGTCTGATACCACAACTAATTTGTTTCTAAGATGATGCAATACAGCACAACTCATCTTTAAATCTCTGAGAACTTTACAGACTAAACATGCATCAATTCTGTTTCTCCCAAGCCAAGATAATTTCTCCACAATGCAGCGTCCAGTTAGGACAGTAACACGGAGGAGGGAAATTGATTTTAAGACATAATTCTGAGAAGTGAATAGAAAAATTTGAAATTTTAAAGGCAGGGAGAACAAGACAGATGTATAGTGCAAGTCACCAGGTGTTTCTTTATGCACCAATATCAGGTATTTTTACCCAACTCTAGAGGTTTACATAATTGGTGTGGTGTTATGGGGAATAGCATTAGTATAGAGATTCTATAAGCTCTCCAAAGTTCATACTGAACTAGGAAATACCATGCTATGCAGAGGATAATAATCATCAAAGATTGTGATAATCAGTGGTGGTCAGTTTTAAACTGTCAGAAACTAGTGCCCATGCTCATAGACACATGCGCAGACATTTCCTGCAATAGAAAGACTCTTGGAGATATTTGTAAGGCAAAGATGTGTTATTTCTTGTTCTTTTTTTATCTGTAGTCCCCACCTCAGAGCACTTCTATTTATGGTAATTGTTTGTTTTAATCTGAGATTCAATAATGGAATGATTTGGGCCTCTTTAATCTCCTCTATCTGCTTCATAACATTGCACAGAAGTAATTCAATACTGGGCATCTCTAAATGACAGGCTGGCCTCTAAGATGATGGACAGGTAAACCAGAAAGACAGGCAGACCCTAAATTTTGAGTTGGTGATAGAATCTAGCCAGACCCTCTGACTGACAGTCCTTCAGTGACATAGGCAGACACTTTGCTAAGTTCTTCCCTTGGAGTCCCATATGTATCAAACAGATAAGAAATCATATGTGGTTGCTCTGTGAAGTGACAAAGTCAAACCTGGTTCACTGTGAGAATCCTGTCTCTTAAATCTTCTCTGATTAGTTAGGGGATTTATCTAGGGTAGCACTTGCCTGAAAAGCAAGCTGAAGTCTGTTCCTCTATACCTGCCCCCTATCTTCTGGCGTTTGTAAATGGATAAGAGACTCCTCACCAGCTGTCATTCAGCCACACAGATATTTCAGATTTATGCCAATGGCTTTCCCATTGTCACATAAAGACGAGGATGTCATATGACATGACCTATTGCTCTGTTTCTGGCTGGCTTCATAATTGTGAGGGTTGGGCTCTGGCACAGAGCAGTACACCTCACTGAAGGATGCCTGCCCAGGGCTTCTTCAGGAGCATTAGTTTGTATTGGGACCCACACAAATATATCCAGTCTATCAGTGAGGGTGTCCAAAGTACCTTAGCATTTTGTAGCTGGAACTCTGACAGACAACTCCCACCCATGCCAAGAGAGTCAGTCTAAGGCTTCTCCATAAGCATTCTCTAGCCTCTGGCCACCTACATAAATGTCACCTCATCTGCCTTTCAGAGAAGCAGTCAAACTTCATCATGGGCTTTCCAACCCCTAACGTTTGTGACTCCTGTTAGACACATCAAGCCCTGGAATTCACATGGTGTGACAGATAAAATCACATGGGTGAAACAAGCCAGTGTAGGACTCAGTGGGAGGATGGAGGAGTGTGGCAAACTGGAGAACAGGTGGCCCATCTGCACAGGACACCTGCTACTTAGCTGAGTCAGTTGTTGCCAAGAAGGAACTGAGAGCAGGGAGTTCCAAGAAAAGCTATAAATACAGAATATTACATGAAAACTTGTCTTAAATGTTGACAGCAAATTTCATGTTATTAAGTTTATGGAAGATAGGCAAAATATTCTATGGGTCAGGAAGCACCCAGGGATGTCATTCCTGACCCTTTCTTATAAGCAATCTTTCTCTATGCCTTTGGGTCTTTTCAACCTTACCCCCAACCTCTACTATTCACTGACTCTCAATGCTGTTTGAGGAATCAGTTACTGATTTTAGGCATAGTCAATGACATAACAAAGATCCTGGGGGTATTTTTGTGCTTCATTCACTGAGACAGCATGCTCTAGCTAGCAAGAGAGATTAGAAAGGCCGTTTCCTCCATCATCCCCCATTATAGGCTTTGGATCCCAGAAGACTGATGGTCATATGTGACAACAACCTCTTGGTTGTCCTGCCTTAGGAAAGAAGCCAGATGTTTTCTGTTCATAGTACTAGTTAAGAACTAATTTCTTGGAATACAGGAATAATTTAAGAAATATAGGGTAAATACCTAAACATAATAAAGGCAGTTACAGAAAACAACAGCCAACATCAAACTAAATAGAGAGAAACTCAAAGCAATTCCATTAAAATCAGGAACAAGACAAGGCTGTTCATTCTCCCCATGTCTATTCAATACAGTTCTTGAAGCCTTAGCTAAAGCAATAAGACAAAAAAAGGAGATCGAGGGCATACAAATTAGAAAGGAAGAAGTCAAACTTATTTCCAGATATGATAATATAAATAAGTGACCCCCCCCCCAAAAAATTCTACCAGGGAGCTCCTACAGCTGATAAACACCTTCAGTAGGATATCAGGATACAAGACCAACTCAGAAAAATCAATAGCCCTCATATACACAAATGATAAAAGAGCTAAAAAAGAAAGAAAGAAAGAAAGAAAGAAAGAAAGAAAGAAAGAAAGAAAGAAAGAAAGAAAGAAAGAAAGAAAGAAAGAAAGAAAGAAAGAAAGAAAGAAATCAGGGAAATATCATCCTTTACAGTAGCTGCAAATAACATAAAGTATCTTGTGGTAACTCTAGCCAAAGAAGTGAAAGACCTGAATGACAAGAACTTTAAGTCATTGAAGAGGATAACAGAAAATGGAATGTTCTCCCATGTCCCTGGATAGGTAGGATTGGCATAGCAAAAAATGACAGTCTTACCAAAAGCAATTTACAGAATGAATGAAATCCCCATCAAAATCAATACTCAACTTCACATGGAAAACAAAAAAACCCAAGATTGCCAAAACAATGCTGTTCAATAGTAGAACTTTAAGAAACTTCACCATCTCTGATTTCAAGCTCTAGTATAGAGCTACAGCAATAGAAATAGCTTGGTACTGGCATAAAAACAGACTTGTGGATCAATGGAATTGACAAAACCCTGACATTAGTTCACTCACCTATGGATATTTAATTTTTTTGACAAAGAGCCTAAAAACATACAGTGGAAAAAATAGCATCTTCAACAAATGTGCTGGATGGTAGTATGTAAAAGGATGCAAATAGATCTAAACCTATCATGCTGCACAAAACTCAAGTCTAAGTGGATCAAAAACCTCAACATAAACCCAGTTACACTGAACTTAACTCAAAATAAAGTGAAAAACACCCTTGAATGTATTGGCACAGGTGACCACTTACTAAACATAACACCATCACAGACACTAAGAAAAACAATTTAAAAATGAGACCTCCTGAAACCGAGAAGCTTCTGTAAGGCAAAGGACAAAGTCAATAAGATAAATGACAGCCTACAGAATGGGAAAAAAGGTCTTTAACAAACCTACATCTAACAGAGGACTGATCTCTAAAATATGTAAAGAAGTCAAGAAACTAGAGGCCAAAAAAACAAACAATCCAATTAAAAAATGGGGCTTGGAGATAAATAGGGAATTCTCAACAGAATAATTTCAAATGGCTGACACCTAAAAGAATTGTTCAACATCCTTAGACATCAGAGAAATGCAAATCAAAACAATCCTGAGATAACATCTTTCCCCTGTCAGAATGGCTAAAATAAAAAACATAGATGAAAGCCTATTCTGGAGTAGATGTGGAGCAAGGGGAACGCTCCTCCATTGCTGGTGGGAATGGAACCTTGTATAGCCACTTTGGAAATCGATGGTGGTTCCTTGGAAAACTGGGAATCAATCTCTCCAAGGATCCAGCAATACCACTATTGGGCATATAACCAAAGGATGCACACTTGTACCCCGAGGGTATCAGCTCATTTATGTTCATAGCAACATTATTTGTAATAGCAAGAACCTGGAAACAACCTAGATGCCCCTTAACAGAAGAATGGATTTAAAATTTGTGGCATATTTACACAATGGAGTAATGCTCAACAGGAAAATCATGACATCCTGAAATTTGCAGGAAAGTAAATGGATCTCTAAGGTATATCCTGAGAGAGGTAACACAGGCTCAGAAAGATAGACATAATATGTACTCACTCATAAAGGACATAAAGCATAGGATAACCACGCTACAGTTCACAAACCCCAAGCAGCTAGGTACCAGGAGAAACATAAGAGAGATATCCATGGATCCCCTAGGAAAGGGAAATAGGGAAGATCTCCTGAGTAAATTGGGATCATATTGGGAAATGAGCAAGAGGAGGTGAGAAGAGATCATGAGAGAATGAGATGGTTGTGTGGAGGAGCAGCCAAGAGGAAGAACAAAGGAATAGATATTTTGATAGAGGGAGCCATTGAGGGGTTAGAGAAACACCTGGTGATAGGGAAACATCCAAGAACACACAAGGTGTCCCCAGATAGGATTCCAAGCAATAGAGGAGAGGGTCCCTAAACAGGACTTCCCTTAGAGTCAAATGAATGAGCACCCTAATTGTCATTATAGGACCTTCATCCAGCAATGGATGGCGGCAGAAGCAGAGATCCACAGCTAAGCACTGTGTTGAGTTCATGGTCCAGCTGAAGAGAGGAAGGAGAGAGTGTATGAGCAAAGGAATCAGGATCATGAGGAGGAGAGCCACAGAGATGACTGACCTGAGCTATCGGGAGCTCACTGACTCTGAAATAACCACTTCAGGGAAAGGAACTAAACCATCCGAATGTAGATGACAATCAAACTGCATGGGCATTCCGTGGAGCCTCTTGCATTAGGACCAGAGTTATTCCTGGTGCACGAACTGGTTTCCCAGAGCCATTCCCTACAGAGGAACACCTTACTCAGCTTTGATACTGGGGGGAGGGACTTGGACCTACCTCAACTGGATATGCCAGACTGAACTGACTCAACTTGGGCTTCCTTGCCCTCCCTGGGGAATGAAGAAGGGGATGGGGGGGGGGAGAGATTGAGGGAGGACAAGGAGGAGAGGAGGGAGTAGGAGCAGTGGAAGGTAGGAGAAAAAGCTTTTTAAATAAGAAAGGAAATTGAGCCTTTATATATCTGAGGAGGCATAGCATATTTGATATTTTGTCAAAATTCTGATATGTGTATATATATTTTATACATTATATATATTTATATATTATATATTTATATATATTATATATTTATATATTATATATATTTATGTATATATATATTTAAAATTTTTTTTTACAGTCTCGATAAAATTCTCTATTTAGAGTCCTTTTAAGAATGATTCTGGTCAGTCTTGGTGGCTCATATTTTAACCCTAGCACTCAGGAGGCAGAAGCAGGAGAATTTCTGTGAGCCTGGGGCTAATCTGCCCTACATGCATTCCAGTTCACCATGGGCTATAAAAGGAGTGTTAGGATTTTGTGACGATTTTGACATGATTCACATATATCCGTTATCTGGTGGCAGGTTTCTAGATGCACATGGGAACATGGGAATATGGCAGAAGGCAGCAGTGGATAGCAAGAGACTTAAAGCTGTTTCTGTGTAGAAAAGAGTGTTATTGTCAGATGAATATGGTTATGATTAACAGAAAGGTTACAATTATAATGGCAGAGAAAGAAAGAAGAAAGAGAAAGGGAAGAAGAAAGGAATGAAGAAAGAGAGAGAAATGGGGAGCTCCAAGAATGGACAAAGGGAGAGAGTGCGGTGCACATGGGAACCTTGTTTTAAATGGGGTTTGATGTGAGAGCTCAGATGGCCTGGCTATCTGAGGCTAACAAGGAGAATCTGAAAAAAAAGACAAATTCTGTATAAATTTCAAAGAATATACGCTATGTTAACAGAAACTGTTGATGACTGACCTTCTTAGATGGCTTTTTCACAGCTATATTTGCTCGTGTCATGAAAGTGGTCAAAGAGATGTGCCTTCAGTGTTAACCTCTCAGCTTGGGCTTATGACAAAAATGAAATAGATTCCTCGTTTTTTACAGCATCTTTACTTTTAAAATTTTTAAATTATTAGAAAAAGTAATGAAGATATAGTGCCCTCACAGTAATAAATTAGGGTGTGTAGTTGCAGACAGTGGCACACACCTGTGATCTCGGCAGGGCAGGCTGAAGGAGAAGAAAATACATGTTCAAGGCCATCCTGAACTTCTTAGTGAATAATGGCCAGCTTGGATTATAGCTCAATTTAAAAGAAAAGAAAACCAGGGGTATCTGAGTCAAAGGAATAAACAGCTCACTGAAAATGTAGGTAGTATTAAAAATAGCAACTAAGTCTATAATAGTTTAAATATGCATTGAACAAGAACATTATGTTGGTGGATTTTATTTTTTGAAATTTATTTTTAGGAAGAGATCCCCCTCTCCAGGTTCCTCTCTCTCAGGAAGGTGAGCTTTGGTTGCTCATATCAGGCTGAGGTTGTGTGTCAGAAACATGGTGCTGTAGAGCAGGGCAGCTTAAGGAATTGAGAACATGTTAGGTAGAGAGACTTAAAGAGGTAAAGCTGAGCCATACCTGTAGAGTTGGGCTCCTTCAAGCAGGAGGTTGTAGTTGTATCCTATGGCCTGGGTACCAGGGTGCTGATGGGGACTGCAAGCTGGCATCTCACCCAGTGTGCCAAGAATGAGCCTCCTGGAATATGCTGACACTTCCTGTTTCTTCAGCTCTCTTGTGCTGTCACATTTCATGTTAATCCACAATCCTAGCTTTGCACAGGAGCTGGGATTTCAGAGACCTCAGCTCCCTTAAAGCAATACAGGCTTTGATAACAAACAGACTTTGGGACTCATCACAATTGGGTCTAAGTCCTGGTATCACAGTGGTAAGGCTGCCTCAACATCATTTGGTTTTGCCCGCTAACCAATTTAAGGGCAATAATTACAGTGATCCTACATCTGCATTGCTACATCCAGTAAGCAAGTTGATCCAGATCCAAGCCCTTTCCAGTTAAATGAGAAGATGGACCCCCCTCAGTTGTTCATGGGCCACAGCTGAGTTGTCTGCGCCTTCCAACCCCACATACAGAGTGGGGAGTGACAGTAACTGAAACAAACCCGAACCCTGTCCACAGCTGCAGATGTAGCTATAAATAAAGTCAAAGATAGTATGTGTATCCCTGTATGTATATGTCAATCAAATCCTAAACCTTCCTTTATAATAAGCATCAAAACTTAAAGACAAATATGAGCTTACCACAATAGCATATATTAGAGCACCCTAAACCCCCTTCCCAATCCTCTCCTTTTTTCTCACTCCCTCATTCTGTCATGACTTCTTATCCTTGATAAGTTGTGCATATGTTGACATTTATCAAAGGGGTTGTGTAGATGCTTCTTTGTGTCAGGATTCTTTCACTCACCCTTCTCTTGGGAGTATCAAGCCCGTGAATGCATGACCTCATACGAAGGTGACCATATGGAAATGGGATCTGTTCTGGTATGATACTGTCTCAGTGTCATTATTGATAGTATGTTTTTCATTGCAAATGTGTCCTAATTTGGAGAAACAATGGAGCGATTCACCCTCTGTCACCTTTCTTCCCCCACATCCAGAGTCCTTGTGTGTTTCTCTTTGCTTTCACGCCCACTCCTTCTGATGGAGGTAGCTGACTCCATCTGCCTCTCTCCACACTCAGGCACTGTAGCTAGAGACGTCAGTGAGTCTCTGACTGCCCTCCCTAAAAATCTATGAAAACTGCAGAGGCAGGTGCTTGTTCACTAATTTGAACTCTCTTTGTGGAGACATCCCTCTCTCAGGGTGAACTGTGTGGAGCAAGATAATAGGGAGGTTCAGGAAGGAGTAGGACATTGGATGCTTGTTTTAATTAAAGAAGATGTAGGTTCCCTAGTATGGGGCTTGCATTGCCTTTATTGGGCCTGGCATTGCGAAGGTATCATTGTTTATCCCACAGCTTATATTCCCTCCCATTAAAGTGATGCCCTGAATCAAGAAAACATTTTTAAACATGTAAAAAATGTATTTTATTGTGTATTATCACCTCTGATCTTTGAGACACTGTTTTTTATAGATCAGAATGACCTAAAGCCAAGGCAGCTTATACAGGCAAATTTGAAGGGTTTGCAGGGCCAGCAGCATGTCCTAGTCAACCACTGAGATTTGATCACTCTGGAACAACTGTAGTTTCCATAACAAGTATTTTCTGGTTCCTAGGATATATTAAAGGCATTAACAACCGTGGGCCAGTTATGACCTAATGCCCTTCTCTGTACTATGTGAGATGTGCCCCTTGAGAGTCTCATTTGGCAGCATCCCCTGCTCACTACAAGGAAGCAGTAAAAATAGTACTTCATTGTTGGGGCAATATCCTGAAGGGCTGCAGAGTCAAGAAATCCTTGCATGCCTCCTTCAGAGAGGGGAAGAGCTTTAACGCTACACTTAAGGGTGTAATACACTCAGACTCAAAGCTCTTTTAAATATTTGTACGTTTTCTATTCAGTAGTCTGCAGGGTAGAGGATACCTTTCTTTTCTCCAGTATCTGCTGTGATAATTATATTATATACAACATGAATTTAACCACCCTGGTAAAATCCTACAATTGCTCTTCCTAAAGATATGGTCATAACTATCTCGTTCCCTAGCTGAATACTACTACATGGCTACTAAAATGAAGATATTAAGGACAAGGTGTGGTCGTGCCCACCTTTAGTCCCAGTGATTGGAAGGCAGGTAGATTTGCATTTGAGGCAAGCCTTGTCTACATAGAGAATTCCAGGCCAGAGAGGGCTGCAAAATCAAATCTCTCAAAAACACTTTTAAAAAGTGCTATTAATATTGTAGAGTTTTGTTCCAGAGAGTATCTTTTGATGTATTTTTAAACATTCTTTAGTAATTTTGTGAATGTGGGCACCTATAGAATTTATTTTTAAATAGAAAATGTTTATATTCTTGTGACCTGAGGAAACAGGTTACAAAACTGTTGTCTGCAAAGCTGTGTTTGGAGAGGAGTGCTCATATTTTCCTAATCCAAAGAGATCTTTTTCTTATAATATCACAATGTGAATGCCCCACTCCCTAAAAGGAGTTTTGTTATTTATAAAAATATTATGTTACAGCATCTTATAATCAGCTGTTTTCACCTTTCTAGTATGTTCTACATAAGTGAAAGAAATCAGCCTAAATAGTAGCAATGATTATGTCTCTGTGGAAACTATGGGTGATTCAGTATTTTCTTTTTCTTCATTGTATTTTCCTAGAAAATGCATATGAACTCAGTAATATATTTTTAATTTTTTTCTTACATATTTCTTTTTACAGTATTGGAATTGGCCTAGGGCTTGGCACAGCTAGGCAAGTGCTGTCCACTGAGGTAGTCCTGTGTTTTCTGTTGTTTATTTTTTTTAAAGCTTTTTTGTTTTCAGGCTAAATCTTCCTAAACTGGTATTTCATTTTCAATTTTCCTGCCTTAGCTGTGTATCTGGTATTACAGACTCATGCCTCCAGGTTTATCTCATAATTATTTTTTAATGGGATAACTAACATACAAGGCCCTCAATCAGAACGAAATACTCTCACAGAGAAAAAGAAGTTTCTTTTTATTATTGTAAAAAGTGACAGATGCAGAAGCAAAGAATCTGAGATCATTTGCAGGAGCTGCTGAAAGCATTGGAGGCTGTCTCTTTTGCAGAAAAGGATCAGAATTTGGTTTGAATGTACTTTAAGAACATTTTCTTTGTCATAGATATTTCTGAACCCAGTAAGAATATCAAATTTATAAGTTACTATAAATTCATACTTGAGTCTGTGGCTGCTTCACTCAAAAGACAGTTTCTGATACAATAGGGAGATCAATCATCTTACAGACAGGAAATCCAAAAGCGAGCATTAGCTGGAACACGTGTTTAGAGAGTTAGGATAGAAGGAAAAGCTCCCCATTGGATTTGCATATCTTAAATGTTTAAAATACAGAGGACGCTCTCAAGAAACAATTATGTCAGTCTTGTAAAAGGATGAGAAAGCATGCTCGCTGGTCCTTTCCCAGTTGTCAGTGTTCTTAACAACTAGCTTGGGATAAATATTCTTCATTCACCAGTGTAATCTACTTATTAGCTGATTTACTGTGGAATATAAACAGGGTATTGCCCTCATTTATTAGTGTCTGTTTGAACTTTACATACTGACCAGTTTTGCTGGGCCTGAGCAAAACCCTTGAAGATTGTCAGCATAGATTCTGCATAGGCTAACGTCATACGTCAGTGAGACCTGGACTTGGGCAGTAGAGTCTCAGAGGAGACTCCCCCATTAGGCTTGAACACTTGATACCTGCATACCGAGTTTATGTTTGTCAAGTCTTGGTAGGATTAATGCTCTTTGTTGTCATAAAACTTTATACCTGATGGGTCCAGGACTAATTAGATTGACTGTGGGGTCAGTTGCAAAGATGTGGGCAGCATTGATTACACCACAGATGGGGTGTGGCTCAGTACTACTAGCCTTGCTGCCTCTGCCATGAGCCACACTTGGTCCCCTGTTAAATGACTAGAGAACTGGTGATTTAAATGAGTATGTCATGGCATTGCTCTTTGGTGTTTGGTGCAGCTTTCTGATGAGGCAGTATAAAAGTTGAGTGAGTGGCTGGGATAGCTGATAAAGACATGAAAAGTCTTAAGGACTTCATCACTAAACCAGGACTCTACAAACAGGTTTGAAACCCAGTAACTAATGAACAAGCTTAAACATCTTGTGTTGTGGCTGTTTATTTTTAAACTTTGTTCAGGAAGAAAGTTCAATCATACATGATGGTACTTTTCCCTTTTAAGGCTTGGACCACTATCTTTAATTGACAAACATTTGAGTTTCATGAAGATGAACAGATTTAGACTCAACAATAAAATATGTGTTTAAAGTCACACAGACAACTTCATGTGATACTGGGAAATGCAGATACTTGGTTGGTTCTTTTTATATATATGTTTGTGAGTATCACTTTAGTCATCAAATGGAGATAGGATACTTTAAAAGCACCAACTACATTTTCCTCTAATTTATCTGTCTTTATATACTATATTTTATAGACAGATACACTCAGTATGGGAATGCATTAGAGTCTTTGTAGTAATGAGGCTTCTTGGTCCCAGGCGGCCAGAGGTCGGAGACCCACAGACCTGCCTCCCAAGACCGCTTAGCCACACACCCACCACTCAGGCCCCCAGAAACGACTCAGACTCTTATATTAACTTCATGCTGTTTGGCCTATGGCTCAGGCACATTGCTAGCTAGCTCTTACATCTTAAATCAACCCATTTCTATTAAACTGTCTGCCACATGGCCCATGGCTCACCTGTGTTCCTTATATGTTTCTTCTTGGGCGGCTTGCTGGATCTGTCTGACTCTGCCCTGCTTTTCCTTCCTATGTTCTGATTTCTCCTCCTACTTTTTCTATGGTGCCTGTCATGGCCCAAAACAGCTCCTTTATTTAAAGATTGAGATTTACAGCATGCAGAAAGGCATTACCACATCTAATCTTTGATGTTTTTATTGGTCAAATTGTGAGTTTTAGTACAGAATCATTCTGTGACAAAACTCTCTATATATATCTACAATACATTCTTCTTAATGAGTGTAATTTTATAAAATTTAAAATGTATCATGTTTCTTTTTTTCCTGTGAAGTAAATGACTATCATTTTGTCTCCCATTTGTCCTACTGATCTTTGTGTTTAAATATTTCTATGTGTCCCTGATAAACATTGCTCTTATGTGGTCTGTAAAAATGTATGTAGTCAAGTATACCAATTCCTTCAATTTCATCAAAATATCTTTATTCCTTGCTGAGCTTGGCCAAACTTGGGTGGCTTCCAGATTAAAGTCAGAGTAGAAGCTCTTAGCTGTAATTTTAGAGGAGCTGTTTAGCAAATATTGGCAAAAACATATGGAATGGCTTGTCAGCTCAGAAACACACAGTTGTTTCTTATGGTCATTTCTTATAATAATAAGCCACATGTTACTGGGCTTCCAGATTTTTTTGTTTGTACCTATCAAGGTGTCTGTGGTGGTAAATAATGGTGAGCAACTTGTATCTGAAATCATGTCTTTTATTAGCAGAAATGATGACAGGATGTAAAAATCAAAATATTGCTTTGCTATATATTTTTTCACTTGCGTCTGTGACTATAAAGGATGAAACATTGGTGATCTCTAGAGGGAAAGTAATTCATGTTTATAGAATATTTACATATTCATACTCTCATTTAATCTTTACAACAGTCCTAAGTGGTAAACATTGGTTCCTACTTAAGTATTAAAATTCGTTCTTAAGTTGTTGCGAAGGTTAGCCAAAGTCACTTCAATAGGTAGTTATGACCTGAAATTGAATTTACCTCCCCAAACAAAGATTGCTCAGTCTGTCTTTATGGCTATTTTGCCAGAAGATTGTTCCTGACATCAATACTATCACTGACAAAAACTAGTGTAGTTAGTAAAAATCAGGAAAAGGCATCAACTTTATAATCTTAAGTGGAGAATGACTATTTGCTGGTATGTTACTCTAACTTCCAGAATTGGAAGACACTAGGCCTAAGTTACTGTGAAAGTATAAAATCTCTAGCAAATACTTCAAAGAACTAAGAAATATTGACCACTATATCTCTTTGTGTGTAGATGAAAGCGTGTGTGTGTGTGTGTGTGTGTGTGTACACATTACTATGTATGCATGTATGCATGGAGGTCAGAGGTCAACCTTGCATGTCTTCATATGGCTCCAACTCCTGGGCTTTTTTTTTGTTTAGTTTTGCTTTTGAGAAGCTGGAACCTGTTGTTCAATAATTAGACTTGACTGGCTGGCCAGTAAACCCCTGGATTTGACTTTCTCTGCTTCCTGAGTACTCAGAAAAAAAGAAAGACTGCATATCCAGCTTCTAAGAATATAGCAGTTATTCCTTGAAAATTTCATAGCTTTATGAACTGTTTGGATTGTATTTACTGCCCACTTCTCTAACTTCCCCCAGGTAGATCTTGAATCACTTCTCTTCCTTCTCAACGTTGAGAACTCCTTACTGACATTTTAAATGACCCCGAGTCCAGTTTGTGTTGTCTACACACGCATGAGTGTACAACACACTCAACTTGTTACATGGGGCTCAAACTTGGGTCCCTGTGTTACACACGAACTATCTGAGCTACCTCCCTTTCCCACTGTAGTAAAAATCTTGATATGCAAAAAATGTAGATTAAGTCTTTTATAAAGCAGAAACAGGACTGAAAATAGTTTGATATTTGAAAACTGTAGACCAGAATACTTATCTTTACCCTTTACATGCTACTTTTGTTTCAAAACCAAGGTTTTGTTGGTGGTGGTAGTGGTGGAAGTTTTGATTTTGATTTTTGATGTCAGATGCCAAATGGCTTGAGTTAAATAACTGGGGAGACTTGGAAATACAATGAATATGGCTTTGGCCCTCAGGCCAGACAACCAGTTCTGCTGATGGCTTGTTAAATGACATTGTGAAAATGGTCATTTTAGAAAGCCATCAGTGTTCCATATCAAAATAGGAGGAACACTTTCTATGTGTTATAAAGTCCACCTCTGCCCTGTGAGTTGTCTATAGAAATATTACAGATACATGATATTCTCTAAATCACAGGCAACAAGAGTTTCTGTCAAAGATATAAGTAAAATGTCAATCCTTTGGGGGTAAGCAGTTTTAGTGCAAGAGGTAGTTTAGTGAACTAATCTAGCAGCTGTAAATAGTTTCATTCTTGAAGGGTTTTGGTATCCAGGACCCTAAATAATTCTACTGAGACCCTTCATTGCTTATGTGGCTTGGTGACCAACCATCTTGTATATATTCTTCAGGGATTCTCTCTAAGAATTTTTAATAAAGTTATTTGCCCAAATTGTCATGTGTCTAAGTAAGATTATGGGACTGTGGAGATTTTGTCTTGGCTTCCCTAGGAGAAATAAATCTTTAATTAAGAAAACAATGTATGCAGATATATTCTAAGCTACAGATAGCATGTGTTCAATCAATGCTATTTCTGGTAGAAAGCAAAGTGGCTAGTTCACCTGGTAGACTGCTGCTGCACTAAACTTTGAAGAGACAAGGTCTTCTCATAGTTCTAACATCACTTGTTGAAACAAATCCAGTGGTAGTATTAGGAACTCAAGCCAGATGAGCCTGTGAAGAATAAATCCCCTTTGTTACCATGAGCAATGGTCTAAGCAGTGACCCTGACATCTGACCCTGGTCAATCTAAGGGTTGCTACCATATCATCATCAGGACTCTGCTCTACTTTCTTGGCTTAGGTTTGTTGGCTTTCACTTCATTGTAATACAGGTTATTTTCAATGAAGAGGACCACTGTGGCTCCAGGCTCATAGAAACCTCCCAAGTACATGTCAGAGAGTAAAGAGATGTTCCCTTCTCCTTTAGCATCCATATTAAGTCCTAAAGAGGATTCTCAGTGCCTCTGTTTAAATCTATGTGCCAACTCTTGAATTAAGTGGTTGTTTCCAGAAAGATGTTATTTGGATAGTCTAGCCTAACTTAACAGCGTATGTCTACAGCTAGAAAGGGCAACTGGGAGAAGAGATTTAAAGGATGCTGCAGTTTTTCAGTCAAGTACATTATGTACTTTGTCATGTATACATGGGAAAAGTAACACAGTGGATTTTAAAGAATGTTGTCTTCTTGTTTCTGCTAGGACAAAGTAGGTGATAATGGGGAAAGTTGTATGAAAAAAAAATGCATCTATGATGATGGATGGTTAGCCTCCCTTGGCCAAATTGCTGACCCTCTCAATGTTCTAATCCTCAACTTAACCTTCTGACAGTCTTCTGTCTACTTCTGTCCTCAACTTATTTCCATAATGCTTCTATGATCCATTCCCATCATCTAGGCAGTGAAAGTGTTGGCCTATTACATTTTATTCCTTAAAAGAACATTTGTTCTGGGGAAGTTACAGTTCTAAAGATGATACTTACTATGAAACAGTTATGAGAAGCTCTTATCTGGAGCTTGGTTGTCTTTATCCAGATATATCCTACATCCTGCAGTACACAGGCTTAGTTAGTCTCAGGAAGTAGAACCTTTAGACACAACTGATATTGAGTAAGACAATTCAGACTGAAGAACTACCTTAGCCTAGATCACTGATCACTTCACCAAGTATTTACTGAATTCCAAATACTATCTAGGATAGATTATTGAATCTGAGAATATACTATTGGATTAAAAAATATTCCTATCCTAAGTGCTCATTCTAGTATCTGAAAAAGATGTCTTAGTCCTGTTGTTCTGCTATAACAAACACTAAAAATTTGGTAGTGTGTAAACAATAGCTGCCTTTCCCCTGAATGGTTTTTCGAGGTTTGGAATTCCAAGATCAAATTACTTTCTAAACTGGTGTCTTTTGAGGACTTGTATTCTGCTTTTTGAACATTACACTTGCAAAGGAGGATGGAGGTACTGCATCTACACATGTTAGATTGGAAGGGGTAAAGGAGTTAAAGCTAATTCTCTTATGTCTCTTAAAGGTAGTAATCCTGTCTTTCCAGTCCAATCATTTCCTGATTAGATATTACAATACAATCTTCGGAATGGTTTCACTTTCAATACTATCAAAACAGGGATTCAAATTCAACATGAATTTGAGAGAGATACAAATATTTAAACTTGCAGACAGTGACAATAAATATATCAACAGAGCAGCAAAAGAGAATGAGACAGATAGGGTGTGGTAGAATCTGGGGAAGTTCACAGGGCACTTAGCTGTCTGAAGACAATGTACCTGATAATAGGGACAAGGAGCACATGATCCAGAGGTGGGTCATGCTTGGCATGATGGAGAAACAGGAAAGGAAGCAATGGGAGCCAGATCTCTAGTGGCCTCGCAGGTTCCTGTTTGGAAGCTGGTTTGTATTCTAAGGAGGATGGAAAGGCATGGGCATTTTTCCCGCATACCCAAACCTGAGAACTAGGCAGCCGTGGTTTGGATGTTATTAGGCAGAGTTTGGGTAGGATTCACAACTTTGACCTGTGATAATATTAAGGACAAAGTAAAAGAAAATGGTGAAGTGTGCAGAAACTGTAGCCTAAGATATGAAGAAAGACACCTGTTCCGAGAGCAGCCCCTAGATTTCAGGTGAGCCATGAGGTACTGTGTACAATTATCAACTAGTTGTACAAATTGCAGTGTGTGTATTCCTCACTCACACTCTTCTCTCATCCAGAAGCTTTTCTTTAGGAACATTTTTCAATATAACATTGATTGGCAATAAGACTGTACATTTAAGAAAATAAAAATGTCATCCAGTTAAACATGGATACCAGACAAATGATGAAATTTTAAAGATATAACTATGTCCACTGTGTGCCATCCTGTATTTTATTTGACAAACCTATCAGAGAAGAATATTTTGAACTTTTTCTGGTCTGACTTCAAAGATTGGAGTGAAATCTACAGAATGAAAAACAGAACTTTCAGATATACACTTACCCACTCAGAACAGGGACTACAAAAGTGCGCCCCACAGACCTTTCTGAGGTGAAGCCCATAAAATAGTGATTTTTTATGTACACTGCAATGGGAAAAATGTTTTTAAATCATAAACAAGACTGAAGATTCTGATTCAGATTGCTAGTCAATACTGTTTCCATCAGAGAACACTAACAGATAGGTAAATTCACATGAGTGGTCGCTTCCCAGTTGACTGGCCGATGATTTTGACTTTCTTAGAAACACAGAAAGGACTTTCTTGTTCTAGGAAAATCACCTAGGTTCCAGCCTTGGATGCTCTATATTCTGTCATATCTGACCTGCAAAGATACCCCCATTTGCCCCAATGACTCTCATCCGCCTCATCAGTTCACCCTGTACCATGTGGCTATATCCACTGCATGGGACACAGTCTAGACACAGGAACTCAGAGATGCTCAGTGGTTTGCTGTTATCTGTTGTCTAGTGACTTGGAGACTACTGTTCGGCAGAGAGGGCCTTACCTAGCTACTTTAGTTAGAGTGACTCTAGGGTTTGTGTTGTGTTGCTCAGAGACATGTTTGTAAATATGGATTCTAGCTGTCTTTGACAGTAACTCAACTAAGACTTGGTCTTAGGAGAAACCAAAAGCTCACCTTTTAGACTAAAAAGAAGTACGTGGTTGTAAAAACTTAAGAGAACAGCTATTTCTCATTCTCTCATTCCTTAGACCTGGACTGGGGGAGTGTCACATGAGATCATTCTAAAAGAACCGGGGTCTGTGGTAACATGATCTTGTACTGGCTTTCCTAGCTTGGAGCTGTCCAGTGTAGGCATAAATCCCCCATGGTGAAAACATCGCTGGAAACAGACTTTGTTTCTTTGTGTTCCTGTTAGAATTTAAACATAGAAAAGACATGTATCCCACTGTTTATATTCAATCTGTAGTTCTGTATGTGCTGATAAATGATAATAGAGTGAAATTTATACTTAGCTTCTTCAATGTACATCACCATAAATGACAATAGAGTGAAATATATACTAAGCTCCTTCAGTGTACATCACCCCCAGCCCCAGGGAATACACAGGCAGTACCAATTTAGCAGATATCTGGGCCTGATCCACCAGCTCATCAGAGTCAGGGGTATTATTGCAGCTCATTTATTTTTAAGGACTATGAAGACAGGTGGCCACCATAGTGAAAGTGAATGATCTACTATGTGTCAGTGTGCTGCAAAGGATTTGTTGTGAGTGTAGACAGGTCTATCAATGATACATTAAAGAAGAAAAACTTGTCAGGTGAAGGAAGCCGACTTCTCAGAAAGGAATGGGTAGCCTGTGTGGATTTAATTGCCTTACTTTAATCAAATTCTGAGGAGAATTGAAATGAAGACAGAAATATCACTGCTACTTAGTCTGCCATTGCAAGTTCTCTGGTGGACAGCACTCCTGATCCTGAGGGCCTCATAAGGAAACAACAATGGACCCTGCAGCTTACAACTGTTTTATTCAATTCCTGCCCTAGAAGCCTAACTGTCTTGATTGGCATCCCAGTTTTTAGACTTTCAGCCTGGACTCATCGTCCAGAGGCTGTTCAAAAGTATGTTCTTCTCTTGCATAAGCTGTCTTGCTGATCTCCTGAGAAAAAGTATCAGACATATCATATTTAAGTAACATTTTTTTCTTGAACCTCTAAAGCACTCAGAAATGAAATCATTTTAGCATCTTTAAGTTATTAATAAATCAGCAGGAAACTTTGATTTGATGTCTTTAATTAGGTGACAGAGGTGTGTAATTCTGAATATTCAAGTGAACAAATCTATATATTCTCTTCAAATGTACACAGAGAAATTTCTGTGGCTGCTTGTGGACCTGAGGAAGGATAAGGAGAGAAGACCATCTCAGATCACAAAACGAAGTATAGTGGACCACCAAGAACGGTGTCTTCAAAGTCAATTCTGCTTTCTCTGGACATTGACTTCTTAGTTATTTACTCTCTTGTTATTATTTAATTTGTCAGATCATCCAAAACCTGAGTTGCAACCTTGCAATATTTTCTCCCCTCTGCTATCCCATGAAAAACTGGAAGGGCATGAGAGTTTTTGAACTTTCTGAGACGCTGTGCCTTTGTTAGCAAATGGTGTTTCTACCCAGGTCACTTCTGTTTGATGATCCAGTGATAGCTTCTTGGGACATTAAGCCTCAAGACAGAAGAAAGCCCACATGCCAGATACTTCATGGCTGTTTGGCCTGTGCTTCCTATCTTCTTGATGTTTCCAGTGCTAATCAGTTCCGTGGAGACCTTTTCGATCCAAATTAACTGCCAAGAAAGAATTTGTCACAGTTGTCTGTTGAGAGGTCTCATGTTACTGTGAATGCTGTGTCATCTCCAGATTTCTTGTGTGTTGCCTACACCTGTTGCCGTCAGTGATGCACTTATTCAGTGGGTACTTATTCCGGGGAGTAAGGGAACAAAATATGATGAATTAAATGAAGCAGATGTGGGCTTGTGGCTTCAGTGGTTTGTGATAAAAGAATGAAGTTTTCCCATTTAATAACCTTCTTGGCACAAGACCAGACCATGGATTGTTCTGGGCACTGACTTGATGGTGACCTCTCGAAAGTGCCAGTGGTTTGTTCCCAAGTTGGATCTGGGCTGGGATGCCATTCCCCACAGGGAGCAAACTGACAGTGGAAACCTTGGCTCTATTTCGGGCTTTGAAGAGACAGCAGGTGGTTATGTGTGGTATTCCATCAAGTAATTTGGTTGTCACCAACTGGCTTGTTTTTCAGCCACCCTGGCCATGCTTGTCAGCAGGAGGCTCTCTGATCTCTGAGGACAGAGGAGGAAAGCCCCATGGCTTCCCTTCATAGCCTAGCATTTGTTACCAGGGCTCAGAAGGATCAAGGTTGGACTTGCTCTGAATCACTGGATCTGGACCAGCTTGGCGAGTATGGCTAAATCGGGCTATTGCACCACTGTTGCATTTTCAGAACTGCCCTCCTGTTCACCACTTTCACACCCTCCTACTTCTGCAGTTCCTGTTTGCAAACAGACTTGCTTTTTAAACGGAAAAACTAATTTTGTATGCATTTATGTCAAAGAATGGAGGAGGAAAACCAGTCTTCCCGGTAGAAGGCAGCTAGGGTTGAGTGTTGATGATAACAAGAAACTCTTAAAGAAAATCTCATATCTCTATCTCACTCCACTTGGCTTGAGAATAGGTCTACTGTGTACGAGCTTGAAAGACAAATGTAACAATCCTAATCATTACTATTTTGTCATTGAAAGATATTATTTCATGGATAAGAACTATCCTTCTTTAAAGGGGAAAATGGGGTGTATTTGTAACCTTTGGAGTTTTAGCACTTAGTCTCATAAGAGGGACTTGTTATGTCCTAAGATAAAAGGAAGATCAATTTGCAATTAGGAAACAAGAATAAAAACACATCTGTATTGTTCAAAACCTCTTCTCACTGGCTTGCATAATCCTTAATTCTTATGTGATCCTTTTCTTGGGCCAGCCAGAGTTTATGATATTATTACATGCTTTTCAAAGAAAAAATGTTAGAAAGAGAAGTGAAGTAAGTATGATCCCCCCCCCCAAAAAATATGAAAGCACTCTTAATACAAAGCAGAAAGAACAATCTAACTTCCAGCAGAAGAGTCATGAGAGGACAGGTGGAAGAGCAGAGGAGAAGCATCGAGTCCCTGACTGGGAATATGTCACTCTCTGGTGGGACTGGGAAGAGTATAGTTGGTGGGAGATGTCACTGAGTAAAAAGTAAAGTAAAAAGTTGACGGTCAGATATCTGATGTAGAACAGGCCAGTCATGTGGAGAATCATCCATACCCAAACTTTTGAAAATGCCTTTGTACTGAGTGTTCTTCCCTAGGACGCCTGGTACTCCTATGCTGTACAGCCTTGATATATATCTTTCCCCTGCTAGCCCCTAATTATCCTTGATGCTTCCTTGACTCCTTCCCCATAGGAGCATCCCTGACCTGTTCCTGTGAGGCACTGGCTCTTCTAACTTGATGCTGTTATTGATAATGATCTTAATAGCATAAGAGGCTGTTATATTCCTACTGAAAAGATTCTTCATAGCTATTCTAGAATAAAAGAGAAGGCCACCAGAGAGGGGTTTTGGAATTAGTATAATTTAAAAATTCTTCCAATGTGTTTAACGTGGCCATAACCGTATAATATAGAGATGAAATGTCTTTCAAAATGCTTAATGAATGTTTCATCTCTATTTGTAATGCATGTCACACCTTCAGGAACCCTAGGCTTCTCTTCTTCTCTAACTAAATTGCAATTAATCACGCTATAAAATTATAATAAAATTTTATTGATTTAAAAGCACTCTGTGACAAAATGAAGGGAAAATGATATTGAAGAGAAAATATGTGTTAAGAAAATTACCAGGAACTTACATATTTTGTATAAAATTGTGATTTTGAACTGAGACTTTTTCAAATTGTCTGAACATTAATACAGCAAGCTGGATGTAGAAAGTTTCCCATGAAGCCAAAGTCTTACCAACAAAAGAAAACAAAAAAACTTTGTCTTCATAGTTTTTAGAATCTTGAGGTCTCCATGAATATCTTATGTAAATTTGTGAAAGATAACAAAGCCATCTGGTCCCAAGAATAAGGAATACCGTGTCTTCAACATTTTGACTAGAGAAGACTATGGGTGATATTTGAGATTCGGTTCAGAACTAGTGATAGGAGATGGTATGGTTTTGTGGAACCTAGAAGGCTTTATAACCCATTTTTTGTGGTTTACCAATAATCCACTAATTGTATCTGTATCTAGATAATTTATGGTTATATATCCCATCATGTATATGCATTTGAAATAATAGTAACCATTATCCAACTACGTCTGCCTATTCAGCACCTGGAAGGTGACCTTCCCAAACTTATATTTTCTGTACATAAAAGGTCACACCAGATTCTGAAGCAGAGCATGATATGTATATAAGATTATCTCAAGAATTACTTTATTGCTTTAAGTCGAAATGATAATATGCCATCTACATTGTACTACTAAATATATTATTGAATTAGTCTTCCCATTTACTTCTGACTGTTAATAACAGAAGAAAGTTAAGATTACATTTGTGCTTATAAGTATATTTCTTCCTTACTTTGTTCCTATATCCCTAATCTTCTTATTAACATATTTTTATTAATTTTGGGGGCAATTTCACATCATGTACCGTAATTCCACGTATTTCACAGTCATTCCATGTCTGCCCTACATCCCTGTAGTCTTACTCAAAAAATCAAATAAAACAAAATTAAAAAATCTTCATCTATCAGTCTTTCCCATCTCTCTGTCACATATTCATCATAGTGACCTTGGAAGTGGTCATGTACTTCATCCTTTTTTTCCAAGCAGCTTTACTTGAGAATGTTTATTATAATGAGTTGTTGGTCTGGTTCAAGGCCTCTGGCTTCTGTTACACCTTCAATACTTCTCTCAGATATCCTGCTGTTGCCCTGAGTCATGAAGCTCCTGCAACTATGGCTCCGCAGGACTAGTTCCTTCATTCTCTCTAGCATATTATAGATGGAGTCAATGTTGGGGTACACCAATTCAAAGCCTGGATGTGGGTCTGGGTGGTAGCTGAGTTGATTAGTCCCGGCTTCCACGGAGACCACCTTCCTCAGCCTACAGTCAGGGCCAACTCTCCCCCACCTATACCATTGAGCCAGCGCTCCTGCACACAGTAAGAATGAGCCCACCTCTCCTGTATGAGGGGCCAGTGCTGATGAGATGGGGGGAAAAACCAGTTTGGACTGTGGCTGAAAGTATATTTCAAACAAAGAGAAAACTGGTTTAGATATTCATCTGAATGTATATCTATAAAGGAAAGCTACTAAATATTCCATTGTTTAACTTTGTTTCTGAAAGGCCTTGCATCACAAAGAAAAATAAAAATTCAATACACTTTCAATATTTGACAGCTTAACATTTGGTGAATAAAAGTTATTTCTTAAAAAAAAAAGTACTGTGATGCAATTTGGAAAATATCAGTGCAGAAAATGGGAGTGGGGTGAGTTATGGAGAGGAAAGGGCAAGACAGAGACAGAGAAAGAAATGGAGACAGACACAAGCAGATGCGCACTAACTAGCTGACCCCTGCAAGCCAAAGAGTTGGCAGAGCCTTCAGAATGAAGTCTAAACTTGAACTATACTTATAGGAAGAGTAGAATGGACCAGGATCTGGGAAGAACATATTCCAAGCACTTAGTTTAAAATGTAAAATGTAAATGGATGCAAAACATGGAGTAGCTTGCCTGACAAATTAGGTCCTTTTAAGAGTTCAGTAGCCATAGAGATACCAAGTGGAGGAAGATGATTCTAGAAGGGAAGCTGGAGAAGCTGGAATTAACTGTTTACTGAATACTCTCCTATGGAGAGCCCACAGAATATGCCACTATGGCTTTTGAACCAAAAATGATATTTTGCTTTGATATTTGAGTTTTTGACAATGACCTGCGTAAGCAGTACCATTGAAGGAGAGAAGGTGCAGATAGGAGCCCTCTCAAAACTTTATTCTATGTCAGAGTGGTGACTCATGCCTAGAATTTCAGAACTTCAGAGGCTGAGGCAGAAGGATTGCAGTAAGCCTGAGGCAAGCAGGGGTGCACAGTGAGTTCTAGGGAACACTGAGCTAGTGTGAAACCCTAGTTTGAACAAAATAAGCCCCTTCCCAACTCCTTTAAACTTCAGAGATGAACATAAAGGTGAGGAGAATGCAGTGTGTTTAGAGAGTGCTTAGGTTACATAAAGACTATGATTTGGAAGTTGAGTTGCTTTGGGGGAAATTCATTTCTAGTGTCTCCATGATGGAGAGAACTAGAAAGCATCAAGGAAGGGAACTGATGGAAATACAGAAGGTAGGTCCATGGTGACTATTTCCAGGCACTCACAGTGCAGGCAGAAACCATCTGGGTGGAAGAACTCCAGCTGACTGTTTTTCTCATTTGGAGGCAGAGGCTTTGGGTGGGCAGGAGAAGAGGACCAAGTAGACAGATCAGGAATAAGGAAGCAAGGACGATGCTCAATGGGGGGGGGGGGGGTTCCTGAGGAAGAATGGGCAGGACTTAAGAATCAAGAGTTAGGTAAGCTAGGCATAGTGTCACATACCTGTAATTCTAGAAGTTGGGAGTATGAGGCAGGAGAATATTGATTTTGATGGTCAGCCTGAGCTATACAAAATCATCTTACTTTAAAAAGAAAGTGTAAGGAGGTGACAAATTTTAAAAGGCCACTGGAAAGGTTGCTAAATCCTCAATTATTTTTTTTAAGTAATAGATGCATAAAAATTTAAATTCTTCACCTTAACCTAAGCATCTAAGAGGCATCAGCTCTATTTCTTTTCCATTGACTTTTCTGGAAGAAACAAGAACTCATTTCAATTAGGAAAGTTGGTATTGGCTGTGGGAGAAGGCTCTGTGCCTTGGATTCTGGGACCCTGGGCCTGACAGATTCTAGGTTAAATGTGGTTCCTGTGGTTCCTTCTCTCCTTCCTTCACCTACTCATTTATTTTTTAACTCAGATGCTCTTATTAGGACTTTAGTTTGCAAAGATGTAAATGTCTTTCTGGTAAAGGGCTTTACAAGATTTAAGGTAAATGAGCACCACTATCAGACTGTGTAGCTGGAGAATTCTGGTGGCTCATGGCCCTTTTTTTCTTTATCTATAAAATGTGAGCATTTGCTGAGATTGCTGGGAAGGCTCCATTTCTCACCTTCTCTGCTTATGTGGTTCCAAGTTGAGCTAATGCCAATTTGCGATATGTGAAACAGAAGGACTGAGTGATACAGTGTGTACTCAGCAGTGCAGGCGCTGGTGTTGATGTACTACATATGTATAACATCCCCATGTAACTTCACCAGGCTTCTGCAGGAATGGGACATTTTGCCTGCACAAGCAGCGTATGCTTCTCCTCAGAATATATGCCAAGCACACTTCAGAACTTTCGTTATTTTGCAGCCAAACTACAACACAGCTGGTCTCCTAAATGACTTAAAGTCTCCCTCTCTACAAGCTGCATTTGAAAGGAAGAGACTGTTGTGGTGCCTCTGTGTGAACAGAGATGCAACCTGTAATTATGAATTTATCAGACAATAGATGACTTTTTACCATAGTCCTTAATGTGTTACTATAATCCCACTTTCTCCCAGGGAGAATCAAGCCCTGTTTTTAAGAATTTGAATTGCTTGGAAAAGTAGAAGTATTGCTCATCCACAGAAGTTAAACAAGAAAAGTAAATTGGGTCCCTCCAAATCTATAGCAAAAATGTGTGTGTTGGGGGGGGGGAGAAACAGAGAAATACAAACATAGAGAGATGGTGACATAGTGAGTTGGACATATAGCTAATGACTTTTGGGGGATATCAACAAAGGACCCACACAAGTCACCACATTTTAAAAACACATTTAATGAGGGCTTGACCAATGTTTCAATATACTCTGAAGTGTAAGGTGAGTCATCTGGATTTCATGCTGGCCTTTTTTTTAAAAAAAAAAAAAAAAAAGAATGGAGGTAGCTTTATGTCTAACCTGCCATTTTCAGAACATCCGGATTATCATCCCCATTTTCAGATAAAAATGTTAAGCAGGAAGCAGTCAATCTGAGCAAATTGGGTCAAAGACTGGTAGAATATTAGAGTAAGATCTCTTAACCTAGTAGTATTTTATACCTTTCAGAAAGAAAAAAAATTAAAATTAAGAAACAAATATTGAACTGACACTTGACTTACCTACCTGGTCCTTTGCCCACCTTGTATGTATAGCACTGTCTGTATCCGATAAGGGACACATGACGAACTATAGTCACACAGAAGAAATAGGAAGAGCAAATGAAACCAATCTGGCCCGGTAACTTTGATAGACCCCACCACCACCACCATTATGCCCATTGCCTACATAGTGCAAGGTTAAGCTGTCCTTTTCCCCAAGTGTTTAGAGCACTTGTGCCAGGGCGTATACTTAGGACACAGTGAAGAGCAAATACAGTTTATAGCCCTCTCCTCACTGAGTTTGTGTCTAGTGGGATGTAGAAGCAAGGAAATAGAAGATTTTTGTTCTGTCAAAAATGTCATGGTTGCCACAGTACACCATGTCACGGGAATGCAAAAGAGAACACCCTTTTTTTTTAATCAAGGGAGGTTAAGAAGAATTCTGCTTGTTACACATTTTGTAGGCCGAAGAGGATAAGATAATCCTAGGGAGTTGGAAAAATAAACTAAATGGAAGCTGTGTTTTCAGTTGGAAAAGAATGTGTGACTAGACTGGAAAAGGAGGCTTGGGGAAGATAGTGTAAGACCTTGGCTGGGTGAGGGTTTAACTAAGCAGAACTGCTTTTCAGTCACCTAGGTTGACTTAGTGATCGGCAGGAGGGCTGCAGGAGTGGAGGCAGGGCAACCACTCCAGTGAATTAGGAACCATGCCTTGGATTACAATATGACATTGAACACTAAATTAGCTGGGTGATCTGGGAGAATATTTAGAGGGTGCCACTACTACTACTTAAAGAGAAAGAAGCAATGAATGGGGTGTCAGTGTCACCTACCTTTCTGGTTCTGAAGTTTAGGAAAACGGTGAGAGAAGGGATATCAGAGGGTGAAAAATGGATGGGGAGGGTGGATTTTAGACCCTTTGCTTTTAACTGTGAGAAATGAGGAAAGATTCCCAGGGGACAGTGGATATATAAATCAGAGTCCAGATGAGATGTCTTGAGCAGATGAATCAAAGCCCTCAGAGGATGGTCAGTCCTGTCAAGAGTATCGTTCAGGGAACCTCAAAAGAAGCAGAGCATGTTGACTACATTATAGAGGAAGCTAAAGGGAACTTCAGTGGCTGTTCACTATGCTGAAACAGAGTTATGTGATCCACTTCTGTGTCAAATCTATGGAGTCAGAAGTCAGCTGCCAAGGGCTGGGGCTGAGGTTGATGAGGAACAACTCCTGGGGCTGGGGTACAACACTCATTTTGGGGTGATGATTAAACATTAAATGGTAGCAAAAGTCAAGCAAGTCAAAGCTGGCAGAAAACCCCTGAACACATCCGCTTTGACACACCAGGCACATACCATAGGAGTCACTTTTCCAGTCAATGTATTCACTTAAAAGAATGCTTCGATAATGTTCAGCAATGAAATGTTCCAATGAGGGACAGAAACATTGATAAAGATGGTGGTAAGGAAACAGCAATAATGTTATAAACTGATTCTGACTTTTTACTGAATTTCCTGTCCTTCAATAATCCTGGGCCATCCTTTCTCAGCACTGATCCTGTCTAGAGGTTTATGCTTATAATTCAATAAATTAAACTAAAACAACAGGCAAAAATAAGGACATCTCATTTCAAAACCACAAGACTGTAAAAAGTGTTTTTTCCTGGTACAGTGAGCACAAAACAGCCACAATGTGAAAAGACTAGAGACGTCCGAGGCTTGGAATTACCGTCATTTTTCACATCATCCCCGAGTGAGCAACGCTGTCTTTTTTTTTTCTATTATTTTTTCTTAACCACAAAATAACCAGAACTTATTCTTGCAAAAATTGCAATTTAAGTTCTTTTGACTTAAACCCAAAGTGTTTTTCCATTACAGTATCTGTGGGCTTGGCTTCAGCCTTCAATCTCTCTAGGACCCCGCTGAGCTGCTGTCTCCTGACTTGTTCAATTTCCAGAGCTCCCCCAGGGAGTGACAATGGCTAAGTTAAAATGGAAGTGATGCATGAAGGCAGCCAAGTCAGTGCAGAGAGCTGTGTAACCCAAGTTTGTGTATCTGGTCCTCACTTCCCAGTTCATAACTTCACTGTTATTTAGTTAGCTTTTCAGATACACAGGACTCTTAATAGCTGTGTTAAAAACCAGTGGCGTGGGGAGTCAGGAGAACATGGCAATGCCAGGCTGGCACAGGGGTTATGTCAGAGCTTTGGTGGATCTGACCACTTTCACTCACTCTGGCACCTACTGTATTGTGGATTTCATCTTTCACTTGGGAGGTGGGGGCAAGTGTGAAAACTTTCACATTTGACTCACCAATGAGCTTGTGTGAGCTCCTTTCTCATTATTGACTCAGGACTAGATACACTACATTCTTGGAAACTGAGTATGTGAAGCCCTGATGAAATAAATGTGCTGTGGCCTTTAAACCTTCCTAGAAAAGCTACTAGGTCTAGAAGCAGGGCAGAATATAGTTTGTTTCTTTCTTATTTTGAAAACCAGCAAGGTACTGGCTGTTAGTTCCTCTTGGGATCAGACTCGGAAAACTTGCTATTCCTAAATGCTGGGCTGAAGCCCAGACTGCCCCATCCCCTTGCTGATGATAAACTTTGAAAAGGGAAAGAGTGAGATTGTGATAGGCATGTATAATTAATTATTCGCTATGTGAGGAACATGGTACACTAGTTAAACCAGGGTATTGCATGCAGGACCAGAGTCTAGCACAGGAGAGATTGAAAGCCAATGAGTACACCCTCATGAGGATTGCAGGCCAAATGTCCTGTATAGATTCCCCAACCCACGTTATCCTTGCTGATCCCTGTCCACCCTCCAAAGAGTTCTCCTTTCTGCTTTCATGTCACACACATGCCTTTGCCCCCTCTTCCCTTCCCCCTTAAGAGCTCGACTGCATATGATTCTATTTTCTGAGGAAATGCCAAACTGGCTTCTACAGCAGTTGCTGCATTTTATATTCCACCATCAGCCTAAGAAGGTTCTGATTTCTCCATAACCTCAATATCACTTATTTTCCAGTTCAAAATATACTATATAGACTTCCTATTAGAGATTAACTAGAATTTCATCATGGTTTTATGCACACTTGTTTTGAGATATGCAAAAATATTTTACAGTATCACTAAGTCTATGACTTCTTAAGTGTTCTTCTTTTAAAGAAATGATAATTGATTATAGGTTTAGGTTCTCAATCTAAGCTCAGGTTATAGATAAAATGCTCTTTTTTTAGAGATAGGGTCTCACTCTGTAGCCTGAGTGGCTTTGAGCAAACTGTGTATCAGGGACAGCCTAAGATTCATGGCAATCACCTGCCTTAGCCTCCCAAGATGAGATTATAGGCATAAAACATCATCTCTGGCTGAATCACTCTTTAAAAATTTTTAACTGAGAAACTCCTTATCTCTCACATACCTTCAAGTGCATTTAGGATCAACTCCCTGACCCACAGAGCTTTGGTTCCTGTTACTATGTGAGAACAACTGTCCTTGTCCTGCCACAGACTCTCTTCATCTCTAGCCTTGTCTGGTACAGCAGCCTACAGGTCCTCTTGTTTTACTGTCATATTCTTTTTTCTTCTTCTGCCTGCTGAAGGCCGTAGATTACACTGGCACAGATAATGAGGCCAGACCCTGGGATGGGTCTCAGCTCTGCCCCTACTCCCACTGATGCATTGAAAGGATGCTGCACGGATGTTCTTGTAGATTCAGAGAGCCCTGTTTCTTTTCCTATAAAACTGGAGAATAGTGCCCTTTGGAAAGGGCCTTTGTGAGAACAGGGCTCATCAGTTCCTTAGTTATATTGCTCAGCACACACAAACTCCTCACTAATTGTTACACAGAGTCTTGCCAGGGCTCCTGAAGATTGTTTTCTATAAATTTGACTAAAAAATATTGTTATGGAATTTTTTGTGTTTTTTTTTTAACTATTTCAAATTTCTATATTTTTACAAGGCTCAAACTGCTTAGATGTCTGCAGGAACATCTCAGCAGCCTAAGCTTACCACCGTCTGTTGCCTGCTGAGCTGATGAATGGAAAAGGTCCACAAAATGTGTAGCCATGGCTCTGTGTGTGCTCTTCCACGCGTGTTGGTCTTCACATAGAGAGTCTCGCAAGCCTTCTCGGTGAGGTGCCTTCTGTTTGAGTCCCCATCCAATGTGCTCAACTGGGTGATGACTAATGAGGAGTGGTTCACTTTGTCATGTGGGTGTTCTTGGAGACTCTGCTGTACTTTATAGCTATTATATGGTGTACTGTAGACAGGCTTGAATAAAGGTAAATGGTGTTAGAGTCTAAGTTGAAGAATGTTCCCTTCAAACACATGTGTTTGAACACTTGGTCCCTGGTGTTGGCACTGCTTTGGGAGACTGTGGGACTTTTTAGATATAAGGTCTCTGTGAGATGCAGGAATGGGCCTTGATGGTTAATGACAGCTCATTTCTCCTTTCTCCCTATTTCCTTATCTTTGGGAATATAATATGCTGTGCCCCTGCCTACTGCTACAGGTGCCATAACCTTCCCTCTACAATGAATTGCTTCCTCTGATTTGTGAGCCAAAATACATCCTTCCTTCTTTATGTTGTTTACATCAAGTCTTCTCATGTCACAGCCGTGAGAAAAGTGGTCATAGCTCTGCTTCTGCAAGCGTATTAGAGAAGCCAGTAGCATCCTCTTGGTTTCTAACTCAGCATGGTTGATAGGGTTGTGTGTAAGGCATCCACTCCTTAAAACATATCCTTTTATGTAATCACCATCCAGTCATGGAATAAACTCCTTAAAAGTGAACCATGGACGGATTCTATTTGCTACTGTCAGTCCTGAGAATGTTTTATTTATCAGGGACTCTATTGAAAATCCAGCATGTGTAAGTCACTTAATAGTTCCCCAAGGGAGACAGAAATAAGACACTCTGCATAAGACACTCTGATGATGAGGCTTCTCAGGATAAGTGTTTTTTTGCTTGTCCTGTGGTTTTGAAGGATGTAAAATCCAGTAGAAGAAATTGTATTCTCTGTGCATTTTCTGAAAAGGCTTTAGAAAATTTTGATCTCTACTGTCATTGTATTTCCAAAATAGTTCAGCCTTCCAGCTTGGCAGATGGAGCCACTTGTAATCCTGACTCAGCTGCCGACTCTGGTGAAATCTGAAACTAGAGAAAGGAGAGGGATCCTGCTGTTTGCAGGAAGTCAAGAGGGAGACTACCATGGGAAAATCCTGAGGGAGGCTCTCCACAGAGAGCTTTTGTAGGCTTTGACTGTCTGCTTCCTGACAAGGCCTTTGGAGAATTTCTAATTGTTAGAGAAAATATATTGATACGCTCCTTCATGGGTTGTAGCCCCCCTCTTCTTTTCTGGTCTTATTTAAAGATCAAAGATCTGAATTAAAGATACAAATTCACTGGCACAATTTAAGAGACATTCGGGAAAGGGAAGGAAAAGTCACAGCAAAGAGAATGCTTTTTAAAATGTCTGAACATAGTTCTGAGCCTCTCAACAGTTAAGACAGAGTAGGGCCTTGAAGCCCTTCTAAATCACTTAGGTAGTTGGGTTTTTGTTTTTTTTTTTTAATTTTTCTTTATCAAGGTATTTGTAGCAAATGTCAGAAGCAATGCTTCTGCCTTTCTTCAATATTGAAGATGATAATGAAGCCACCCGTGAAAATAAGGATAGGCCCCTTTTCCTGGATTTAAAAGATGTGAACTACAACATGATTCATATTTTAAACTATTAAAAATGTATACACACACACACACACACACACACACACACACACACACACATATATTGTTCCTGGAAATGATATTCTTCCATTATTTTTATATTGAAGCAACTTAGCCCAAATTGTAAAGCCATATGAATAATTAAATATCTGTGTGTGTATGTGTGTGTAGCCTTTTAAGATCATCGTATTCATTTAACTGAGAGTCATCATCTTCATTAACAGAAACTCAGAGAGTTAAATATATTACCATATAGATATAGTTATGGTAATACTGTTTTATATATGCACATATGTATATATAAGATAGATATACTATGGTAATACTCTTATGATATACTTAGGGCAGAATCAAGATGGAACGAGCCACTCAGAGCATCGGAATTCACTTTTTCTGTCATGTCATGCTCCCACAATTTTATTTTTGTTTTTGGTGTCTTCATTCAAGTTGCTATAACAAAATACTATAGGCTGGGTAACTTATTTCTTCAGATTTTCTTCTATGTCAGTTTTTTAAGTCTTGGACTGTTTCCATAACCCGTTTGTTTCCTTTTTCTTGTTTCTCTAGTCTTTGAGAAGTTTGGTTTTTTTCCTTCCAATTTGTTGCTTGTCTTTCCCTTTTTTTTCCTTAAGGGAGTTTTTCATTTCTTCTTTAATTTCCTCTCTAAAGGCTTTTATCATCATTATAAAGATACTTTAAGGTCGTTTTCCTATGCTTCTTTTATATTGGAATGTTCAGGTCTTGCTGCTGTACAATCCCTAGGTTCTAGTGGTGCCGTATTGTTCTTCATGTTGTTGAATGGATTTTTGCACTGGTGCCTACCTGTCTTTTCCGCTGACTGGTGCAAGTGTTGTCTGTGTTTCAGGGAGCTGGTTTTGTTCTACTAGGTGCTCTTGGTGCAATTGGAGCTCCTGAAGAACTCGGAGGCAGTTAGAATCTCTTCTGCTGGGGTTCTTCAGAGGCTGTGTCTCAGGCAGCAGTTGAGTTTGGGGGAATGGGGGTTTTTAGGGAATAGATTAAGGCTTGTGGGGTTAAAGATTCAATGGGAGAATGGGTGGTGTGGATAGTCAAGTTTGTTGGCAAGGGTCCTGCTTGCTTGCCTGCAGCTGGAGCTGAGATGGGTTAGAGGGGCCATTTTGTGCCCTCGGGCTGAATAACTTATAAACAGAAAGTTATTTATCACAGTTCTAAAAGTGATACCATTATGGTCTGATTCTGGTCTCTCCTGTGTTACAGACATCTGACTTGTGACTACATCCACATTTCATAGAATCTTTTCACTCACTCAGAGAGGCACAAATTTCATGTATGATCCTCCACCATAGTTACTTAATTATATACCAATAGCCAGATGGAAAAATACATTGGGATTTAGGCTTCAAACATATATTTGTGTTGGGAGTGCAAACAATAGGTCTGTAGTATCTAGGTGTCATAGTTACAAATTAGATAGTACTGCTGATGGATCCACGATCATCTGCAGCAAGGCTATGAACTTACAGGAGAAGAAATTCTGTGGACATGTGAGTCAGTGAGTATGCACAATAAATCTAGAGCACTATCAAAATTTAATGTTATCTTATTCCCTGGAGTTGGGCCCAATCTCATTTTAGAGTGGATATTGTTAAGCTGTTTTTGATTAAGGGTCAAAAAGATTCCAGCTGGAATGATTGGTGTTAGTAATAGAGGGTTCTTCTCACAGCTACAATTTGTGTATGTGTAATGTGTGCCATCTTCAGTGCAGATTTATGACTAGTATTCTCTTACATGAAAATTAGTTTTGAATGACAACTTTAAAAAATCCTTTGATTGCATTTTTTGGAAGTGGGTGTTATATTACATTACCAAAACCATGGTTCCTTAAAAATGAATATTTATGCAAAGCTCACTCATCTTCAGGCAGGACCAACAACTGATCAATGGCTCCACAATAAGAGCCAGATATGGAAAGAGTGCAGATTGAGGGTGACTCATAGAAATGTAGAATTGGAGCTTGACAATAAAGCAGCATCATGCTCCTCACCCTACCCTATTCCTGATGGGCAGTGTGATCCAGATAGGAACTGTGGCCCAGAGAGAATGGGAGAGGGCCAACTTGAATGAACCTAAGAAAAACTAGTATGTGAACTGATTTTTCAGGACACTTCTGAAATCCCATTTTTTTTTCCAAGTCAGAAACTTCCTTCTGACCTCACCTCCTCTTTGTCTATTTTTCTTGCATTTGGGAAATATTTTCGTTAACAAAATTGAAGCTGATAACTTTACAAAGCATCACAAATTCTTCACAAAAGCTGAGGTTATAGGACCTATTGGGGACTCATGTCGTTTCTATATTTGTGACTTTTTTTTTTTTTTTTTAATGAGTGAACATTTCTTTCTTTTGAGGCTAACATCAAGACCCCTTGTGAGCCTGATCCTCCAGGATCCAACTGGCCAGGCCTTGGACTGTGCTTACAATGCTATGGATAGAAAGCTTTGAGAGATTGTTTCTCTTCTTATATTTGAATACTCCTTAAAATGCCTTTGAAATGGAATATAGGAGCCCTAGGAGACTTTTCGATGTCTAAGTGACTGTAGGGGTTACTCCAGTGTCTCTGGACGTCTAAAACTTTGTTTCTGCTCAGCACATGGGAGCGTAGGGAGAGGTAGGAAGCTGCTTTTTTGCATTCTTTTCTTCTCTTAGCTTAATGTGCAGCCTATAGTGAAATATATTAATCTCTAAAGATTGTTGTGTAGCTCAAACGATTCATTTTTTTCTTCTAAACTAATTTCCTTTTAACAATCAAGCCAGTCTCTCTGAAAAAGGCTTAGAACTCTGAGTTAATAAATTGCAGGTGCTTTTATTGCTTCAGGCTTCTTCTGCTTTCTTTTGAGTTTCTGAAAGAAGACCCCATGATCAGATTTGTGCATCTAATTGCATTTTAACTTACCAGTGGAAGCATGGTGCTCCGTGCTTCCACTGTGCTTTAAAGAAACCCTTTGAAAAGTAAAAATATCCTTCAGAACTCCTGTTTCCACACCAGAGCCCCTGTCTATTTTCCAAAAACACAACTTTAAAAGTCCTTCTTCTGTTTATTTTACTTAAATAGATTTATTTGGGGACTTTTTGATCATGCATAGGAAAATCACAAAAGTTTCAGGAATAATTTAGGATGCTAACTCTAAACAACTGGGTAGCTCCTTGTGTTTGTTTGGAAAGGCAGAACTGTTAAATACTGTGAGATAGGTAAGATTTCCTTTTACTAGTCATGTTTCCTTGGGAAACAGAGCATGGCAGCAACTGTTGAGAAATACTGGCTTGGTTTTCTAGGGTTCAAGGAGCATGTAGCTGGTACGACAGTGGCTGATTTGAGGGGAAAGGAGATGGAACCAATGAAGGTGTGAGATTTCCTGTCAACCACAGCAAAGACTGGGGCTGAGAAGGTGCCTCATATTTATTCTGAGAGGTGTTACTAAGCTCTTCAACTTCTGGCACCCTCAGAAGACAGTCTGAACTGTTTATTATTATCATTATTTTATTTAGAAGAGCCACCTAATATGAGACAGAAGAATAACTAAAATTAAAGGACTTTTCCCTTGTTACTAATCCTTTGTTATATAAATGTTTATATCAAAATTTATAAGATTTTATATCTATATAAAACTTTTTTGTCATGATATTGTGTTTATATTGAGTACTAATTAATTCTAGAAAAAAAAAAAGACTATCTAGGCTTCCTGTATTTATGGATTTTAGTCTCTTATCAGTTTTCTGCAATGAACCATTACAAAGCCTAGTTTCGATCTATGAAGTATCCAAAAGTAAGATGCGGCCCCACAACCATAATTTCACATGGACTATGACAAAGCCACTAGGCTGACAAATACCAAGCAAAGATCAGATTTGGACTACAAACTGCTCGGGACAATTTCAAGGTGGTTAGCTGAGACGAACCAGCTTCACAGACTACTCTAGCCAGGACTTGAGGCAAGCCCCACACTCTCCTGTTGTGCAAAGAGCAAACAAAAAATGATACAGCTAATTATTTTAAGACTTGACAACACAATTTTTCTTTTCAGGTTCCCCTAAAGATGCCATCATCCCAGACAGCAGGAAATAAATTTAAGAACATGACGACCACATTCCCAAGAGATGGAGTGGGTGGTTTTTGGCCTTTCAATGTGTTTTGAATTATTGTCATTGTTTAGGGAAATTGGTTACAAATTGTTACTGGTTATAGTTAGAAAAAAGCTAAATGACAGAAATTAGAGAGAACAGGGTTCTTGTTTAAAGAAGAAAGGGAAATAGAGATACGATAGAATATCAGGGTAGAAAACGGAATCTACTTTTAAAAAACAACTGTTAGTTTTAAATATTTTACATTGAATTGTATTTTTGTATATTTTATAGAAACTGTGCATATTGATACAAAGCTGAGATTAACTTTGTTACTGTACATATAAGTCTATGCTTGTTCAAGGTATTGTACCTATACAGTTCATATAACAATGTAATGCAAATTGCTAGTCCTTGAAAGTTATTATTACCAGCTAATTAGAAGATAAAGAAATGCAAGTTAGTAGTTAGACATTACAAACAAACATAGTCACATTAGATATGTTTTCAAGGTCAAACAGATATATTTTAGATGGACAGATCTTCAAACACTCAGATATCTACAGAATATGGCATTTACGATATTTTAATGACATAGGTTTTTATTATTTTTATGACAATGAGACATCTGCTCCTGGCAGCACCAATCTATTTCAGAGACGATGATGGGCACTGAAGAAACTCAATATGAAGTTGACCTTCTTTGTAGCCAAAGTTAGCCACTGGGAAAGAAAGTGCCCTTGCCCCAACTGCTGATAGTATGGTGTCCAAAACATACGATCAGGGCATACAAAAAAAGAACTGTGAAACTTTCCCAGGACAAGGTATGCCAGGACAAGGTAGGAAGGTCTTTAAGTAACATCCTGCTACACGGAGAAGTCTGTCAGTTATACTAGGCCTGTAGGCCGAAGATGGATGCATCAGAGGAACTTTAGGTGACTGTCCAGGCAGCCAGCTGTTTCATTTTTCACACTTTTTTTGGAAGTTGCATGCTTGTACGTCCTGTTTACTTAGTTAATGTTATTTCCTTCTTGGATCTCTGAGGGAGTTGAAGATGAGATAGTTATAGTTTTCTAGTGACAGTTTTAGAAAAAAACTCACTTAGAGGTTAAAGTGTGTATAAGTTTTGAGAGACATCAAAAAATAGTTTTCAGTTAGTAATAAAAGTTAGATAGTGAATTAGGTACAATCCTTTGGACTTGCCAACATAGTGAAGTAATGGAATGTTTTCTTTGAACTTGTCATTTTTTAATGGACTGGATATCACTCATGTAATTATTGCTTGTAATTATTGCATCTAGTGTACATAGTTTTTCTTATGTTAGTTCTAACATTCTATTGTATATTTAAGAAAATCAGCCTGGAATATCAGAGAACAGAATCACTCACAGTGAAACCAGGAAAGTCAGAGTGATGGGCCACACCCTTAATTCCGTCACTCAGGAGACAGAGATCTTTCTGGCTTTCTATGAGTTCAAGGCCTAATAAACAAACAGTAGTAGCTCACACCTTTAACCCTAACTCTAGGATTATTATGCAGAGTTGAACCCAGAAGTGAAACAACTGGGAAAGAAAGATATTTAAGGCAGAAGGAGGCAGAGATTGAGGCATTCTGTAGAAGCAACCAGCTAGGCTGAGGACCCTTGAAGACAGCATTTATTTACCCTGTTTAGCCTGAGAAGTTGGCTGGGTGAGAATTGACTGTGGTCTGTTTCCTCTCTCTGATATTCCAGCTTTTCCCCAATATCTGGCTCTGGGTTTTCATTATAAACTAATTAGAATTTGCCTCTTCTATTCTTCTCGTTGGGACAACAGAAGAATGATTGAACTCAGAGGTCAAACAGTCAGAGTCAACTGCCCTAAGCAAACATGTTTACAATGTCAAGAGAGAGTTAAGAGTATATAGATACTGAAATTCTTACACAATGCCAATGGGATTCTGAATGGGTACCCACATCTGAGGACTAAGTTAAAAGTTACCAATCAGCCCTGAATTTCTGCTTTACTATCAACACATCTATTGTACCTGGCAGATTACTACCTCCTCATTTATGAAAAACTTAGAAGCAGTTAAAGGAATCAAACCAAATTTTATACACATGGACATAGAGGAATTGCCAATATACACTGAGTACCAAGAAAGGCAACCATAAGTATGCATCCTTTATGAGATGCCATATAGTTTTGTGGCTACATTTATGTACAGTAATTCAAATCTGTGAATGCATTTATACTGTATGTGCATCTACAAAGAAACAGACTTTGTTTTTTTGGCCTGGAGAGGTAAGAAGGGACAGGAGGACATATACTAAGGCTTTAGCCTCTACAGAATTATCACCCCAAATTAAAAATTATGCCCTTATGAATACTTACCCAATTGAATGTTTAAATCATGAAGAGAATTGAACATTTTGTGCTGGTCCTGGATAGTTTGGGAGGCCAGGAGAAGCTGAAATCTACTGATCCGTCTTAGAAAAAAAGGCACATACTTTTATAACTGATGGAAATTAGGTCTATTCAGCCACCAAGCTTTGCTTGCTCATCTTGCTTATTCTAGCCTTCCTTTATATTTTGCAACTTTTAAAATCCTGGCTTTTCTTTAGCTCACAGGTACCTCACACACATTAATTATGCAGTTCCTGGTGGGAATAAGTCCACATTCACTTCATGGGTGAACAGATTTTCAGGAAAAAAAGAAACCAAAATGATTATCAAGCAGGAGTATGTGAGGTTCATAAAAATTAAAGACACCGACGTAAAGAGATGACTAGAACAGTAGAAAAGAGCCGGGCGTCTGCATTTGATTAAAAGGAAGCAGCTTTGTGTCTTGAAAGCTCACAGATATTATCAAACTATATAAATGTAGTTTCCAAAACATCACACCTATGTTCAACCTGCCAGCTCTCACCCTGTGGCGTCATCATCTGTTTTAAGAAAAACTGCTGTTCTGAGATGTTTCCTTTTCTTCAGATATCCAGTTTGGAGCTTTGCAAAGATGCTGCATTTAGATCATGGTTGCAAATGACAAGGAGTTTGTCTTGAAATAGTCAGCATGTTTTTGAGGAAACCATTTATATTCTATTAGATCTGAAGCTCTTTCTAGTCCTAGTAATTCCACAACAAATTAATTAGTTTTTTGCTTGTGTGACTGTGTTTCTAGCTTATATGGAGTAAGGATTAAAAAAAAAAATCAATAAGTCCAAGTCTTTGGCCTAAACTGACCCAATCTTATCATGTTGGAAATAATGTCCATTGTGTTAGCTTCATCAAATTAGTTTATTGAACAACTCTTTAATTGGTATATCCACGGGTTTGAAACCAGCATTGACCTTTTTCTCCACTAGTGTTTGGTTCATTAGCACATTTTGTGGGAAGATAAAATATGACCCTTCACATCATTGATCTATGTACTATAAAGGCTTATTTTGTGTTATATGAACTTAGCAGTGCTTTATGTTAGTATGTCCTGAACATTAAATTGTCATCTGGAATTGAACCCAGGAGACCCAAAACTACTTCATTTATTTGCCTCCCACAGGAAATTCATTGTGTTCCATTACACTTAGAATCCTTGTATAATTAATTAATATAAATGTCAGCATCAAATTTTATGAAATCACCATAAACCATTTATTTCACTAGCAGAATAATTCATCTCTGGATATGCATCTAAAACTGTCTTGGACATTGATCAGTTGATTTAATAAATATGTGTTAGTTGCTCCAAAGTAAATAGATACTATGACAAAAGAAATAATAATCTCAAAGGTTAAGGTACAATAGAAAAGAGAGATTTATAAGTAAACAAATGCAGAGAAGTATAAACAAAATAATGAATGGTAAAGATGAGAAATAACAATTTCGGATGAACTTCATCCCAAATGATGGCCCCCTAGAAAAATACTTCTGTATTAATATATGTATGAAAATTTCAAGATTAAATCCATCAGAATTCCACTTTTTAAAACTTAAATGAATGAGCAAGCTGTTTACTCAGTCGCTAGCACAAATCAAATTTTAGCAGAGTAATTACTTCCTCTCTCAAGTTTTTGGATTCCCCTTCCACGCAGAGGTAGCTAAACTCTCTTTGTATTTGGAAAATTGATACATTCCATCTGCAGTCATTCCAATCCATCTTCCATGCGGGGAAACTCTCACAGTAAGGTAATCTCATTGGTTGCTCCTCAGGCCCCTAATTATTGCATTTAATATTTTTGTATCTTGGCATCTTGATCTCATTTTTTTTCAAATGAAATAATTTGAACTGCACACAGCGTTCCAAGTACAGAAGCACTCTCATTCTCCAAAATCCTGGGATAATGTTTTGTACTTTGTCTGATGGCAATTGACACTCTGCTGGTTATTTGCCTGTGTACTAGCATGCAGGGTCAGCTCTTTTGAAATAGTTTGGGACAAGATCAGGGATTCTGTCATAAGTTATGCCCAAGAGAAAGTGTACTAAGTAGCCAGTAGACTGTAGATAATTTCTTCAGTGACAATGATTCCTTGAATTTACCATTTTTTGTTTGTCAATTAAAACTTTAGTGGTTTGCTCCACAAATTGTGGTCCATATCAGCCACAAGAGTTCTTGACATTTGTACCTTTGTAAATTTCAGAGTGTACTTGGTATAGATGGAGTTAGAACTCAGTGAAATCCATTTATTCCTCCCATATTTCTATGTCCCCAAACCACCTTCTCCCAATCCATAAGCCAACTGACAAGCTTCTTGGAAAGTTTGAAAATTATTTGTGGAGTTTGGAAAATTTGATAAATATTTGACTCACATGCAAATATCTAGTATTTATATGTAAGTGGAAAGAAGAAAGATAAAACGAATACTCATACACTACTGTCAGCTGAAGCAAGACAGAATAACAGGACAGGAACTTCCTGGTTACATTTTTCTTTTTCCTTAGTAAAGATTGCCACTAACTAGACTCGATTTTAGAATTCTCTTTCATCATTTTGGAGTTTTGTGTCTGTCTGTCTGTCTGTCTGTCTCTCTCTCTCTCTCTCTCACACACACACACACACACACATACACAGATTTCCCATATATAGTCATATACATGTATTTCTTAGTCAGTAGTAAAAATATGTTTGTTTTCTTTAAATTCCATAGATGCATCATGTTCCTTCTTTCTCACAGTACTGCAATTATTTCATACTATATATTGATATATATATTGGCCATTGATTACTTTCAAGTTCTTTAATATTCCAACATATACATTTACATTTGTCTCTCTATACTTGAATGGCCAGTGATAATTTGTGGTGGTGGTGTTTTCCTGTTGTACATTTTTATCCAGTTCTGTTAAAAACATTCTTATTTCTTTGCTTTTAAAACAAAGTAACAAAACTAAAAATGTTGATGAGGATGCAGAAGCAAAAGATGCACATGTATGCACACTGCTGATGAGAATGCAAATTAATCTGCCACGATAAAAGTCAATATAAAAATTCTTTTTAAAAAATAACTAAGACTGTACCTCTTAAGTGATGCATACATACCATTTCCATAACATACTCCCCAAATATCAGTCAGTTTAAGCTGTGAATAGAAATATATGTGCTAAGTGTACTCAATACACAAAATGGAGGTTTGTTTGAGTATAAGAAAATATGAATTTATGTTGTTACAGGAAAGCAGATTGCCATGTTAAGTGAAACAATCCAATCACACACAGAGAAGTATCAGGTTAATTTTTCTGTAAATGAAATTGAGTGGTAGAAAAAAATCATAAACATAAAAAGATGTTCTGAATAGTTAGATTAGAAAAGGTAATAGAGGCAAATCTGATCAATGTATATTTTAGGCCTGAATGAAAATGTCATAATGAAATGTCTTTTAAAATGTCAGTTTTGTTACTTCATAAAACTCTTAGAAATGATAATCAATGAAAGAAAAAGAGGTTCTTTGAGGAAGCCAACAAGATAGACAAACCCTCAAACTAACCAAAAGGCAGAAAGAGACTTTTCAAATTAACAAAATCAAAATGAAAAGAAGGACATAACAACAGACACTGAGGAAATCCAGAGAATCTTTAGGTCATACTTCAAAAACTCATACTACACATATAAGAAAATCTAAAAGAAACATAATTTTCTGGATAGTTATAACATGCCAAAATCAAACCAAAACCAGATAAACATTTTTTAAGAAACAGTTCTTAAAAGTCCCCCAAGGAAGAAAAGCTCAGAACCAGAGGGTTTCAGCTCAGAAATCTACCAGCCTTTCAAATAAGAACTAATACTCCTCAAATTGTTCCACACAATAGAAACAGAAGAAACATTGCCAAATTCTTTTTATGAGATTAGTTACCCTGATACCCAAACCACACACAGGTGCAACAAAGAAAGAGAATTACAGACCAATCTCCCACATGAACATTGATGCAAAAATATTTAACAAAATACTGGTAAAGCTAATCCAAAAACACATTAATAAATTATCCACCATGATCAACTAGGCTTCATCACAGAAATGCAGGGATGGTTCAACACACACAAAAAAATCTGTCAGTGTAACCCATCAATAAATTACTGAAAGAAAAAGAAAACACATGGTCATCATATTAGATGCTGAAAAAACTTTTGACAAAGTCCACCACCACTTCATGATAAAGGTCTTGGAAATATTAGGGATACAAGAAGCATACACAGTCAGAGCATAATACAGGAAGCCAACAGCCAGCATCAAAGCAAGTGGAGAGAAACTCAAAGAAATAAGGAGCAAGGCAAGGCTGTCCACTTTCTTCGCATCTATTCAATATAGTTCTTAGAGCACTAGCTAGAGCTATAAGACAACAAAAGGAGATCAAAGGGATACAAATTGGAAAAGAAGAAGCCAAACTTTTACTATTTGCAAATGATATGATAATATATGTAAGTGACCACAAAAATTCTACCAGGAAAATTCTACAGCTGATAAACATCCAATAAACCAATAAACCGTCTAATTCGGCAGGATGCAAGATTAACTAAAAAAACAAAAACCAGTATCCCTTCTATATACAAATGATAAATGGGCTGAAAAAGAAATTAGAGAAACATTACTTTTTGCAATAGTCACAAATAATATAAAATACTTTGGAATAACTCTAACCAAGCAAATGAAAGACTTTTATGACAAAACTTTTAAATCTTTGAAGAATGATATTGAAGAAGATATCAAAAAATGGAAATATCTTCCAGGCTCTTGGATTATACTATGTAGGATCAACATAGTAAAAATGGCAATCTTACTAGCAGCAATTTACAGGATCAATACAATCCCCATCAAAATCCCAGCATAATTCTTCACAGACTTCAAAAGAACGATACTCAGCTTCATATGGAAAAACAAAAGGCCTAGGAAAGCTAAAACAATCCTGTACAGTAAGGAGCTTTCAAAGGCATCACCATTCCTGATAGAGCTATAGTAATAAATACAGCTTGGTATTGGCATAAAAACAGACGTGGATCAATGAAATCAAGTACAAGGCCCTGACATAAATTCATATACCTATGAATACCTGATTTTTGGCAAGGAAGCCAAAATGGTAAAAATGGAAAAAGAAAACATCTTCAACAAATGGGGTTGGCAAAACTGGATACTGACATGTAGAAGAATGCAAATAGATTAATATCTATCACCCTGTACAAAACTCAAGTTTAAATTAATCAAAAACCTCAACATAAACCTAGATACACTGAACCTGACATAAGAGAAAGTGGGAAGTTGCCTTGAAAGCATTGACGCAGGATACCCACAAACAGTGAGATTGACAATTAAGAAATGGGATCTCCTGAAATTGAGAAGCTTCTGTAAGGCAAAGGACATGATCAATAAGACAAAATGGAAACCTACAGAATGGAAAAAATTCTTAACCAACCCCATATCCAACAGATGGCTGATCTCTAAAATATATAAAGAACTCAAGAAACTATATACATCAAAATGCCAAATAATCCATTTTAAAATGGACTACTGAGCTAAACAGATAAGTCTCATCAGAAAAATCTCAAATGGCCAAAAGACCCTTAAAGAACTGTTCAACATCTTTTGCCATCAGGAAAATGCAAATCAAAATGACTCTGAGATACTGTATTACACCTGTCAGAATGACTAAGATCAAAAACACTGATGACAGCTTATGTTGAAGAGGATGCCGAGTAAGGGAAACACACTTCCACTGCTGGTGGGAGTACAAATTTATACAGCCACAGAAACTCAGGATGGAGGGTTCTCAGAAAATTAAGAATCAATCTACCTCAAGATTCAGCAATAGCACTCTTGGGCATATAACCAAAGAATGCTCAATCATAGCACAAGAACACTTGCTCAATTATGTTCATAACAGCATTATTAATAATAGCCAGAACCTGGAAATAGCCACATTATTCATAATAGCCACAACTTAGATGCCTCTCAACCAAACAACTGATAAAGTAAATGTGGTACATTTATACAATGGAATATTACTAAGCAGGGAAAAACAATGATATTATTCAATTTGCAAGTAAATGGATAAAACTTGGGAAAAAATATCCTGAGTGATGTAACACATTCCCAGAAAGATATCCATGGTATGTATTCACTCATAAAAGGATATTAATATAAAGCAAATGATAACCAAGCTACAATCCACAGCCAAAGAGAAACTAGTTAACAAGGATGACCTTAAGAGGGACACACGTGAATCACCTTAGGAAGGGGAAATTGATAAGATCTCCTGGGGGAGGATATACAGGGATGGGAATGGAAGCATAGGGTTCAGAATGGCTCAGTTGGGGAAGGGACATTGGCGAAGTGCAATGAAACTTGATAGATGAGGGACATTACGGGGCTAGGGAGAAATCTGGTACTAAGAAAACTCCCAGGAATACACAAGGATGACCCCACTAAGACTCCTAGCAATAGTGGAGAGGGTGCTTTGACTGCTGTTCTCCTATAAGCAGATTAGTAATATCCCTAATTGTCAGTGATACTCTATCCAGTAACTGATAGAATCAGATCCAGAAATCCACAGCCAAGCTCTGAGCTGAGCTCAAGGAGTCCAGTTGAAGAGCAGGAAGAGGGATTGTATGAGCAAGGGATGGTCAAGATCATGACAGAGAAAACCACGGAGACAGCTGATCCAAGCTTGTGGGAGCCTATGGGCTCTAGACTGACAGTGAAGTCATTTGTATGAGACCAAACTAAATCTTCTCCATGTGGGTGACAATTATGTAACTTGATCTATTTGTGGGGCCCCTAGCACTGGGACCAACATCTGTCCCTCATACATGAGCTGTCTTTTTGAACTGATTCCCTATAGTGGCATGCCTCACTCAGCCTTGATACAGGGGCAAGGAGCTTGGTCCTTCCCCAGCTTGGTATGCCTTGCTTTGTCAACTCCCATGGGAGGCCTTACTTTGTCTGAGGGGTAGATGGGAGGTGGTAGAAAGGAGGTAGAGGGAGGGAATTGGATGAGAGGAGGGAGAGAAAACTGGTTGGTGTGTAAAATAATTTTTAGAAATTAATAGGGAACAAAAACAAAATTCTTAGAAATGACTTATAAAGAACCCACATTGGTTAGTTTCATTCCATTGTACTGAATTTGTAGATTAAGGATATCTGACATCTTCCTGGTATGTCTTTGTATGCCTGAACACTGTATACTTACTTAGGAGTCCATTAGTATCTTTCAATAATAATTATAGATTTTTCCTGAAATGGATAGAACTTAATACATACTGATAACTGAAAGCATAGAAACAATAGTATGTAATATTTTACATTAGTTAATTTAGCTGCATATAAAATAATAACCTACAGTTCATGGGAGCTTATACAAACATAGGTTCAAACACACTAAATGTACTGGGGAGTTGCCTGTAGAACAGACATAGAAACGAAAGAGAATGTGCTGATGCTAACTTATGGACTAAGCATTGAGAAGTGTTATTAGCTTTTTTTTTTTTTTTTTTTTTTTTTTTTTTTTTTTTTTTTTTTTTTGCACATTGATCTAGTTATTTTTGCGGGATAGGGAAATGTTCAGTGGGTAAAACTCTTAGCTCAGAACATGAGGAACAGAGTTAGGATCCCCAGCCCCAGAGTAGATTCTAGCTTAGTATGACAGCATGCTCTAATTTCAGCACTAGGCAGGCAGAGACAGGTGATCCCCGGAGCAAGCTGGCTACCTAGACTGGCTGAGCTGGTGAGCTCTAGGTTCAGCCAGAGACTCTGCCTCAGTATATAAAGAGAATAAGAGAGGTAGACCCTCAATGTAATCCTCTGACCTTTTCACACACATATGACACACCCACATGCCTCAAACCATACCCAGTACCTACTACATACACCTCATCCCATCCCCACAAAGAAGCTAGTCACCTTGAAATATTTTCTTTGCCCTTGCCTTTGGGTTCATTTGGGATTTTTATTTCTCTAAGTGATTATATAGTATATGGATGATGGTAGTGTTCCTTAGCCATCTTAACATAACACAGTGTTAAAACGAATTAGAAATAGTGGATAGATGCGTATGTGCATGTATGTGTACAATTTTTAAATTCACTTAAATCCTAATTTGCCTTTTGTTCATTTGCATTTCTATTTCTTTAATGATTTTTGTAGTTTGATCTCATTTGTATAGTTTTTTCCCATAAAATTATTGAATCTTTGGGAATTTCACATCATCCGCACCAATCCCACTCATTTCCAAATCCTCCATATCTGCCCTTCACCCTTGTAACCACCCCTCACAAGAGAAAATTAAAAATTAAAAAACACAACAAGCCATCTTTCTGACCCCTCTAGGCATGACCTGTCCCTCCAGTTACACTGTGCATGTACCATTGTGTTCCTCTGTCTTTCCTGCCTCTCCATCATATATTCAATCATCTTAGTGGCATTGGAAGCTGCAGTGTGTTACGCAGTATGCCTGTTTGCCCAAACAACTTTACTTGCAAAAGTTCATTTTAACAAGTCATTGGTCTGGTTCAAGGCCTCTGGCTTCTGCTGCACCAACAATACTGGACCCTCACAAAGACACCTCTTGTATATTCTGTTGGATACTTGAAGCACAGGCTCACTGGATGTCATAATGAATGTACAAAAGTAATAGCTGTAGTAAAAGATTATCACTTCCTGTTAAATCCATAACTATATAAATACATTTTCTCATAGAAAACAACTTTCCCCTTTTGAGTTATAGTTAAATGTACATTAATTTTTAAAACCACCAAATGTGAGATTATGTCTTCTACAACATGATTTTTCTCTAAGCATCACATATCACATCTATAGGAACAGGAACTTGCTCTTTTTAAAACTTCATTTATGTGGGATTAATGTCAGGGCAACTAGCAACAAGTAGGTCAGAGCACAACCTCCATAAACCTTCAGATTAGAATCCTTCACTTAGCAACTTGAGTTTAATGTTGTGGAAACAATTAGACACGTAACTGTGAGACTGCATATGGAGTACTTCTCAAACCCATCTTAGTAGGTGGGCCCATGGGTAGCAACTGAAAACAATGTTTCACTAAGCAATTGATTATATACGTGATCCCATTCATGTTGGAAGACAGAAATCTCAATGGTCTTCAGTAAGGTTCCCACAAGACATCCAGAGTGACTAGTGCACAGAGGCTGGCGGTGCTGTTAGCATCACCCACTGCATGGTAACAATTATCCAATCCAGAATGTCATCAGTGGTATCCAAAGTCTTCTTGCATCAAAAATGATTGTTTAATACAACATACTTTTGGTTTCTTTTCCACAATTCCAGACTTCATCACTAGGGGTTTTATCTGAACTCAGAGGAGCCTTCAGATCTGAAACATTAAATGCACACATGAACTTGATATAGGTGCCCCAAGACACTGATGCTAAGAAAATACTGGTGTGAACAAAAAGCGAGGGCATCTCAATAAATTAATTGACTTGGCGTATGGAAGGCAATAAGGAAAAGAGTGGTGGGAACAGCAGAAGGAACATTAGCTTTTAGAGCTGAGTCTATAGGAACCAGCCTCATAGGCTTGTTGATTTTGTGGTAACGGTGATTTCTCAAGTCACTGCCTTTTGTAGCAGTGACTTCTTAACCTGGTTACATCCTCGGAACAGCTGAATGGTTTCTGTCATTATCGAGTGCTTTGTGCTCAGCCAGCCACATCTTTAAGGTCACTTCTCTGGTGAGAATCTGCCATCTTTCTGGGCAGGCTGCAAACCAGGCGGGATGCTGTGAGTCAAATTCACCACCAACCACAGAATTGTATTTTATGTGGTCTGTTATAGGTAGGGTTAGGAAATACCTAGAGAAAACTGAACATGGAGTTTTGTCTGTTCTTCCCAGGCTTTAAGTCGGTGAAGTTTCCTGGTTTTTCTTACCAGGGGAACTTGGCCTAGAGTCATCTTAGTGGTCCTCTTTCTTTGATGCTTGCTAGATAACCCTTATAATTCACTTGGGATTTTCCAGGAATTGTTCTAAGTACTTGAAATATATCACTTGATTTTTATAATAGTCAGATGAAGGTCACTACAATTATGGTTCCTATCTTCAGATAAGGAAGCTGAGGCAGAGCGAAGGCATAATAATAATAGTGCAATAGGCTTGTGTTCACAGAACTGAGGACTGAAGGCTTGAGTTGGGGCACTCTGGTTCTAGAATCTATTGCTCTGCTACTTAATTCTCACATAACTCTGTGGTCATAATTTTACAAAACATTGATGTCTTATGGAGTCCTTGTTCAAAGACCTCTACTTTCAATGAATGCCCTCTTTTACTGTTTTGCGTTTATTTATACAAATGTTCCAAGACTCTTATTGACATTGACTCAGATCCTGCCATGGTCCTGTTCCACATAACCACTCCAACCCTATCTTCACTGACAAGTGAAGTATCATTTTCTTAAGAATAAGAAAGAGATAAAAAAGAGAGATAAGAGATACTGTGTATAAATGGATTCCTTTCTAGAAATATGATTGGAATGTAACTCAGCAAATTACTGCCTTTGGATTATCCACAGGAATTTTAAAAATTTTGCTTTCTCATCTACTCATCTATGTTATCTATAGGATGAGGGAGGAAGGTGTGAATACCACCAAGTCACACCTAAGAATAACCTAATCAAAGAGAAGCATCATTTTATTTTTTTGCCTGGTGTTATCTGTGCCTTACTTTTTGAATTTAAAATCATTATGGAGTGGTGTAATGAAGAGAGTTTTTTTTTTTTATTATTTCCATATCCAAAAGAGTTTTGGATTTCTACCATACGTTAATGTCACCATTTTAGGCTGTCTTATTATTATACTTTCTGGGAATCCTGTTGACAATTTTTATACAACTTATATTTGTGTGTGCTCACTGTTTTTGTTTTGATTACCATTTGATAGTTTGATTTTTTTGATATTTATGATGCCTTTTTAGTGAGCTTCTAAAGTTTTCAAGGTTCAAAGAAGATACAGTTTTCAGACTCAGTGTGCAGTGTCTTTCTAAGTATTCCTGACAGCTATGCAGAGGGGTGAGCTTGTAAAGAACTGACATTCCCTAATGGTGTTGCTGAGAGCAAAGGCAATTAGTGTCACAGGTCATGACCACTGTCCCTATCAGCAGACTGCACATGTTGTTTATTTGTTTATCTTCTTTTCTCACACTGAATAAAACGATTTGGGGGTGACTTATCTAACATCTATGAGCATTTAAAATATAACTCCTCATCTAATAATAAAAGGCCCTGAGACAACTAAAATAAATGTTAGAATCACACAATACTAAGTTCATATATTTACTCACCCAAACAGCTAAAGTATATTTTTCCTTATGTTGGAATAGTTCTAATTGTTCTGGGAATGAGATATCGAGCTCCTAACAATGACAGAGGTGAAGGAAGGAGGGAATTCCAGGCTTCAAAAACGAAAGCCAAATGTTTCTAGGTGACAGTTTAAAAAATGAGCCAAACTCTGAAAGTCAGAAAAATGAAAAGGGCAATGTGCTTGGGAGTCATGAAGTGAAGTTACCAGCTACACCAAGGCCACAGTATTGTTACTTAACATGATTACAGCAAGCCTAAGTAACCAACAATAGCTAAATGATCTTCAATATAGGATATTTAAGAAGGCGATTGTTTATAATCCATTCTTCTCCTTGAGAAAGTATAGAAGGCAGTGCCTAACTGTGTGGCAATGCTATATATTAAAATCTGTCAAAGGAGGTATGCTTTGATGTCCGAGGTAATAGTTGTCAAATTATTCACTTCTTCCTTGTTTCACAGGACACGGACTCCAGATTCTGGGGATGATGAAATGTGGGCATCACAAGCTTGCCCATTTGGCTGATTTTGGAACTCACTGGCAGTGCTCAGCCACCTGCAAAAATGGGGTGTTCTTTGTATATAACTCTTCATAATTACCCCATATTTTCTAAATTTAAGAGAAGCCCTACTGTTGTCTTGCCTTGACAATTCTTGTAGGGCCTGCTCTAAAACAACTCAAACATCTGTTCTATTCTAACAGGCCACAGTTTCTGTAAGAGACCGTCATTGCCTGGAATCATGTTATCTTGCCCCCTGTAGGTTATAGTGCATTGGTAATTGCTGTGGGCCCAGTGTGCTTAACGTGAATTTGAAGCCTTTGTGGTTAGCTTCTTTGGAAATGAAATTTTTAGTCAGGAAAACTAAGTTTGGGCTCAGAGTAATAAGATTTTAGTGATACTTTGCTGATTCCTGGACTGCTAACGTGGTCCAAGTGAGGATCGGGTAGTTATCACAGGCTCAATGCAGACAGGTAGGTGACACTAATTATTCCATTCTGGGAGATGTGAGTTTGTTAAAATGCTAAATTTTCTTGACAGTTTCTCAAGTTGAACAGATCTTCATTTTTATTTCCTTTCTGAAAAAATCAAAGATATTAAAAGTATTTCTCATGTTGCTAGATTGCTTACTCTCTTGATAGCAATAGGAAGATTAAAATGTCCCACTTGGTGACCTAGCCACACTCTCTACTCCCTGGTAATACCTATTAAATTGCTGTTTGCTGACCATTAACTGTGTTCACAGTGTAGGGCATCAGCTAGTGTCAAGGGAATACACATAGAGAAGAAAACTCTTTCTCCTCAGAGAACTTCTATTTTAATGAGCTGGAGACAAAGTGCATAAATAAGTAAGGATTTGCAGAGGTGCTCTGCTATGTATTGAGTAATGCAAGAAAGAATAAGGACTGTTTGAGCTAGGATGCTACATTCCAGGCTGGCACCTTGAGCATCGAGGGAACCAGTCACCCCAAAGCTGGCAGAGAAGCAATTCAAGCGCGAGATGAGCAGTGCTGGAACCATCAGCTGGAGAGAGGGTACATGGGGAGAAGCCTCCGTACCGAGCTCTGAAGAGCTTGGCTGTTTGGGTGAGTGAATAAGTCCAGTGCAGGCAGATAGATAAGCTGGAAGGACAGTTGAGGTAATTGAGGGAGAGATGAGAGCAATTGGTAACCCACATGGGGGCTTTTAGAATATGACAGGTGGATTGGATCTCTCCTATAAAATGAGACACCATTACATAGGTTTTAATAGAAGAATGACATTGTTTCAAGTATTTTAAGAGATTCCATTTATTTGCTCAGATAGCGGGCTGACAGGGAGAAGAAAAGAGGTCAGAGAACTTGTTCAAGAAGTAGGTGGGATGCTCGGAGCAAAGGTGGTAAATTTTGAATGCAGGCTCAGCAGCAAGTGTGACCTGAAGTAGAAAGAGGTGGATCTTCTGGAGGTCGCAGGGATGATGACAACCGATGAATTGAGTATGGGAAATAAGGTTGAAGGAGAAGCCAAGGAGAATCTTAGCTTCATTGTTTGAACCAGGAAAATGACAGGATTTTCAAAGATGAGAAAGATAGACAGTTACAATACTTCTTTTTGACATATTTGTAGTGAAATGCCCATTAGCTATCTATATACACAGCATCTGATTTTTTCTCCATCTAGAGCCTTATGTGAGATGTAGCTGGGATACATTAGGCTCCACATTTAATAAACATTACTAAATTGCAGGGACCATACCTCTCAGCTTTATCTTACTTTGCAACAAGAATAAATTCACACCACAAACATACATGTAATTTTGTGCATGTCATATACCTAGAAAGACCTTGAAGTTCAAAGAAAAATTCGATGACCATTATTCTGATGAAAGCTAAAAATAACTCATCCTTATCTGTTACCAGGACACTGTGTTTGGATCTAAGACTCATTGAGGAGATTTCCTTCCAACCTTTACATAAAGTTGCAGGTGTGGCTTTAGTGTAATTTTCGACTCCTAAGGATAGGTGGAGAAAATAACCCAGGAGTTTACCTACCCAAAATGTTTATTTTTCGCATTAGAAAGTTTTAAAATTAGAACAAAGAACTTGCACAGCCTGAAGAAAATGTTTTTCCTTACTATTGGCTTCAGAAACAATGAGGTCTCCTGGTGTTCCAGTTCAAACTATCCTGAATAGGAAAGAGACTGGGACATAGGTTTGCTTTTAAAATGAAAATGGAACAGAAGCTTTAGGATAGACACCACCATCCCTTTGTCTGAGTAAATTCAGTCTGGGAAGATGTATCTGTATTCCTGTCTGGAGCTGCTATGACAAAGCCCTGGACCTCAGGTGGGGGGGTGGGGGAGGGCAGAGGTGGGGAGGGTGGGGGGAGGACTGAGCCACACCAGTTATATTATCAAAGTCGATGGTGGTACATGTACGTGCAATCCTGATGCTTGGAAGGCAGAAGACTAAGAACTCAAACTCAGCTTGAGGTCAGCCTGAGTTACATGTAACTCTGAAGGAAAAAAATGTTGCCAACGTCTTAAAAGGTTTCTCTGGGTCCCTCTGCCTTGGCAAATAGCCATCTTCTCCTCTTGTCTTCACTATGGACTCCTCTCCTCCGCTGGTCTCCCCACTATGGCTGCCTCTCTCTTAGTCTACTCTCCTCACTATAAGGACACTAGTCATTTGTATTATCTCATTTTACTTCGTTATTTTTATTCATTTGTTTTTCAGGAGAAGCTGTCTTTATAAAGCCCAGTCTAACTTACCCTTTTAAACGCTGTACCCCAAATAGTCCATGTTGAGGTATTTGGAATTAGGTCTTCAACATTATACATTTTGAAGATGAAAGTTCAGTCTATAAGCTCATCTAATTTAATTCCTGAAAAAAGTTCACTGTTGTATAAACTTAAAACTCACTGTTTTCTTTTGGGATTTGTAATACTGTTACCAGTTCTTATCCTTCTTTGCTTAGCTACCTTATAGAAAGCAAGTTCTAGGGTAACCCTACAATCTTACTAAACCGGCTGTTGATCTGACAAGCCATTTTGCTCTGACTCAGCAGTCTATAGTCATGCAGTATAGTCCTGGATGGTCTCGACCTCACTGTGCAGACCTGGCTTGCCTGGATCTTCTAGAGATCCACTGCATCTGCCGCTCGGGTTCTGGATTATAGGAGTGATCCTTTACAGCCCATTGCTTGAAATTTTTTCATGCTATTGGATTGTACTCTGCATCACAATTCTCCATTCAGACCCTCACCCTGGTAATAATGGGGAAGTGAGGTTAAGGCTGCATTCAGTGAATGCTAGTCTTTAGTCTGGTATATCAAAGCAAATGAGAAGGCGAAATATATGCAAGTGCAGACAAACTATATTTCATATAATTCTAAGAAGATCAGCCTTTGTTCATTGCTCAGAATACACTATATTCTGATGCTGTGCCTAATTGGTTTAAATTTCTGTGGTTTTATACTTTCATACAGAGAATACCACGACTTCTTTCAGCCGGTGACTACTAGAATAAGTAAAAGAGAGTAAGACAACTGGATACAAAGGGACCAGTATTGTTCCCATCAACTGCAGCTACATATCTCTTCTGTTCTGTTGAAGAGATCTTCTACCCAAAGGGACTTCACATTAATAGCACATGCTCACTTTGGTAGTGCTGCCCATGCTCACTTTGGTAATGCTTTCCTCTGAACAGTTTTGAGCCCTTAGGATCCTAAGGTCGGTTATATTTGGCAGTGATGTCTGCCCAGGGCAAGCAACTCTTTGAGTTCCCCGTGGGAAGGACATGAGAATACCAGGACACTTTATGGATAAGATATTCCTCTGAGGCTGGAGATAACTAACTACTGTAACAATATAGATACGATGGGCTAAGTTAAGCATTCAGTTACTCAGTTATACCAGCTGTATTTCAAGAGCTAACTAGCTCCACCTAACTAGTGACTGAAGAGCACAGAATGTGGACCATTTCCATCAGTATAGAGCTCTGTTGCTAATTCGAAGATAAAGATCTCAGAATCACTTGACCATTCATGTAGATCATCATCATAAACAGTGCCAGTTATTGTACAATTTACCACATGTATGAAGAAATCTCCCATTTTTTGAATGACTACACAGAAACTAGGGCTGATCTGCTCACTGTCTGTCAGTAAGCAAGTAAGAGACCCCAGAAAATAACAAAAGTACTTCTTTTAAATGAATAATTTGATATATACAGAATGGCCTTGAACTATATACTTTAACAAATATGTATTTTACATGTGAGTTAAGTATATAAAGCTACCTATTATTCTTTATTAATATCTAAATTGAGGACTTTGTTGTGTAAAATAGTGGGATTTCTCTTCATGTTTGCATACACAGTGTACACAGTATACTCCAGCCACACCCACTTGCACTATTGCACACTTGTATCCTTCCTCTTCCTCTATTCTCTCCTTCCTGTTTTCATAGCTTGTGTAAGTCTAGATTCTGCATTTGAGAAGGAAGCATGTTTCTTCTCGGTCATCCTTGTTACGTTTACCATGGCCTCCAGTCCCACCCCATGTATTCTCAGTGACAGGTCCCAGCATTTTCTATAGCTCAGCGATAATACTCTAGTGTTTGTATATCTTTCATATTTTGTAACCATTCTTCTGTTCTTTGGCTGGACATTGTGAAAAACATCTTAGTGAACATCAATTTTTAGGTCTCTCTCTCATGCACTGACCTAATATGTGTTGTAATTCCCTTATGACTAAAGATGTCAAATATTTTTTGTGTATTCATTGACCATTTGTACTTCATGTTTTGCAACTTATCTGTTCCAATTTGTTTGTCTGTTTATGGAGTTGGTTGTCTGTTCTGTAGATGTTTAATTGCTTAAGCTCTTCATAGGCCCTGCATTTTCAGGCCATCAAGATGAAGGCCTGGCCTTCGCAGACAACTCTTGTGTTCTGCAGAGGCTCTTCCTATGATAGTGGCTTCTTCTGCTCTTCAGAATCTTATCATTTCATGTACTCACACAGTTCTTGCTGGTATTTTGTGCTATTAGAATCCACTTCAGAAAATTCCTTTCTTGTATCTTTATTTTGAAGAAGGTTTTCTTGTCTTACTTCAGTAGCTTCAAATTTTCATATTTTCAGATTTGAGAGACTTTTGATCCATTTGCACCTAGTTTTTACATGGTGGGAGGGATCTAGTATCTTTTATAGAAATATTTAATATTGCATGCACCACTCGTTAAAGGTGTTGGGTATCTTTTCTTCCCAACACATAGATTTTAGTGCCACCAGCAGGACTGAGATGACTCTGGCCATGTGGGCTGGTTTCTCAGTCCTCTGTTCTATCTTACAGTTTTGCATCTTTGTTTTGGGGCCAACATTATGCTGGTTTATTGTGACTGTTCTGTGATATGATTGTGATATGACATCAAATATTATGATACTCTTAGCACTAATTTTCTTTCAATTTCTGTGAAAAAAAATGCCATTGGAATTTTGATGAAGACTGCATTGAATCTGTAGTGGTTTTTTGGCAATATGGCCATTTTCACAATATTCTGTCCACCTATGAATTTGAGAGGTCTTTTCATCTTGTAGTGCCTTAAATTTTTATCTCCAGTGCTTCATACTTATATTGCAAATGTATAGGATGACTCTGCTTCAGTTTATTCTGACATAATTTTATTTGGGGAAGGTTAAGAATGAGTTTTTACTGGCTGATTTCTAATCATGTTTCTTACCACTGTAAGAAAAGCTACTGTTTGCTGTATGTTGAGTATATATACTGATATTTTCCCTAGAACTTTGATTATATCTAAGAGTTCTTATATGTCTTTAATGTATAGAATCATATGTTGTGCTAGGAAAGACAATCTGAATTCCTTTTTACTTCTATCTCTTGTATTTGCTTTTCTTATCTTATTGCTCTGACTTCTATTTTAACTGCTATATTGATAAGACTTTAAAGAGTAGAAACCTTTGTTGCATTCATAAGTTTAGGAGAAATTCTCTAAGTTTATATCCGTCTAATATAATACGGACTATTATTTGGTTGTATATTACCTTCATTTTATTGAAATATAATATATCAGATATTAATTTGTTAATGGCTTTTATCATGAAGGAAAGGAATGTTTATATTAATTGACATGTGCTTTCTGCATCTACTGAGCTGATCTTGTGATTTCTATATATGATTCTGTTTATGTGGAGTATAGCTGTTATTGATTTGTGCTGCTGAACCATCCTTGCCACCAACTTTGTAATTATGATATTTATAATGTTTGATTTGATTTATAAACATTTTATTGATAAATAAAATCATCCAAATAAATTGTTCTACATTTTTCTTTTTTATGGTACTTACTCAGCTTTGGTTTCCAAGTAATATTGGCATTATAGAATGAACTAAGACTGTTTTATGGAACAGTTTGAGGCATGCTGGTGTTTGTCTTAATATTTATTTTAAGTTAGGTAGAATTTATCAGTAAATCTATCATGTTTCAGGCTTTTGTTTCTGGAGACTATTATTGTTCCAACTCTCCTTTGATTAATCTGGCTAAAATTTCACAATCTTTCTTGTCTTTCTAAAATATATTTTCTTTTTTAATAGGCCTTTTTATTATTCTTTTAGTCTCTATCTCCTTACCTTCTATGCTGATTGCTATCATTCCTTTCCACCCAATTTTTTATATTTGGCTTTTCTTTTCCTAAGGGATATCACTAGGTCATTGGCTTGAGAGCTCACTGATATTTTTTAATGTAGGTACTTGAAGCTGTAAATTCTTTCTTAGAACGACAATGTCGTATTCTAGAGGTAATCTATGACCTTTTTTCATTTGATAGTTTACTTGATTTTACTCGGTTGTCTACCAATCACTTAGAAATTTATTGCTCTTTCTCAGGCGTTTTTATAGATTCTGTAGCTTCTTTGCTGCTAATATCTATTTTACTCCATTATTATTTGATTCAGCATGTTATTATTTTCCTCTGTATGTTTGTTAAAACAACATAATTCTTTGGGGGGGATTTTTCATGGTAATCTGTATTCAGGTTTCTACTGCCTATTTTTGTCCTTGTTCTGAGTGTCTTTAGGTAGCTAAGTCTGATAGGTGCTCTGTTAACAAGTTGCCTCCTTCTGGGGAAGGAGAAACCTGCCAGGCTATTAACTTCATGAGACTGTGGAGGTAGTTTCCCATCTTAACAGTTTGTTTTAAAATAATATCTGAGCTTCATGAATGCATTCTGTTCTTCTCTTTGCCAGATCTAAGTAATATTTAATTAGAGAAAACACAAAGTAACATAGATTGAATAGACCTTCTCCAGAAGATGTTTGCAGGTATTTTGAACTTTTGCAGATTTTGGAAGATAGATGGATGCATATGTGTTTATAGATATAGTACATATATAGATATATGTAGGTATCATATCTTAGGAATGGGAAAAATCTAAACACAATATTTATGCTTTTATATGTTTTCTATATGTAACCTGAAAGTAATTTAAAATATTATTTTAATATTTTTATACATGAACCAGCCTTGCACTATGAATCGTGAGAAGACAAAGGCATCACTGTCTTTATCACATGTGCAGATAATCTTTTAGACTGATAGGTAAAAGATACACATAAGCTTAAGGGAGCTATGAATGTTTTTGCCCTGTGTGTTTACTGAATCATCAGTATGTTTTACATCTGTTTCAATCACAACCCACATCAATGACAATAAATTAGACATAGGGTTTCCCATTAATAACAATATTTTAAATGTTTTGGCTTCAGGAGCATTCAACATGTTGGATTTTTTAAGTTAGAGATGTTCAACTCATGCCTTTTACTGAGGAAAGGTGGTCTCCCAATGAAAAATGTACTTCCTGCACAAGAACAGAATTCTGAAAGGTTTAGGTGTTCATTCTCTAATTTATGTTTCCCCATGAGTTATAAAAACACGCTGGCAGGGGCAGATACTATAACTTTCTGAAGAACAGGTATCACTAAGGAAGGGAACAAAGGTGTATTCCTTGAATAAGAGCTGTTATGGTAGCTGTGCACCAATGAAATACTGAAGCTGTGTGTGAATTAGAAGCATGAGCAATGGTTCAAACGGGACAAAGGACCTTTTGGGGCCAGAGCAGAGGTGAGGTTTACATGAAAGTAAGTTGTTCTTATAGTCTTCCTTTTTTCAATATAGTTTGGATACTGAAAAAAAAAATCAAAGGGAACAGAGGCCATAGGAAGCTGATCTGGGTCCTTGGTAGGTAGAGAACAGCAATTGAGGATCTTTCTCCACATAGTTCCTGGACAAATCAATTTCTCATGGCTGTCTGGAACAAGGAGAGAGGTTATAGAGGCGAATTAGCTTCCCCTTTTACAGGTTCAAAAAAGGAACCGGTGCTGCTACCCGTGGCAGGTAGCTATGAGCCCATGAACTTCATCCTGGGTAGCTATTTAAGCACTCACAGCATTTGATATGGAAAAGAATTAGTCATCTGTTACCGCATATTACTCCAAAACTGGGTGACTTCAATAGCAAACTTACAGATTATGCCATGGTTTTTGTGGGTCAGGAACCTGGATTTACCTTAAGTGATCATGTTAGTTACTTTTCATTGCTATGACAAAATGCCTGAGAGAAATATGGGGGGAAAAGAAAAAAAAAATGTCTTTGTTCATGATTTCATAGATCATTCCACCATCACATCCAAGTGTATAGTTTAAGGTGGCATTTCTGATGAAAGACATGATATTGGAAAGTTGCTTGCTTTTTGGCAGTCAGTAAGCAGATTGTATTAGACTTAAAATACACTCTTCGAAGTCATGCTGCTAGTGACCTGCTTCCATCAATTAGGCTCTTTATTGTAGTGGTCCATTTAACTATGGATCAGGAGGTTACATGATCCCATCACCTATTAGTTTTATCACCATCTGGGGACCCAAATTGTCATGAACCTTTGAAGACATTTTATAGAGAAACCTTAACTGGGTTAAGTCCAGTTCAAATCCTCTCCTAACACTGTTCTCATCTCCTCATAAAGGACCTGGGGAGGGATACTTCCAAACTCACTCACCTGGCTGTTGGCTGGGCCCTAATCCTTTCTAGATGTTAGCCAGAAGTATCGGCTCCTGACTATGTAGGTTCTTCCATAAGGCTTTCATCAAAGTAAGCAAACGAGACATTAAGAAAGGTAATAATACAAACAGTACTCTTTATTTGACCTTTACATCGAGGTCACGTCACCTTATTATTGCTACAGTCTTTTCATTAGAAACAAGTCACTTGCTCCAGCCCCTCTCAAGGAGCAGGGATTGAGAAAGGACATGAGCCTGGGAAGTAGTGGGCAGGGGTTGCTGCAGGCTGTCTACACAGCACAGTGGGACTGGAGTATAGTTGTATACTCAGTCATGTATTTTAAAATGTGATGCAGCCATGTATAGTCTCAGTCAGAATTAAAAATATTAAAACAATTGCTATCACAAAAGCCTAAGGAGTTCTGTAAGTTTCCTAAAGAATATTTGAATGTGTGTGTGTGTGTGTGTGTGTGTGTGTGTGTGTGTGTGTGTGTGTGTGTGTGTTTGTGTTGGTGTTCTATCATCAAAGGCTAGGATTTTTGAAAAAGTGTGAGCTAGGTCATTCATTTGGGAGCATGAACTTCATGTTAGCATGAAAAGAAGGGATTCAGACAGAACCAAGCATGAAGCACTGGAATCTTGGGAGAGGGAGACTGAGGAAATAGTCCTGATGAGGCAGGAGAATACTGAGAAGAAAAGTTGTTTTAAATCTGTGCTTAGGCAGGCTTATCCTTGGGCCGGTGTTTCCTTCTTCTTTGTCTTGCTTCTCCTGGTATCCAAGGCTCAAACCTCAAGACCTTGAGAAGAGAAGAGGGAGCCAGCTTCAGAGCGCTGGTTTTTTGGTGCCTCAGCTAAAGCCTTTCTCACACAGGAAGATGCCAAGAGCATTATTCACCCTTACTCACTGCATTCAGAAAGCCTGTGACGTCTTACAGACTAAGCAAACATCCTACTAAATGATTCATTTTAAGTCTATTGGCTGCACTTTGAGAAAACAGAAGTGTGAGCACATTTTGTGGCACATAATTGATTCCTAAGAGGAAGGTGGAAGGAGGGAAGGGAGAGGGTCTGAGCACAATGAACCCCCAGGCCAGGTATGCTCTGGCTTCATGTGCAGCAAAGACACTCCTGTCTCTTACCCTCTTCTGGCTGCCCTGAGGGGAAGGTTTCTAACCAGCAATTCACACATCCCAGAAGGCTAAGGTGTAGTTACATTAGGGGAACATGGCATTGGCTGTTTCTGGGCAGAGCTCTAACACTCTTCATTTTTTATATATGATTTCCATGATTTTGAGCTTAGGATTTTTGTGAGGCGGGGCCATGGTGAGGATAGAAATACAATGTCATCTTATGGACTATAGATATAGTTTAAATTTAGATAGCAGACCCCAATGATCCTGAGTTTCACAGAAGCACTGAGTCACGGATTCATGAGTTTCATGACAAGTGAGTGAATCTGGGTTATCATTAGTTCCTGTGTACATGCTGTTAATGAAAAGCTTTCCAGGGTATGTGTTTGACCCATAGAAAACTATGTGGTACTGTCTCTCCTACTGAAGTCAGTCTTCAGCTGCTGGTAAAGAAGATGGAATAATTTTCTGGTCAAACTTCTAGTTCCTACTTCGTCCTCTCCACAGTGTGTGGATATCATTATGTTCCTGTGTTCCTTACTGGAGACATCTCACGCTGCCTCAGACAACCCAGAATTCCCAACAGCTTCTCATTTTATTACCATCACTGTATGGCTTTGGGCAAATGACAAATTCTGAGCTGGACTAGTTTTAGCAAAAATCTGGTGCACAATACCCCCAACACACACACACACACACACACACACACACACACACACACACACACACACACACACACACACACAGTGGCTAGCTTCCCCTTCCCCCAGCAGATAGCACTAACTGTCACTACATCTATTGGAGCTGGCACCCCATCCTGCACTTCCCACTCGACTTCCTCATTTTCTATGCATCATTCAGGATAGTAACAGTTCTCATCCGCCTGGCTCAGAAGCATACCATGTGGATGAGAGTATCTACTGGCAGGAAAGAGAGACCCAAATTTTAAGAGTGAAAAACATGGGATTTACAATTATGTAAGTGAGGCAAAAAAAAAAGCAGGTTAACTCTAGCATTGTTGATTTCTCTGGGACATTGGTAGCCATCTTCCACAATCTAGTAAAAATGAAGAGTGCCTAGAAAGTCTACAGATAAGAAATCAAATCAGGAGGATGTGGTCTAAATTAAGCTTGGAGACTGAGAAAAAAAGAGTAATAAGAATTTGAATTTATAGTCTTTTCTGATGATGTCCTTTGCAGTTAGTCTACATAACGCCTGTGCATGGTTAGTTTCAGTTTGTAAGTAAGGTTCGCTAAAACTAGGTGCTCACCCAAAGTCCATGGGGATTTGAACTGAAGCCTTTGGAGTTCATTCTGGCATGCTTCTTATTGAAGCACAATCACTAACTCACCACAGTTTCCATGGCACTGGATGTCTAGATAGGGCACCGGAAGGGGCCACCATACTATGGAAACCAAATGCAATGGAAGGCTGGAGCAAGACTTTTCAGGCCAGCTGTGGTTATTTGCACCTCTCAAGATTAGGACGAAAGAATAGGAAATAATATAGTTATGGAGTACAAGTGAACACTGAAGGGGATGTTTCCCATTTATAGTTTCAGTCTGGCAGTCACCTAGGAGCTGACAGCTGATTGTGAGATGGAAATCGTATGCTTTTCCTTTAACTTCCAACTTCCAATGTAAAACAGACATTGCCTTGAGTAATCAGTTAAGGGTAATTTATGCTTTGTGAATTTAAAACAGTGTTTTAGCTTTTAGGAAAGCCATTCGTAACCCCATGAAAATCAGCCCTGTATCTTCTTCTAAATCACTCTACCAATTTTGCAAACATCCAAAGCATGTCAATGGGAATTAGGCTGTGTACCCTGCTGTTACAAAGAAACATAGGCCATTAAATGTTGGTAATTCCTAAAGAGCTTTTACAATATAGTTGAAAAATGAAAAGGATGCCAATATTTACTGAGTACTTACTACATGTAAATGCTTTGTGAGGAGGTTCTGATTATTATCATCAAATAATCTCTGGAAAAGTTTATGTATTTTTCCCATTTTACAAAAGAAAAAAAGTACAAACAATGAAAAGTTAATGCAATTTACTCCAGTCTTCCGACTGGATCCAGCAGTAAGATTTTTAGGCTGGCCAGTCCGATTTCTGGACACAAGGCTCTTCACCTCTCATCTCTTATGGATTTTGTATGAAAATTGAATCACGAAAATCAATCACTGTGCACAAGACAATCTTAAAAATCATTGTACTACTTCAATCATAATTACATAAAAACCTATGGCGATACATTAGTGTCAGAGGAAGTTTGGGCCTTGTGGATGTCAAGCCCACCTGGGAAATTCTTTATCAGAGCAATGGCTGCACCTCTCCTTTGAAAACTCCAAAGATGATTAATGCCACAGAACTCTATAAAAACTGGTACAATCTTACAGTTTTAAACAATGAAGACCATTAACACCAGTTTATTTGCCAATTGGAATTTAAGAAAATTTAGAATGTCAAGAACCATATTAAAGCAAAAATTATTTTTAAAAGAACAAAACCCTAAATCTTCATTTGTGTTCAGGTGTCTTTTAGGTTTTCTGTGTCCATTTACATTACATTGTGGCCCAAATGTGGGTAACTCCATAGGCTGTGTCTAGTTTTAATAGTGGTTAACCTCATTTGTATGGGATCTTGTAATGTCATGAACCACACAATAACCATTTTTCCAGAAAGGTACAGTTGTTCCAATTTCACATTAAATCTATAGAATTCTTAACACATCTTGTTTCCTAATTGGACATGTTGGTGGTGGTGCTGGGGATCAATTATCTGTTCTGTTTTGTTTCTGCAGTGCTGAGGTGTTCATCTCAGGGCTTCTTGTACACTAACTATGTTAGATAAAACCTCTACCACTGCTGTATACCCTAGCCCTTGTTTCTATGGTTCTATGAATAAGAAATCAATAAATAGGACTTCATCACTTAAATACATGACTTTCCTTCCATGTATAATATTTGTTTGGGAGACAGTTTGCTCTAGAGTAGGAAAGTAATCATACATGCCCAAATGACAAAGATATAGTCTGAGAGTTGCATCGTAGATTACTTCACTGTTGGTCCCTTAACATTATACTAGAGCTAAAAATTTGTGCTTCTTAGAGATCATAGTCTTCATCACAATGGAGTACAACACTTGATCTACTATCAAATCCACTTCACTGCCAGTCACATCAAAGCCTACACAGGCAATTATACCAACTTCATAATAAATGTTAGTGGGTTTTGTATTTGTGATTTATTATTATTTTAGAGTGGACTCACACATTTTATAGGGAGGGGCTTCTGTGTGTATGTGTATATGTGTGTTCTTATATTTCTCACAAAGACTTGGGGACAAGATGTGGAAGAGAAATTGATTATTCCAACAACATGTATACCCAGACTAATGTTTGTATTGTCTCTTGGTTTTTAATAAGATATTTTAAGGTAATATAGTAAAATATAATGACTTAAAATAGGAAAATATGAGATATATGTATAGATCAGAGGTTGAGCATTGCTAGAACTCATGAGGCCTTGGGTTTTATCCCAGAATCACATTAAAGTAAAAGGCTTATAGAAAAATGATATAAAGAAAGAATCTTTGTATAGATGACTGTGTGTTTTAAGCCAAGGGTTACTGCTCCATTCAATCTAGATGTGAAGGGCACTATCATCTACATTTGCTTAAGTATATTCTATGATCTTTTACAATAGTGAGGCTATCTGCTAGTGAGTGTCTGAAGATGTACCTTTGTCGTGAAGTGATACATAACTATGTTTCTATTCTGGAATAATCTCTCCACAAAAAGTCTATTATGGCACATGGAAAAAAGAAACAGCATCTGGATCACTGATTGCCTGGGTAAGAAAGTTCTATATGTCAATTACTTAACCATAAAGAAACAGAAATGTAGTTTTATCACCTGCACTGGCAAAGAAAGGAAAATACGAAATATGGTGACTCTATATATTTAATTCAAAAGGGACCAAATGGTATAGTATAAATAGTGACAGTTCCGTCTCCTAAGAATGTGTATTTGCTTGCAAATGTTGATTATGTCCTCATTATACCACAATCCTGTTGTGCTTGGCAAATAAGGAAGCTGTACTGCATCCTCTTTGTCAACATGTAGGCTCTGGTTCATGACTTTTCTGTCAAAAGAAAAGATAGCCTTTATAAAGAGAATAATCTTAGTGAGAGAAATATTAGCTCCATCAGGGAAAATACTTGGTTAACTTACAAATAACATCCTCCATGATTAGATAGACAGATGGATGGGTAGATGGATGGATGGGTAGATGGATGGATGGATGGATGGATGGATGGATGGATGGATAGATAGATAGATAGATAGATAGATAGATAGATAGATAGATAGATAGATAGATTGATAGATTGATAGATAGATTGATTGACAGATAGACTAAAATATTAGCAGTTTAGTTGAGAGGATGTCTGCGTCAAACATTCTTGTAATGGTTAGTATTAATTTTCAACTTAATAGACTCTGGAATCACCTAGAAGATGGACCTTCAGACATGCCTTTGGCAGTTATCTGGACTGTATGAGTGTGGACCCACCACACTGTGGCAGGTCATTCCCTGAGTTAGGACTGTAGACACAAAGTCAAGTAAGCCAAGATTAGTGTCTCAGGATAGAGTATTTAGCAACTTGCTAAGAACCTAAAGTGAAGGTCATTGGCTGAGTAGCAGATGACAGATGACATAATTGAACAAATGAATGTGACTGTGATATCACAAGAGAAAGAGAGTGAGGATTGGTTCCTCGGTGTTGATATTGGGGAAAATCATAGGCAAAAACATCACCCTCGTTAAAAAGTAAGAGTTTCACAACTTATTTTCACTGGATACCACGTTTAAATGAGTAAAAGGGATGTTTGTGCATAGCTTAGGTTCTTTACTGCATGGGTAACAAGATTCTGCAACTAGTTAAACTGGCCAGATATTATCACTTTAAATGATTGTTCCTATGGTTTTGTTTTCTCACAGAATATTCACCACAAAACACATTCAATATCCCAGAAAACGTAGTTCACTGTGTAAATAAATATAACTGAACCGTGACCATTTATAGTGGTGTTTAACACTCACTTTCAGTAAGTTCTCTCTCATATCTCATTTCAATCTCTCCTGCTACATTTTTAGAATTATTCTGTCTCACTTTGACCTTGGTGGATACCAGCTTCCATATATCAACCCTTGCCATACTGGCAGATGAATAATAAATTTTCTTTCTGCTTAGATTTTGAAACTCTTTAGTATAAATAAGTATCAAAAGCTTAAGTAATGAACTCGAAGATTGCCAAGATTAACTAGTTAACAGACACAGGTTGTAGAGTAAGCAGACAAGCTAACAAGCAAATTTAAAGAGAAAATTATTTTATGTGTGTGTGTGTGTGTGTGTGTGTGTGTGTGTGTTCATGAGGCAGGTGAGGAGTGATTGTATATTTGTGTGCATGTATCTGTGAAAATTGGAGGGAAACTTTATACATCATTACCAGACATGGCACCCACATACTTTGAGGCAAAGTCTTTTATTGGCCTGGAGCTTCCAGTTAGGCTAGGCTAGCCATCAGCAGGCCCCTAGGATCTCCTTCTTCTCCCTTCCTAGCAATAGGATCACGGGCACATGTTATGCTGTATGTATGCAGGTTCTGAGGACCAAACTCAGCTGTTCCTGTTAGGGTCTCTGGCTTTGTATATTAGCTTTAATCACGAATGGTCAAAATAATTAGTGGAAGCTATATGATAAACATCATTTTACATCATTGACCCAATTTATAGAAAAGGAATGAATGCCAATGCTCACCCCCATCCTGGCTCAGGAGTCCAACATCTAAAACTATGTAGAAAAAGACTCCCTATTGCTTGGGTCATGCATATTGTATACCAGATCTGGATTAAATTAGGAGATGAAGTTAGGAAGATCTGTGCTTTAGTAGGATGGGTAGGCATCATTCAGTGGGTTCAGGGCCCAGATAGAACAAAAGGCAGAGGGAAATCCCACCTTCTCTCCTTGAGCAGGGTCATCTGGCCTCTGCTCTCAGGCTTCAGTGCTCCTTTCACTTCAGACTTCAGACTCAAGATTTACAGAGGCCTTTTCCTCTTCCCGACACCATGGTTGTCATATCACAGGACTTTTTGGCTTCCATAAACACTAGTTTTGTGATAAATTTGTGTGTGCACGCATCTCCAAAATCCCTAACACAGCAAGGTTTCTGTTTTAAACTTCTGTCCTAGAGTAAATTTATGATCTCCTAATTCTGGTAATGTCAGCATGGCATTAGTTGCCTCTGATGGTTCACTTCAATCTATCAGATCCTCTCCCTACCTAACCCCTGTCTCCAGGGAAGAATTCTCATGAGGCCTCAAGGAAGAGGAGCAAAGAAATCAGCCTTTGTTTCAAAGCAACTTACTTAATAGGATAGTTTTGGGTGATCCACAAAACTAGGGTCAAGAGTGACCTTGGGCCGTGTGGCCTTTTTGAAGGGAAAGAGGCCCAGTAAATGATCTTTCACCCACTGTTTGCCTTTTGTATCCAGAATTCACTTGCTGTTCCCTGTGATGCAACACCTGTTTCACAATACCTGCTATCCCAGCTGCCACTTATGTCTTTATATTTTCCACTGTGCGCCAATCAGTGAGACTGTTTTTAACTATGGCCTGAGCAGAGACTCTGATCCATTTGAAGTGGACTTGGGCCTAGGCCTCCATAGAGTTCTTCAAGTACTTCAAGTATCTCTTGGGTTCATATAGAATTGAGCTCAATTGCCTTGTAAAAGGCTCTGATTAGTTCTTTACTTTGTAGATTCATCCAATGAGAAACTGTCATGAAAAAACAGAGAACACAATATTCTGTGTCTTCCTCACCAAGAGTTTACTAGAGATCTAAGGCTTCCTTTTCATAATGGTGGAAGAAACTGTAATTTTCCAAAGTAATTAAAATGCAAGTATTTTCATGGTTCTTATAGTGATGGTCCTTATACTGATGGTAGAGTGTGGATAGTAGCCAAACCTGGGAGGGAAGTATGTGCTTCTTAGAGACTGGAGTGAGCTCATGGGAAGGGCTGATTGGCAACAAAACCCAGTTTCTGTGCAGTAGTGCTATGTGTTCACTCCAGGAGGGCCAAGATTCTAGAGATAAGGAAGCTGAACCTGACCCAAGACTTTGTAGAGGGGGTCATGTATCTGTGGATAAGAAGGGTAATGAAGTAATGGTCATCTGCTTTTGATGTACCATTCAGGCCTGAACTGTGAGCATATTGGCTACAGCCTTCAGAGCCTAGGCTACTTACTTTGCTTTAAATCTATACACTTGGTAAATCTCCTGGGAATGTTCTTCAGCTGCAGGTAGTAAAACCTTCCCCCAAACAAGGCTTGAGATTGAAATTATTACAAATAAGAGCTCAGTCAGACATGACTATATTTAAGGAGGGAAATCAGTGTAGATGCTTTTATCCTTCTTTCCCTTCCTCATAATGATTGGGGGAGGGGGTTCCAGTTTTTTATAGACGAAACAAAGCATTGTTTAATAAAATTGAGTAATCCTGTCTTCTATGCTTTTAGTTTTATTGAGTTTTTATTAGATTTGGATTTGGCTAAGAATTCTAAGGACTTTTATAGCAGAGCAGATATATTTTGTGAGCCCATTCTTTCGTCTATGTATATGTATAATATATATCATAAATATGTATATCTTCCATAGATGTATATATCCTTCATATATATGTATATATGTGCATATATAATTTTTATTTATTCTTTTCTCATATACTACATTCTGACCACAGTTCATTCCTCCCAGCACCCCCTCCTCTTCACCTCTTCCTCAAATCTCCTCTGTTTTCTTTTGGTAAGAGCATGCCCCCCAAGGATAACAACCAAACACATTGTGAGGCCATTCTTAATATAAATTCCAGAAATTTTATGTCTTGGCTTGTGATCGACAGTGTAATTGTGAATGGTGAAGAAAAGGGAATCTCCATGAACTTTAAAGTTGTGTTTTCATTTCACAACGGTTTAGATAGTTGGGTTGTTTGTATGTTGTTTAAGAAAGCAAACCTGTGTCCACTCAACAAAACCTTTGACTGCATCTGTAACCCACACATACTCCACAGAAATGGAAGAAACTGAACTGAAATAGCCATTTAGAAGCTTTGAAACATTTTTATTCTCTGGATCAAGCTGTTCACAGCAAGTAATAGGCAATCAATGGATACTCAATAAAAATAATGAAGGAATAAAAGCAATAGCTATTCAATCCCAGGCAGTCACTTAACATACCTAAGCTAAGGCCTAAGTGCCTTTCCCTACATAATGGGCCTCAAGGTAACTATTTTGAAGAGAATTTTTAGAACTTGAAAAATACAAAATGTTGGCAATAACACTAGGAAGGGACTTAATAGATTGGAGTTTCTTGCTAGTCCATACCTTCTGTACTTGCTATTTACTCACTGGGGTATGGTATGAAGAGGCTGCTGATTTGCAGTCTTCAGACCAGAAAGTTATCTCACACACCCCTCAACACTGAACCTCATCCTGGTATCCAGACATTAAACGCTGAGCTCTTTGGTTTGAAGAGAGTTCTTGTCAGGAAAGATGGACTTTCACTCAGTTAGATGGATCTTTCATTTCTTTATGACATTTGTTTTATAGTCCTGTATCCCGTCTGATAGTTCTGCTTTGGGGGTATTTTTAATCTACAGCTTTTAACTCAGATTTGACCCACAATTCTCATCCACTATTTCTTATAGCCATTATTTTCATTCAGTGCATGTTTCCCACAAGGAAGGTGTTTGAGATATAAGTAGCCGTGATGGTAAGGAACAGGTTATATTCCCCTTTGAGCATAAAGTAACTGGGAAGGGCAAGTTTAAACAACAAATTCTTCCTTGCAGTATGGAGGTGTAAATTCTTAAGAGAAACATGAATTCTCAGTGGCTCAGCCTGTGCCAGAGAAGGTATCAGGAGGGTCATGATGACGAGGAGAAGACCTAGTGTCCCTGTGGTCCTTTTCCTAATTTAACTCTGGTGTTTCTGTATCCCAAATTAGTCACCATCTCTGCAAACTTCTGCCACCCAAAGCCTGTTTGGGCCAATGTATGTGATATTTATCCTCTTAGAATGTCAAACTTCTCCAAGAGTTGGTACGTTGCTGTCTTGTTTGCCACCAAGTCCCTGACCACAAAACAGATTCTGGCACCTTACAAATGATACAAATATTTCTGGAATGCATACATGCCTTATATCTGAATATAACTGGAAGAAGTGGATGATTTTTAAAGAACTTATTCTGGACAGGATAATTTGCAGGATGTTATGTATCATTAAATATTGAAAACAAGTCCTACGTGCCAACAGCCTGTTTTCAAAGTTTTACCCATTTGAATATCAACCCATAAATTTCATTACAATCTACTAGCCATCAAGTATTCTTTTTGGAAGGGCCAGTATTCCACAGCTCTTAGATTTTGGATGGAAACTGCTGGATTCTTTGTTCTCGCTTTAAAATTTTACATCGGGCTATAGATTAGCAAGATTATTCATACAGGATTTGTAGCACCCCACACATTGAAAAATTCCATTTCATTGACCTTTTTCTATCAAAAAGTATCAGAAAGTACTTTGAAGCATGGTAAACAGAAAGAACCACACTAACTGTATTATTTCCTAGAGATAATTCCCCATAGCATAAACATTGCCAGAAGATCTCTTAGATGGTGGATGGGTGTTATGAAGATATTATGTGTCCAAGAAAGGCACTGTGCTTTAAACCAGGAGCCAATGATAACCCTTAAGGATTAGTAGTTCTAATGAGAGCATGGTTCATTGCACAGTTTTATCAGTGACCCTGGTTAGCAATACAATCCAGGGCTGGATACTTTTCTGCCTACAAGATCACAGAGCTTAGCATTAAGCAAAGGGGAGACATGCATTTATGATATGAACACATAAACTTAAAGTGCCCAGTCACTTAAGAATAAGGTTTAGGGAATGTTAGATCAAGAGGCCAAATTTTTTTCTGCCATGGCTTCATGCCATTGACCTTTGCTACCTCTGAGGTTAAGCAGACTATGTTGTAACTTGCTATGATATTATAGATTTCTCCTATTTATTTTCTCCCCATGGATAGTGTGTCTAAAGCAGAAAGAAGACATAGTAGTATGTCAGGAGGTCAGTGTGCTCATGAATCTTGTGTGTTTTGACTGGATGATAAAGAACTATTCCAGTTTTCAATGTTGACTTCTGGATAAATGGTGAGACTAAGGATAACTTCATGTGACCTGGTGAAGGGGAAGAGTCACAACAAGAAAAGGCAAGGAGGACACCAACAAACACACCAAACTAGATGGGGAAGAGCTCCTGAGGTCCCAACCTCACACAAAGAACCACAAGAAACTGGGTAAAACTGAGAGCAGTGTTGTCCACTGCCAAACAGCCATCTCTGAAAACAAGTAGCATTATTAGTAGAACTCAACAGATTATAGTATTACCAAGCAGGAGACTTCACAGAAAAACACCCCAAGGAAGTTTTTGAAGCACTGCCCTAGTATTAGAGAAGAGAATATAGAGAAGCCTGTCAAGGAGTCTGGGAGGATCAGCCCACAGATAGAAGGAAGAAATAATAGGTATTACCCAGCCGATATGAAGAGAGCATTAAAGCAACTGTATCAATTTTGCCTGTTGTTTCCTGAAATTTGCATCTTTATTGTATTTTGTAACATTCCAAGAGTAGTAAGGAGTTAGAGATGGGTAGCCATCCCCAACTTTGGGCAGATTCTAAACCATTAAAGCAGTACCAAAGGGACACTAAAACCTTAACCAAAACAGACAGAGCAATGACAACACTCTCCAATGCTGCCACTGGGAGTATGAAAATGTTGTCCCTTAGCCTTGGGAGAGTATGACATTGGACTGGTTACCGCCCTGCAATCTACAATGTCTTGCTTCATAACTTGCAAAGGGGGCATAAGAATAACCTAATGTCTCATCACTCTACTATGGGAACAAACATTATCTTAAAACTTTTAAGATGGATCTTTGTTAAACAAGTTTATGTGTGGGAGATTATATTGTTCCAGTGTAAATAATTGTCCCACCCACTGGTTTAATAAAAAGCGCTGATTGGCCAAAGGCAGACAGGAAGTGTGGAAGCGGCTGCTATGCTGCTGTGAGAAAAGGCACCTAGTCCCATGGCTGAACAGGTTAAGAGTCATGGGTTAGATTAAAGGTTAGCAAGTTATATGCCTGGGCCTTAGGCCAATCAGCCTAAAACTATCGTATGCATCTGTGTGTCTCTGCAGGTCTGCGGGTCTGTGGGCCTAAACCTTGAGGCTAGGCCTGAAAGTCAAGGCCAGAAACCTCCTACTACATTTATGAATAAACATTTTCGCTAACATAGCCAGTTGTTCCAGAATACATAGTTCTCTCATTGAACTCACAATGTTTGTGCCTTTCTATGTAGATGCAGGTACCTGTTAGGACTGTGAATTCCTAGGTACATAGTGGTCCATTGCCAATGACATTAGAATGAAATGAGGCAAATAGTCACAATAGCAATCACCACATGCAGAAGAGCCTTTCCATTAGACCCTACAAACAACCTGTAGATGGTCTAATGCCAAAACCTCCTATTAGTTTTTATTTAAGAGATACCGTTTGTAAAACATTTTCACAATTTCACACATGTCTGTTCATAAACTTAACAAGTAGCAATAACATTATCAGTTCTGTAAAACAAAACTTGACATTCATGAAAATTGGGTAGGACACATCTTTCCCTCAAAGGCAATCAATGTCATGAACTTTCCTCTGCAGTATCAGCTGCCTTTAATTATGGACCACAAAATCTGCTGGCCCATGCTCTGTCTCACATGCTTACTACTCAAAGCCTCTCGGTACTGGTGATACACAGATCTAACTATAGGGCTGTCATCAACCATCTGATGATCTACCTGAAATAGGGTTGCCAGCCAATTTGTTTTATCCCAGAACGTTCTTTCACAGTGACCTAGAGAGTATAGAGTCAAAGTGCTTGTCATTAGTCCCTAAATGGCAAATGTGGCAGCCTATTATCTCAGTCCTTGAGCTTCAAACTAGGAAGCAAGAGAGAAGCAGTGGAGATGGGAGAGCCAAGCCTCACCATTTTCAAGTTCTGAGTCTTTTGGATAGACAATTATTTTATCAGAGAAGACCAGTGATGTTGTGAACTCTAAGCAGGAGATTGTCCTTGTTCAGGGACAATCAGTCAACACTACCACCAGCTGAATATGACAGGAATAGCTGGTGCATGTGAGCCTCATAGTTTGAAGGGATGCTGACATATAATACGCCCTGGATGTTCATCATTTTTATCTTTAATGAAGGTTTGAGACTGATGGTCACAGTTTCCAGAGTGTAGCCAATGGACATAGAGACTTTTTTACTGGCTTTGCGCTCTCTGGCACTTGTACTCTGATTTTTTTCAACTGTTGTTTGACTGAATTAAAGAGCTGAAATCTTTCTATTTTTAACAGTTCCATCGCTGTGGTACTTAGAGACATGAACTCAGATGAATTGCTAAAGTAAGTCTCTTGGTGTCCAAAATCCAGTTTGGCATCATGCAAGAGTGACTCGTTTAAAGTTTGAGTCTGTCATTTACAAGATGTGTAGCACTAGGCAACTCATTTTATCTCTCTGTTATTGACCTGATTATCAAATACCAGATATATTAGCATATACCTTGTAAGGATGGAACCATCATCTGGTAGTACATAGTCTCTATTATAAAATACGTATAATTGATAAGGTTGCCTTTTGGTTTCCCTTTTGTCATTTTTCTTATTTGTTACTTAGGATTAAACTGAGAATTACCCCTGAGCTACATGTTCATTTAAAAAAAAAATACCATTATTCATTCTGTGAAAATACAATATATTTTAAACATATTTACTTATACCCACTTTTCCCAGATTCACTTACTTCACCCACTTTGTATTCTCTCTACCTCCCCCTCCTCTAACAACCCATGGTGTCTAATTTGTGTTTCCTCTTACACTCCTGAGTGTAAGGTCATCCATCTACTATGGTTAACTGACTGTGGACCACATCCTTATAGAAAAGTAACTCCCTTACCCAGAAGCCGTCAACTGTCTACAGCTCCTTGGTTAGGGATTAGGGTTCATGAATTCCTTCTTATTCTGTGCTGGAATCTTGACTGGGTTGATTTTGTGTGATTTTTGTTCTGGTAACTACAGCTTCTGAGTCTTCATGTGCATTGTAATCCTCTCTTGTGATTTCCTCTGCTCTGCCCAGAGTGCTCACGCTTACAATTTTTCTGCCCCTCTTCTATAAAAGTCCCTGGGCCAAGAATGGTGGTGACATAGATTCCAAAGAAAGATGATGACAGAGTCCACTCTGTGGATAATCCTTGTCTTTAGGAAAGGCCAGAGGATGTGGAAATGAGAATTGCCTGGAAGAAAGGCAGAATACAGTGAAATGTGAGAATGGAGGACCTTCAACATTTTAGGGACTCTGGGCTTGATTTGCATAGAAGACAAGACAGTTGGAATGAGGGAGTGGTGAAGCCAGAGCTCAAATATGGAGATACAAAAAGAAGGCTTGAGAGAAGGCTTGGAACATTTTCATGATCTCAAGGATTCTGGGTCCTGGGGACATGTGAGTCACAGCTCTCTCCATCGCGGACAGGGTGTGTGTCATAAAGATCTGATTATATTACCCCACCATTGCTGATGACCCAAAACATTTGTTTCTCTGTCCATTTTTTTTCTTTCTTGGAAATAAGAGATGTGGTTATTTGATATCACCTGAGTGATGTCTGCTTTGATTCCTGCTCCTCATTTAGAGAAGAGAAACTTGTAGTTATTTTTTTTCAGTGAAATCAAAGTTGCAAGAATATTACTAGGAAATCCTATACATTTATACTGACACATAATCTGAGTTATTTTTTCTATTAAAATAAAAGAGCTCTTTCCTGAGGTAGATAAAATAACTGGCTGCTGCGGATGTTTTCTAGAAGCTGACATCTTGATAAAGTTGAGCAAGGAAGGAAGAGAATGAGAATGCAAAAGCAAAGCAAACAAACAAAGGGAGAGAAGATTGGATTCTCAGAGTAGACTAGTCTAGCTTTAGATTTTAGAAATGGATCATTCTCAATTGTGGCCAGAATCGCTTAGTGTCTTTCTAAAGCACAGCAGAAATAATTAGGTCCCAGTGTCACCTCAGACTCTTTATGCACATAAACCTGAAAGTTACTTGGGATGACAGTTAAAGTGGAGTAGAAAAATCCCACATGCTGGCCTTTCACCCTCTGTTCCATTATTACAGCATTAATGGATCTTGCCTCATAAAATTTTGTATATTCAGAGTAGCCTAGCAGAATCCTTTGTCACGGAAGGTAGTCAATAACTGCATGCTAAACTCATGCAAATCACTTTATTGATTGTCCTTAAAAGCCAAATAAATGATCGAAGAAACTACTAGGATGATGGCAGGTTGCCAAAGAAGCTTTAGGGGGTGGCAGTCGTGTTCCCCCAAGTGGAAATGATTTTGCACATGTTAGGAGAGGAATGGTCTGAAGTTGACATTGGGGTGTTTGGGAAGAGTAAAAGCTTCTGGGATGCTAGAAGCAAGATGTGGAAAATGTGCAGGCTCCAAATAAGGGGACTATATCCTTGGACAGTACTTGGATGTGAGGTAGAGCATGTGAGAGCAAAGGAAAGATAAATTAGTGGAGGGAAGACAGATTAGTACAGGAACTGGATAAACTGGGAAAGGCTGGCCACTGAGGGGACTGTGGCCTGTATTCTATTAGTAAGTGACTCATACCGTTATTCAAAATGGATTTCAGTGCAAAAGTTTGAGCATCAAGCACTTGATGGCTCCAGATGTCTGTCTGTGCAAAGTTTATGGAGGAAATAGCTGCTGCATGGAGCAAAAGCAAGTGCAGGCGGCCATGCCAGCTGCTGTCTACAGCCAGGTCAGCATTGAGCATATGGCTCTGGACAGAATGAAAAAGAGTGAAATGTGATGTTGGCTAAAAGTCCCACACACATCTGCGTGGCACCCACACTGCCCACCTAGATGTGTACTAGCATAGGGCTGCTACTGACCACCTACCTAGGCATGTTTTGATATAAGGCTCCTTTCAGCAAATGGCTATTCAGTTAAATGGTTATTCGTGTTGAGTTCATTTAATTGATTACTTTCCTGGTAACCTGTGGTATAGGAATGTGTGAGCATATGTGTAAGCTGAAAAAATTTCATAAGACCAATAGGCCCTGAGGCAGTCAGAACAATGTCAAATTACAGTGGTTTATATACATTAGGATGAAAAGGAATGAGAAGTGGAATCTTGGAAAGAGACCCGCAAATACCCAGATTGAAGTGTAGATTGGCATGATTTTACTGGTTTATGGGAAAATCTGGTCTATAGCCACATTCTTGTTTTTCAAGTGCCTATTTAGGGATTGTTTGTTTTATGCCAGTAAAATGTGTGTAGATAGGAGACAGTTAACTGCTTCTTCAGTGCAGGCTGTAATTATCATTTTTTATGAAAGCATTAGGCACTTGGAAGACCATCTCCTATATTACAGACCATTTAACTTCTATGACCCCTGCTTCCCAATGCAAGTAACCTCTTAGTCATTTTGACAACTAAGTCCATTCCCTGCTGCCAGTGTCCTTCAGAAAGATCACAGCACTTCTGGCTTATATACACTCTAGAGGGAAAAGCCACCTGGGGGAAATTGTCATGCTCTCTAGAGACTTCACTGAGCCCATATTTAAATAGCAATGATATTCTGAAGTGTTTTTCTTTCCACTTGGTAAAAATGAAGACCGTGAAGTCTGACTTTACTGTTCAGTGTCCTAAACTGATGACAGAATCAATTTGATAATAGACAGTAACATTTCAGTGATGCAATGTAACTGTGGCACCCTTTTTTGCCCTGAGTATCCTCTGCACGCACCTCCAGCTTGTGGCTCTTCACTCTGCTCTGTAACCCCTCATGCATCTCAGGTTACCATCACGCATATCTATAGTTATCTTCTACTAGTGAGTGTGTACACATTCCTCAGGGGAAGATCTTATTTTGTTCTATTAAGTTGCATATTATGGACACGGGGTAAGAAAGTTCACTCCTATTTAATGTGTCTTTCCAACTCTCTAAGAGAAACGAATCACCTAGGAGACATGAGGAAAGGACAAAGATAAGGGAGTTAATAGCAAGAGGGAAGCTCTGCTCTAGACTGACATCTATTTTGACTGCACCTGAAAATCTTTCTGATATTGGAAATCCATAGTCAAGAGAATTGGATGGGAGAGAGATGGTGACTGTGAGATGGAAGAGCAAAGATGAGAGATGGGAAAGGCCAATGTTTGCACAAAGTGTTATATTATTGTCAGCGGAGGTATGCCTCTTTCCCAGGACCATTGGCAAGAAGAGTGCCATATTAATCTCTGGAATTCAGAAGGGTTGCTTCGGAGAATGCTATATGGAAGGGGGGTCCTCCTTGTGAAATCAGACATGTTCTTCACTTGAACTTCAACTCCTCTTTCCTGTTTAGATCACCAGACTTTAACTTTCTGTGTAAATTCACTTTCATCTCCACTTTGCCAACTTGGCATGTGCACTTCATGTGTTCCTTCCCCAGTAACCATACTTGCTACCTCTTACACAACCTGACATGAACTTTCTATGCACTCATCTTGCTCCACCCCTGTTGCTTCAGTATTTTCTGTTCCCTTCAATTACATCCTACTGTGCCCTTCATTTTTGGAAAGATTTTTTTGGCTTATTTTTATATTCACTCAGATCTTGAAGTTATATCTTCATGTAGGTTATGCATGCCAAAAGTGAAGTGTAGTCAGAGGTTTCTGCCCTCCAACAACTCCCAAATACTGAGCAGCTGCTTCCCAAATAATTGACTCACAGGCTTAATATTATAGTAAATGCTGAGCCAGTAGTTCAGGCACATTACTGACTAGCTCTTACATGTAAATTAGCCCATAATTCTTACCTGTGCTTAGCCATGTGGCTTGGTACCTTTTCTCAATGCAGCATTATCACCTTGCTTCCTCTGTGTCTGGCTGGCATCTGCTACTCTGCCTTTTCTCTTCCCAGAATTCTTAGTCTGAGTGCTCTGCCTCTACTTCCTGCTTCTACATGCCAATCAGCATTTTATTAAACCAATACAGGTAAAAAAAAAAAATCTTTACAGTGTACAAGAGTAATATCTTACATCAATGAAGTATATGGCATATAGTTTCAGAACATATCCATTCCATGATCAAGTTAAATATCTTTTAGTCAATCAACATGATTAGTATCAGAAGTATTTAGGATTTCAATTGTTTTTTAACATAATATCATCTCTTAGAGAATAGAGCCAAACTTAAACGTGCACTTTACCTAATTATATGTAAATGTTACACAGAAATAGGGTGTTGTATTCTAAGTGAGTGGAAGGCTTCCCCCATCCCTCACACTCTTTGATTTTTCTCCTGGCAGGAGGATGAAGTGGTACTCCAGTGCATAGCAAATATTCATAAAGAGCAGCGGAAGTTCTGCCTGGCTGCTGAGGGACTTGGGAATCGCCTGTGTTTCTTGGAACCCACCTCAGAAGCCAAGGTAAGATCAAGTGCCTGTCCCATAACTTCTCCTTCTGGCTTTCCATGTAAACACTCAGGGTCAGCGTTTCTTGAAGATGATGACAATGGAGAAATTTGAGATGATGTACTTGTTTTTTCAAGGGGAAGATCTAGTTTAAAATATGCCTCTGTCAGCCCAGGAATCACTGACATCAGATCCCAGAGCTGATATAAGTAAGAAAGGGGAGATGCGTTTGTCTGTCAGAGTTCTCTAGCTATGGACACTGACTTGGTCAGGGATTCTCTTGATACTTCTAAGCTGCTGTCTTTGATGTTGTTAATTTTTAGAAATCTTGGTCCCTGTTCTATACTCTAAGCTGTCGTTTTATTGCTACAAGGAATCTTGGCTGTTTGAGTCTGTGTTTTACAGTTAGCATACCACAGATCTGACTGGATTGAGCTTGTTGTAACTGCCTGTTGTGACCTAACGGTAGTGAGGGTCATTTGCTCCGATGCTTTGCCTGCATGGAGACATGTACTGTCACATCTATTGAGCTGAGCTTTCCCCAATAACATATCCCAGTGTGCCTGTATGTTCAGAATTCTTAAAGCACGTTTCAGTTTGTCAAGACCTGTATTGGTCAGCACTCTCCAGAGAAATAGAACATGAAGCTCAAATAGATGGGAGAGGAGTTATAAAAATTAGCTTAGACAAATGATTCACAGTCCATGGAATTCTGGGGTCTAATGGGCCCCAAATCCACAGGTCATGGTTTGTGCTGCAATCTGTAGCAGCAGAGGCTCTTCTCCAGGAAGCCACAGGAGCAATAGGTGAGGCACAGCCAAGTCATGAGAGTCAATGATCACTAATTAAGGCCAACTGACTGCAGATGTTCCTTACAGCTATAAAATGATCACATCACTTGATTAGATGCTCAGGGACTAAATGTTACTGCTACTAGACCTAACAACCCAAGTTCAATCCTCAGAATCCATATGATAAAAAGGGCAGAACCATTTTCTGCAAATTGTCCTCTGATGTCATCCATCAGTCGCTTGCCTCACACAGAAAAATAAAAACAAAAACATTTTGTTTAAATGACTAAACTGTGAGCTAGTCAAGTTAACATATAACCAGATATAATTATATTTTCTAAGGTCAGTTTTTTCTCACAGGACCTACTAGAGGCATGCCACTTTCCACACGATCATATATAACACAGTCACACTTGAAATTTGACCAAATTCTGGAACACCAGAAGTGCATGATTAATAGGTACATCTCTCAGAGCTACCTCATTCACATCAGTGCTTTGCCACCTCCACATGTATGTTGCTGTTTTCTGGGGACAGACATTGGTTGGCACCTATAGGCCAGAGTTTTATTAAGATAAGTGGCAGAGAAAAGAGGTAAGGGGGAATTTGGTCTTTTCAAAATTCTTAAACTTGACTTCCCCGAGGCTTTCTCACATTTGCTTTTATTCTTAGAAAGAGAATTTTTTATTCCCACTAGTTGTAGATAATAAGAATAGAAGTCAAGATATGATGATAATTATCAATCATTAGCTTATCATATGATCATAGTCAAGCCACTCAACTTTTAAAAAAACTTTTCCAAATCAGATGCCACTGAAAGCATTGATGAGATGGTACTAGACCCCTTCTTCCCCAGGGAGGCATGTTACTGTGATTCTGTAAACAGGCTGTAATTAGAATATAGAGTTTGAAGATTGTCTCTACCACTTACTAGTCAATGCAAGACTCTGGGTACATTATTTGATCTTTCCAAGTTTAGCTTTCTCATTAGCTTAATGGGAGTTTCATTGTTATTTAGCTTAGGAGATGGTCTCAAGATGAAATAGCTTTGTTTCATACTTGTTCAGTAGCTGATTTGTTACACTGTCTACTATAATAACATAATCACTGTTATTATGACTTAATATTAAGTAAGACACTCAACTGAGAGTTAGTGTCTTAACCTACAGCTGGTGAATAACTACAATTCAGAGGTACCATGTCGTATTGGGTTTCTGGCCCAGAGTTTCTGGTTTTGCCTCATTTCCTGGACTTTCCAGGCCTAGCCTAGTGGCCTGGACTTTCAGACCCACAATACCATTCATAGTCCCACTGAAACACACAGACACTTGTATTTATTGTACACTGATTGCCCTGGGGCCCAGGCATAGAACTTGCTTACTCTTTACCCTTAAACTAACCCATGACTCTTACCCTGTTCAACCATGGGGCTCGGTACCTTTTCTCAGAGCAACATAATTGTCCTCTGCTTCTTCTTGCTTGTCTGGCAACTCTGTGGCATTTCTGCTCTGTTCTTCCTGTTCCCAGAGTTTCTTAGTCTGGTAGCCCCGCCTATACTTCCTGCTGCCTTCAGCCAGTCAGCATTTTTATTAAATTAGTAGGCGGGACAATTGTTTACAATGTGATAACATAATTCCACTACAGTACCACAAGAATTAAAGAACCAACAATACATATAAAACACGAAATACTTAACTCATTGCTGGAGTTGAAAAGAATATCAATAATAGCATTTGTATTAGTTTTTTTTCTGTCAATATGACAAATACCTGACAGAAATCAACTGTGGAAGAGTTTATTTTGGCTTAAGGCTCCAGAGGGATAAGAGTCTATCGTGGTGGGGATGCATGCAGCTAACATCTGGGCAAGGACAAAGAAGCAGGAAACCAAGAGGTCACATCTTCAAGGACAAACATAGGGCATAGCATGAACTAGAGTGAAAACTGGGAATGCACTTCGTCTGCAAGGCTCTGCCTTCTACAGGTTTCTCAACCACCCCAAACAGCACCACCAGATCAGCTCTGGACCAAGGGTCCAAACATGAGCCTATGGGGTGCATTTCACCTCAGCATTGTTGCCTCCTTTGGAAGCACAAAAGCCTGAATTTGTGTGTGGTAGGAAGAAATATTGTAGATTAGCCCCTGAACTTTCAAAAAACACAAATTTTAAAATTAATGCCTTAAATTAAAATTTATTTAATTATAAAATTTCATAATTCTTTAGTTCTGTAAATGTTATATTTAAAATAGTCATATCTAAGTCAGATCAGAGGCGTCACACTCTGTGACTTAAAAATATTTGTATCTTCCAGACATAAAACAGAATCAGATCACTCATACATGCATTTGAAGGTAAGAAAATACTCTCCCTAGCTCCCAGGTGACTAAATGATTATTCTTATCTTGATTTCATTCTGTATTTGAGATGATGATTGAAGAATCATTGTTATACAGCATATTGTATAACTGCAACATGAGTTTTGTGTCAAAACTCTTCTCTACTTAGTCCCTGTTCATATGCACTCATTTTCAAATCTATAATCACAATGTACACTTTGTATATTTGTCTTTAATAGTTCAATCACTTATCAAATGCCAAGTTCTCTTTACAGGTGTTTTTAAATCATATATGTGGTTTTGTTGGTTTAGATTCCTAGAATAAATATTCAGATTAGAATTCACAGTGTCTGGGGCATGAATAATGAATGGGAATTGCTTTCCTAGGAGGATACCTCACTTATTGCAGGGACATTCAAACTACCATTGTGTGTCATATGTATGTGGTATGAGGGAAATACTCACTGAGTTTTGTTATGGAAAAAAAAGGCAGGGCAAGTTCATAGAAAAGATAGAGTGGATATTCAAAATTTCCTGTCACCATTCTGGAGAGCCTGATAGATGAGCCCATTTTCTAGGAACTTTATTCTGTCCTGAAATCAAATATGACTATGTATCACTCTGCTTTCCTGCCCCCTCCTTTCCACTCAATAGACCCTCTCATCTCTAGCCACCTAGTTTCCCAAACACTTAAGCTGTTTTAAGTTCTTGGAAGATAATGTAGGTCATGCAGTGAGGTGAGAGGCTGTGCTCCCAGAATGGCACTGAGCATGAAGCACAGACATCAAACGCAATTCTTATCTGCCACCTACGAGTCAGTCAGTGCCCTTGAAGATTGCTAGTCCAAGATATTTTGAGCCAGTGGACACTCCAAGGTATAAAACTGGAATGAACCCTGGGGAAAAGAAAAAGTTCAGAGGAAGAAAAACTAAGATAGGCTATTCAAAAGGTGGTCTCAACGTCTGTGTTCTGAAAAATGAGAAAACATGTGGAAGTACAGAGTGAGAGGGTAGGAAAAAAAAGAGGAAATGTGGTAATATCAGCACATGTTGTAGACATGAGACTCACATTCAGGACAGCTTTGGTGGCTGATTCCTGCATGCCATTGCTGTGATGGTCTCCAAATCTGCTGGTATTGATAGACATAAACGTAGCCATTTAGATGCCCTTAAAAATAAGCACAGGCCCAAGAATTAAAGGGAACTTGCTTATAGGAATGATTCAGAACCATAACTAAAGGAAATGTTTCCTCTTTATTTTCTTAATAATAGCAAATGTTTTACTTACTATAATTTTAAAGTAAAATATATTTTCTTTGACATGAGGAATTTAATGATTTTTTCTAATCTTTCATATCATATCTATTTGTTTCCAATGGGCCTTAAAGAATAATCTTTGATTCTGCTTAACATTCTTTCTTATAAGACAATTTGGTTCTCTTTTCTCAGAAGGACATAGAACAAGAATCATGGCTTGCCATATGGGAAGTGTCAAACACTACTTTTCTGTAGATATCTTTGTAGCAATGCTGTGGGGATTTAATAAAGTTTCAGAAGTTTTGGAGACATCAAAGGGAATCTACCCACAGTCTATGTGGGGGGTTAGTAAAAGCTCCAGAAGTCCCAGAGCTCTAACCACAGTCAGTCTAGGAAAATCAGAGTGGTGATTCAAACCTTTAATCCCAGCACAGGGAGTATCCTGGGAGTGGTGACCTACACCCTTAATCCCAACTGAGTCAAGGTCACTTCAGATTATAGAAGGAATTCCAGGCTCCCAAGCAGGTGTGGTGGGGCCACGCCTTAATTACTGAAAAAGTACTTAAGACAGGATTGAAACCCAGAGGAAGCTGGAAGACAGTTGGGTAAGATTTGACTGTGGTGTTTATTCCCTCTAGTATCTCCAACTTCTTCAGAGATCTATCCCTGAGTCTCATTCTTTCCTGCGACACAATGCAGTTCAAAGGATAGCATATAAATATTCCACCACAGATGACTGTTCAGGATGCAGGCCCATGGCAGATCAGTTTGAGAGCTACAGTGCTTTAAAAGCCTTATGCATTCTATGAGTCAATATATCATCTAGCAACTCCACACACATAGTGGACAGCCCTAGCTAGAGTTCCTACACAAAGACCAGGTGTTGTCTGTCAACTGGGATCATGTCCATCAGAGCAGTTTTCTGGACACACCAGTTTTATCAGATGGCCACAAGAATATAAGTGGAGAATTACATGTGAGTCAAATGAATAAGAAGAGATTTCATAGCTTTCCCATGGTAATTCACTGATGACAATTATACAAATACTATCCTCTTTTAAGATTTGTCTAGAATCTTAATTCCTTTATTCCAATGCCTCTCCAGCTCCCAGCTCCAGGATCCCACAAGCCTTCATATCATCAAAAGGGAAAATAATTTGGGAACTTTGTTTTATTGATTTTATTGATTAAAAATCTGAAGTGACACTGAACAGTTTAACCATAGCATGGTTCTTAATAGCTTGAGCATTTGATATATAAAAATGAAGTTCCACTTCTTGTGAGATGGGCACTCATACCTCACTGACTGTAACTAATATAAATGAAAATTTATAATTAGGATCTAATCTTAAAATGTTAATTTTTGATAAATCTTATTGCTTTTACTTCTTGTTTAGGAAAGTAAAAAATAGAATAGAATGGGATGGGATAGAACAAACAGAAGAGAATTCAGTCATTTCTGAAAGTTATATAGATTCTCAAAACCCAGAGTCAAAAGCCAGGCTGTTGAGCAACGATCATTATGTAAATGATGCAAACTATGATACATTCTTAGTAAAGGTTTACATTTTTTATCATTTTCATAATCATTGGCTTTGAAAGGGATTTTCTACTTACTTCTTATGAAATTCAGTAGACAGAAGCAGCCTGAAGCTGTATACTGCCTTTGAATTACTTATGTTTGAGCAATACTCTTGGTAGCCTTCAGAGCTTATGAAATAAATGACTATATGCATTTTCATAAAATTCCCGTGTCGTGTAATCTTAAGAGCCTCATAAGTTGAGAGTTTGATTTTTCCTACTATTATTCAGGTATAATGTGCTTTCAACTACTTAATCTTTACAATTCTTCAAAGCAAACATTGTCCCACCCCCCAAAAATGGAGTTAAGTGACTTCCTAAAGATTATTTTCCCTAAATGTAATCAATGTCTAACTTCTATCATATTAAAAAAATAAAGATTATTGAGATCCAAGTTACCTAAGGAACCTCCATATCCCTTCCTACAATGTTTCTACATCTGTCCTATGAATGGCTGGCATTCCAAAGTTAGAAAAGAAGGACCTGTTAAAATGCAAAAGCTGAAGGAAAACACATGAAACAGTGTTAAAATTTTTATTGCTAAATTTTTCAGTGCAAATAAAATTATGGTGTGTTTTCTGCAAAGTAAGCCTGTAAAGGGAAATAAAGAGGATTTTTAGGTGTCTCTATATTGCGATACAGACACAGACATGGTTTTATGTACATGTATATGAAGATGAGGTGGAACTCCAAACGTCTATCACATTGAGTTATCTCATCTGTTTTCTACCAGTCTGTAAGCTCAGACATCAAGGATTTTACCAAGCACCATGGTAAATGAACATAATATTAGAGCCAAACAATCTGGGATGGCAATTCTAGTTCATTGTTTAGTAGCTCTTTGGTTGGGGCAAATGACTACTTCTTTCTGCCTCTGCCTCTTGAGTTTTAAGCTGTAAGTATCTCTTGAAAAGAGGAATCTTTACACATTGCTGTTACAAAGAAGTCTGTGCAGAGATTCTTAAAATTACTAAGAGTGTACCTGCCATATGACTCAGTTATACCAACCTGGAGACTACACACACACACACACACACACACACACACACACACACACACACACACACACACACACACACACACACACAACTCTTAGCTTCCACCATAGAGATACTTGAACTTTTCTACTTATTGGTGTATTCTTTATAACCACAAAAAATAGACCAAGTTCAAATATCTACTAAATATGGGTGAATGAAGACAATGTGATATATATACACAACGGAATTTTATTCTTCCGTGAGAAAAATTTAAATTGTAACATATATAGGAAAATAGAGATCATGTTAGGTGTCTTAGAAAAACAAATGTCATATTATATTTCTCTTATATAGACTCTATATATATTGAGAGAAACAGATACAGATATTTATTAATAAGTAAATATTCATAAATATATAAAGGAGAGCATGAGAAGGCAGGAAATAATCTTGAGGAGGAAAAGATTGTGATAGAATACATGCTACATGAAAGCTGAAGGAAGTATTGTTTCCTGAAAAGAAACAGGACCAGCACAATAATGGAAGAAGAAAGTGGGAAATGGGGTGGCATCTGTGTGACATGTATATAAAACATGCCATAACATAGGTTATTACTTTGTATGTTAACCTAAAAATTAAAAAAAGAACTATGAAGGAGGCATATGGGTTTATACATGAAAAGAGCTTTGCAGCATTACCTGATACATCCTAATTGCCATAAACCTTTCCTATCTATGTCATATGATCAGACACACATCATAATTCTAGGAAGTGCTGACTGATGCAGTTAAGTTACCCCTGTAAAGAATTAAATTTATTTAAACTACATTACAAACACATGAATTTAAACTACATTACAAACACATGAATTTGAGGATCAAAATCTTTGCAACAAATTTGAAGGGTAAAGGGATGATAACCAGAAAGAGAAAGCAAGATATAGAGGTGTCTCAGTTACTTTCCTCTTGCTGTGAAGAGACACCATGACCAATGCAACTTATAAAAGAAGCATTTAATTACAGGCCTACTTATGGTTTCAGAGGATGAGTTCATGACTATCATGGCAGGGAGCAATGAAGCAAGCAGGCAGGCATGGCACCAGAGCCATAGCTGAGTGTTTCCATCTTACAAGTGGGAGCCAGAGAGAGAGAGAGAAACTGGTCCTGGTGTGTGCTTTTGAAACCTCAAATCCCAGCCCTAGTGACACACCTCCTCCAACAAGGCTATACCTTCTCTTTCCAAAGCAGTTCTACCAGCAAGGGTCCAATATATGAACCTATAGAGAACATCTTCATTCATAACATTACAAAAAGGTTAGGCAATGAATGGACATTTTTAGAAAGCAAAACAAATTTGTTGGGTTTTAACTGACACTGTGTCCTAATCCCAGTGTGCTCAAAACATTTATTCTATGGATGTTCAGTCTTTGCATTTTACTGAGACTCATTTTAGCTCAGTATATGTACTTACACATCTGTATTCTGAAACTGTTGGAGAGAGTGTTCTATTAATGGCAAAGTAGTTCACCCTGTTGTCTAAAGAATGGCATATCAATACTGAATTTGATCATTTTGTTCTGAAAATTACTGCAAAGCATTGTGAAATACTCAATAATTTGTCTCCCTTCAGTTCTGTTTCCTTTTTTTTTCACAGCCTTTATATCTGGGAATTTTGCATGTTTATTGATGGATTAATCACTTTCTTACCAAATAATCATAGTCATCCTTGACCTTGTGGTACTTTGATTGAAGTCAATATAGTTAGAAGCATTCTCTTCTTACGATTAATATTGTTCATCTTCTTTTATTTTGTTTCCATCATGCTTCTGTATTCATGTGATTGTATCTAAAATGTATCCTTTATAAACAGACTATAGTCTTGCTCCCGATTCTTAAAATCTCTATCTTTTAATAGAATGATCGATTTACATTTATTGTAATAAGCAGAGCTCCAGTTTTTCCTGTAGCTGAGTGATAGGAGTGCAGTTATATGATACAATGTTAGCTCTACATCTTTACCTATAAGTTTTGAGTAGTTCCTCTGAGACCCAGATTATAAATCCCTAGTCACAGTTTTCCTTCCATCAACACTGCACCACCTGAAAAAGTGCTTTATGCCCTTGTTAGTTATGTCATTTCCACAAGAAAAGATGTCATCTCCTACATTCTTCTTATACTCAGTTGCCTTTTAAAGAACTAATAGGAAAGGGAAAAAGCCTTTATATCAGCATAATTACATTTTCAGTGCTTTTCATGTTTTTCTCTGGGTATAGATTTCTATTTGGCAACCTTTTCCCTGAGTTTGAAGAAACCCTTCCATGTTTCTCGTGTTGCAGCTGAAAACAAAGCTGCCCACATTATGTTCCACTGGAAAGCTCTTCATTTTGTCCTTACTTTTAAGGGCTATTTTCTTGGGATATAAAGTCCTGGCTTCACTTATTCTCTCTGGACACTTTAAAGATGATTGTTTTTGGTCATCTGTCCTCTACTGCTCCTGATGAGATGAGATTTTTAGTACCAGTTTCCATGTCTAATAAGTCTTGTTCGCTAGAAGGTTTTACTATCTTTCTTTATCTTTTTTTTCCAGTTTGAAAGATGTGCTTGAGGCTGGTTTCATTGGATTTATCCAACTTGACTTTTTCTAAGTTTCATGGTTCTCACTTGTTTTATTTCATCAGCTTTGGAACTAGGGAGCCACTGTGACTTTGAACATTTTATCTTACACTCTTACTCTTTTTGAAATCAGTGACTTACAAGTTAGGTTGTTTTATATTCCATAATCGTCCATCTGTTAATTCTTTATCTATTTTAACTTATGTTTTAGTCTGAATTTTTCATACTTACTTATTTTATGTTTCTTGTTTGTCTTCTCATTATTTTTATTTTTAAATTAATTTTTAGGATTTTTTTTATTTTTGCAAAAAAAGACCTCTTAAAAAAAACAAAAACAAAAACAAAAAAAAAAAACTTCCCCCTGCTTGCCTTCCATTCCCTGCCCCTAATCCCTCCCAGTCCACATTCAGCCTTCCCAACCCCACCCCACCGTCCCCTCCCCAAAAAGGCAAGAAGTCTCAAGGTGGGTCAGCTCAGTCTGGCACATCCACTCAAGGAAGGTCTGATTTCCTCATCAAGACTAGGTTAGGTGTTCCTCTGCAGGGAATGCGCCCCAAGGTGCCCCCACAGGAACACAATCTGATCCCACCCACCCCTTGAGGCACCACATACTGCTCATACCAATTGACAGTCATCTACCTTTGGAGAGTCTAGCTCTTTTTCCAATGGTTCCCCAATGGTTGTTCTGAGCCTTTAAGGAATTTTTATTTTAGATAATTTTATTTTTAAACTGAAGTTTTTCAATATTTATTTTTGTTTTATGTGTGAGGGTGTTTATTTACCCTGAATGTATATTACTGCATCACATGTGTGCAGCACCTCTGGAGGCCATAAGAAGGCATCAGATCCCCTAGAACTGGATTTACAGATGGTTGTGAGCCACTATGTGGGTACTGGGAATTAAACCCAAGTCCTCTGGAAGAGCTGCCAATGTTTTTAACTACTGAGCCATCTCTCCACCCCTCATTTTAAAATGTTACTTTAAAGTTTGCCTTTTCTCCTGAGATTAATTGTTCAGTTACCATTCCCATTTTCCTTACAAATCTACTTTTATAATAATTATTTAAAGTCCTTGAATATTGCTTTAATAAGTGTTTATAATGGATGCCTGAGTTTTCCCATCTTTCATTGAGTTCTGCCTCTTACACTCCCATCTCTTACTTAAATAAGGATTGCACCATGAAGGACAGACTGACCTTACATTTACTGCTCCAGTCGCCCACTTCCCAGTGCTTTCTATATCCTTTAGTGTCTTTTAAAAAAAATTACTGTATCCTGAATATTGTAGTTTTGTAATTACTCTGCTTTCTCTTATCCTCCCCTTGAAGACTGTGTCTTGTTTTAGAAGGCAGTTAAATTACTAGTGGATCTCTAACTTAAACTTGCACTGCCTTGGTGTATTTTTTTCTTTTAGCTTCAGAGCATACTCCTTAGACTTGGAATATTTTTTTTTCTGGACTTTAATGAAAAGTCTACAAAGTTTTTCTAAACCCCTCTAAAGAGCAAAACTTAAAGACTAAATTTTGATACCCTAGAGCTAGGTAGCTGCTTGAACTTGTGCTCATACTTAACATCCTAGCTACTGTTTTCCTTTGCATACCTTACAATATGACCCTGAACTAATGGCAAAATCCTTAAGGGTAGTCTGTGATGGTTCTGTCTTACCTGGAATTCTCTCTTCACTTTCCAGACATTCTGATAACACTATATATATTCAAGCCTTCAACCCCATAGCACCTCTTATGCATGGAGCCTATGAACAGATCTGTACCTTTGTGAGAAAGCGTAAGTCCATATGAACGTCTCCTGGCTACCTTTTCATCTTAAGAGAACTCTATTCCCTCTAGCTGTAGGTTGCTTCCATCACCTTTGAAAAGTTCATTTTGAATATTCATCAAAATATTATTAGCATTATATTTGTATTCCTGCATCATTACCGGAGACCCAGAACCCCACCAGTGTCCATAGCTCTTTGAAGACCTTGAGCATGAAAATCTTGCTGTAAAGAAGGAATTTCCACAAGTATGTTTCTAGGCGTTGAAATAAGAGACGCTAAGAAGAGGATTGAGGTGTCAGGGACAAGAGTGAGCTAGTAGGTGGTGTTAGTGATGGGATTAAGTTGAGTGTATCGTGTATCGTTAACATACACAAAAGAGAAGTGAGGAAGTGAGGGCATACACAAAAACGGCAGGAGTGGGAGGCACATGTGAATTAGGACTTGGTGAGAAAGAAGGAAGACAAACAGAAAGATGAGCTAGACAGAAGGACAGTGGACAGGATTTGTGTTTCTTAATGGAACACTTAACAGCTGTGAAGAGATCAAGATACTAAAATCAAGTAGGAATCTCCATGGATAGGGTCTGGCTTCCTGTAGGTGTCAGACCATGTTGTGAGATATAAATATTAGAAAAAAAAATGAGACTAGACAAAGGGAGTGATGACAGAGGTCACAGAGTCTTTAAGATACCAAGAGAAAGTTTTGATAAGTGTGGCGTTTGGAATGAGAAATCTTCCTCATAGACTCATGTGTTTGAACACTTGGTTCCCAGTTGGTGGTGGTATTTAGGGAGGCTACGGAACCTTTAGGAGGTGGGAACTTCCTAGACTAAGTATGTCACTGAAGGCTGTTTTAAATGTTTACTGCCTCACACCACTCCTCCTCTCTCTGTGTCTCTGTCATCTCTGTCTCTCTCCCTCTCCTTCGCCGTCACCCTCTGTCTCTCCCTCATCCTCTTTTCTCCTTCTTGTGTGTGAATAAAATGTTATTCATCCAGCTTCTTGCCAAATGAAGTGATGTGGAAGCATTCTGACCTGGAGTAGAGAAGAGGGAGCAGAGACTGGGGTATGCAATTGGAGAGTGAGAATACTATACGAAGGAGAAGAGAGGAGAGAAGAACTCAGCCGAGGGTATCAGTGGTGGCAATGGTCTAGGGCACACTCTTCATGACTTAGTACCAGACTGGAAGATGCTGGACACAATGCTGCAACACAGAAGGTGGATATTTGGTCATCATTCTGTTAGATACACATATTCTCTTTCTTCAGATTTCAAAATGCCTGTTTCAAGCTTACTGTCCAACACAGGGATGAACAGGATGGCTGGACATGTGTATTACCACATTGTCAGTGGTCTAGATCCATCATGGCATGCTGAGGGACCACTGTGCATCTCTGCACTGGGCCAGAACTCTATCAGATTACTGTTCAAATTGGCCCAGAGAGTTACTGTTATGCTGTAGACAAGATCAAGGGAAAAAAATGTTTATTTGTCCCCCTGTGGACTCAACAACCAAATGATTGGAATAGGATCCTGACTGCTCAGATTCTGAAGGCACAGGTCCACATTCCAATTCTTTCCACTGAGCAGTTACACTGCTTTCTTCAGACAGTTTTTCTGTAACTTTTACATTCACATTTATTGTCTGATCTACTATTTCTAACAGGCAAGTAACGGAGAGAGAAACAGATGTCAGAAGTAATAGGAAGGATGTCAATGGTGATTCATGTTGAGTATATTAATGTGCTTGTCATCTGGTGGATCCATAGTCAATGATGGAAAGGAAAAAGACCAACCTTTTAACTCAGACCTCTTCTCAGCCCAGCTGTCCTCCTGCCTGAGTTATTAATGCTGTCGTGATGACTTACCTGCTAGAGGCAATGCCCGCCCCTTTATATTTAAAAGTAATCTGTTCCTTAGTGAAGGAAATCTCCACAAAGAATTTATTCAGTGTGTAAAGTAGCGCCATGGCTCTGCTGTTCATTTGTCATCTGCTTGTTCCCAGCAGGCAAATGGCCCCAGGTGAATTATGACTAGGAATTATTCACACCCAGGCACCTCTGCACTCAGTTCTTTGCTCTCCAGACCTAATCACTGTTGTTTTGGTCTCGATTAGCAGTATTATTTTCTTTCTCTATCAACTCGAGAACTTACTAATTATTCACAAAGAGGTATCTTTTTTCTGCAATTAGGAAAAAAAGCCTTCTTCAAGTTGCTTTTTTTACACACAAAAAAATGAGGTATTGCACTTCTTTTAGAGCTTAAAAATCAAAGCCTTGTTCCATCTCAACCTGAAGATAAAACTGAAATCATGCTTGTGACCTTCTGAAGCTAAAGCTTATTCATAAATTTACCAGCCAAACTATATTTGCAGAGAAAACTAGATATTGATTAAAAAAAAAAACCCGATTTTACTCTTTCCATCTTGTAAAAAACTATGCAAAATAACCTCTTTGGCAAGAACATTTCTCTGTCACACTGAGAATTTTTTTTCGTGAAGGAAATGTGTTAGCATTCAGGCACCATGCTGACACACATAGGGTCCTCACCTGCAGCTGTTAAGAACACCCCCTGTGCATACAGTTGCTAACATTCAGGCAGGTCGATATGGGAATGTCTTTCTATATGTTGTGAATAAAGGACTGTTTTTGGCAAACACCATAAAGATAGATGGAGGAATTGGAGCATAGGTAGGGGAAAGAGGGTGGAGTCAGAGAGATTGAGCCAGACACCCAAAGAAGAAACATGAAGGAGAACAGGTGAGCCACTGGCCGCGTGGCAGACAGATTAATGAAAATGGGTTAAGTTGAAAGAGCTAGCTAGCAATGTGCCTAAGCCGTAGGCCAAACAGCATGAAGTTAATATAAGTATCTGAATCATTCTGGAGGGGCTTAAGCACGGGTAGCTAAGCGGTCTGGGATGGCAGGTCTGTGGTCTGAGCCTCTGGCAGTCTGGCCAAAAACCTCATTGTAACAGCAGGTAAGCTGGTCAGCCCAGGGTCCAGCTAAGTCAATATGTAGTCTCTGTGCACATGCGCTATGTCACTGCATCGTCTCTGTGTACATGTGCCAAGCCCCCTTTAAAAGCACAAGTAAATGCTTAAAGTGTTTTTAGACATTAAGATTTCTGGACACTAAGATTGCTAATCTTGTTTCCTCTTTTTTCATGATGCGTGCATCCACTCACTGAAGTTTTCATTCTTAAGAAATGGTCCAAGCAAATTATATGGACTAAGATATTCTTTAATCACTTTTACATCATATTTATTTCTCATCTCTCTTTCATGTAGGGAATATATGATTTTAAATAATTCAAAATCACTCTGGGGAAATCATGTTTTGTTTTTTTGTTTTTTTTCTATCTGAATTGTATCAAGGAATGACCACAGATAGTCCCTAACTTGGATGTCCCCGGATTTGAAGATATTTCACATCATCTTTCTCCAATTTTACATAAACTCCCCTAAACTTTGTCCAAAGTCTTTAGAGCATAAGAACAATTGATACCCTGAACTATTGCAAGCAGCTTCAAACAGCTGTTTTTTAGCTAAAATATAGTAAGAAAAATAAGAAACCCTTTACCTAACAATCCATTTCTTAATAGAGTGTGTTCATCAGGATTTTTGCCCAGAGCCCTACTTGACACTTAAATATATATATATATACATATATATATATGTATATATATATATATTTATAATCTTTCTGGAGGCCGTTCAGCTCTATTTCTGCCTGAGCACAGTGGATAGAATAAATAATCACTGCCCCACCTTTTCAATCGCCAGAGCATCTTGAAATTTGAGTTATCTCCCTAATAATCTGTAACATCTATGTTCAAATACCTTCATTTCTTTTACTTAAAGATTCAGACAGTACCTGAAATGCATGCAAGAAAGCTTACTATTGCCCTTCCACAAAACCTTAACAACCAGTTAGTTAACAACTAGAGTACTTTTTGAAAAAAAAAGGCACAAAGATGAGGATTTTTTGTTGATGATGATGAGAAAAATTTCATGCCTTTATTTGGCCAGTTTTCAAATTCAAAGCTGAACACTGGGCTTTATTCATTAGGGTCTTACAGACAGATGTGAAGAACACCTTGTCCCAAAGCTGTTCAGGCAGGAAATGCTCACTGTACAAGCATGGGGACCTAGATTCATATCACAAGAATCTCATGAAGAAACCAATGTGGTTATTTGCCTTTAATACCAGTGCTGGGAAAATAAAAAAAGGAGGTTTCCAAAGCCTGTTGGCCACTCAGCCTAATTTAATCATTGAGCTCCAGGTTCATTGAGAGCTATCTTTAAAATAAAATAGGTGGAGAGTTATTGATCAGAACACCCAAACAGTGATTTGCAGTCTTTATATGCACAGTTGTACATGTACACACACACATATACACACATGAACACATATGTAAACAAACACAACACATGGAAACAAATTTGAAAGGACACCTTGTGTTTAAGGATGATAAGCTGGGGTGGCAAAGAGGACCTTGAGCAAAGCTTAGTCAGAAATTGCTGTTCCATATAGCTGCATCAGAATATGTTATTCCCGTCCAGCCCCATGCTTGGGACTAGAATTTTTATTTTTACTATCTTTTGAACGTATTATGAACATGATTCTCAGACCATACTTTGAGAATTTGTGGCAAGGCTATAATTTCACTTGCTGGCTTTCATATACATGTCTGCTGATTGTCATACTGCAAGATGCAAGCTAGCATAGGCATGTTGATATACTTTAAAATGGGGCAAACCACTGCCCTGGACTCACTAGCACCACATTCAAACTTACAGCTTGCAATAGAAAGCAATGGTACTGAACAAAGGTGTTTCCTTCCCCAAATGTATAAGTTTAATGGGAAACTAGATATGTCTTTCATCTTCTACCTTATTCACTGAAAATACACGAACAATCCCATTGAAAGCAACTCACTAATTTGAAGCATTTATCTTCATAAGGTATGACAGGCCATCCTTAGGTCATCATGAGCAAGGACTTTCCTTTTTGAGATGTGGTGCAGTCCCCTCTGATTATTGATATGTGCATTCTCTCTACGACGGTTGCCAAATTAACTATTTTATGTTGAGTACTCTCCTATCCAAGAGATTATAAAGAAAATCCATAATCAGTTACATGGTGCTCTTTCCCTATGCTCCTCATTGATGGGAAACACCGGGTGTGTGAATTAGACACTTAGCAGAGACGGGAAAGACGCTAAGATTAAAGCCCAATCATACACACTTGGGTTGCTGGGCTGAAGCAACATTTGACATGACTTTTACATCAAAATTCTGAGTCTGATTCAAGTAGGAAGAGAATAAATCTCCTATAGTTTTCCTTGTGTTAGTAGCTGTTGGCTCTTGCCCTGGTGACAGGTAACAATGGCCACATAATGCAGCTTTGGAAAAAAGTGGATCCTGCTAAATTTTACAGTTTAGCATTTTTGATTTTTCTATCCTCCACTCTTAGAACTTTTCTGTCAAGAATGACATCACTAAAAACAGTATAACCCAAGGAGGTAATGGATCTCTCCATTACTATTCTACTCAATCAATGCTTACTGCTAAGTGAATTCTTATGTATGTGTGTGTAAAACAATAAGTACTTGCTTAGTAATATATATGTGTGTATACATATATATTGCATATGCTCATCTATGGAAATTTATGTTATATATGCACTCTTCAAGAATTTCATAAATATATATAATATATTTTAATCATATATAACCACCTCTCCTCATTCTAACTCCTCTCTTATCTCCAAACATAAACATATTCTCTTAGCTATTTATTACTTATTTTAAAACCACTGAATTCAGTTAGTATTGGCTGTATGTAGATGGATATAATGCCATCACTGGAGTCTGTAAAATTTACCAGGAACCACAGTCCTGAAGGAAAATCACCCCCTCCACACACACACACTCAAGTAGTCTTCAACTGCCAATAGTTATTTAGCTATGGATATTGCCTTATGTTCCTTCCCCCCATCCATACAAGAATTTGGCCTGGTTTCATCTTGTACAAGTTTCTGGGGGTAACCACAGCTGCAATGGCCCTGCCATTACCAAAAGGCACTTGTTCTCAGCTGTCCCCACTGACATCTGGCTCTTAAAACTTTCTGCTGCCTCTTCTACAATAGTTCTCTGAGCATTGTTAGGGGATGGGAGAAGGAATATAGATGTCATGTAAGCAACTCCACAATCACTTATTCTCTGTGCTTTGACAAGTTATGAATCTCGTATTAACTGATACCCACTGCAGAAATCAAGCTTCTTTGGTGAGGACTAGGAGCTGCATTAGTCCTTGAGTATAAAGATAAATCTTTAAAAATCAGTTTGATGCAAATAAATACTAGTAGCTTTTCACTCTGGGCTTATGACCTCCCAACAATGGGTTCCTAACCAGGTTTACAGTACTAGCCAAGAGTTTTCTGTACCCTGAAATTTTTCTGTCCTGTCTCAGGCCTCTCGGTCTGGACAAGCTCTTCTACCCACACAATCCCTCAGCTGCTTATAAAATAATTACTCAAAGGCTTATAGTAATTACAAACTGTTCAGTTCAAGGCTCAGGCTTATTACCAACTAACTCTTATAACTTAACTCAATCCATTTCTATTAATCTATTGTATTACCCCTTAACCTGTGTTCCATTACATCTTGCTTTCTGAGTGGCAGTTTGAAGCTTTGGGTCTTTGACTCTGCCCTCCTAGATTTCCTTCCTCTAAGGTGCCTTGCCATAGGCCAAAATAGCTTCTTTACAGAAAGACATCCCACATCAGTTTTCTACTATAGAGAGGGCCTTAAATCCCATTTTTACAAGTGATGGGTTACTCTAATAATATTCACACAATTATCCCACCATTGGGCATATCTTGCCAAGCTCATGTAACTTGCAGTGTTCACAACTGGGTAAAACTGTTGACAAATTTAGTTCTACTAAATGAATGATACCAATGACAAATACAATAACTTTTATCATGTGGAAGATCTCTGGTATCTCCAACCAACATCTCAGTAGGAGGTATCTCATACCCAGCTTTGAGGTGTTCTTTAATAACTTGTGGCATTGTGTTAGGAATATTTGTTTAACTATGTGAAGATGTGTTGAGGTTTTAGCTTGCCTGCCTACGGTGCCTGACTGGTCTAATAAAAAGTTGAATAGCCAATAAAGGAGGTAGAGACAGCACTTCTAGACAAGGAGAATAAGTAGGAGGAGGAATTTTGGCCTCAGGAAGAAAGAAAAAGAAGCAGCAGGGAGATGCCAGGGTCCAGCCAGAAATGGAGAAGGCAGGAAAGTAGGCCATACAGAATAAACATTCATAATAAAAGTCTCCGTGTCTATTTGGGAGCTAGTTGGTGACAATTCTAACTACAGCTGTGGGGAGGCGCATGATCTCTATAACAAGAGGTTTCTGGCCCCGACTAGCCTCACAGTCTGGATCTGCACATGACACTTATTCCCCCCCCCCAAAGACTCAGATGCTTATATTAATTTCATACTGTTTGGAATATGGCTCAGGTACATTACTAACTTGCTCTTTCATCTTAATTCAACCCATTTCCATTAATCTGTCCTGCCACATGGCCAGTGGCTTAGCAGGGTGGGAAGATTTGGACCATGGGACTGCAGGACTGTGGGTCTGCTGGTCTGAGAGTCTAAGGGTATGAGAGTATGAGGGTCTGGATTCCCACCAGATGGGAGCAGAAACCTCCTTCTATAGATGAATTAAATTAATATAAGTGTCTGTGTGTTTCATTGGGACTTTGGGATTGCTGGTCCAAATAAGCGGAAGAGGACAAATTTGTACTGGGAGGCCAGACAGGGCTAGAAACCTCCTGTTACAGATCTTTCCATGTAGGATACCTCCATTCAAATTCCTTTTTAAAAATTTTTATTTTAGTGCACTTATAAATAATTGGAATGACTTTTCCAGCTTTCTCTGTTACTTGTGAATCTTTCACTTTCTTCTTTCCCATCATAACAAGCCTCTCCTCGTCTCCTGCAGCCGCTGTCTAGCAGTGTTAACATCACAACAGCTGTATTTTAAACATCTGTGATGAGTGCTGCCTGCCCTGTGAAAATGTGAACATGTAAAACTGATGGCTTTCCTGAGATATTAGGAGGTTGTTGAGGAGTAGTTAACTGAGTTATCTGTGGAAAGATAACAGAACTTTTCTATCTTAGAGAAAAATATTTACATAACTTATTTTCACAAAGACTTTGGAACACTGTGAATTTTATGAATATCTGCCCATGTTTCTTGCCAACTTCTCAAAGGCCAGAATTCAGTTTGTAGTCATATGCTTATTTCCTTAAAAACAAAAATACCACGTAGGGGGTGAAAAAGTATGTCTAACTTGGAATTTTGTCTCTGTTTAAGAGGAGGAAAAAGGGATGAGGGCAGGAAGCTAAGCTATTGTTCTTGTGCTCAGTTGCCCCAAGCTTCCTGTCTACCTCTGGTCTGCTTCTATAGCTTCATAGAGCTAATACAGCAGTCAGAGGCAGGCCTGGCATTGAAGATGCTTCCTGATCAGAAAGTAGAGCTGAGGAGCCGGGCAGCTAGAAGTACAGCACAGTGTCTCTGCCTTCTGCTCCTTCTGCTCCTTCTGCTCCAGCGGTGACACTTCTTCAGCTCTCCTGGGAACCTCACGTTATTCTCCAGCTTCTTTTTGTTATGCAACTCTAACACCAAGTGATACACATTCTCCCCTCCTGGCTGCTGCTGGGTACCACTCAGTAACAGTAAAGTCTCCCTGTGATTTCTGAATTCTCTAAGAACAGCTTCATCATTACCTCAAAAATGAAAGAGGCATGCTGGGTAATTTTGAGTCATTTGAGGAGAGGGAACCTAGTTAGTAAATTGCCGCCATAAGATCAGGTGATAGGCAAACTTAGAGTCATTTTCTTAGTGATGTGGGAGGCCTAGCCCCACCCATAGGCTGGTGGTCCTGAGTGATATAAGGAAGCAAGTTAAGTAAGCTGTGGGTAGAAGTCGATAAGCAACATTCATTCCTCTGTGGCTTTGATGCAGAAGGAACTGCCTCCAGGTTCCTACCCTATTTGAGTTCCTGCCTGGGTGTCCCTAAGAGTACTGTGATTCAGGACATATAAACCTTTCCCCCCTAAGATGCTTTTGGTCATGGTGTTTCTTCACAAAATTATAAACTGTGACTAGGATCCAAGGTTACGTGAAATAGCAAAGGACTGTGTGGGAGAGGAAAGGATGCTCCATCTGCCTTCTATGAACATGAAAGAAAGTTTAAGGCTAAAACATGAGCATTATCTTGAGGCTAAACCTCATTTCTCCCCATTTCACTTAGTTTTGCTTTATCTATCCATGTTTGCTAGCTTTTATTATCCTAATCTTACCACCCCTCTTCCTCCCTAGTGGATGTTCAGACCCCCTTATTTATTCATAATCCTATCTCTTATCAGATACTCTGCCTTTCTTTTATCCTAATTTCTGCTATTTGGATATACAATCTCTTCAGAATAACACTTTTAGACTGTCTCATTGCAACACCAGCTAAAAGCTTGACCTATGGTACCCACAGGAATAAGTTTCAGTTTTACATCATCTATGTTCCATATTCATTTATACATTTTTTATATTTTAGAGCCATGCAGAAAGTCAGTGCTTTAGGATCTCTACACATCAGCTGTAGGTATTTCCACTTCTCATCAGTACAGCTTGCCTCTCTCGATGCCACAAGTTTCAAGTTGCCATCTATCGGCACCTTAGTTGTTTAACATGCCAGCCATGTACTTCCAGGCAGAAAGAAAAAGTTGGCTCAATAGAGAACGAAATCAACCATCCAACCTGTCACTTAGGCTGTTCCCAGCAGGCATTTTATAAACCAGCTGCCCAACATTTTTTCTCCTGTTCCTTGGCTTTCTCTCCTCTTTCTTATTTTTAAGAACATGAGGTTTATAGCATTGATTTTTTGCAGGCTCTAACTGTCCCTAACTGCCAGAAATAATGGATGTTTGGCAGGTTGCATGTTTCCAGGATACGTCAGTATGTCAGTGTTCCTTCTAGCTGCAACCTTGTCAGAGATCTCTCCTAACAGAGTTACTTGTTTAACATGCTTTGATGAGTGAAGTGGTTTAAAGAAGGCTCTAGATTGAGAATCAGAATCAGGGACCTGCTTTTGCAGGTTCTGTTGTTCTACAGTATCTCTTGAATATAAGTCAGAATCTCACCTCACAATCACAGGAGCTTACTCTTTCAAACTGTCTGCTGGAGAAAGGCCCCTGAAATATGAAATGTAGCACTCTCCCTCTGGGATTCTTGAGCAACCATGTCTCTGAAGTAATATATCCAGAGCAAGATAATATTTGCATTAGCTTTTATTTTAAAATCCCTCGGCATTTCCAAGAGGAACTGATGTTACAAACATCACCCTCACCTAAGTTGGTAAATATTCTCTGGAAAAAGCTGGACTTTGGTGGCTCTGTCAACCAGCATGGTCAGTCAGCTGGCATGTCTGAGCATGAATGAAGGCACAGTCATGTGTGGCTTTCCGTCCATTATTATGTTAAATTGGTTTTTCTCTGCAAGACTTTTGTGGAAATTTATTTTCTCTGAATTTTGAATCCCTTACTTCCCAGTGACAATCACCTCTCCCCAATGTTTCTGTTGGATCCTCAACACTTGTTAACTGAGACATATTGTCACAGGCTTCTTTTATTTTATTGTATGAAGGATTAACACCTTCTGGCATTTGATAATGTTCCCTTTCCCTGGAACATGGTTAACATATCCCAGCCCTTACCATCAGAATATTCTCTCTTGGGTTAGAGTGAACTCGGACCAGTGCAGAACCTGCAAGCTGTGCTCGGTGTGTGGCAGAAAATGCCTCAAGTTCCAGGCTCCCTTGGTGCCATGGCTCTCAGGACAGCTTGCTCACCTGATAGTGACCCTGGAGTCTGGCTTTTGCTGACAGCATTGCATGCCTGTGGTGGGCTCCCAGTCACCAAAGGGAAACTTCTTTACTTCCCTTTGATTTCTACCTGACTGCCTCCACTAAAACATTCTTCTAGCTGTGAGTTTAAATTTTATGTACATTTAGATGTGATAGAAGTGGCCAAGTAAAAATGTAGAATTCAACTTTGAATAGTATATGCACATACTTGTAAACATATATATATATATATGTGTGTGTATATTTTGAAAGACCCGCTATCCTTTATCATAGCTAAATATTTTAATAACTTCAGGTCTTGTACATTTTAACTTTATCTCAAGATTACATGTCTTAATGGAAACAGGAAAACTCTCTTCCCTCAAAATGCTTCAAATCAGGGTGTAATAGGCTCAGCATTTGCAAGCATATGTCCATGTTTTGAACTTGGCCCATTGTTATTGCCTCTTGAAACAAATAGAAAGCTTACCTAGTTAACTGGTGTCAGATTTTAGAAATTTATAAAGCCAGACATAATCTTACCCTCCAGGAATTTTCTAAAACTCTAAGCAGACCAGAACTTCAGTCTGAAGCTTTTATATTCTCAGTGACCGTGATATAGTGGACACATCTTCCTGAGATAGGAAACAACAACAATAACAAACCTAATATGAAATTCTCAACTTCATTTTAAAGCATGAGATTTAGGTGAGAGATGGCCCAGTGAGATTATAATTCTTAAAAGTTTGCTTTCTCCTCTGGGTTACTTATGCAGAATAAATTGGAAATTTGGGGTTGAAATTCAAGGTATAAATGACCCAACAGAATGGTGAAGGGAGAATAACTCTTGATAAATTGGTAACATTTTACGAGTGACTGGAAGACAAGAACTCCTCTTTAAAGTCTCTAAGACAAAATAATGTAAGTAAATGAAAACCTTAACTTTACCCAAATTGATAGTACATATAGTATACATGCTGGAAATATAGCCCTGTACTCAATTTATAAGTAAAATTATTACCAGTTAATAAAAAATAACTATTTATGAAGATGAAACTTTTAGCTACTCTAATTTCAGCATATCACATACACAGAGAGAAGAGTGGGGAATCAAATTGTTACATTGTATCTCACAAATTGATATAATTAAAATAGCAATTAAGTATATAGAATTTACAAAAGGGTTAAATCTTTCTTCTTGAAATGTAGTTTAGAGGGAAACTTTCAAACTTTCTGAATCTCAGTTTCTTCTTGTATAAAATAATCCAATCCCATCATCTCCCAAAAGGTTTGGAGATAAGAGTTAATAATTAAAGGGCATTTAGTTCAATGTCTGGTACAAGCTATGAAAATAGGAACATTGATACATATACAATTGCATTGATTAATTGATTGATAGCCAGACAAATGATACATAGAGAGCTGGATGGATAGATTAGATACTAGTTTTTTTGTTGTTGTTGTTTGCCTGTATGCATGTTATAAAATTTCTCTGTATCTCACCTGTCCTACTTCTAATATAGTTATAAAACAATTAACCGTCTTTATTTTTTTAGAAATCCAGAAGCTAAGCAAAGATCTTAAACATTCACCATATACTTCTCTTTATAAACTATCAACAACTTTTAGGGGTAACAGATTTATATTTGAAAGGCACTTAACTGTATAAATATTAAGTGTTATAAAATCTAGTTGTTATAGAATGTGGGTGTTTGGTTGATGACTGGTTCTGTTTTTGAATTATAAGCACAGTGCAAATAATTATGTGTTATCAATAATTGATTGGAAGTTCATAATGAGCTCATGTCTCCTGTAGGTGGATGAGATCATGTCTGTATACTCAAAGCTCCTGAATACAAACTATGCACCCATCCCTGTATGTCCTTATCTGTACCATGAGATACCATTCTTACTGAAATTCACTCTAGTATCAATGGAGTCTAATTGACTTGGAATATTTTTTAAAAGAAGAGAATAATTTCATATTCAAGAAATCTTGGGGAGTATTCTTATTCATATCTGAGTAGAGCTACATTAAACCATCTTGGGGACATGGTTATTAGTTCTGTTTGAGATAGTGTAGTAAGATGGAATACACACAATGGATATAGAAACTAGGTTATTAGGAACTGAGCCCATTGTTGCACCAACAGATATAGTGCCCCTTGAGAAAGAAACTTCCTTTGTCTATACAATTTAAATTGTAAGACAATGAACACCAGCTGTATTTGTTTCTTGACTAGGCAATCTCAAACAACATGAAGAGGAAAAAAGGGATGTATTCATCAGTTTTTTACTGCTGTAGCAAAATATCTGAGACTGGGACTTTATTTTTTAAAAGAAGCTTATTTAGTTCATATTTTGGGAAACTGCATGTCTGAGATTTGTATTCACATTGATTTGGCTACAAATGAGACAGATCGCAGAGTAAGATAGGCCAGACATTAATAAAAAGCCAGTCTTCTCTTTATAACAACCTACTTTTGCAGAAAGTGAGGTTCCACGAGAACTATATTAATCTCTTCCCAGAGCAGAGTCTTTAATGACCCTGACCTCCCCTTGCTGTAGTGTTCATTTCTTAACAGTCTTTTAACTTGGAAACTACTACTTCAATTAATGTGGTTTTTAGACAGAAAGGAATGATATACAAAATACAAAATAGAAAAAGAGCTCTTACTAACCACTCGTTAAAAAAAAACAAAAATTTGAGCTTTTTCTATGTACAAACAGTCTTTCTTATTTGATAGAAAGAAACATCTGAAGTGGATTTATGATGTTATATTGTAAATAATTGTCCCACCTATGAGTTTACTAAAAAGTGCTGATTGACCAAAGACAGGCAGGAAGTGTGGGTGGGGCTACCAGACTAATAAAACTCTAAAAACAAAAACAAAAATACCATAAAAAGACAAAAAATCAAAAGACAACTATACTACTCTTAAAAAAGATACCAAGCCACATAGCTAAACAAGGTTAAAATCATAGATTATTTAAAAAATAAAGAGTTAGCAAGTTATATACCTAGGCCTTAGGCAAATCAGCCTAAAATTAATATAAGTGTCTGTGTGTCTCTGTGAGACTGTGAGACTACAAGTCTACAAGTTCCAATCTTGAGACTGGGCCCAAAAGTCTGGGCCAAAAATAAATAAATAAATAAATAAATAAATAAATAAATAAATAAATAAATAAATAAATAAATAAATAAATAAATAAATAAACAAACAAACAAACAAACAAACAAACAAACAAACAAATAAATAATAAGTAAGTAAGTAAATAAATAAATAAATAAATAAATAAATAAATAAATAACCTCTTATTCAAATGGCACCCAACATGGGGCCAGATATCGCAATAAATCTCACTTGTAATATACCAAATATAGGATTAATATTAATAATAAAGTAATTTAACACTCATGATCACAGGTTATACCTTAGGAAGATATTTGAGCTATTGGATGGTTTAGGTGATAGATGTTGATTTAATCTCTGAAGAAGGCAGCAACAAAATGGACCACTCAGGATCTCAGCAGTCTCTTTTGAATGGGGCTGGCTATATTTCCTTAGGCGCCTGGAACTCTGGATACATGCTTTTCAACCTTATTAGCTAACATCTGAATCCAACCACAAACATCTTTATTCCTCTGACCAAGTTCCTACCTGGGTGAACATTCATACCAGTTTTCATATACTAAACTTCTTAACATAGTTGTGTGTGTGTGTGTGTGTGTGTGTGTGTGTGTGTGTGTGTGTGTACTTGTTTTTGTTTATAAAGTATCATACACAGGAAAGGCTTCTTCAAATAGGTTGAAGTTTCATTAGAAGACAGGAACCATGTTTTACTTTGCTTCTTTATTCACAAAGTAGCTAGTACAACACTGAATATACATCTTTAAGTTCCATAAATAGTTACTGGTTATGAGATGAACTTGAAAAAGGGGGTGATATTATCTAGATGTACTTTGGTAATTTCCCTTAAGTGGGGATACCCACCAGTTTCTGACATTTCTCCTTTTCTGCCTGATCAGTGTATCTCTACAGATATCTTGGAAGCACCCACACATTATCACAGAGAGTTCACCCATCTCCCATCATCTCTTGGTCCATCTTTCAGTGGGTACTGTCCTGAGTAAAACTGTTTTATTATGGTCCCACCATGACTTGGTCTTACTGATCTCCATTTGTACCCTATTCCACCAATGGTAACCTGGTCACCCTCTCTTTCCTTACTTCTCGTCTTCAATTAGTCATCATGCCACATCTCTCCTAATTATTTCAAGATTTTCCAAATACATCCACTATCATCATCCACTTCTTGAATTCAAGCCATTGCCTACTAAAATAATCTTCTAATGAATCTTTCCCTTGGCCTATATCAGTTACAGTATACCTGTAATGATTTTTTAAAGACGCAAAATGGACCATATCACTTCCTATATAACTTTCTTTAGTGCTACCCATGGCTGTAAAAATAACATCTGACTTTTTTGTTTGTTTGGTTTTGTTTTTTGTTTTTTTTAAATTAGGTGCAAGATGCCATTGCCTATTTATTTTACCTTACTGCTCACTTCCTAGTCATGGTGACTCTACCCTGACAAAAATATTTTCTTACTCACAATCAACTCTTCATTTACCTACCCATCACTACCACTTTGCCCGATTCCAGCACCTTCAAGTAACCACTTCTGGTACCCTCCTCACTCAAATAAGGATACTTCATCTCACAGCCTAGAAATTATTCCTTTGTTTCTCTAACATTCCACTAGGCCACAAAAGACTTGAAGGTTAGACAGTATTTTTTTATACAAAATAGTTATTTAAAAAACAGAAGTTATAAATAAACGAATATTTAAATGATCTATTTATTGATACTTTATCATTTTTGAACATCATCTATCATTAAGTGTTTACTAAATACTAGCCCCAATTTTGAACTTTAAAAAAGTATTAAGACCTTATTATAAAGAACTTACAAATCAAGAACTTCATACATTGGAATTAACAAGACCCAAAGTCCATATATTTCAATGAACTTCCATTAAAATAACCATTCTAAAGCTGCAGAGAATCACATTGGATTTTTCACTTGCACTATCAAGTGTAATTTTATATGCTTATCCAACACCAAAAAAGTGAAAATTATAGAACAGAGTTAAAATTAGAAAACAATTAACTTTATTTCCTCTTTCATAACTCAAATGTTCATTTCCTGCATTTAGTTTTTAAGCTCTTCAAACCTGAAACAAATGTCTAAGGAGATACTATTTTACAGAACAGGAGTCTAAGAAACAGATAAACTTAATTACTTGCTTCACATCATTTAGTTAACAATTTTTAGTACAGAGATTTGCATTTGAACCATCCTACAATAGTGAAACTCTGCACAAGGCATTCTAACTTGTATTGGAGGCCATTTATTCACAGGTGCATCCCTGAGATGGCATTGTGTGAGACAGACGAGTTAATAGATAAATCAAATAAGATCATAACAATAGGAGAAGAAAATCTGTTAAATCCTGAGCAGGAGAACTGAGAAATGATTCAGCCAGGGAAGCTCAATGGAATTTGTTCACAGCTGCAGGTACTATGAGGCATACATATCTGGATGATATTAGAGGATCACAGAGAATCAAACATGCACTACTTTACCTACTAGGGTAGTAAGTAGAATCAGACCAGTTTTTCAAAGTCCCCACTGCCTATTAAATAGACTGACTTCAGCACAGCAAAATCTAAAGAAGCAAAAACAGACTGGTTGCTTTGTGAGGGAGAGGTGGTAATTCTCTTCATGTTTCTGACTCCTCACTTTGCCTCTTTGAAGGCTTCACTAGTATGTGCTACTACAGTGTGGAGTGTCTCTTGCGGTGTGCTAGAGAAATGTGAAATGCTCTACTGATAGGGGCATCATATTCCCACCAGCTAAGGTGCAGCAAACCTCGAAAAAATAATGCTGTTGTATAAGTCTACAGAGCATAGAGGATAAATAGACCTACCCCTGAATTTTACACATAGTGGGGCTAAATAAATACATATTACTGGCTGTCTAGAGTCCTGGAATCTCAAGGTTTTCTGTAGGACACTTTGAAATAAAATGCTTGTGTAGGCTAAGGATGGGGCTGGGAGAGTGATGAGAAACTATTTCAGAACAGATGTCAACAGAGCCTTTCCCTTCGTGCTGAGAATCATCAAATATGTGCCTGATGTCTGGTGACAGAATGACTGAGGCACAGGCTCCAGAGCATTGAGACAATGAGCTGGCCTCCTGAGACACTCTCTTGGATCCAGACAAATGAGCTTTGATGAGCGAGTGGCCTTTGCCCATTCTTCAGGGGTGTAGAGGTGGGAACTCCGTCCAGTTTGGAGTTTAATTAAGGATGGCAGCTGGCACAACAGGTCAGATGACTCTGTGCTCATTCATGTCACAAGTTACATTTTGTTTTCCTCCAGATATTTCTGTTACCCTGATCTCTCCCTTAACACTGCCTACACATTATTATTATGTGTGCTATTAAAGTGATAAGATCACTTTCCCAAATATAAAGAGTTGCAGGCAGGGACAACATGCCAGAGACACAGAAACAAAACTGTAAGTATCTGTAAGGTTCTCCCATTGAGATACATCCTCCTAGTGCAAACCATCCCCTGCTTAAATGAACCAATTCGTGCCACTCATGAAAGTAAAATTTTCTTGATAATTTTAGTACCTGGAGGGAAAGGAAAGATAAAATTGTAGCATGCCAATTGTCCACATTGTCATCTTAATAAATGATGGTAGAGACAAGAGCTCCTACCTCATTTCCAAGAAAACCATACTGAGAGAAAAAATTGATAGATCAGGTAATCTTCTGTAAGAAAATGTCTCAGAATCTTGAGACTGTGTAAGGAATTAATTACATACATAATGAGACTATTTTAATGACTAGTACAACTCCCCGTTTCAAATATAAACTTTAACTGTAGATATTTATGAATGGAAAATTATCAAATCATATGGTCGAAAGAAATCAAAAAAGGAAGAAAGACTGGGTGTCTCTGTTTCTTAATCTGGTGACATAAAATCTAGGTAGATACAGCTGTGTAAAATCTCCCAAGACTGCATATTTTGAGATACTTACATCACAAAATCTCAAGGGAAATACTTGTCATGTATCATGCTACTTATAATAATGCTTGCTACACATTCTATATTAGATATGAGGCTCAGGTACCTGCTGTCTTGAGTCCCACGAAAATGAATTAACCACCTGCTTTAGGAATGAGCTTTAAAAACAAAGCAAAAAACCCTATGAAATAAAGATACTGTGTGTTCTTTATAGGCACTTAGCCTTAGCCCTTTCTCTTTGGTTAAACTGTGGTGGTGAGAATCAGGGAAATTTCTGATTTACCAGAACTCTGAGACAACTAGGCTTTTAGATTTCTTAATTAGGCAGACCTGGTAGAGAAAGCTGAAACAGAAAGGTATACCCTCAGATCCTTAGTAGAAAAGTAATTCAAAATGGAAGTCACCATAGCTAGAAGCCTTTGAGATAGGATGTCCTGTTTCTAGATTAATACTTTAATGATTGGGTCTTAAAGCTTTATTGAAAATATTCCCAGTTGGTCCAAAATGTAGGACATCATCTTATATTTAGGACATCAAGTTTATATTTTTTAGGAGATTGAGGTTGGAAAGAAATAAGAAATACACAAACACAGGAAAATAAAAATAACTTAAAACAATCAATTTCATTATCTTTGTTTTTCAAGTGGAAAACACAGTCTGGGAAGTTACCGAGTCTTAGTTACAGATTACCTTTACATCGGACTCCATGGAAACAGCATTGCCTGTTTTGAAGCATTGGTAATAGCTGTCAGTTGCTGTTTTCTGTCCTGAAGAATAGATGTTGGGCTGGGGGAGGGGTGCTGCTTTTCTGTTCTTCTCAAAGAAAAGATGTATTTGAGAAACACAGTTTAAGTGGTTTACTTTGCAAAGCAAGCACTCCAAAGAGAGATTGGAGTAGGCTGTCCCAAAGCAGACATAATAGCACAGTGGATTCTGTGTACTGTTTTAAAGGATATATGAATATTTATAAGGTATATGGGACGTGCTTGGAATAAGGTGACCCTTTTTTCTCCAAAACCATGGTAGACCAGATCTCTCTTTTAAGGATTTTTTTTTTTTAATTTCTCTAGAAAGTTCACAAAGATGTGGGAAATGTTCGATCAGAAGCACAAAAGCTGAGGTCTTTTGAGGATACATACATATCATTATCAGACAAGTGGGGCAATACTCAGGCACGAACAACCTAATATCAGTGTTGAGGCCATGTACCCACAAAGGATATTCTGTCAGACACAGTTATCTGAATACAGTTGTGGCTCTCCTGGTTATTTCATGCTGATGTACAATCAAAGGAAGGAATGATGTTAAGACCATCACAAATTGTGTTCCTAGGGAAGAGGGTGTACTGTGAAACTGGACTGTAAAGTCATGAGAGCAATGGCCTTGTCTTTTTTATGACTTTCTCAATATCAAACACTCTATTTATAGAAATACAGAACTTAAATCTAAAATGTCCTAATTGTAGAAAAATGTACTGTCTTCTTTAGAATGGCAGCTGTATAGGGTTAAACACATGAACCCTAGAGACAGACTGTCTTCATGTGAATCAGACTTAGCCAAATACAGTACTTTTGCAGATGATCTGAATATCCTCTGCCTTAGTTTTCTGAGCTATTGTCAGGGGCATTTGGAATGCCTATTTTACTAGGTGCTTATATGAACTAGGTGTCTTAATATATGCAGATCATTTAGAAGAGTGCATGGCATGGAGAACATGCTCACTTGATGAGTGTTAGCTATTACCAGCAGTATTCAGCAGTAGGAGCATTAACCATTGGTAAGAAATATCAGAACAGATGTTAATGTTGTGATGATAACTGATCCCTTCTAAGTGACTCTAATACATTAGAATGGTTATTATAGGAGCCATAAGTTCTTGTGCAGACTTTTCCTTGTTCAGACCTATGTTTATGTTGCTTTTAATCCCCTTGCTACCTTCTTATGCACAACCAAATCCAGGTTTTCTTTACAAATAAGTAGATTTCCTATGTTGGCCACTGTAGTCTAGAGTCACACTTTATCTAGTTCTGTCCTGTGAATTCTTGTAGATGAGACATCCATGGATTTCTTCCTTTGGTTTCACTAAGTCATGAGAGTAGATGAGCCTTTTTCTTTCCTTTCTGTCCCTTCTGCAACAAGGCTGTGTGTGTTCTTCACCCTTATGTACCACCAGACTCCATTCAAGCTGATCCTGACATTTTGGCCACTGTTCCCTTGAAGCTTGGCTTCCTTTCATCCTTTACAATCCAACAAACCCTGTCTTAACTTGAAGAAGGGAACGTTGCCTTGTTGTGTTTCTCTCCATCCATTCACCTGTCGTTTTAGTTTGTAGGTGCCAGTGCCTTGGTGATGCCACTGTATGACTGATCCCTGATATAAGCAGGCATCCTCACTCTGGTTTTATTTCCACAGTACATCCCTCCAGATCTCTGTGTCTGCAATTTCGTGCTGGAACAGTCCTTATCTGTCAGAGCTCTGCAAGAAATGCTTGCGAATACCATTGAAAATGGCGGAGAAGGGGTGAGTACCTGAATTCTGGCCTGGGTTTGCATTAGAGACCCCACAGCTGCAAAGCATATTTGGCATTTCATTCTTCTAGCTTAGAACTGGAAAACCTCCATGTACAGATAGGAAACCTTTCTTCCAAGTTTAGATACCTCTTATTCAGCAACTCTAATTCTTTCACCTCTGAATTACCATCTTCCCTCAAAAAATAGATGAGCATACCTCTAGGCTCCCCACCCCCACCCCTAGGTCTACCAGGGAACACGGAGAGGCCAAGAGCACCTTGAGACTAAAAATGGCTGTGAGGCGGGTGACTTTTCCATGGAGAACCTTACCGAGATTGTATGACTCTGGGCAAAATACAACCAGGTTACAGCAATTGAAAGAGATCTCCCATAGAATCCTAGTTTATTTCACTGATAATGAGAAAATTCAGGGGCACCTTTAGACTCTGTTACCACAACTATTAAACTGAGAAGAGTACTCTGTTAACTTCCAGAAGGTTCTTCCACCAGGGAGTTGATTGCCCAGGTGTTTCAGAATCATTTTTAGTTGTCCTATCCCCTAATGACCCACTCATTTATGTCTATTTATCATCAAATACTGTAACTATTATGTCTGGATATTCAAATCTGATATCTCTGCTTCATCTTCATTCACCATGCTCCACCTAATCACACTCCGTCTTCTGGGATACTGCAACAGCCTACTGACTGTTTTTATTCCTTTTGTACTGACTGCCTCCTACCAGTGTTCCCCCTCAGTAGTCATGAATTCCTTTCTAAAATACATGCCCAATTAATTGTATTCCCTTGTTTTAAATTCCTTCATTTCTCCAGTGCATTGAGGTGAACTCCAAACTCCCCCATCAAGCTGAAAGCGCTGCAGTATTTGGTGGGCCTGTTCATCTTTCTGCCTCATCTGTCACTACATCCCACCCAGTACTCAATGTCCCAGACACACTGAACTCCCCCCACTGCCTCTAACATGCCAGTCCTCCTCGCCTCTGATCCTACCTATCAGCTGTTTCCTTAGTGTGGCACCACAATCTTCGTCTCTTCCCTTGTGTAATCCCTCCTTATCCTTCAAGGAACAAGTTTAGATATTAGATCAGCCCAGAAGCCTCCACTGACCCTACGAGTGCCCTGGAAGACACTAAGTTTTTCTGTGGCTGTTTACTCCACTCTGCACTCTCATTACACATTTTAATTTCTTTCTCTTGTCCCAGAGAACATACTGCTCATGGAGAGGAACAGTTTACAGTTATTAAGAAGTACAGTTTATTCTAATTTGATGTTGATAAATGTCGTTCACAATAAATTTGTGGTTGAAGAAACAGTGACTATAGACGTGATTGAATTCATGTTTACATTTTGGTCATTTTCCAGACCTTAATGTGATCTTAAATAAGACCTCTAAAGGCTTCTAGCCAGAATGTTCTTCTCTATATAGTTAGAGAGTCTATATCTCCAGGATCATAAATGCCAAAGGTTTGTGGTTCTTCACTTTTATGATTAGATTAAGCTGGCTTGGTGAATAACAAAATGATAACTGTCCTCTGTTCCTCAGAGTATTGACCTGAGTGAGATCCTTTTTCACCTCCTTTGACTTCACTTCTTCCTCCTTCTCCTCCTCTTCTTCCTCCTCCTCCTCGCATTGACTCCACGTACCCTCCCAAGCATTACCAGTTTAACGAAACAAAAATGAAACACTTGCTTATTCTTTTTCCAAGATTTATCAGATTCAGATATCTCTGATGAGAAACCTGATTGATTTTAAGTATCATCATTGTTGGGGTCAAATAAGACCTCCACTGCTCCATCCTTCCCACTCAGTAGACCCAGAATACATAAAGAGAGTTGAGAGAGATGCCCACCATGATTCGTTGGCTATATTGTCTTTCTGTTACATTCAGAAAGAATATTCCAAAGGGCTCCTTGATATTTATCATTTGGCTTGAATCACTCAGAGAATCCTATAAATAATAAAGTAAACCTTGTTACAGTTTGGTCTGTAGTCTTAACCTTAATTTTGTCTTAAATAAGGACTTATCTTCCAAGTAAAAGAAAAGGAGAAATTTAAAGAAATTGGAATCTTAGTTTTAGAATATGTTAGACAAGGCCTCCTTAACTATCAGCTATGTTATAGCAGAAGTTTACTCAATTATTTCTACTTTAAAGTACATTTATTATTATTAATATTTAGAGATCTATATGATGAATCTCATTGAAGGAATCTACTCTTTTGAAAACTCATTCAAAATAAATGATCCATGACATTTTATTATTAATTATCTGTTGGATGATAGTCACAATATCGGCTTTGTCTCCTAAATTTGTCATGTTGCCTATTGTGATATTTTACCAAATATAAACAGATCCAGTAGTTATTTCCTATCTTATTATTGTTATTATTATTACTGTTCTTCACTGGAAATCTTAGCAACAGAAAGATAAGAAGTTTTGAAAAGATGGAACACAGATGGGAATGGTATTCTCAAAATTATTATACTTTTAGTATCCATTTGATGATTCTACAGAACAGTTACCTGGATAAGAGCTTACAATTCTCTCACACTTCCATCTGGGCTCCTTATCTTCCGTGCGAGAAATGCTATTTTTATATAATCTCTCAAGCCTGTTTGTTTTGCTCTCCTGAAGTGACTGTGCACTTCTACCATTAGCTGTTAATTCGATTTTAGGAGATAATACCAGTAGGGACTGAAAAAAAAAGCTTAAAAAAATAAAAAGGAAAAATAAAGAGTGAAGTGAGCTAACACGACAGAGCATAATGAGGCTCAGAGGAGCCTGGGGACTTGTGAGCAGGATGCTGCCTCCTTTTGATGACATGCCATTCTGTTTGGAAATGGCCATTTACTGCTTTTAAATAAGTATTACTTCAGTAATGATCATGACTGTCACCAAGCAGAATGCCTTGAAGAGTATAATTTTTTTCCCTCCTAGTCAAAAATTGGTCCTTGAGCGTTGCACCTGTTCACTTCTGTGCAGCAACTGGGCATTTTTAAAAAAATGATTTCGGTTGTTTGCTCTTTTGCGTGATGAGTGTACAGAAGCTTTTTTGCTAGGATTTACCATTCTGCAGCAATTTCTTTTGTTAACAAAGGCACCTAGCCAAATTTAACACCGGAGAATTATTATTGAAATGTCCTTAGCTGCAGCAAGTGGCATGTGAGAGCCAGCTGTATGTTGAAAGGGAGAATTAATTTTGAGGACCTGAGAGCAGAGAATCCCAGTCCATTTCAGAGAGTACCCAAGTTAATCTCACCTTTGGATCATCCCCTCTTAATCTAATCCTATCTAATTTTACTTGGGGAAGATTACCAAAGAATAGGTACTTGGCATGAGGCCAAGTCTATGGCAGGTATGTGAAGTAAAATGCTTACATGTAAATGTTAAAGTCTTTTCAGATTTTCTGTTGACCTCTAGGTTATGGAATGTTCACGTGCATTTAGCATGATGTGGAGCCAAGAACAACGCCCATTTCCTCACTATTCCCAATCACTTCACTATTCAAAGATAATTAATTTATAGTATGGCAGCATGTTTAAGAATCACACCGATATGTTTTCAGTCCTGACTGTCCTGACCAGGTGTTCTCTAGAATAAATATTTGTCTTTTCTGTGCCTTAATGCCCACTTTCCAAATGCAGGATGAGTGATAATCAAAGAAGAGCCAGCTCATGGCTGCTTGTAGGAGCCCAGCCCCTCCCTTCATCTCTCCACTTCCTCCTAGCACAGATTTCTTTTTTTTTTTTTTAAGGGAAATTTGCACCATGACAAAGGAAAGAGTTTCTCATTAAATGACCAGGTACATAACAAATTTAGCACTACCCAACTCCAAATGGTTTCTAACATTAAATGACACAATGCCTCTAGAAATGAAAGCCCTTGCTTAACACATTTACCAACTGCACTTCATCAATGTCAGGCTCGGACAATTAAAAGGAGAGATTAATTATGTATCTGTGTATATGCATTTGTACATATGGACATGTACATGCACTTATATATAAGTAAGGCTATGGTCGCAATGTGAATGTTAGTTTTATCCATAACCTGGATGCTTAAAATTATGTTTGACTTCATAAACTTAAATATATTGTATGCTAATACATTCAACCTTCTCACATTGATTGGAAATGTGACCTGGAAAGATATTATCTCTGCAAGAGCCTTCATCATAAATACCCTCAAAGGGGTTTTTCTCTATTTCTGTGTGTTACTTACACAATAACCATTAACTCTAAAATGAGCTTCAGGTTCCTTTCATTTGTCCTTGTCCTTAGAGTGGGGAATACAACACACAGAAAAGTTGCCAGAGAAATTTTCGTATGTGATGTGCCATGCTTGTCATGCATTAACCCTTCTTGAAGATGGCATACCTATGCCTGTTGAAAACCTATGGGCTGTTACCTTACCTGGGATCATGTGACCTTATAATTAGCCAATGATGCATAGACTAAGTTATGCTATTCATGTAGAAGATCCTAAAGCATGATTCTTTGCTGTATTTTTTTTTTTTTTTTTTTACCTTACAGCCAAGTTCAGGACACTCAGCTAACATAAAGTTACAGGAATTTGCAAAACAAGAAGGAATCTGCTCCATCTGATGCTACTAGGTAGCAAGCAACAAATCACAATTGCTGATGAAAGTTTTCAGAACACTTTCTTCTAATGGCAGAACTCCTGCTCTTCCCAGATTCAGAAGCTAAGTGTGAACTCTTCAAGAATGAAGAAGGCTAAATGACTATTTCCCACCTTCTTCCTGGGTCCGTGGATCTCCACAGACAACTCTATATTACAGAACAAATTAGCCGCCCAATCCATCATCTAGTTTTAACCTTATTTGAGGTCTTTGTGTTTCCTTTCTAATTGTCAAAGGAAAAAAATCAGATTGAGCATGCGTTTGGTTAGTAAGAGAATAAGATCTGTGGAGGAAATGGTCACAAAATTATGGATCAGCTTGATACCCATTTACAATATTAAAAATATTACACTTTAAAAAAAAAAGAGAAATAAATTGTTTAATGGTTCACCTCCAACAGTAGGTTGCCTATCTGTGTACCAAAGCCCTAAAGCAAGATAGCAAGCAGGCTACACTGGGATAGCCACAGTAGATATGAAAATATGAACTTTATTTGGTAAAGAGCTATGGCACCAAGCTCTTTTGCTTGGTTCAAAACCTTGCTTTAGTGACTATCTACAGGGACACTCATTGCCTTCCCAGGGCCACAGCCTCTTCCACCTCTCACTTTGTAAAACCAGAACAACACATCATTCCACTTATAACTGAAGTTCTTTTTCTTTATTTTATTTTATTTATAAAAAATTGTCTTTTTATCTATGTATCCACCTGCTCCCCCTCTATTCCCTTCTCCCAACCCCTCCCCTAAAAGGGCAAGGAGTCCCAAGGTAGGTCAGCTCAGCATGGCACATCCAGTCTAGGCAAGTCAGATTTCCTTATCCCAAAGTCAAGGGCTGGGTAAGGTGTTCCTCTGCATAGAATGGGCTCCAAGGTACCAGCCCATGCACAGGAACACAATCTGATCCCACCCCTCGAGGCTCCACATGCTTTTTAAATCTGTTCAGCATTAGAATCTACCTTGTAGACTCACTTGTGGCAGGCAGTTGGTCTTAAAGGCAAAACTGAGAGACAGAGGTTTGATCCTAATGCTACAATCACTTAGAAATGTATTTCTAGGAAAATCTCTTATAAGACTTTGGTTGAAACATCTCTGAAAGAGGACATTGTTTAAATTGTCAACCCCTGATGGTTTGATAAGTTAAAATGGAAATTGTCAACACCTTACTTCCTCTGGATTATCTGGTTGGCTGTAGCCCATCACTAAGTCCCTATGGAAATTTGACCTGTTTATATCAGCCATTATGTTTAATGCTTTGACTCCTGTATCTAGACAGAATGAATAAATGTGTTGGTTCTTTTTCTGCTTTGGTGTGGGTAAAGATAACCTTCCAAAGTCTACCCAAGACACCACCTCTAAGGGAGTAAGTTCTGATTATATACTTTGACTGTTAGAAAATCTAATTCTCCTGGAAAATCCTTACAGAAGGGAAGTTACCCATCATTTACACAAGACTTGTTTTTTCAAATAGCCAGTCATTAATTTTGAGAAGTTAAATGCTGTTATAAATGAGAGGATTACAAACTAATGTTTCTGTGATTTTGTTTTTCACATACCAAATTGTTAAAAATGTATTTATTATCTCTTTCTCACTGTTCTTCCACAAGTTATGATGAGATTCAGGAACTTTTGTTGATTTAAAGATTATATATATATATGAAGAAATGAATTGTTTTAGTTCATTTTTAAACTAGTCTTTCTGATAACATATTTAGTTAAAATATTCCACCTTGAAGCTATTACTTACTTTGCCATAAAAACCTTCTTTAATTAAATAAATGAGCTAATTAATTCATTACAATAATTATAAGGGAAAAAGCTTCCAAATTGCCTAGTATAGGGACTGGCCATTTCCTTGGGTAGATTTTTCTGATGTAGAGAGCATCATGGGAAAGCCAGAATTAAGCTATAACATTTTGTGTGTTTACTGTTTCTTAATGACATCAACATTAAGCAAATGAAAAATAACAGCATACTTCAAACATATAGTGCTACTTCTGGTGCCAGCCAATATAAAATAGGTGACAGATTGGGCATCTCTACCTCCTTGGTTCTCACTGTACTCTCTTCCTGTGTCTGTAGTAGGCCCCAGTCGATTCTTCAAATGAGTTGCAAGGTTTCAGAAAATCCTGTGCTCACTAAAATATCTATTCACTGTTTTGCTTCTTACTTTGCTAGCTCAGTGACCTCTCGGAATGGGTATGTGTTTCCCTCCTTAATATACATGTACTTTGCATGGACAATGGACTCCAGCTGTACTTGTATCAGTCTGGGCCTTTCACGTGTTAAGTGTTGAGGGCATTTCCATTCTCTGTGCTTCTGCTATTTTAAAAACTGAAATACTGCTGCACCACACACTTCAATCTTGTAGAGCTGAGAGGTGGCTGCACACTTAGGGACCCCAGCCAGGCATCTTGTTCTATTGTTTCTCTGCAACTGGAAGAACAGCCTGTCTGTGGACTTGTGGTTTGCTTTTATTATTTTATTCTATTTATTTATTTATTCATTCATTTATTTTGGTTGGAATTTTTGCCTGTCAAGATGTTGAAAGTTGTTTTTTTCAAAGTTTCTGCTTTTTCCTCTTGATATGGTCTAGAAAGATTGTCTTTAGATTTCAACTTGATGAGATGGCACAAGTGTGCAGCCTTGCCTTCATTCAAGCTTCCAGATGCTTTAGTCTTCTGGTACTATTATGTAACTCCAGCTCTGCTCATCCATAAGGCTGGAATTCATAATAAAAATGAAAAAAGCTAGTTTGATATTCTTTTGTTTCTCTTGTGATATCTCCCAAAGTGACCCAACAGAACAATTAAATGTTAATGGCAACAATTAAGAAGCACCATTAAGGTTAACTAGCTTTTTACATTTCTTTACATCCCCATAGAAACATTTTCAAGTGAAAAGTGCACAGAATTTTTAAAGCTCCAGATCCTCCCAGAAACCCCCTTCCCCTTTGTAGTTTTTGCTATAGCTTTAGTGTAATTGTCTGTTCTGTGATGATACCATCCCCTGCTGAAGTGAGAGATGCACATGAGACCAGTATGCCTATGTGGTCCTGATGGTGTCTTGTAACCATGATAACATTTAGCTTTGCTGACTGTTACACAGACCCTGGGGTTCTTACCATTCCTGCTCTAGACATTGAAATGCTTGGTAGGATAATTTTGTCAAATCACCATAGCCATCTTAAAAAGCATGACATTCAGATTAACAGAGATGTTTTTGCTTTGCTTAAAGTATATTTATTAGACTTTGGTAGAGGACCAAAAAGAAGAATTTGGGTTTCTGAGCTTTTTCTAATACGTTGATATGCTTTCATGAGAGATTTTGCAGAATCCAAGATAAGTAATTGGTATGGTGGAGTTGGTACTAAGATAGATTGTAGAAACTGCATCGCATTTCAAAGTTATCATAATTGTAAATTCTTAGATATGTGAATTTATGGGCAATATTTTCTGATGCTTGCTTACCTTTACCAGTAAAGAACATTTATATTCAGGAAATCCTGAGAGAATAGAAACCCTTCCATTTATTTGTTAGACAATTTCTTTGATCGTGTAATTCATTTTTAATAACTACCAGAGTTTAAATTATATATTTGCAGAGAGAATTGGTTGAACTAGAGAAAATAACTTGCTTCTGTTTTATGAAAGATTAGTGAAAAAAAAAAAAACAGCAATTTGGATATTTGAGTAAACAAAAATTAGCTTATTGCCAGAGAGTCCTGATCCCAGTGGGGTGCTGTAATCTTCATTTGAGCAGAAACCTGGGGCCAATGTCTCACTTCCCAGTTGCCACTGTCTGGCTGGAGAGCCTATAAGGATCTGAGGTGATGACGTACAATGGTGGGAAGAAAGCAAAAATAAGGACTAGAAGATCTAGAGGATCCCAGGGGTAAAAATGACCCCTATTCTCCAGAGTCTAGTATTGCTCTTTGCAAAATAGAAGCTAACAGTACGTGCCACTCTCTTTAGCTGCTGGGCCTTTCAGGCTTGGTCTGAGGATGCATGGGGGGAACAAAGGGTATCAAGACAGACCGAAGCTTTGTTCCAAAGGAGATAATTAAGAATCGGCCTCTCGAGTTTGCATTAGAAGACTCTTCCCTTTTGAACTAGACTGAGTCCTGCTCTCTGGGTGTGGGAGGGGCAGTAGAAGGAAATTTGTGGTGAGGCTGCTCCTAAATATTGCTGTTTTCATATCTTTGCTATGAGGAAGTTGAGCAGAACATACTGCTTTTCTGTGTATTTATTTGGATTGTTTTCTAAAAAAATATGACTTGTTCTGAGAAATTTTCAGAGCTATTTTTAAGTACAAAAATTTCCAGATTTTATTTTATTTTTTATGGTTACAGATAACTCAACTGTGATTGCTGGGTCAGCCATGCAGAGGAGGCTGTGGTGTTAGCTTTCTAAAATGAAATGCTTCTCTCTCTGCTCTGAAATTCATAGAGCAGCTGCAGTGGATAAAGAGACACCTCTTCCCAGCATCCTGAACAACTGTGTCTCAACTCTTTGCTACCCTGGCAACTTTACATTTTATTTTCCCCATGGGGTTTTTTTTTTTTCCATGCCAGCTTAGTAAAGTCTAACGCCAAATACTGATCCAAGTTTAGAATTTACCTGAATTTCAGAATTAATGATCCAATACCTTAAATGCACACTCTTCCAGCCTAAAAATGGGCCCAGTAACTTCTATACCAGCATGAACTATGATTTCCTAACACTGAGGGTTAGAGAGAGGATAATGAACAGCACAGCATACCAAAATCTTTTGCTCTGCTGTTATCAGTTTGGTGGTTAGTCTTGACTCCACACTTATATCCAGCATCTTGTCATGATGAGCACAACACTCAAATTATGGAAGCCTCAAAGAAGTGTAGATACCAGAAGTGATAACTCTGTGATCCAAGACATTTGACCTCCAATTGCCAACTGCTGAGACTTCTGAATCCATTAATTTGGACAAGTATCAAAGGTGTGGAAACAGAGAGGCAACACATGATTTACTAGCTGTTTTCAGGCTATACCAGTGGGAGAAACAGTAGTTCTGTAATATTCTCATCTTATTCCAGGAGATAGTGTCAACTGAACCTACTACAGTATCAAATGTACCTCCCACTCTTTTTTCATAATCCTATTTTTTTCCTATAACAGAAATTCTTTCAGGATGATTGTCTCTCCCCTCATGTGGAGCTATTGAGACCATACTGACTTCATTTCTAACTAAATTTATTTGATCTATTTTTTTTTTAAGATTTTATTAGATACTGCTGCTCCCAGGGCACTGGAGAAGAGCCAATTGATATAGCTAAATCCTTGATCCTATAAGGTCTGACTCTAACTGGTTTCTGGATTCTTCTAATATTTTACTTGCAAGAATTTCAAATGCTGTATGAGTTCGTTAGTCCCTTTTATCAGTCAGTCCATAATTATGTACTTTTCTCTAAATATATTAACTTTAAATGCTTTATACAAATGTAGATTGTTTCAGTGCATAATAGATATCACCCAACATGTGGAAAGATGGTATTTCTGAACTTAGCCCCTTTCATAAAAGAACTGTGTTTATATCTATCTTTTTATTTCATTTATTAGACTGTGCTATTATTGAATCATAATTTTAGCAGAAGAAAAACAGCATGTTTTATGTTTATTTTTCATAATCTCTATTTTCTTTAAAAATTGGTTTATTTAGTCCTTCCTTCTGAAGAGTGACATTTTGATTGTTGCCTCTTAGGAAATGTATCAAAATAATCACACATTTTACATATCTGTTCAATAATGGCTACTTCAATTTTTCCTCACATTCTGATGTATACATCTACCCTAGATGATCGTGCTTTTAACATACATACAGATATGCATCCCTCCAGAGCAAAAGGCATCAGTGTCTGTAAGATCTGCTGTATATGCATAAACTTGATCCAGGAAGAAGAGCTTCAGGCTAAATCCAGAATTTTATTTTCTTACACACCCCAGGGGTTCCTAAGCAGGAAGCTGCTGAGTCAGATTATATGACAACCCCAGTGTTCCTGTATCTCACGAAGCAAGGTCCAGCTGGCTTCAGACCATTTAGTTTGTAGCCCATGAGACCTCGTGCAGCATTCTGTATCAGCTGGAGCTTCTGCAGTATTAAGGATTGGCTTAACAGAAACAAGTATCCACCAATAAGAGGCAAGCCAGGTTGCTATGTTAACAAAATCAGTGTCAAGGCCAAAGCACACTACCCAGTGTTCTCTCCTATTCTAAGGAGCTTTTATAATTTACATCCTTATTTTATAATCTAGTGATTAAAAAAATAACTTCAGTTTGGGGTTAGCATAATTTGAAGAACACTGCTGCAAAATTTTGCTTTGAAACTCAAATGTTCACCACTGTGACCATTTTTCACAATATGTCATACTCTGTTGGATTAGTATCATCTTACATTCTTCTATCTTTTAAGATATATCCCAAAATGCAAGCATCATTTTATCTTAGATTCCCAGATGCTCCCTGATTGATCCAAGTAAGCATGTATATTTCTTAAACGACCACTTTCACAATGAGCAGACTTTAATGTCTCACGATTTATTTTTCAGAAGGTAATTTTAGGACTAAATCCTGGTACTAGATAGATATGCCTGTGTCACTGATCCTCAGTCTCAAGCTAAACCCAGTCAGTGTGAGATTGGAGAGGATTTGGTCTAATCGGAAAGGCTACCTAAATCTCCTTAGTGAAAGCATAAGACTTTATTTATATAAAGAACATGGATTTATCATTCACAATGATGAATAAAATATTTTTTCTAGGCTCCATTTCCCCCACACCTTGTTTAAATATAAAAACCTAATAAGACATTTTGTTCTCTTTGAAATAGCAGACATCCTGTGGTCCTTAGTTGGGCTATACTATGATGTGTTCCTCCATTCACTAGATGAAAAGCACTTCCATGGTGCTTTCCATCTTCTGGTTTCCTGATGACGCCTTCTAGGATGTTGAGGAGAACTTCCTTTCTTGACCCAAAACGATCACTGGGTGTTGATATTATTACAACAAATAGGAGTAGCCTGCCTCATTCCAATCTGTCCATCTTTCCCAGTCTGCTTCTCCCTGGGGCCTGCCAACTCACTACTGCTTTCAGGCTACATGTGATTGCTCTTTGAGTTTCTGGAGACCCTGGTCAGCAAAGATCCCTCCAATGGAAGAAGATCTTTGGGGTTTCAAGTTTTTATCACATTGCAGTACTATGAACCACAAAGCCCACTGAGAAACAACTGACTTGGGTTTCCCCTCTCCGTTGAAAAAGACAAATTAGAAGAACAGACACAAAAATGGGCAAGCAAGTACAATTGAGTTTTAGTTTCATGAACCTTACAGAATTTTTTAACACCTATTGATTTTTCTAAATTGAGAGCAATGGTAGTTGTGAGGTAGACCCCACTCACCGCTTCCCCCACCCCAAGAGCTTTGTGTTTTTGTTATATTTGAAACACATCCCCACAGAACTCCACTTAAAATATTTTCTTGTCTTGCAACAAAACTTGCTGTGCGTCCTCGTGGCTTGGGGAGGTCAGGTTTCACTATCAGCCCGGTATGCTATCCTGGCCCTGTCAGTTTGATAAATTCTCTTTCTACACAATGGGGAGAGAATGGATCAGATGGTACTTGTTCTATTTGGGTCCCAGCTTCCATTCACAGATGTAAAGAACAAAAGTGTTTTTTTTTTTTAAATGAGTTTGTTTTTCCTCTGACAGAAGGGCTAGGTGGTGAGAGGAACATTTGAACCAAGACTAGGTCTTTAGAAAGTGAGCTTTTGACAGCAGCCAGTGAAAAGACTGCCCAATTATTAAATTATTTACAAATCTGAGAGATACCAACTCTGCCAAAAAGGGAAAAGTGGAGTAGTGTAGATAAGAGTCCATAATTGTGAGTAAGGCATACCTTGAAGGCCTGGGGACCTGCAAAACACAGAAGCCAGAGTGACAGCATAAGATCAGAGGTTAATGATGTGGCAATAAGAGTAAGTGTGTCAGAGAAGAATCGATGCCTCTCTTGTCTCCTAACGGACTCTTCCCCTAACTCTATCAGGGTTCTAAAAAGTACAGAGGTGAGGAGCAAGGTCCAGTTGTATAGGAGGCCCTTAGAGAGGTATCCAGATGACTGCTGATCGATGCTGTGAGGATATGTGGATCATGGGTAACTAAGGAAGAGTCGAAACATTTCTTCTATCAAGACTAAGTTGCCTTGAGCCCTCACCATGTACAGATTTTATAGTAGAGCTATTTTTTTCCTATGTGTCACATATATGGCAACAGATGTGAAACAGTGGCAGAGAGGCTAAAATTATCAATGCTATGAGTAGGCAATGATATTTGTTTACTGCATTTATAAAATTCTAGAGAAATATTGGGAAATCCATCATGGGTCCCACAGGATGCTTCTGAGAGTAGAGTACTTAGCAATTGCCAAGTGTCGTGCTGAAGAAGAGTCCCAAATGGCTAAGGAAGTTCCAGAAGTGTGGACCCTGAGCATTAGCCTCAGGACCACTCTAGGAATGCAGCTTGGTATAGAACATTACCCGGTATGCATGAAGATCAGTATTCAAACTACAGTCCACATATCTCCTTGCAAAAACAAGAATTGTCATGAGAATTAGGCCCCACTACAGACAAAAGAAATCAAAATCTCAGGAAAGTGGGGTTTTTTTGAAGGGGGGTTGTTCTTGTCTTGTTTTCATGCCATTGGGGGGAGTGCTATAGGTGGGATCCAGGGCTACTTCTCCATTATGACCCTATGAGGGGTTCAGAAGAATGGTCCCCTCAAAGTAGCACCTGGTCCTGATACAGAAACAAAATATGGGCAACAGCTGATCTTTTATCTTCAGACCCCACATACACAGAGTTCAGAGACTAGGTTTCTCCACCTAATATCACATCCCGTACTCCTAGGAGAACTCAGCTGTTGTGCTTAGGGATATAAAGTTGGCTTTGGGCACGTTAGGTGGATGTAGAGAAAACAGCATGAATTCATCTTCATGCAGCAAGGTCATAGTGGGGCTAGTAGAATGGGGACAGGAAAATGAGAAAAGAAAGAACAGTTGTTTGATATAGGACATTTAGAAAAGAAAAGCTAAATGGTAGCTTTGAGAACATCAGAAGAAAAAGGTGCTGCAGGAAGAGTTTCTGGCCCTGCCTAACCCCAAGATCCAGACCAGCAGTCCCAAAAAATCACACAAAGTCTTTGTTAATTAATTACATGCTGTTTAGTCGATGGCCCAGACATATAACTTGCTCTTACTCTTAAACTAACCCATGATTAGCCAAGTGGCTTAATACCTTTCCTCGGGGTAGCATTCTTGTCCTGATTCCTCCATGTCTCCACAGTAATATTTTAGTAGAGAGAAACGATAGGGCCATGTTAAAGTTTTCATTTTGCAGTACTCTGAAGATATTAGCTTCTTGGCAGGAAATATTAGTTATACATTAAATTTGGTTAAAAAAAATATTGAGCAGAGTTCCTGGTCCTTACCCTGTATGGCACTGGCCTACTATTTCACCAGCAATTGAGTAGAGGAAGTTTAAGTAAGAGCCAGAACAGTGAGTGAAAGAAAGCAGAATCAGGTAGATGGGTCCTTTTACATGAAGAATGAACTTGGCACTGTCTGATTCTAAGATATCTGTTAGATATGGAAGAAAGGGGATTCTAAAATTCTAATTTTAAAAAGCAACTGCCTCATTTCTTTCCAAAGTATACTTATCTAAATGTCACTAATGCCTTGACAAGTATCCTGTCAGTTTGTTCTTTTAAAGGCACAATAGAATAGTTGTGTGCTAGAACTGCCACCCTGGAGCCCACTTTCCCCACAGCAGGGGTGCTCATAACAAAGAATGGCATTATCTCAGAAAAGCCACACCCAAGCAGTTACCTGCTCACCCTTGATGTAGGATGCACATCCTCCTGCTTCCGATGCAGTACTTCTCACATCTCTGGGCTAGCCAAGAGCTCTGTGCCGTTCCACCAGCCACAGTAGCTCAGCACAGGGTATAGGAAAATGGCTGCATAAATCTCAGAATCTCAGCAACTTAGGGAGTAGAACACAAGTCTTCATATTCAGTAAGTGTATGCTTTACACCTTGCTCTCACCATCCAAAATTTGCTTTTTAAGATTTGGAAGGAAGATGATTCCTTGGTTGTCTTCAGCCATGCCACTGGGGTTTAAGAGTACAGAACCCAGGGTCTCTTCCTTCTAAGTACAAACATTTTGTTTCAGAGAAAAAAACCAACTGTGTCTCCACAGCAGCAGCACTACAGTCTTTAAATGACCCAAGCCAATTTATCCTTAATCAATGGACCACATACAAGTGCAATGGACACTAGGTTGGCAGCCTGGAAGAGCCCACCTAAATCATGTTGTGTGTATTTCCGTACCCAATGACAGGCACGCTTTGAAAAGAAATGAGCCAGTTACTTTCTTATTAGAATACTTCACCACCTTTTCCCCCACAACCATATTTCATGACAATAATGACCCAGAATTCTCAGTTTCTTAAATTAGACTCTAGCCTTTGAAACTATTGTCTTAGAATTCTTTCACCAGATTATAAAATTAATGACATGAACTAAATGCTTAGACCACCTTCTCATCCAAGAGAAATCATGCTAGGTATTCCCAAAAGGAAGAGTTTGCTAGAGTCAATAAATCATAAAGGAGGAGAATAGTGAATATGGCATATATTGGCAGGCATGTGCCAAGGAATATTGTTGAATTTGTTTAGCAGTAAAATGTATGTACTTAAAAAAATAAAGGAGGTCACAAGAGAGCAGCCTCTCTGCACTGTCTTCAAGGCATCTTCTGTGCTGTGATATGAAGAGGCAGTGAGAGGAAGCCCTGGGATGTGGGAAGTGAGGTTTTCTGAGATCACAGTCACTCTGCTGCCCTTGGGACAACAGCTTAGAAGCAGATGGATTAGTAATCACCATAGACCTTCTACTACCATGTGCAATGTTAATTTTAACTCAAGATGGATTGTATCCTAAGGGTTCTTTGACATTAGCTAACTTCAGTGAGAGTGCCATAAATACTGGAATTGGGAAACTGGGCCTGTTGAATACTATACCTTCTTCCTCCTTCCAGAACTTCATTAAAATTCTGTTTCATGATTTGGGTTTTTATTAATATCCCAAGAGGCTCTGGAAGATGCCCAGTATGTGAAGGCCTTCTCTCAACTAGATTTTTCTGAAGGGTTAGTACTACTGAGGCTGAGCTGCCCCCACATGCTTGTAAAGGACTTCTTAGGGGGGAACCTTTTGGAATTCCATCCTTTGCTGCTGCAGCCAGTGTCTCAGGCACTGCACACAGCTAGTTCTAAACTCATAATCAACAGTAATAAGTAGAAAATCAAGGTGTCAAATTATAAGTTATTGTCTTATTCTCATGTCACATTTTAATTCTCCAAGGTAGAGAGCTTTGGAAAGTGAAATACAGCCCAGGAAATACAGGCTGTGGCAGTTACATAGTTGAGCAATAGGTCTGACCCAAAACAGTGGATAAAAAAGTTAAGCACCTTTTATTTGTATTCCTAGCATTCATATGGATTTAAGATAGAACTATGACACCTGTAGAATACCTGTTGAATTTCTCTTGACTCATTTGCTGGCTCCTAATCATGGGTCATATTAACCTGTGGTCATGGCCTTTCTATCCCTGAGATATGCTTTTTGAATTCCAGAGTTTTAGCAAAGTCATTCACTGTAATTAAAGAGAAAAAGAAGTCTTTATTTGTAGGCATTCACAGTCTAAGACCTCCCTGAAAAGTCTCATTGGTTCCTTTGATATGCTCAGAGCTGAAGAACTATTGCCCACTGCATCTGTCTATTCTTCTCTGAAGAGTAGCTTGTTGGACTGAAGTCTTGGTAATTTGGCCAGACTTGGTGGTCCTCAAGCCTGAAGCTGTAGGAAAAGACAGATCTGACATCTGCTAACTGCACAAGACAACCTTGAGAAGCACAGAATTGTAAAACTAAAGTGAAATCCAAAGAGAGGAACCTACAGATTGAGAGGTGCTAATGAGCTAGGGACCCATGCATGGTGCAGACACCTCAAGAGATTTCCCCCACAGAATCTGGAGCTGAGACTCAGGAAATGATAAAATAAAAGCTCACATATCTTAAATAGAGACTTCTTCTCTGAGGTTTTCTTGTAACATCAGACTGCAGAATAGCACTCTAGAGCCAGTGTCTAAAGGCACAGAATAGCAGTAAATTTCAGTCTGCCTTCCAGATAGGTTGAGTCATTTACTGAGGATCCTGGTAAGCAAACTGCACCCTTGAGCAACTGAAAGTTTAATGAACAGTGGAAATCTCTTTTAAAATGGATACAAGGTGTTGTCCCCCATACACGCATGAATGCATCTTATTGAGATGATGATGTGGTAAGAGTGTCAAAGAATAAAGTGCAATAGCTCTACAGCCATGCAAGTAGCTATTTCATTATTTTGTTTATGCTTGTTTATGTATGTGTGTGTGTGTATACATGTGTGAATGTTCATGTGTGGGTGAATATGTGTATCTACAGATGTATATGTATGTGCATACATGTGGGTACCAGTTCAAGAGTAGGCGAGTACATATGTGTGCAGATGCACATACGTATATGCATGGGTAAACACAAACACATGCATTTAGAGGCCAGAGGAGAACCTTGGTGTTATTCCTCAGATGCTACACATCATTAATTAATTAATTGCCTTATTTATTCATTATTCAATGACTCTCTCACTGTACCTGAAGCACACCAGGCCGGTTATGCTGGCTACATAGCAAACCCCAAAAGTCTACTTGCCACAGGCTCCCAGCACTGAGATTGTATTCATTCAGTATCACACACAGCATATTTTATATGGGTTCTGGATATCAAACTCAGGTCCCTGAGCTTGCAAAGCAAGCATTTGACTGGATAGGCTATCTTCAATGTCCTGCATATTTCACTTTTACAGATTTTATCATTCCTGTGTATATACAAGTAGTGGTTGAAGGTGCTTCGCATTCTGCATCTTGTCACAATGGTGTATCAGAAACATTTTCTGTTTCTACCCACTCCTGGTGATTTCAGCCTTAAACAGCTTGCTGGCTAGAGCATTCTAAAGCATTCCTATGATTTAATAGATAATATTTCTGTTGTATGTTTAGATACTTGCCACGTTTCCTTTTATTTTCTTGTGACCATTCTAAGGCCCTTGCCACAGATATGTGCATATGTTCTTGTTCCTTTTGAATTATTCCCAGAAGTAAAATTACTAAAACAGAGGTTATGGACTTCTTTATGGCTCTTTTCAGATACTACCATGTTGCCTTGTAAAAGGGCTATACCGGGTGCCACCTTATACAGACTTGCATCAGCTAAATTATGGTTCACACAGCATTTTTCTCTTCTGCTTTTGGAAATATAAAGTGATACAGCCAAGACCATATAATTGTAATTTCTTTCATTGCCAAAAGAAATAAAAATGCTCCCCTGTGTTTTTATTTTATTCTGATAGCTATCATTTATTCATAGCTTTTGCCTACTTCTTTAGTTGAGGCTCTGTTTCGTGCTACATTTCAATGAGACACAAACCCTTTTGTCATGGTGATACAAGCTCCTTGCGTGGTCTATTAAGTGTTTCAGTTTCCATTTTTCTGGAACTCATTGGTTTGGGTCCAGTCATATATGCCTTTCATTTCCTCTAAATGCTCATGTTACTTCAGAGCATCAGCAAAGAATGTAGACTATTATTGTATCACATACTAGTTATAATGTAATTTTATTTTAAAGCAGAAAATTTAACTCTCCTACTATCCATAATCTGATATTCGTATCCTTTCATTGAACATTACTAAATGTCTCTCTAGCTTGCTAGCTACATATAGGAGACATGACTTAATCCTGCTTCTCTCCTGTACAGGAACTGCCTCTTTATAGACTATTGTTTACATCATCAGATCATTACGGATTGCCTTTGTCTGCCCTGCCAAACGCTTCTTTGTGAATCTGTTGCAGAATGGATTAGACAATTTTACTTAAAAATTTTTGGTAAAAGTATCCTTTCCGAACCAAAATTTCTTATCGCTCATATTTCAGCATTGATTTAACTAACAATTTTGTTGAACTCAACATTACCCTCTTTATCTTGATTGAAACCACACAGAATCTTCAAGTGAAATTTAGAGGAATAAATTATTAACAAGTTTTACTTTTCCATTAGGTGTACCAAAGTATACATTTCCATGTCATCAAATCTGAAATTTTATCCAATAATTTCTCACGTCTCCTTAAGGGATCTACTTACCTAAGTATATTATAAAAAATCTTAATAATTTATAAGAGTCAGGAGTTGAACCTTTCACTGAACTAGCTGACTGCCAGGTTTCCCGCTTCAGCTTATTCCTGACTATTCACTTGCTTATTCACTACCGTTATCCTGGGCTTGAAAGGTACCATTATTAGTTACCTCTCTTGTGTCTAAGGAAATCCATACCTTCTGTGCAGTGCAAAAGCCTCTACTGTGTCGTGCAATCTTCTAGAGAGACATTTTTTTTTCTTTTATAGACTGAGTGGCACTGAAGTGAGATGTGGGATAAGCAAGGAAGAGAAAATCAAAACAAGCATATCTGGAAATAGCCACACACTGCAGGGCCTTCAGATCTGGCCTTTGAGGTGTGATAGTCACATTAGGTTCAGGAGGGAGCCATCCTGGGGTCTTGGAATGCGCCTTAGAGCCTAGGAGCTCCCAACAAAGCAATGAGCATTTCAGATCACAGGACAAGTCAGTTTAGAGATATATCCATTTTGAAGTATCGTTGGCTGCTTAGAAGGTAAGCTTTCTGTCTCTATAGCTCTGGTTTTTGGTTTACCTTCATGAAAGGCATTGTTCTCTAGAAGCTACAAAAACAAATTTCAATAATAAAAATTAATCTTGAAATTATAGGTGAGATTATTAAATTATTTAGTATCATATTTTTCCTCTAGACATAGAATGGTGGCCTTTTAATAGCTTTTCCATGGTGTACCCCCATATTACAAGGTGACCCTGTGAGTATTCTTCTGCTAGTGATGACATTCAAGGACACTCATGGAAGGGACAAGTCCCATAGCCTTGAGGCATGGACACTATCCCCTGAATGGCTGTGTGTATCTTTTATGTATAATGTAATATCTTTTCTGAGATACTAGTCCAGGGTTCACACCAAAAGTGTTAGTAGAATTTGTTCATAGCCTCAAGTTCTGATTCCAACTCAAATGTTCAAGGCAACTGGAAGAAGCTTTTTGAGTTCTCTGTGTCTCTTCTTTCTTATATGCAAAATGGACACCAAAGAGCCATATCTACCAATTCTTTACTCATCCACTTAGGAAATATTTGGTGAGTGTCTTCAGTGCAACTGATATTGATACAAATGTTATTAAAATAACAGAGATGAAGCATTTTAATTTGAATGTTCGTGGAGCTTACTTTATTCTAGGGGAAGGAAGGGCAGATACAGAACAAAATTAACTTACCAATTCACATCGACTAATAACAAAACAGGAGACCGTAATGGAGGCACACTATCTTCTGGTCAGGAATGGTAATAGGATAGTTATCTAATGAGACTTTTTGGAGAGAGCCAAATTAATATAAAATAGACGTTGATTGTGAGAACATTGGAAGTACATTCTGGGGAGAGAAAAATACATGTGCAGAGGCCCTGTGGTAGGAGCAAGGTTATCTGAAAATGGCATATCAGTCAGTATAGGTAGAGCATAAGCAATGAGGAATGTGTTCCTGGCAGCTGAAGTCAAAGAGATGTAAGGGAGCCAGCTCAGGTCAGGTTAGGTTTGATAACATATAGTCAGCAGGCAAAATCCGGCCTATAACTTTGAGTTTTACAGTGTGCTAGGATAAAAATGATCTCTAAACTTTGAACAGATTCCTTCAAAAAATTATGTGAAGTGGGACTGGCGACTATAAGACAGAAATCACAGCACCTAATATATTCACTGTGTGGGCTTTCTGAGAAAAATTTTCAACCTTAATGCAGAGAATTAGAATGTACAGTGGGAGCATCATGGTTCTAACTTGATATCAAGCCACTAGAGGGTTTGAGGAGAGAAAACAAAGATGTGGTTTACAGCATTAGGAAGGGTGGCTCTGGATGCCACATTACCCCACAAAGTACTTATTGGGTACATTTTGAAGGTCATTACCATAGGCCAGATAAAACACAAAGCAGTCTCAGAGACTAGGAACAGTGGGGGGCTGACTGGTTGCCTGAGAAATGTTTTTAAAGATAATATCAATAGTTGTTTTAGACTGGATGAGAGAAGGAAGTAGTGAATGTCAGCCCTCCAAAATTTGGTTTTCTCACTCCCTATCAATCATGTAAAAGAAGCCAAATGAGAGAACAATCCCTTCTGTCCCTCAGGGCCTGACTCCTCTGTTCACCTGCCACTGACTGCCCTTCCTGAGGTACAGTTTTGACTGGGGCAGCATCCTTTAATAAACTACTTCAGTGTCTTGCTGGCTATGGGACAGTAAGCAAGTGAGTCTTAAGCCCTGAATAGCCTGACTGATCTGTCTCTGTCCACAACTTATCTACCTGTCCTTGTGTACACAGGCACTAATTACTGGATGGCTGTGAGTGTTCAAGTGGGATACCTACTTCTCACTCCCAGGACTACCCATGTTGGCATCTCTTTCTTACCATCTGTATGTCGGCAGCCTGTGGTTGGTCTATCTTTTCAATATAGCCACTGCTTATAATTTGCTTTTATCTTCTTGGTCTATTCGAAACTCTGTGCTTGACTTCCGTAATACACAAGCCGTTTCTACATACAACATTACCTTATTGTTGTCCAAGCTTCATCTCCTCTGACACACTATAGATAAAGTGATACCCTTTGTGAAGCCCAGACTCTGCACTTGGGAGCTGTATGACTTTAACAAGTTATCTACGTGTCCGTTCCCATGGCTGTAAAATGGGGTAATTATCATCGCATCACTAGTTAATATCAAGTGAGATGTTTTTAGTGTAACACTCTGTGTTATGTGCCTACCATAGGGTTTGAGCTAATTAGATTCCAGCTATATGAGCCCCATAAAAGATGTCTTCATATCTCTTCCCATTGGTGGCTTGTGCAACCACTGTGCACACATTAGAAGAATAAAGTTAAGATCTCTCGTTAACCCAGGGTATATGGTACTATCATATCAACTGTGACACATAAGGTAAGGTACCCTATTTAGGTACCAAATATCTCCCATATGAAATGTGACATTCATTGCTACCTTGAAAGGTTGTCGTAGGGATGGGCTGTAATAGTATATAAAGTACCTGATGTATACATAGCATGTGCTCCATAGCAGCAATCAACATTATAATAGTAATACAAGGCTCCTCTTCCATCCTAACACCAGAGCCATCCACTCCCCTAACAGCAATTTTCAAAATTTTGGCCTTAGACCAACATTATCAGTATCACATAGACCTTCTTAGAAATTCAGATTCTTGGGCCAGCCCCAGGCCTACTGAAATAAGCACCATGGAGTAGAGACCTGGTGATTTTGATATCCCCCATTATCTACAAATTACTGTCTTATATGAGGAGCTAGCATCTTGGCTACAAGGATCTGCAGAGCAAAATTATATTCAATTCCAGTGGGCATTGTGGTTATTTCCTTTCTCTGGTGCCATCAGAATGAAAGACATGAGGTCCCATCGGTACTTCTAGAAGTACCAGAGGAAAAGAGCATCTGAAGCCATGCAGTCATACTGTTGAGACTCAGCAACTCTTGACTCCCAACAGTTACAGAGCTGGTGGGGACCACATACGAGGTAGGAAAGAGTGGAACCCACAGCTGAAAGTAGAACATTTAACTCAGTTACTTGTTCATGGTGGGAGTGTGCATATACAGCATGAGCCATTGGAAATACCAGTTAAGTTTTAAGGACAGAAACTCATAGGGACAATTCCAGATAGACAGACGAGATGTAAAATGATTTAGTACATCTAATTTTAATGTAAGGTGTTGACACATTTGTAAATACAGCTGAAGTGAGTGTGAATGATTTCATGAAATTTGGAAATATTGTGAAGAGCAATGTAATCCAACATGGTATTAAAGTATGAGAACACTTAAATATCTCTATAGGAGGAGGGTGAGCACAGCCACGTTTATATTTAGTTATCAGCCTCTTTTCAACACACCACATTTGTCTGCTTTTTCTTTAGACTCGTTGTATGACACGGGGAAAAACCTCTTTGACAGAGAAATTCTGCTAATCCAAACAGAAATGAAATGAAATCACTCATAGCTTATTATCCAGACCTCTGTTTCCACCAGCAGCACCTGCTTCTTGTCCTTCACATTGCTCATTGCCATGCCTGGAGGGGACAAGACAGATAGAATAAAACTGCAGACAGGGCCTTGGGCAGCAGTCTACAACTCTGAAAAGAATGGGATACATAAAAGATGCTTTTGGACTACACAAGCAAACTGCTAAAGTTCCTCTTGATAGTGGTCCAGAGTAGATGGCTCAGGGAGTGAAGCATTTGCTGTGCAAACATGAGAACCTGAGTTCAGATCCCCAACACCCACCTGAACTTCAAGCTTTTCACCATGCGCCTGTAATCTCTGGATTAGGAGGAAGGAGGCAGGAGGGTCCAGGAGATTTCTGGGTAACCAGCCAACTAGTCAGATTCAAAGAGAGACTATGCCTCAAAAAATAAGATGGAGGGTAAGTAAGAAAGACAATCCATGTCCACTTCTGGCCTCCACGTGCACAAGCATGGGGAAGTGAACACATACACACAATTACAACTATCTTGGTAGCTATCTTGGTCTTTGGAATCTTTTTTTTTTTTTTTGGTACATGTTTTGGGAGAACAGAGCCTGTAAATAGCAAGTATCTTTTTTAAAAAGAGTGCTTTTTTAAAAAATGTGTTACCTGGGGATAAATTCTCATGATGCCAGGGGATTTAGGTCGGTATCAAAACAATGTTTTTAATTGTCAGTTTCAGCTGACTGTTCTTCATACCCATAACTGAGCTGTTACACCTTAATTTCACAGCCTGTGTTGCTCATTTCAGCATAGCATTGTGTAGATTAAAGTCAGATAGAAGATTAGGTACCAGTGGCTTGATTTCCTTCGGGCTGTTTTATCTACTCTGACTTCCCTCTCTACTGTTTGGGCAGCCACTATCAAATCATCAAAATAGATGTGCAAAGGGAGACAGAGAGGACAGTCACTTGGGTCCCTCTGCTAAGGGGACTATTTCTTCAGAACTATTTACTCCTAGGTTTCAGAGCCATCCCTGGTTGGTAAGATCTGTGTTTTATAAAAAGGACCATTTGAGTTGGGTGGGCAGAAAGCACAAAGTCCCCAGAAGGGAACAAAAGACTACAAGGCCCCCATCGATGCTTGTCTACCATGTTGCCCTTCTACACTAGGCTGTAGTTACCTCACACTTGTTTCTCTGCCATCCCGGATGCTTCTGAGAAACTCAAAGAAAGGTAAGCAGAGTATACCTCATTTACATGCTTCCAGTGGAACATCTCTGGGTTTCTGCTCATCCTGGGCAGCCGTTTCTGAGGAGATCGACAGGCCTTGCTGCTCTCTCCCAAAGATGACGCATGGCTATGCTCTCAAAGTCTCCTTTCGCCCACTGGCTGGAATCTTGCTTCTTGAATGAATTCTTTAGGAGTTTTTCCATGGTTAGTTTTTTAGAATCTGCATCCCAAACTGTTCGTGTTGCATTTCTGCCAAATAAGCCATAGCTGATATGTACTGACAGCTCTTTTCCTCATCCCCACAGGCGGCCCAAGGGGGTGGCCACAGGACCCTGCTCTATGGCCATGCAATTCTCCTGAGGCACTCTTTCAGCGGAATGGTAAGCACATGGAGGTGACAGCGTTCACCATTCATGAGAAAGAAAGGAGAGCCGACAGCAGTTCGGAATATAAATAATTCAGTCACTGTCTTACCACCGCTTCCCTCAAATTCCAGGGATTTATGTTTACTGGGTGTGTCCTGTTCAGGGAGGAAAAGAACCATTCCCTCCTTTAAACTTTACTAAGCCTGACCCCGCCAAGTACAGTACATGGTACTCTCTGGATACCCAGTAAACATTTCTTGAATACATAGCTGATCAAATGAACTGTGGAGTAATGAATTTACTTAGTATGAATTTACTTGGTATGCCAAATAAAACAAACCAAATGGGATTTATGTGACATGTCTCTACTTGTACACAGTTAAAGAAATGGAATCATCAGTCCAGGACCTTCAGACCTGGAAAAATTTGAAGGTGTTATGCTAACCCAGTGGCAGGAGGCAATCACAGAGAACTGGTCCAGGCTATCCTAGTCAGGTCTTTGAAACCAAAACAGTAGAATAATGAAAATCCAGCATAACTTGGAAAGCAAACTTAGAATGAAAAGTCTACAAATTTTAATAAATATAACTTGCAAAATGCATATACTTCTGTCTTGCAAGAGTTATTGTGAATATTGAGATGTTTATCTCCTATAATATGAGATAACTGCATAGCATTTGCTCTCGGCTCCTAAGTATATAATTCTTGAATGCTACCAGTGTAAAGAAGATTATTCTTCATTTTCTAACCCTAATAAAGCTGATACATTAACTGTGCAAACATGAGGACCTGAGTGCAAGACCCCATGACCCACCAGAAAGGTTGGCATGGCAGCGTGGATTGCTGTTTATTCCTACACATTTGCAGGTTCTCCGTGCAAAGTTCTTCTTGGAGCCTGAACTACTAAATTGTAGCATGATCAGCAGCTACTTCTTAAATCATTGATTTTCTGCAGCATATCTTGTCTGAGTGCTGGTGAGAAGTTGACCTTTCAGACTCAATACTTGTCTGCTTTAGTTCTTCATGGCAAACATCAATGCAAACTGGTCAGCTACGTCTGAGTTTGGGGCAGGTTTGGTTGAGGAAACCTTTTCCTGGTGATCCCTAGACATGAGAAGTGATTGCCTTTTAGAATAGGTTGCTTGTTTAGAAGGCAAATGAGACCCTAAAATATGTTGGGTTTTTTTTTTTTCTGTCCAGATAGAATAAGTAAATCTTGAAACAGTATACCTCCCATGGCTCTTAAAACTCAGGCTTGCAGCCTGCCAGAGATGCAAAGGTTTGAACTATTTATGCCCAAATTCACTCCTATTTTAAAAAGCTCAAATAACATAAACTCTACATTAGCTTTTTTTTTTAAGTAGTTTGGTATAAAGCCTATGAAATAAGACGTTTTATAATGCAATAATTTTCCACCTGCTTGCACAGAGCTGGAGGTGTTCCTGCATTATTTCCCTCCCACTCTAACTCAGCCTACACCACTGTGCCATCCGCACAAAGGCAAGAAAAAGGCCTTGGTTTTATTTCCTTTATTAAACTGCTTTTAAAATCATTTTGAAAATTTCACCTGCATATATGTTGTCATAATCCACGGGGGGCGGGGAAAGGGATAACTGTTATTTTGAGAGGTTTAAAAACTCGGGAGATTAAAAAGAAAAAAAGAAAAAGAAAGAATGAAAGAAAAAAAGAGAAACTACTAGCAGTTGACAAGGCAACATGACTGGGCAAATCCCACATGGTCCCATCACCAAGATCAGTGGTTCTCAGCCTGGGGTCCAAGTGTCCCCCTCACAGAAGTCACCTAAGACCGTTGGAAAACACACAGCTGTTTACATTACGATTGTAGCTCCTAAGTAGAAATACAAATAATTTTATGGTTGGGGGTCACCACAACATGACCTATGAGAGGTCACAGCACTAGGGAGGTTGAGAGCCATTGCCCGAAATGAAGGTGGCCAATGGCCGCTGAGAAGGGGAGAAACAATCTACTCAAAGGACAAGGTCCCACATAGGCTGTCCAACCTCAAGTGATCAGTCCTGGGCATATGGACTCAGTAGATTATGTATGCATATGTGAATGTGTGTGTGTGTGTATGTATGTGTGTGTGTGTGTGTGTGTGTGTGTGTGTGTGTGTGTGTGTAATAAAAATAATGAAGAGGTCATGAGGAGCTATAAGTGGGAACAGGAGTGAATTAGGTGCAGTGCTTATGTATGACATTCTCAAATATGTTAAGTTAAAAGAAATGGGGGATTATCTGATTTCCCAGCTTGCCCCTACCCACTTTACTTATCCAAGCACAAATTTTATTATTATTCCAATATAATTCATTCTAATTATATGTTACACGTTTCAGTTTTGTGTATATATTAACTGTAAAAATGTGTTGTTTTATATAATGTTTTGGCTCAACATCTTATCAAAATAAAGTTATGCGTTGTGTGCACATTCTTTATCAGTGCTCTTGGTGGTACAATACCCCACAAAACAGAAGAAGCAAAGTTGATCTAGCCTCTTCTTTACTGGTGGTTGATGCCCTATTTGTATTGTTCTCAAGCTCAAGTAAAAGCTTCTCAGAATACTTTGAACTAAAGCATATTATTTCAATTTTATTCTATATAGACCCCTAGACATTACTAGATCATCAAGTAAGTGTGCTTTTGAAGTTTTACATTTAAGACAAAAATATTTTCCAAAAGCTGAATGTCAACTCTCTAATGAGGAAGAAGACCGAGCCTATTTCATAGTAGCTGATTTTTTGCAGTTAATGGGAAGCTAGAGAGTAGTGGAACCAGGACCTGGTAGAAGGGTGTGACTTCTGGCATCTTCTCTTGTTCCACAGTATCTAACATGCTTGACCACGTCAAGATCCCAGACAGATAAGCTTGCCTTTGATGTAGGTCTTCGGGAACATGCCACAGGTAAGGTGTCATCCCCAGCCTCAGCCGGTGCGATCTTGTGCTAAGGACTTTTGAAAAAGAAGCTAAATATGTTACCCATTTGGAATTCCATATCATCAAGGTCAAAAAAAAAAAGAGATAAAACTGATAAAGAAAATTTTTGAGAATGATTCAAGGGAGGATTGTGAAACATGAAAATATGGTGTCTACGGCAGGGAGAGTAAGATGTCAGAAGCCTGAGTGCTGGAAACTTTGAGTGGCTGACTGATATAAACAGATAGTTTAGTTCCTAGAGGTACCAAGTAACTATTAAGACAACAAATAAAAGTGACTTCATTAGGGCATAATAGTGGCATATGAAACATGACATCTAGATTAGAGAAGTGGGTTCTTTGTATCCTGCAAACAAGCCATTCCCAAGCCAGTTTCCCTAATGTCAGTCAGTGATACCCACCAGCCTCAGCTTTTGGCATTCCAGTGAATCTCTTTGCGCTCTCTCTCTCTCTCTCTCTCTCTCTCTCTCTCTCTCTATATATATATATATATATATATATATATATAGATAGATAGATAGATAGATAGATAGATAGATAGATGGTAGATAAATATAGATAGATATAGATATATATATACACACACACACAGTACAATGGACTGTACACATATAGTACATATATTATATATATACACATATAGTACATATATTTTATGTACTATGTATATATGTTTATGAGCTAGATGTGGTGCATGCCTCTGACCCTGGTACTAGGGAAGCTGCAAAAGGGGAACCATAAGTTCAAGGTCCAGCCTGGGCTACTTAGCAGGTTTAAGGCCAGTCTAAGCTACATAGCAAGTTCCTATAAAAGCATAAAAATTAGTACTAAAAAAATGTGGTGGCCAAGATGGTGGCAGTTTTCTCTGGAATCCAGAAATGAAGGACAGAAGCCCAAGAAAACTATCTACCAATATGTAAGAAATTACACTGTGAAGAAAAGACCAGTTTCTTGTGGGCTATTCTGAAGGCCAACAGAAGAGTGGATAGAAGTTGAAATGAGACATATTTCACCTCAGTGAAGGAAAACACACTTTGTAGTATCTACAGTTAACCAGCAGAGGAAGAGTTGGCCAGGGCATGTAGCATGTTCCCTGTGGCGAAACATGTAGAGACAATCTGACCATCTGTCAGGGGCATTGCATATAGAACTTCTGCTCCAGGTAGAGGTTGGGCTATTACCAATTAGGAAGTGAGGCTGAAAGCAACAGAGACTGATTCTGCTGGATTTAAGGCAAGGATGGACTTGCTGGAAGGATACTGAGTAGAACATGAACTAAAATTAGAGCTTCAGAATTAACCAAGCAATGGAAAGAGAGACCAGGGAAGTAAAAACCACTTTAGCAACTACAGGAATTCTGTTTTGAATATAGTCTTTATCACTATGGCATTTACCCCTAATAAGGTGTCCCGATGTTGCATCTCCAAAGGACAAAAGTCTACACTGTTGCTCTGAAATGAGGCTGGTGTATTAACTAAGGGTTCATATCATCTGAGTTTGTGATGATCAGAGAACAGTGTAGGATTCTATCCATGTGTGCCTGCTGTTTCTATAGCCTGCACTGTGCTGTTTCTCTTTGTACATGGGAAAGGTCAGGGCCTATCTTTGACTGTTGTGAACTCCCCACCCCCCCACCCCCAAGCAAGACCATGTGTGAATTAGATTTGTGGGTTTCTTTGTTTTCAGATTGTGTTTTTCTTCAAGTATAATTGCCCCCAAAATGTTTCAATCATTACTAAAAATTACAAACTGGGTAGAATGTCACACTGCTAACGTAAGTTGGCTTCTATAAGTCAGGCGTCAACCGTAGAGCACATAATCAGAAGACTCGTATATAGTCCTCCTGTTTATAGCAATGAAACAATATTATGTTTTCTGAAAGCTGCAAAGGAATGGGAAATAGTAAAAAGTTCAGGTAATACATTTATTTTACTATTAGAGCCTCTAATGAAAAAGAGGAAAATAGACTCCGTTACATATTTCAGAAGTTATTTTTCAAGTCCCTGAAATCAGAATTAGCAGGAACTTTGGTGACAGTAGGACCTAGAAGATACTTGAACTCGGCCAAGTTTAAGCTGGCTGCTGAGAAGCTGACTTGTTTGGGCACATAGCAAACGGGTGGCTGGCTGCATGCAAACTTCGGGTCTGGGGTAATTTGTGCTTTTCTTACCCTTGACCTACTCCAATTTTATTCTTCTTGAGTCAGGAGAATGCACTGGTGTCCCCTAGTGACATTTGGGGTTTTATGGGATGAGACCTGACACGAAGGAGGGTCACATGGAGTCTACTGGCGTAGAATCCTAGTTCCTTATCAGACAATTCTGTGAATGTTCACAGAAACCTGTGAAAAAGCAGACTGATCCTTAGCTGAGCCGAGGAGAAAGTGTGAGGAAAGAGTAGGGACATTTCATTAATAAGTCTGATTTACCCCCAAGTACCAATAAATTCTGAGACTTCACAGACTAGATAATCAGTACAGATGGGTTGAATCCTCAGTTCTTCACACTTTTAAAATTTTATTTTGATTCTACTATGTTGGCATAGATTTAGAATTTAGCCTTATGAGGACATGACACTGTAAGTGCTGCCATGCATTTTAGAACCAGTGACACACCCTAGAGGTTCAGGGAACAGCTCCAAGGACACGAGAAGTGGCAGAGATGTGCCTCTTTCACTTTTGTGTGTATGTGTTCATGATGCTCTTCAGGCTGGATGCCCTCTCAGGACCTTTGTACTGGATAGTCTGATCATTTTCCACTTCAGATGTAGCGATTATATTCTTTTGTAATGCATTTACTGTAGTCAAATACCTACACATAATTTTAACAGATCAATGTCACTTTGATGTTTATTAAAAATATCTGATCCCTACTCTAGATTTCTACTTCAGGCACCAGTGTTCAGCTCTTCTATTATTGCTTGCTGGGGTTTATGAAAAAATATGTATATACTGCCATTTCATTATTCTTTCCAGATTATGTTTTGTCTGTTCATATCCTGATAAAACTTAAGTCTTACATTCATCTTTCACTGTCCTTCCTTACATTCTTAATATGCTTGTATTTATTTTTATGTAAAAGGCAAACCAAAACTTCCATTGGTATAATGCGATCCTATATTTGTAAATAGCTCACATGATATGTTATTGTTGGACATCTTTTGTTTTTTTGTAGCTGAATAATCATGGCTTCACTTCTAAGCTTTCCTGTTGGTCCAAAAATGTCCCTAAATTATTAGGATCACCCACATTATCTCTTCATTTTCTTAGAAATAGCCACCATCACTCAAGGACTTCACTTTGCCTCTCTACCTTCTTCCTCCTTTTGACTACACCACAGATTACTATTTGATTTCCTCAAACCACACTATACAATAGTTTGCACTTAAAAGATGCATGCAGGGACCAAATTGAGTGAAGGTTTGTTCATCCTAGCTTTGTAAACAATTCATGGTTTAGTTTAATTCTGTATTAAAAGTATTTTTACATGGCTTCCTACAGGCTTTTGAGACAAGTTGGCTGTTGACACGCGTGTTCTGATTACTGATGCTTTGTGCATGACTGTTTTTTCTTTTCTAAAAACTTTTTTTGCTCTAATGTCTGAAATCCTAGTGTCTTGTGGATCCTTTCTGTTGTGCAGTCTCAAGAGGATACAGTAGAGGGTGGGTGCCTAAATATGCAAGGGTCTCTGGGGACCTTTTCTATTTGTAGATGTTTATTGTCCAGCACCGAAAAGTTTGGGGGATAAGATTTCTTTGTTAATAATCTTTATTCTTGCTTTCTGGGAATTACTCTAGATTGTTTTCTATAATTTCATTTTAATTAAAATATAATTACATTATTTTCCTCTTCCTTTCCCCTTCCTCTTTCAAAGTCCTCACATTTTGTCTCCTTCCAACCCACCTCTCATTTCTCTTCTTCCTCTCAAATTCTGTTATCTAGACAGGATCTCACTTTGTTACCCTGAAACTCTGTAGACCAAGCTGGCCTCAGACTCAGCAATCCTCTGCCTCTGCCTTCTGAGTTCTAGGGTTAAAGACATGTGGCACCAGGTTCAATTCTAATTCTCTTTTTGTGCTAGTTCTAAACTATTTTTCTGACTTCTTTTTGGAAGACTTTCAAACTGTCTGAAATTAGTTTGTTTTTCTTCAGAATTAGAATAATCTTCTAATTAGGAATCTTCATGATAGTTTCTGAGTATAGTATTTTTTTTCTTTTCGAAGATTGTTACTTATGAAATTATTTAAAGTTTCTGTTCTCTGTGATCTTAGTGTTTCTAGATCCTTCCCCCACATCTACCATTGTTGTTGGTTAGTTGGTTGGGTTGGTTGGCTAATTGGTTGGCTGGTTGGGTTGGTTGGTTTGTTGGTTGGTTGGTTGGTTGGTTGGTTGGTTGGTTGGTTGGTTGGTTGGTTGATTGGGTTGGGTTGGTTGGTTGGTTTCCTGATATCAATGTTAGAGGCATTCCAAATTTCAGGTGACCTTTAGTCTTTGCTCATATTTAAATCAAGGTCATAAAAGCTGATGGGAAGCTGGGTTGTAGCTAGGTATCTGATAATCCTCTCTCTGGGTCATCTTTCATAGCACTGAACATTTAAGAGGAGAATCTCAAACCCTGGTGGATTTTACCTTGGGTACATTGGTTCCCTTAAAAAGCAATTCTCAAATGTGAGAATTGGTAAAAATCATTCAGCTCTAGAAGCTCAGGGGTAGAAGCAAAGAGAGAAGTTGGGGGTGTTTCTAATCACACATAAACTGTACTTGTCTGCTCTCAGCAGGACTCCACTTTCTTATTTGGCAATATCTTACAATAGTTTCAAAGCCAGACCCTGGGTGGTTTGAAACTCCATGAATTGTGCTATAGCCTGGAGGAGGAAGAAGCATCTCCTTGTGTGGGACGGGAGAGGGAGGATCTAGGGCTTAAATGTCCTTAAAACCTTTTAGCCTTTCTTCCTGTTTACAACCCATCTTTGCCCTCAGCCCAGGCACTTTTCCTGTTGCAATCTATTCATAGCATGGTGTACATTTAAGTCAGTGGCTTTTCTCCATTTCGTTATTTAAAATCATGATTCCTCACACCACCATATTTTCACATGTGTTAGGCTGCTTTAGTTCATATAGGTTTGGACCTTAAAAAAAAAAAAAAAAAAAAAAAAAAAAAAAAAAACCAAAGAAGAAATTCTCTTTACTAGTGTCTTAGCACATTTCATAGAAGGTGAGAAAGAAAGATAAAATTGTTAAAAAAATGTTCCATATGTCAATAAAATAAGGTCCTCAAGGCCCCCTTTCTGTGGGCACAAGGGTTGAGATCTTCCCAGCTAGCCTCAGACTCACTAAATCAAGAACAAACTTAAACTTGTGATCTTCTTGCTTCTACATGTATCACCAAAACATACTTTGAAATCCTAAAAAAAAAAAAAGATGTAAAAGGAAGTGTGAAAAAATCATTTCTGTATCTGTTAAAATATTCAGACTTCTGTGGTCACTGACCTCCAATAATCTTTCCCAAATTGTGTCTTTCTCTTTTTATGGAAAATAAAGAAATATAGACTTAGTATATACATTGGTTGTCGGCAAATAGAAATTGAAGCAAAGAGAGTTGGGGAGAAGGGAGGGGGAGAGATGTGTCATCAGGAAGGAATATGGGGCAGAGCAGAATTAGGATCACTGTTTTCTGGGACACAGAGGCTAACTCACGAAGCCTTCATGTAGGAGAAGCCTGCTGGTGGACCATACATCCTGCTTCCAAACAGAGGTCTGAAGGAGAGAAAGTACGAATTGGAGATGACCTTATTCTTGTCAGTGTGTCTTCTGAAAGATACCTTGTAAGTAATCTCCTTGACAAGAGCGCCTTTTGTTCTCAGAATGCCCCCTTTAGGAATAGGTGACCAAGGGAAATAGCCATAGCAGACTAGGTAGAACAAGATGTCTCTCCCCAGGAGGCAATCGTAGTGCCAAGAATTTAACTGTTAGGTCTACTTTTAGATTATTGTGTTGTATTGAGCAAATGCTGCTCAGGTAGATTAAGTCACATTACTTTTAACTTATCATATTGTTTGGCTCTTGCCAAGTGAAATACAAGACAGCAAAAGAGGAACAGGAAAATAAGCTGTGAGTGGAGAAAGAAAAAATGTAAAATGTTAGTGCAGGGGATATTACAGACGCTGACAGGTGCATATGAGGTCTTTACTCTGAGCATAGTTACCAGGCAAGCTCTGCTCAGGGTGGGGATGCCTGAAGATAGACAAATGCCAAGATAAGCGTTAGATTTCTCAGAGTTTCTCAGCGGGCCAAGCCTGCCAACTGATTTCTCCTTGCTTTCTCCAAATGTTGAAGTCATTTTTTCCCCAATTATGAGCTTTCTTATCAAAAAAAAAAATAGAATGTGTAGAATCAGGGATGCAGCTTAGTTGACAAGGTTAATGCTTGTCTGCCATCTCTGTGGCTGCAAATTTCTTCTTCCTGGGATACAGGCCGGATATGAAGCTGCTTTGAGACTGAGTAGAGAAAGGCTATGTAGTAAGAAGCACAGAACCTTGAGTCTGTTTAACTTAATTCTTAAAATTGTAGAGGGGAAGCTCTGATGGGCCTGGACTAGTGGCTTAAAGGGGATTTTGTTTCTTTTCCCTCTACAGCATCTCTCAGTATCAAACGGTAGCATACAAGTGGATGCCTCCTTTATGCAAACGCTCTGGAATGTACACCCTACATGTTCAGGAAGCAGCATCGAAGAAGGTAGGCCTTTGTAATACACTCAGCCTGACATTCCTTCTGGGCTGTGGATGTCAACATTTTCTGCTGTTTCCCAGCATCCACATACAGATGGTTTTATTGCTCCTACTTTCTTTCTCTAGTATCAGTATAGATTATTTTCTATTCTGACTCCCCATGGGCATCGTTAACCTTGTTTGTAATTTTTAAGTGCCCATAGTTAATCATGACAAGCACGCAGGACTTAGAATATGTCTTCCCTCTCTCACCAAGTTTTTACTTTTATTCATGCTCACTATTAGTAAGTAAACAGGCCCAGAAACTTCCATCTTGGAAGAGATCATTCGCCAGAAAGGTAACAGAGCTTATTCCCCACCCCATCCCATGCCTCTCTCCATAGTAGCAAGGAACTTTCTTCATAATAAACATACAATTGGTCTTTGATTTTTGCGTACCTTTATGGAACACCCTTTAAAATAACAAATGAAATTTTCTCAGCATTAAATCCTTTCCGTAGAATAAGGTCATCCAACTTTGTTTTCATAACCTATTTCTTGGAGACTGGCAAAGCCAATGTACTTTACAGGTTATGTAATAAACACGTTGACCTTATCTCACTCATAGGTAATACGACAAATGAGCAGAAAAATAAAATGCCAATGACCCAAGGGTTATTGCATTTCATTCTAGCATTTTACAGAAAGATCTGCTTTTTAAAAATGATTTTATCACAGGCTTTATCCCTAGTTTTCTTCCTGAGCCTCATATCTTCAAACTGGGGATGCCCTTCTGTGTTGTGAAGTCTGAAAACAGAGAGGAAGGGAGAGTTGTCAAGGTGACAGCCCAGTTTCAAAAGGCTCCACAGTTAAGCCACATAGTTGGGAAGTGAAAAACCCTAAGTTTCCTGGTAGTAAATGAGAAGCCTTTAAAAATAGGAATTTTCTGAGGCTATAGATCAGTGATAGAAAGCTTACCCAACATTGCCAAGCCCTGGTGTGTTATCTCTCTCTCTGCACATGTGTGTGAGTGCGTGCGTATGTCTCACACATACACTCATGCACATACTTGCAAACATCAATACACCTGTTGAAATCTATTTAGTCTTTCCCTGCTATCATGAAGATTTCCTGTCTTAAATCCATTTCTAGAAAGTTTCAGCCTCATTTCCATGTTAAATGTTTCATCTTCAACCACAAAAGTAAAATAATTTCAGTCCCAACAGAGAGCTTGTGTAGATTAATTAAGGAGTGTTTGCAAATCATGTAAAATGGTGCTGAGTGCCCTTGTGTGTGTGAAATTGGAAGAGCTCATCACCTCAGTCAAGGGGCTGGGTGGTAAATGGCCTTGGAGTATCCACTGGGGAGAAACCCACCCTGCTCTCATGGACCTTAGTGGCTCTTGTCACGTGCCTGCATTTGGTATTTTTCTCAGATGAGGAGTCTATTGATTGAAAAACCCACAAACTATTCATGATGGACTCTTAACAAACACAGTCTCACCATCAAGAGGGGATAAAGAGTTTAATCAAGGGCTTGATGGCTGAGGTTTTTAATTTTCTATGTAAATTGTCTACTAGGAATTGCCTTCAGTGTATCATGAATTATTCAAATACAAAAAATGCAACTGTACATATTATTATAATTAGTTATTGGAAAAATACTTGTTAATATTATAGGAGGATTTAAGATAATCTTTCTTTGCCTGGGTAAAATAAATAAATAAATAAACAAACAAATTAAGGAAAATCGGACCATTGCTGTACAATATCCTCTGATAACTCCAGTTTCCCATCTAGCAGGATTCCTTATTGTTACTGCTTTAATCCAGCATCCAAATAGTTTGAGGCAGCTCCCTAAGTTACCTAATTGTGTAATTTAAAAAGAAAAACTCTGAATACAGACATAGAACATATTAAGTCCATATGTCCCTTGAAAACAGAGTAACCTAGAGATTTTTAATTCAGAAGAATAATAAATCCAACTTCTTTGTGCAAAACTAGTCTGACTAGGCCTGTCTCCTGCTAGTATGCTCCTTGAATTAATGCTCGGAATTCATTTGTAAACGGATGGGTCATCATGCCCTTGAAGTTCATTGTTTCTTTTGAGCATCAGAACTCTGCGTCTGTTGAGATTCCTCTTTGCTGAAATCTAAGAGCTTGTTAATAACAGTTAGTGCGCATGTCCATTCAGTTGTGCTGGAGTAGATCTGCCTTCCACTTATGCTATAGATGCACCATCACATTTGATCTATATTTGTTGACTACATTTGAAAACTACCTTCTCCTGAAGCAGCTCTGAAAAAACACACTACTTTTTCTTAAACAACTCTTAAAAAGACATCATCATCAATCACCCCACTCCAGGTCATTTCTATCCTATGACCATAATTTGATTTGAATTGTGCCACAAAGGGTCGGCACTGTGATTCTAAGAATGTCTCTGGTCATGTTGGTATTGAGCTATTAGCTTCTTAAAAAAACAAAAACAAAAAAAAAACCCAAACAAACAAACAAACAAAAAACAAAACTGGAAAATTCTTCTCTTTCTAATGGTAATTTTCCTTTTGTTTTTCAAAGATAATAGTTGACACTGGTTTTACCTTCCACTTGACATTTAGCCTTACTTATTTATGAAACTCTGACAACCAGTGTTAAAATTCTTTTCTGCCCAAGGCTTGAATTCATGGACTTTACAGTCTCCCAAATTCAGCTCTCTTGGTGAATTGTTTTGCTTTGTTTGCTAGAACCAGCTGTGACCTGCAAGAGTTTACCTTCGTTGAACACAGCATTCTCTATAAGCTTTTCTCTGTTTATGCTAGAATACCTTTCTTTCACAGGATACCTACTTGGTGGGCACGTAGTTCGTCTTTTCCATGGCCATGATGAGTGTTTGACAATACCATCTACAGACCAGAATGATTCTCAGCACAGGTAAGGCACTACCTTTGTCTTTTCTCTGAGTTGTCTCTAGTCTCTGGCGACTCATATTAAAGAGTTTGCACTTTTATGTGGCCACACATGAGTTGTGTATGTATTTCTCAGTTGGACTGATCTTCATTAGCCACAAGCTCCAGTTTGTTAAATAGGAATGGCAAGACAGTAGTGTTTGCTCATGCACACACAGAAAGTGTTTACATTCAACTTTAGCAAACAAGGCTACAATGATGTGCCCCAAAGCATGTTTTATCATTGATTGATCCTGAGTCTAAAGCACTCAGTTGGTGAGGGAAAACGGTCATTTGGGAGGCCGTGTGCTTGCCCGAGTTACTGCTGGTCCTTGAAAAATAGCTTCTCTTCTGTCCCTCCTGTTTTGTGTACTAAGTAATTAAGATGGAGTTAGTTGTTTCCTTTTCCTTGTTACAAACTCAGTGGGACAAACTTGGCGCCAGAACCCAAGAGAAGACGCATTTCCAGGGAGCAGTGCTGAGGTCTATAGCTAGAGGTAGCGCTGATGTGAACTGTCTTTAGTCCATTAGTAGAGTGTTTGTTTAGTGGATTCTTGTTGTTTAGTGGACCCTGTTGAGTCCAGAAAGCACGTATGCAGCACCTCTGCTCTTCCAGCCTTCCTGACCCTCTTCTCTATAGGTCACTGAACCTTGAGGGAGACAGGTTTGATAAGAATCCACTTGGAGGGCTCTTTGTTATTCCCAACTACTGCAAGAAGCAGCTCCTCTGATGAGAGCTGAGCAATGTTCTGCTCTGTTTGTGGACATAGCACCCTGTCCTTAGGAGTCATTTTATTGCTATGTTCTGTTAGTCGAACAATCAATACACTACGTGTAGTAAGGGATACTGCGTGGCTTTTGTGTTCGTGTGTGCTTTTGAGTTTCTTTAATGTTTCTGTTTTGATTTTCATTTTTCGTTCCATTGTTGTTTTTCCTGTGTGTTTAATTTTCGAGAGAGAGAGAAAATGACGCCAGATGGGGAGTGGAGAGGAGCTGAGGGAGTTGGAGTAGGGAAAAGAATATAAAAAATATTATGTGAATTTTTCAATAAAAAGTTTTTAAAAGATTAAAAATTATGAAATGTATGATATTAACCCACATAATAAATATATACTTAAGATTTATTGCTATTTTCTTATCATCAAAGGAAAAGTACATAAAATAATCTACCTCATGACTGTAGAAGTCTCATTTGTTAATTAAAAATCAGCTTAATCAAATCATCCAAATTAATTTAAAAACTCATCTAAATTCAACTTAATTTTGACAGTAACTAGTCTGATCTGGTGACACCAATTTCTTCTATTTTTGTCGTGCTTACAAGATCCTTTTCGAGTATATTAATTTACTTCATTGGTGACGTTAGGGCTGAAACTTGGCAATTTAGAGGTCAACTTGATTGGGCTCCTGTCAGTGGTGACATCCTGGCCGACATCAGGCAGAGCCTAGAAAGCCATAGTTCTGTTGTTTTTTCATCAAAGCTCATCTCTTTTTCCATGTGCTGAGGAGTCCAGAAGCAGTCTGACTGAATTATTACTGTAGAAATGTTTTACTGGTGATTTGGACCTCTTATACTATGTCTCTTCCTACTTGATATGTCCTCTAAATATCCTTCAGAGGAGCCAGATGTGCAATAAAACAGAGTCCAAAATACACAGAACATTTTGATCTATGTAAGTGTTATAAGCGAATTACTTCATGCGTCCTTAATCCAGGACTGATGGTTATGTCTATGGTCTATGCAGTTGACCTTATTTCCATTAGAATTATGGATCAGTACCTAAATATTGTCATGTGATCTTACTCAGTTGCAGGATATTTTTTTCCATTTCACTTTTGTCTTGTATTGATTTGATTTTAGTGGGTTTTTTTTTGTTGTTGTTGTTGTTGTTTTGCTGCTGCTGCTTTTGAGAAAGGGCCTTACTGTATAGCTCTGCTGGCACTCATTATATAGATCTGGTTGGCTTTGAACCTACAGTCATCTGCTTGTGTCTGACTCTCAGTATGGGGATTAAATATCTAGCTTATTGTTGGTTTTAGATCTTACTGTATTATCAAAGAAGATGAGTAAACATATTTGTCTCTTTCTTTTGCAAGGCACATGATGAGCTAATTGAGCAAGGAAGCTATTATTGGGTACTTTGGAGCCTGAATTCTCAAAATTTCTGACATTCTCAATGAGTACAGGGTGGCAAGATGCTTTGGCAGTTTGGGGGTTTTGTTTTTGTTTTTGTTTTTGTTTTGTTTTTTATGTCTCAGGACTGTGAGCGATAAGCCTCTTCATTGATGTCTGTTATCAGAAAAAGAATCCTTCTCGACTGGCAGGATTGTTGGCAACAGTGAAATCAGGGGGATGAAGAGGGAACAGGCAATAGAGAGCATTCTGGGAAACTCTGGGGACCACTAAGGCATGCTATGGTACTTACTCTCCAAATGAAATTGATTTTCTTCCCTTTGAACCCTGAGACTAGGCAGGCTTGATGGAAATATTACCCAAGAATTGAAACTCAAGATTGGCAATCTCATATTCTGAGCTCAGTTTCTCGGCTGTGCCTCCGGCCTGTAAAACACCCTGGGCTGTCACTCCTGTTGCAGCTGAGGATAAGCTGTCAGTTAGGCTTTCAAAAGCACCTCAGCCCCCACTTTCCTCCTTACTGAGGTCAGTTAAGATGGCAGGAACAAGTCGTTTCCACCTCGGTAACCTGGGCAATTAATCAGACTATGCTGCAAGAGAGTATTCTTCAGGAAGAATGGGCCTTTACAAATACTTCAGAAGTTACACTTAGAGGATCCTCTCATGCTAGCTTCAGGGCTGGATCACTCAAGGCCCAAAATGGGCCACTTCATCTTTACTTATCTTTCAGCCCTTGCTGAAGGCAGAGATGCCCCAGTGGAAATCTCAGTCTGTATGAGTGGCAAAGTCAGTAGAGTAACGTTTCCACTTTGGCCGGGTACATAGACACCTAGGAGTTAGTACTATATAATGTATAAGATTTTCTTAACTAAATATTTTCTGATAGAGGGTGCATTTAAAACTCAGAAATGTCCTCTGTAATCCCACCTTGTTGATGTAACCATACTTAATGTAATACTTAATTGTATCCATGTACTTTAATGCATTCTGAGCATGTCTATAAATTTGTTTAAAGAAAATTTGGATAAATCTGTATTTCATACTTCTTTGTATATCCATGAACATTTTTTTTAAACAACCCCTTAAAAGTCACATTGAGTCTTTATATCTCATAATATAAATGCCCTTATTAGGGCTGTTTTACAGACAAGGGACTGAACCATGGAGAACTGACAGATCTTTCTTTAGGTCATAGTACTAACAGACCCAAATACCGGCGTCTTTCATTTCAATGTGCATCTTTTGAACTAATTCAAACTATCTCTCTATGGGGGACATATCTATTTTCTCTTTATCACTATTGAAGTTTATTTTCTAAAATCTAGGTCTAAATTTTTCTGAAGTTTTGAATAATTCCCTTTTGTGACTTAGACAAACTATAACAGAGATAGGATATAAGGTTGGCAAATTCAAGTGCAGGTAAATGATCAGTCTTGAAAGGTCTCAAGAACAAGATACCCGGCATCCTCCTTTGACTTCTTTGCATGCACAGTTATAAACAGTCATATACAAATGTGTGCATGCATGTATCACATCACAGCTAATAAAAGTATGGAAATTTACTGCTCATGACTTGCAATCTACATAGGTTAGTTCCCATTATACAGATGGAAAGATTGAGACTATGATAATAATTAGAAAACATGATGACTACTGTACTTCTTAAAATTCTCGATGGTAAGAGAACAAGGGAGAGGTAGGAAACACTAAGGTAAATTAAAGAGGAGAAACCTAACTTCCATTGTGGCGCTCTAAATAATGCCTGTAACAGGAAAATAATTTTCAGAAATTTCTGGTAAAATATAAATATACTATTGAGTTTGAGTAAATTGATTGGCTACAGACATAGGTTTCTTAGTTTAGGCAAACATATCTTAATTATGTATTTGAGAGGAATCAGGTGACACTGTACAGGAGTTCTGTGGACTGTGATTTTTTTCGTGAATCTAAAATCAATCCAAAATGAAAATTATTTACAAGCATTTTAAAACATAGTTCTTAAAATGGGAAGAAGGAAACCATTCAATAACGGAACCATAGAAACTATGGCAGCTGGAGACACAACTTTACCCAGGCTCTCTAGAACAATGGGCCCACACTATACTGCATATGGGTTTTAAAAGTAAAAATCCATTTATAAGAAATGTAAGTTACATTGAGAAGCCTAACCTGAAGAGATCAGGATATTCTTTATCAGAAATATGGTATGTGGCTGAACTCTTTTAACAATGAAGAAATGAGAGACTTGACATCCCTTTTTCCACTGTCTCTCTGCATGTGGGGTGTAGTCCCCTCCCCTTAGGTGGCTTTTATCTGTCCTAAGAGATACAAGAACCTGCAACCAATGCTCGTTTTGCGTTTTGCTGACTTTGGGAGGGCAGACAGCTGCCTTGGGTCTCCCCAGCATGGAGCTGTCCCACAACTGCTACTAATCTCCAACTCTGCTCACAGGAGGGTGTTCTATGAAGCTGGAGGAGCTGGGACAAGAGCCAGATCTCTGTGGAGAGTGGAACCCCTGCGGATAAGGTAATACATGGCCCAGATTGCATTTGCAAGAGTGGTTGGTTTTCCAGTACAGTCCATTCTCTTATATTTATCATTTGTTATGTCTTGAGATGAACCCTCAAAAGTCTATAATTGAGAGCTACATTCTGAAATTTCCATGGCTTTGATTATAAGGAATCACACGGGGGTTAGGGAGACGAGACTGAGTTTCTCACTCCCAAGGTATTTCCAGGCTCCTGACATTACCATCTAAAATCCTCAGAAACTCAGCCCCCTTTTCATTAAACAATTCTCTGGAATCCTTCAGTGGATATCTTGGCTCCAGTTAAGATCTTTAACCAACAATGATAGACAGGTAGTCATGACAGAAGCTAGTAAAATAAGATTCAAATTCCACATAGCTGTGAAGAAAACATTTGTCAGAATATCTCAAACAGCAATGTACGTAGGTGGGAGAAACAAAAGCTGATTTTTTCCAACCATGAGCTTGAGAAACAGCTTTTAAAGCTTAAGTAACTTGTCCGTTAAACTTCAAGTACTGAAGGCCTGTCTAGTTGAGAGCAGATCCTTATATTTTCTAGGAGGATGGGTAAGTTGGGTTGGAGTTAATCGGCTGGAGTAAGAGAAGAGAGGATGTGTGGCCACCTTCTCCTCCTCCTCCGTTTCCTCTCTAGCACTCAGTCCAGTGCTTCCCTAAACACGTGCTCAAGGGAGAGTGCTTCCTCATGGGAGATGCTTACCCACAAAGAGGTTACTAGAAATGGAAAGAATAAGGGGAGGGCTCTCCTGCACCTCCCTCTCATTCTCCTTTTTTGCCTCATTTGCATAGTTTATTGAGAAACTTTTGAAGATTCTGGCTTGGAGTTTACCACTGTTGTATAAATATAAAACAAAAGTGATATATATATACATATATATATATATATGTGTATATATATATATATATATATAATGAGGCTCCCACTTAGTCACTTGCTCAAATCCTCTTGCTTAAGGGACCTTTCAAATGTCAAATTAGGAATATACATACTCTCCTAGTTGTAGCTGTTAGCTCTTTACATCAGACATCTATGCATGAAGAGCTTAGGTTTTTATCATTGTGATTTTGATTCTTAGGTGTTCCTAGACATTGAAAAGATGGAAAATGATTTTAAAGTTTGACACATATATGGTAACCTAACTTCAAGGATAAATTTTGAGTTCCTTGTGATCCCATGGATAATTTCCCCAACTATTTACTGTAACTTCTTTTGAACACTAATCTTTTAGTGAAGGGCCATGAAATGACTGACATTCTGAGATTCTCCTTATCTCTTTTCCTTAATCCTACATTATTTTTTCCTGCAGAAAATACCTCCTTCAGATGTAACAGAATATCTGTTTCCTTATTATATCCTTTACTACTTGCCTGTCCTGACAGGCATAACCTGCGTGCAGCAATGGTGGCAGGTTTGATTTGTTTTGCTTGTTCTATTGTTTCTTATGAAGACAGGGCTCTTCATGATGATGGAATATTTGACTTCCAATAAACAAAGGGAAAGGAAGGTTTTGTAGATACAAGTGTTCCTAGAAATGAGGCTTTGCCATCATTTTGAGGTGGTATATTGGTAGACTGGATGATAGATTGAAACTCAGGGCTTCCAGAGTATGTACTGCCTGCCATCAGGATCATGGACAACCCTTGCCTTTAAGAAGAGTCTATGCCGAGCTGTAGATAGTCAGGGGACAGTTCATTGCCCCAAGTGATTAAACCCCAGAGAGGGCATAGCTCTGGGGTTTAAGAAGGTACAGAATATATGTTTAACACCACTTAGTTCTCTGTGAATACAATTTCTCATGTGCTTTTTGCCAGCTGGAGTGGCAGTAACATCAGGTGGGGCCAGGCTTTCCGACTCCGGCATCTCACCACAGGCCACTACCTGGCCTTGACAGAAGACCAAGGCCTTCTTCTACAAGATCGGGGAAAATCGGACACCAAGTCCACAGCCTTCTCCTTCCGGGCATCAAAGGTAAGGCACTATGAAGTGAGCTTTGACTCTGCATTGGAATTGAGAGCCACTAGAGGTCTTCAGGTTGATCTCTGAAAAGTACCAAGACTGGAACAGAGTGACAAATGGACCTTTGAGAATTATGTTCTTTATCTTTTGAGACAGCCCCTTGAGAGAACACCTATCTTAGATGAAGGATAAAGTCTTTAAAAAAAGACTACTAACTGTTAGAAAGCACTCATTTAAAAAGACACTATTACTTACAGGCTAAAGGAAGTTATAATTGTTTGGTATATCCTATGTAGTGTTTAATACCTTCTAACTTATGTGCTTTATTTTTCTATAAAACAATGAAAGCATGTGGTTCAGGTTGTATTTATTTAAAGTAAAGAAGTTATTTTATTAAAAATTCAGACACAACTCTGGATCTAGCATTACCTTAGAGTTTATATAGTTACTAGACCCTTCTTATCTTTTTCTCATTTCTTAGCTTTGTCCTATCCACTCAAATTTTCACTGAGAGTGTAACCTCGAGTAGTTATGTTAACTTTGAATTGAAAACTTGACCATTTGATATGCATATAAATAACTACTTTTTCAACTCTCTAGTTCAGTCAGGTTTAGATTCTGCCTAGCTGAGGGCTGGATATGGCAGGAGTCAGAATTGCATGCTGAGCTAACTTCTGATGGACAGTTGGATGCACCGCTACTTTATGATTGTTCTGAAAAGATCATCCAAGCATAGGAAGGACTCACACAGATGTATGCATAGCTCTCAGTTGTTTGCTTCTCCGAGAAGATAGGCATCCTCTCCTTTGGGAACTCTGTCTCTAGTTTCATTCCTCCTTGCGTTTTCTGAAAATATGTTTTGATTTCTATTCTCAACATGATTTCCATGAAGGGTTATTGATGGTTCTGTTTGTGAGGGTAGGTATGCATCTGACAGCTGAATTTTCTATGGGACATCCCTGATTCCTAAGCATCAGGAGATACAGCCCCTTCAGCACTGCGATCCCCTACCCCTTCAGAGCCCTATGACCTGCCCTTTAAGACAGCGAAACACTTTGGCATACAAGTTTTATTTATCACACAAAAAAATGAGCTATTCTTACATCTGTACTTAAAGCATAAAAAATAATCACGTTTAGATGCTAGATAGATGGCACTTCAATTAATACATACTGCTCGTGTAGAGGACCTGGGTGGGGTTAGTTCCCAGCATTCACAACAGGCAGCAACATTCAACATCTCTGGCTCCCATGGGCACCTGCTATAAAATGTACATATGACACAGTTGTACACACATATGCATATTTTAAAAAACTAAAATAATTTTAAAATGCATGAGTTTCACACCCATTTCTTACTGAAACTACTTCAAATGCCACCTTCTATCCATTTCCTGAGTGGTGGCATTCTGGATACATGATTTCTCTCTGTCTTTCTGGGTTGTGTGTCTCTTCTTTACCATCAGTCTTTCCTCTTTGTTTCAAGCTTCCTAGTTTAAGGATTTGGGGAGAATTTTGGTTTGGTTGGTTGGTTTTTGTTCAGTTGTTTTGGGTTTGGGTTTTTGTTGAGAAGTGATTTATCTGTTGAGCCTTAGCTTTCATTGGCTGTCCTGGAACTTGCTCAGTAGACCAGGCTGACCTTGAACTCATAGAGATCAGCCTGCCTCTGCCTCCAGAGTAATAGGGTTAAAGGCAAGTGCCACCACTGCCTGGCTGAGGATTTTAAATTTATGCCTATTTAGCAATTATTCTGGCTACCGGGAAGTAATTTATGGTAGTCAGCTTGCTAAAATAATAGATTTAAAAAATAAAATAAAACCAGAGAAAATGTAACAACATCCGCAGACAGGATCCCATGCTCCCCTGAGAAATGACTGCAAGGTCTTTATTGTTTGGTTTATGCAAAGGATTTAAGCAACCTCCCATGCAGCTGGCAGGATACTGCTCGCAAGGAACCTTTCTGCTGCATTTCTTTTTTGCCTTTGCCTTGTGCAGCAAGGCTCCACAATGCGCTATGGTTTCTGGGTGATTAAAGAGGCTCGGAGCCCTATAGGATCATTACAATACTTACATCACTTCTAGCTTCTGAATATATTTTATTTTCCCAGGCCCATCGTTTATCTCCCCAAGTCCTTTTATTTTCACATACATGGAGGCTAGCACCCAATGTATAAAAGACCACTGTAGGTCTGTGGAAGCCAGCAGCTTAATAGAACTAGATGTAAGAGCTATCCTGTGCAATTGGCAGCATGCTTACATTCTACTGGAGTCACTGTATTAGAGGTTTTAAATAACTCTCAGTTCATTTGTACTCAGCCCAGTTAGCTTCATTTCCATTATAAAAGAGTCAAATTGAAATTACTTCAGCTCCTTAGCAGGCACATATGACTGTGTTCCCACAGGAAATTGGGGCTCCCTTTGAGATGTAGTGTGGGAGGAACATTTGGAATCTTAGACTATAAAGCTACAAACAAAAAATCATGTGGGGAGCATTCAGCTTTGCCATACCCTTTGGAAATAGCTGTAGGGGAAGAGCATTAGAGGTGCCCTGGCTTCCCTGAGCCTCCACATGGCTCTTAGCTGAGGAACTAGTTGCAAGTGATTCTCCCATCATGCACTGAATAGTAATGATGATCTCCAGAAGACACAAGAGACTGGGACTCTCTATCTTCCAACAGTCTATGGGCACGATGTCATGACTCTTTTCTGTTATCTGTGTTAGTTTACAGAAGAGAGAGTAGACAACATCTCAGGGTCTAGATGATACCCGAGGAGTTTGGGATACCTCAGTGGAATGTCTGATAGGTAGAGACAGAGAGTTGTATTCTGTGAGAAAAGAGTTGAGAAGTTGGAGTGTTCACTTGGCCTTTTCTGTAAGCTGGGATAGTCTGGTAGTAGAAAAAGAGTAGTCCTGTTTGGGCTTTGGACACACACCCTTTAAAGGATGCTGGTCTGGGCCTCTTTCATTTGTAATTATAAGCTTCTCATCCTCTCATTTGAAATAAACTTGCATTAATTCATAACAGCTATGACTGCAATTAGAAGCCATGAAACAGTTGCCAGTAACATAACACCCTTAGCAAGCTGTCTCTCCAGGAAGGGTGGCAAGCTGGTGCTCCTGCAGAGTTTGTGTATACTGTAGGGTTAGCATGTGCACCGGGCATGATGTCACAGCTTCGTGATTCTCAGTAGGCTGAAGGAGGAGAAGGAGGAGGAGGAGGAGGAGGGGCTAAAGGCCTACCTTGGCCTGGTAAACTTAACATGACTCTGTAGTAAAAGGGAAAAAGAGGACCGTGGACCAAGTTCAGCTTTAGAGCACTTGCCTAGCATATGTAAGGCCCTGGGCTCAATCCACAATAGCACATTAAAGGAAAAAATAAAAAAATATGAAAAATTGGAACTGGGCATGAGGGCACACACCTTTAGCCTCAGAACATAAGAGTTAGAAGCAAGAGGATCTCTGTGAGTTTGAGACCAGCCTGGGCTACATGGGAAGTTCCAGGACAGCCAGGGCCATGTAGACAGAACCTGTTTCAAAAAAAAAAAAAAAAAAAAAAAAACTAAATAAACAAACAAATGGGATGTGACTGAGCCTTGCTGAAAGGTGACCACATTTAAATACCAACTGCAGTTAGAGGCCTGAGCCTGGCTCTGGTAATCCTAACTAAGATCTTAGCGGGAAAATGTATAAAACATGTATAATAGATAACAGAATGTTATCTTGACCCAGGCTCCTAGACCCCTACTTCACAAGAATTATTCATATCAAAGTAGAGGTTCTGGGATATGTTATTGCCTCTAAAATGTAGCACATCAACATTACTCTGAAAGTGGTAAGTATGACATATCCCACATCTTTAACTTTGCCTAATTCTGGTTTTGACTCTCATCTGTTTTTCATGAGACCTGGAAAATAATTCTTAATCTATTCTGACCTCCTTTGAAGTCTGTCATGAAGACTCTTTTGCATCTGACCTCTGCCCACCCCTCCATTGTACTTCTTGCCACTTTCCTATGGTCCATTTTAGATCCAGTATACTATATGCATTCTTTGAATGTGTAGTTTTTCTCATGACCGACTTTTTCCTATAACATTCTTTGATTTCTACATATCACCACTAGTGAGGTCATTCTTATACTTCCAGGGAAGTATGAGGCATAACTTATGAGAACAAACATTGTTCATGCTTCCAGTAGGCAATCCTGGTGACAGAGAACATACATATTCACCACTGAAATGGTTTTGTATTCCAGCATCTCAGTGGGTACTGTGTAGAAACTACAGTTGAAAGTGGCCTGATAAAGGAAAATATAAATATGATCATAAAGTTCTACAATGAAACCCATTTTAATCTAACCTCCTTCATCTTTGTGGCAACGTTCTGTCTTGCTTATGTAATCAATTGCTATCATCTCATCTCTTTATGCACTCAATGAAAGAGATATTTATTTTATTTTGAACATCTAAGTCAAATTTCTATGTATTTGATTTCTATCATTTTCTACGGTTTTGACATTGCAAGGCCATCCCCTAAGGATTGTCAGATAATGTGGTTTAATATTTACTCTGGCATGGCAAATGCTATTTAGATGTCATGCTTCAATGTCAGCTTACAGCACTGCGTTCCTTTCAGGCAAGGTTGAATTAATAATATTCAAGCAGGCCATATGATGTGTAGCCATTTGCTTTATAGCTTCTCTATATGTACGTTTAAGGACCAGTCTTAAAATGATGGGGATAAACTCCCACATTTTGCCTACTTCATTGTGTAAGGTTGTATAATTAGCACCATCCCTGCTTAGAGGAAATTTTTCTGCAGTAGCAAGGACATTTCATTCAATATAGGAAACACTTATCAAACAACTGTTCTGTATTAAGTACTGCACCTTTATTCAACCTGCTTCTCACGTGCTCTTTAAGTTAAGAAACCTGTAGCACCCCTAAACAAGGGACAGCTAGGCTCCTAGTACATCCGTCTGCGGACATGGTGGTGCCGAAGTTGTGTCTTACCAATGACTGCTTCCTCTACTACCTCATGAAGCCCTCAAGTTGGAAGGTAGTGCAGCCATTTCCGAGCCACAGCTCATGTGGCAGCGAGTAGCTAGAAATGTGGCTCAACACACAAGTGCACTTACTTAAAATGTCGGAAGGGGCTGGACCTTTGTTTTGTAACTGAATTGCACAGTTCTCAAGGGTGGCCTTTGGAAATGACATGCCACAGAGTCAGAAGGCTGGTCATATGTGTAGATCAAAAGAAAGAAAGTGGAAAAGAGAAACAAGCAAACAATCTCATTCTCCAGAGGCATCTCTGCCTATGGTAGTTTCACTTAAATCAAAACTACAAAGGATTTAGACGCCTCTAGTGGTCGCGCTTCCCAAGGCTTTGTTGTTCAAAGTGAAGCAAACAGAGGCAGCCAAGGAGAACCAAGGCCTCTGGGGTGGGAGAAATCTGGATTTGAACCTCCACGCTGCCATTTGCTGCTCAACCTCAATATTTCTTTTTATAAAAAAGAGGCATAAAGATTTGAGGGATTACTTTGAGGAGTAAAGAAGACCAGGAAGCTGACCTATGCAGCTGTATTTTTTAATCCATGAAGTGGAAGTTGGGTTGCTGACCTGGGCTGGTGATATGAAGATGAAAAGAGAGAATATAGGCTATTCCTCAGGAAATGTACTTCCCCTGATGAGGCAGATGGGCCTGTTCCCTAACATTCTGTGACCAGCAGAAGGACGGACAGTCTGTGTTCCCACCCAACAGAGGCCTTGCACCAGCCCCAGAGCTCTCCAGGATCTTTGCAGCATTCAATGAGCTATAATTGTTTTAAAGCACTGTTAAGATCTCTAATTCTAGATGAGATGTTCATGAGGAGACTGTATTGATATAGTGAACCCAGAGTTGATTCCTCATAATTTTTGCAGAGCGGAAGTGGGCTAACCCGACTATCTTTAAAACTACCTTTAGCATCTGTTCATCATCCCTTCTCTTTCTCTGAAATATTTTAGACACTTACAGTATATGTTGGAAAGATATTTTTTACTGCAACATTCATGGACACAGGTAGTTTGGGTTAAATAAATATATATATTCACTCTAATATGCGTAAATTAGAAATCCTTTCAGACGTCTCTCTTCCCATTATTGCCATAATTTACAGCTCACTCATCTCTAGTCATGTTTTCTTTCTGTCTACTTTCTCACTGATACTGGAATGATTGCTCTAAGATGCAGCCTGGTGCCTCGATGGCCTTGCATTAGCCACATTAGCTCCCTCCAGAAACAGATGCCAAATGATGCTAGGAATGCTGTGTTAAACAGAATTGAATTGATTCCTTTCACAGATAATGATGGTGTTTGACTTTTCACGTGAGACTTAGAGTCATGGAAGCTTCTCTTTGGCTCCTGCAGAAAGTTTGCTAACATTGTGATTTTGAAAAGCATGGACCTGCAGGATGGTATATTTAGTCCTTAGTTTTCATCAACTTGCTCTCTCCAGATCTCACCACTCCTTCCCTCATTTTTTTCATTTACCCTTTTCTAATCCTACTGCCATGGCTTGAGTGTGACCTCTCAGGAGTTATGCATTTGAAATATATTCCTGTATTGAGATAGTAAGGAGGTAGAAACCTGGAGAAATAGCTCAGCAATGAAGAGCCCTTGTTCCTTACAGAAGAGTCAGGTTCCCTTCCCAGCACCCTCAGGGTGGCTTATGTCCATATTTAATTCCAGTTCCAAGGGGATCTAACACCATCTTCTGGCCTACTCTAGTAGTATGCATACATGAGGCAATTAAATAAGTAAGTATTAAAAAAAAAAAAACTCATAGCCAAAAAAATAAAAAATAAATGACATCTTTAAATAAAAGAACATGGGGAAAGTTTTACTAGCCTGTTTAGTGGCGAGACGTTTAGAGTTGGCTGGGATTGGATAATGTCACCATATTGTCACCACTATAGACACTGATGGCTTTATAGAAGGAGTGACAGACCAGCAGAAGCTCCAATTGTCCCTGGAATGTATACCATGTCACCTGTTTATAAGTTATTTATGTGTGTAACTTCTAAACTCTGTATAAATCCAAAGCTGCTTTTCTTATAAAGAGTATGTATTTCATTCATTTCTTTCTATTGACCTTTAAATAGCTAAATCATTGATGTGATTAATTACTTATCTATGCTAATGGAAAAGCCATTCAAATAAATCTGTTAAAATGGTTTTTTCGAATCAGACCTGGCTTAAATTCTGTTCTTTTGCTTTTAGCTATGTGGCTTTGAGCAAGTTGTTGAATAAATACAGGTCTCAGTTTATCCTCAAGAAAGCATGTTGATAAAAAGCAGTGTGGCCTTTGGGAGGGCTAGAGAAAATGTTTGTAGAGATTTATTTATCACAAATCACTTTGTAGACACAGTACTTTATGTGTTGGTGTTGTCATTACAGAGTACTTAGCAAAATACCTGGCTCATAGTAGGCGCTGAGCAGATATTATTTCCAGAGAATGGCAAGTTGTTCATCTAAGCCAGATGCTAATGTGTCATTTGGGATATGCTCCTGAGCATCTCCTTGACAGCTGTCAATGGAGAAAATAATGCTTATTACCCTTCAACAAGCATCAGGACAAGTAACCTATTCCTTCTCCAAATCAATAGCGGACAAAGATGACATTCATACAATATCCAGATATGCAAATCAAATATCTGCAGAACAATAAAACAAATTGTTTGCAATCTATTTCAAGCAGAGCACTATATGGAATACAAAAACAAATTCCCTTCTTCTCTTAGATAAAGCCTTGTTTCCCAGTGAGGTAGCTGCTGTGCCAGCAAAGGTCTCTCACATGCATTCAAATGTAGATTTTTCTTACTACCCAGGGGTGATAAAGCAGTGGACTAGAATTGAAACTATGCTTTGTTGGTTACAGTTCTAAAGACTGGGTGATATGCCTGACCACACATGGCCACCTCAGAAAGTACCTGTGAGGAGACAAGCAAAGGAGATATCTTAGTTAGGATTTCTATCACTTTCATAAAACACCATGACCAAAAGCAACTTGGGGAGGAAAAAATTTATTTCATTCTACAGATTCATCATCCATGAAAGGACAGGAACTCAAGGCAGGAACCTGGAAGTCATAGCTGAAGCAGAGGGCATGGCAGAATGCTTCTTACTGGCCTATTTTCATGGCTTTCTCAGCCTGCTCTCATAGCTTCAAGACCACCAACCCAGGCATGGTACCATTCATGCTTAGGTGGGCCCGCCCACATCAATCATCAATCAAGAAAATGTCCCACAGACCAATCTGGTGGAGGCACTTTCTCAAATGAGGTTCCCACTTTCCAAATGACTATAGTTTGTATCAAGTTAATATTAAAATAGCCAACATAAGGTAGATAAGAGAAAGAGTCATTTTTGTGGTTCCCATGGAAAAGGATGAGGTAGGAAGGATAAGCGGGTATTAAGTTGGTAAGTTTGCATAGATTCAGTAGGTTCTGGAACACAGGCTTGTAATAGGTTTGGAACATGGCCTGGTAGTTTGGTCAGGGGAATGGTGGCCTAGAATATGTCAGCTCTATAAAGGAGTTGATTGGTTTCCACATGGAAGCAGTTCTAGCACAGCCTTCTGCTGTTTTTAGGACTCAATTGCTCCTAAGTAAAGCATGTCCTATAAGGGAGTATGAGGCCTTGAGACTACTAGAGAAGCCAGAGGTGTCTTACAGCTCTGGATGTGGGAAAGGCTTGAGGTTTTCCCTGTGTTTTTTCTGTGATATTTAGTTATGTGGAACTAGAAGGAGGACATAAGAAAGGCTCTGGGAAGGAGTTGGTTATTCTCACAAATCCCAGCACTGGGAGGCAGGGTATGGCATGCAGGACCATTCAGCAGAGCACCACTACCCATCAGAAGGAGGGCGTGGGGTGTGGGCTGGAGGGTGGAGAGAGACACGGAGGGTAATTTAAGTTGTCAGATTTACTGGAGTTTTCATGGGCAAAGAAAGGCAGTTTAGAGTTCACTATTTGGCATAATTTCAGCTATTAAGGGGTCCCTCACTACCTGGTAGCTGACCTGGGAATGATAAAGCAAAGGGGTGTTGCCTCCTGAGGTGTAAAGTCATTATAGAGGAGTTCTGCTTCTGGACTGTTCAGTATAAATGTAGAAGTATGCCTTGGAGGGTTTTGTTGTTGTTGTTGTTTTAAACTTCAGGTCTCTCCCTAGTCTGATAAGTTCCAAAGATGTCAAAGTATCAAAATATAAAGAAAATGTTAGGATATAAACATGATCATTGTAAAAGTGCAAAAGTCATCAGGTGATTCAAGTAATAATGTCAATAAAATCCCCCTCAAAAAGAAGCATTTGGTACATCAAAATGTGTCCCAGAGCAGTGAATATGACTCAGTGGTAAAGTACTTACCAAGAATGTGAGCAGCCCTGGTTTGGATCCCCAACACTGAAATGAAAAAGCTATCACTCATACCCAGTTTGGTTAAAGAAATGAGGATTGTATCCTCTTAGAACTCAGAAACTAAAAGGAGGCATTTCTTTTAGCCCTGGCCTTCAGAAAAGCATCATTTCTAGCAACAGAATGATTGCATCATGTTGGTCCTGTCACGTGAGCACAGTCAAGCTTCCCTAACACCAGCTTCTTCTGTTTCCTTGGTGATTTATCAGTGTTGTGAATTGCTGGGTTGAGACAGGCTTTGTGTTTGTTAATATCTGAGTTTTCTTGTTGTCATTCTTCTTCTAAATGAGAAGCAGCCACCGCAGTGACCACCACAGAACTCTGGAAGATGATGCTCTTTTATAAAATCAAAGGCACAGGCACACTATAGAGGATGGTGGCTCCTTTGTTTCAGTGACTGCAGGAAATGGAGCTTCCTACTTTGGAAAAATCCATATTTAAGTAAACAAAAGATGAGAAAGTAAATTGCTAGTTGAGAATATGCATTATTGTTACCAGGGGCAATTAGAAATCAGTATAATTACCATAGTTAATGGCTATCTTTTGAGCTGTTCCTATTTTAGTATGTTGACTATAGCTAGAGAATATGCAACAGTTAAACATTTGGCAGCTTGTAAGCCCTGTTACTGGCTGGAACATCTACAGAACTGTGGGTATTTCTGTGATGAAAATCAAATATCCATCATTTCATACAATAAACACATTCTTGACCAATGCCTATAGAGAAAATCCCAATATATCAAAATCTGTTTTCCTACCCATGTATGTTACAAAATCAGAAATCCATTTCCTTTGACTGTACTCATTTTGAGAAATAAGGTATGTTTTAACATTCTAGTCAATGTCTCAGCACACATTTAAACTAAAAAAAAATTCTTATGAAATATTAATACTACCAAAATTGATATTTTATGTGTGCATAAAGTAGCTGATTTTCATTTTATGAAAGTCTGAAGAAAAAGAAGAGCTGAAGTAGAAAATAAATACATATGAAAGAAAAATTCATTCAGCTATACATGTTACCTCACAGTACATTCCATAAGTAATGAGTAATATAAGTAATACAGGTGCTGAGTTCTTTAAGAATCCACAATTTATTGCTCTGATTCTTTTCATAGATTCATTATGAAATGCTAAGTGTTTAATAAAGGTATGAGGCAATGCTAGGGAGATACAGCCAGAGACACCAGCAATCCTCACAGACTAAGCAACATATAAAGGGGGAATTTGAAGCTGAGTCCCATTTAGACTAATGGAGAATACACAGATGCTAGAGATGAATTACTTTAGTATTAGTATTTTTCAAACATATACAATGTATGTTAATCATATCTTCCCCATTCTCCATCTCCTGCTCCATTCATGGCCCAACCCTAATCCACATCTCCATCCTAACTCAATATCCTAGTTGTCAATTTTTATCTCCTTATTTAAGTAAATAGAGATCTACTTCTTTTTATTTTTATGCTTTTATTGAAAAACAATCTTTTTATACAATATATTCTAATAAAGGGTTCCCTTCCCCCAACTTTTCGTAGATCCTGACTTTCTGGCTACATGATGGCCTTAGTTTTTGAGTGACCTTGGGCATATTGGCATATTATTTCTTTCATATTTGTATCTCCATCAGAGGCTATGTTATAAAGAGTTAGTACCTGAACCTGTAAAGACCTTAAAGTTGGTGCTGAGCATGGTAAGGGCTCAGTCCACACAATTCCCATCATTAAGAAGAGGAGGAACGTTGTTGCAATCAAAGGAAAGAGTGTGACACTTTTTTCACTCTGCAAAGATTCAAAGTACTGAATAGTTAACGGCTTTACAACTGAGCAATTTAATGCAAGATATAGGAAAGAAATTGAAATATAATATTAGAATACAACCAGAGAGGCCTTGAGGAAAGGAAGAAAGCTGCACCTGTGCATCTGTGCATCGGTATCTATTTCACGTGGCAGGCACAGGTTGTCACAGGGTGCTGGCTTGATACATAAGTCCTGTTTCCATACTGGAGACAGGTAGGAAAATAGTAGGCACTGAAGAATGAACTGACTGTGACCTTCGTGAAGGTGGCCCCGTGTCAGCTTCTCTTCACTTTGAAAACGCACAGGAGAAACATGGAAGGAGAATGAGCTTACTTTGGCTCACAATTTCAGAATTTTCAGCCCATTTTCAGGCACCCTGCTCCACTGTTTTAAGTTCTGTAATGAGGCAGGTTATCTATCGTGGCAGGATATGAATGCCAAAGAAGACATTCACCCCATGGCAGCCAGAAGCAAAAATGGAGTCTAGGGTTCTTCTATCTTCATCAAGACCAAAACCATTTCATGCCACTAAGCTCTTCATCCTAAACATACAACCACCTCCCACCATGCCCCAAGCGGACAAGCAAGCCTCTGACACATGGCCACTAGGGAGTATTTAAGATCCAGTTTCAACATAGCCCCAAGAGACTAATCAACAAATGGCAACTTTACCTAAAACACAGTAGTGCCCCTACTTTCTTCTGCTTCTTTCTTTTTATCGGTTCTTTCCACCTTCCATACAGGGTGTTTTAATAGCGTCCACGCCCCCAACACTTCCCAGTTAGGGGTCTGTGGAAACTCATCTCATCGGCCAACAACTCCAAAGAGGAAACTCATTCCTGGGTTTTTATTTGTTAGCCCATGGTGTCTAGTAGGTACATCGTCACCTCAATTATAGAGTAATTCCATTTTAACCTCTCTCTCTCTCTCTCTCTCTCTCTCTCTCTCTCTCTCTCTCTCTCACACACACACACACACACACACACACACACACACTTACCCCTCCCATATTCTCTATCCTTTCTGTTCCCCCACTCCAATTGAACCTTTTCTCTATTATTTTTCTTCAGTCCTTCACAATACCACTGAAATCTATCTCTCCTCCCTTTAAAGTACTATCAGGGCCCCTAGTATTCACTAGTATTTTGATCTCTATAGGTATTCAAAATGAAATACACATATCTGAGATTCAAAATTAACATCCAGAAATGAGAGAAAGCATGTGACATTTGCCTTTCTGGGTCTGGGCTGATTCACTCCAAATGGTTGTTTCTAGCTCCATCCATTTACCTATTAATTTCATAATTTTATTAACAGTTGAATACTAGCCCATTATATTAACATATCATGCTTTCATTATCCATTCATTAGTTTATAGATACATAGACTGTTTCCATTCCCTGGCTGTTGTGAATATGGTGGTAACAGATGGTGTTTTTAAGCTCCTGAATTGTGGCACATGTGGAAGATGAGCAACTAAATTATGGAAGATATCAATTCCTGAAAATGAGTTAACTGACCACTTAAAAGTTACTTGTTAACATATCTGTGTTGGGATGGAGGAAATAAAAATGTAGTAAAGAAGCGTATAAAAATCAGAATAGAATAAGAAACTTACCAACTCCTTCCTTTCCCATGGTATTAAATACTTTTGAAGTGGCCAAAGCTTCAATGCACTGGTTTTAAAATTAACAGCAGATAAAAGAAGCCAGCTTTTCTAAAACCTTGGGTTGGAGACATCATGATTATTCTGATAATAGCTTTTTGTCTTACAGATCTGCCCAAGTTATTGGTTTTATATATTGAGTTGTGGTGCAATCAGACATGTCTATGTTTATTTGTTTCTCTCTTTTTTGTGTGTGGAATAGGAAATCAAGGAGAGACTGGATTCCAATCACAAGAGAGATATGGAAGGCATGGGAGTTCCAGAAATCAAGTATGGGGATTCTATCTGCTTTGTCCAGCATGTAGCCAGTGGCCTTTGGGTCACCTACAAAGCACAAGATGCCAAAACTTCCCGCCTGGGACCTCTGAAAAGAAAGGTGAAGTGCCTGAGGCTTGTCCAGGATTGTTTTATACTGAGTAGGTTCAGACAGGCAGTAAAAATGATTCTGCATACCAGATGGGCATGATTATGTTTTACCCATTACTGTCTAAAGAGTGATTCGGTGACAGATTATACATAGTTTCTGCAGCAAATTAGGCTAACTTGGTCACTGTAACCCCATTTTCATTTTTTACAGTATACTATTTACGATGACAACTCTGTAGAAGATCTGGGGCTTGTTTGATTCACTCCGAAATCCAGTCTCAATGACTCATAGTAGTTCTACTCTTTTTGGATTATCTGCATCATTGCTCCCTTCATTTAAGTAGATAATAGAGTTATTATACTATTTTCATAAGACAGAGACTGACTAGAATATCTATGGAGAAAATGCAGTTTGCATAACAATGAGGCTACAGACACCGATGTGTACAGAGATGAGAACTGATGCTCTGTCCACATATGTATCCAGACCTGAATAGTATATATCGCAGTCTGCCATATCAGAAAGCTAGCTTGGATAATTGTAGGATCTTTTCACCACAAAGTCAATTGCCATAATAGTAAATTTTATAGGAACTAGAAAATAGATGGCAAAGGTATGATTTTCTTGGAAGACCTTTTAGAATGCATGTTTGAATAGTATAGGAAACCCAGAATAAGGTTAGAGTAAGCACTGTAGACTATAATCCTGCCGCATTGGCCTAAAGCAATAATGATAGTATCTTGAGATGATAGTTATTATAGGATATTGGAATCACACTATGTGGTAATAGGAAGGTTTCACCAACCCAGATCCTTTGACTTCAAGCCCTGCTGGGTGGAGGACATGAAGAACACCCACTTCGAACTTTGTTCCATTGCCTCCACACAGTTGCTGATCTGTAGGCTTGGGAGGAAGGTCTTAGGTCTTTCTACTGTGGTGGAGAAACGGAGTGTAAACACAGGGTCAGCCAACATTTCTGAGATTTCTAGGACCAAAATTCCCAAGTAAAGGTAGCGATAGACACAGCCTGAAATTCTGCACGCAGTTTCTCATAGGCTCCTAAGCTGTCCCTGTGTGGACTGTGTGGGCAAGACCAAAAACAGGAGTCACAGAGGTTATGGGAAGCACAAGGCAGAGACAAACAGTCCTAAGGGGACAGATGTTGGCAGTAATTGTCTCCCACATTGGGATGGCCCTGGGAAGTACAGGAGCCTTTCAATGAATCCTGATGAGGACACACCCTAAGACAGAGGGCTACATTCTCAGAATAAGAAAAAACTGAAGACATCTGCCAGCCCCATCCTCTGTTAGCCTACCCCAGTCCTCTGTAGAGTGATGTAGTATCTTCACAGACTGTTTGGTTTTCTGCACTTACTGCATCTATGATAATGCTAGAGTGGAATTTGTGAGTTTGAGGCTGGGCGTCTAAATGGAGAGGGACTCAGTTCACATGGAAAGATGTATTGCATTGTTGATTTAGTGTGTCTTCTCCTGTCCATAGACCCATCTAAGCACTAGAACATGTTTACAAATTTGGAAGAGTCTCCTATGTGATATTCTAACACTTAGGTTATTGAGAGGCAAACAAAACAGGTTAAATTTTCCCTCTAAAATGTCCAGATCTTTGTGAAATGAATAAAACCCAGGAAGGACAACAATAATGAAGAAATTGACAAACAGTAGCTCATGTTAAAAGGAGTGATCCCTATGCATTGTGAGTACCTCCCTGAGAATTATGGTCTAAGGACCTGGGCCTAGAGAACAATAGGCACCTAATAGCCACATTATAACTAGGGTTTCCGGTCCTTGGTGCTTTCTGGTTTGTCTGTCCAGTTTGCATGTTATCCGAACAAGCAAAGCCATATTTTGGTCTTTGGGGTCAGAAAATCAAGAGCAACACAAAGTACACATAGTAGGGATGTATTACTAAACTGCACATTGTTAACCAAGCACCAGGAACACCTGGAAAAGTAATACTTCCTAAAAGCTGGGGAGTTCAATGGGTAGGTATCCTGTGTAACACTTGATTTTTATTATGCATATGGGATGGAAAGTTTCTTTTTAAGGAGAATACAAACTTTTCCAAGCCTGTATCCTACCTCTTAGGTAAATTCATAATATAATGGCTTTAGCCAAAAGAAGAAAACAATAAGAAATAGATTTTCACATGAAAAGACAAATAGCTTTGATTTTAAAAATCCTGACACACAGACTGAACTCCGGGACTCTGCATGGTCCTTCACTTCCACAAGATGTTGCCATGCTCAGGAACTATTTGACCTTCACTTGAACCAGGGTCAAACCCTCCCACTTATCACCTGCCCATACTTGAATCATCTTAAGAGGACTAGCCAGTGAGTTCCCAAACTGCTGGCTTTGCCCAAGATGTGTCGTGATGTCCTTGGTGATCAGTAAGTCTGCAAAGCTTCTTGATAAATGGCCAAAGATCAGTAATTATTGCCCATATTGGAAACATCTCTTGAACACCTTTTACCTTCTAGAAGTCATTTTGAGTTATATGTAAATCACCTAAACTCCTACAGAGCCCTGTAAGATAAACACATATTTGCAAATGGTGACCTGGAAGCAGAGAGGTTCCATAAGTTACCTGTGCACACTCATCTGACAAGTAGCCAAACAGGACTGGGGAAAAAAATGGCACCTAATATGAGAGGTCATGATCTGAAATCAGCTCCATAGGAAATACAGTCCCACTTAATTCACTTTTTCTGACCCATCTGCTAGTTAACTAACTCACCATAGCTGACCTTCAGTAGAGAAATCCAATCCTGATCCCAAGAGAGAGCTTTGCTTTGAATTGTTCTTGCCCAATTTACATATGGAGCATGGTCTAAACACAGGGACTTTCCCATCTCCAAGGTAAGCTTCTGTTCGTTTTTTAAAAGAGAAAAAAAATCCATTATAAAAGTCTGTTTTCTCCCTTCAAATTGGCCATCCAGGCCCAGGAAATTTATTGTAGCTCATACCATGGTGGCACATAAAATTTCATTCTCATCAAACCACCAGGTTGTGGGAATAATTCACAGTCAGCAATGGGGCATATGGGCAAAATAACTTTGTTAGTGTCCCATTTTCAAAATGGACTCAGGGGAGCTTGGCTAGGGAAAAGAATAATAAGGAAACACCACAGAAAATGTGGGTGGCCCAGCTGTGGAGTAGTGTGTAACCTGAACTTGTTCCCACGCCCTGTGTGTAGGTCATACTCCATCAGGAAGGCCACATGGATGACGGATTAACGCTGCAGAGGTGTCAGCAGGAGGAGTCCCAGGCTGCTCGCATTATCCGGAACACAACAGCCTTATTCAGCCAGTTTGTCAGGTACTTTGGCCCCTTCCTTTTCTCTTCTAAGCCCACCTACCCATCTCCCTTTGATATACCAGGAATGTTTGGAAGGATTACGTTAATCACAATTAAATTTTTTTCCCAGAGAGAGATTAGGATAGAATTTAATCTGCCGCATAGGTAACCTACCAGCTTCATTCATTACCCAGAGTGTCTAAAGCTACACTGGTTGCTTGGGTAAATGAATAATTAATGATTAATCAGGCAAAGACTAGCTAAGGTCTTTGCAAAATGAAAAATAAAGTGTTTTTTTTTTTTTTTAAAAAAAAAAAAAAGCAGTGTTTTTTTAATTAAATCCTTTTGTATTCACAGAAAGCAGAGGTAGAGAAACAGACCCAAAACTTCCAAACTATTTAGAAAGGGTTTCTGTGTCCCTCTCTGAATTGTTCAGTTTGCTGTGGAAGCCTCGCGTTACCATCCATGGCTGGGGTTGTAGCTGGGAGAAGTATCTGAACTACCGAATTGGATGGTAAACTCTTCACTCTCAATATGTTGCCAAAATCGAATTCAGGATTCTTTTAATCAATTACTGTGAGAAAGTGATTTTTCCGGAATCGATACAGTGACCCAATCAATTCTCCTCTTGTAGGAAGATCTCTTTAAAGCCAAGATAGCTTTTATGGTTGAGGGTCACTATAACATAAGGAACTGTGTGAAAGAGTCACAGCATTAAGAAAGTTGAGAACTACTGGTCTTGATGATGGTTGCCTATGTGTTCTAAAGTTTAAGAAATCATTCCCCAGGACTAGACATCTTAACTTGGCTAAGTGTTAGATTCATCGAGGCAGCATTTAACACTGTGATTTGTAGGCTATGTCTCAATCCAACTTCCTTAAAAGTGTGAGGGTGAGATGTAAGAGCCCAAAGTAACAGAGCCTGGGGTGTACTCACTGTATTAATGGCTATGGTGGGAGCATTTTGAATTCCAGCCTAGTCTGAACTATATAATGAACTGCTATTTTAACAATAACAACAAAAGCCAAATTCAATACTTCACTGAAGCTTTTCTGATGATTCTAACATTTGGTCACAGCTGAAAATCATTTCATGAGATTTTTTTCATCTGCATGGTCAAAAATGGGCTGTTGGTGTCAGTGTATCTAAGGTATGCCCTGCAAAAGGGAAGAATGAGGAACAAACGGTATTTATAAATGATAATATCTAGATCACTTTGTAAACACTTATTTTGCATTTTTCCATTGGTTAGAATTTAATCACAGAGAAAATTGAATGCAAACACATTGTTCATGTGGTCTCAATTAGCATCCCATCCATCACCCTTGAGGTAGATGGTTTTATCTATTCTCCATGTCTCCAAACATTTCGTGTTAAACTTTTTATAATGTCAACAGCTTTAAACTCACATGCAAAACTTAACTCTGAATGAATCAAAGATCTAAATGTGAGAACCAAAGCTATAAAACATTTATAAGACATAGACATAAATTTTCACAACTTTGGATTAGAACATGCTTTCTTAAATATGATACCAAGGGAAAAGCAACAAATCAAAATAAATTGAACTTTGTTGAAATTTGTAAATGGTCCCTTTCACTAAAAAGAATGCAATAAAGTAAGTGGAGATAATTCACATAAAGGAAGAAAATGTTTATAAATCATATAACTAATAAGAGGCTTGTATATAGGAGAAAGAACAGGAACTTTCAGTGATAAAGTTATATGTAACAATTGATTAAAATAGTGAAAAGATTTAATAAAAATGTCTTAAGAGGAACATATGCAAATAACCAGTGAACACATTAAAATATATTCAGTTTGAATTATTAACTATCAGAAAAGTGACAATACAAATCACAGTGTCATTGTCAATACTCACTAAAATAAATTGTATTAAATAAGAAATGTAAGATGAAACTGGAATCTTCAATGTTTGTGGTAATGTAAAATTTAGCACCCACTTTGGATAACAGTCTTAAAGTGGCTTTGAGGGTTAAATATAAGAGTTACTAAAGGACCCATCAATTCAACTTGTGTGTGTGTGTGTGTGTGTGTGTGTGTGTGTGTGTGTGTGTGTGTGTGTGTGTATAAGAAAAATGAAAACATGAACAAAAATGTCCATAAATATACATAGCAGTGCTATTTATAATAGCTTCAATGCAGAAATAACCCAAATGTTCATCAGTTTACAGATAAATGAAATGTATAATATCAAAAAAATAAAATAAGGAAGTACCAGAGCATATAGTATGCATTGCTTTTTCCTTTTGTTCACCAAGGTATGATCAAAACATGTTAAGTGAAAAAAGCCACTTACTGTGTAGTCTACTACAGGAGCTGAGTGGGCAAGTCTGTAGACCCAGAAAGGAGATGAATTAATGAGAGCTAGGGGATGACTGATTGGGGTGGGGAAGAGAGCTAATGAAAGAGTTCTGAAGTGGTTTACAGATTGTATAACTATGAAGAGACTAAATATTATTAAGTCACTGAATTTTATTTTTTAAATGTGTGCTTGTATGAGATGTGAATTAATATTTCAATAAACTGTTATTACATAGTTAATGAGGGTTATAAGCCTGACAATGAGGAAATTATTTTTAAACAACTTATTAAGGCAGAGTTTATATATCATAAAATTTACTCTCATAAGTATATAATTCAGTGAGATTTAATGTATCTACAGAGCTGTGCAGTGATCATCACAATTAAACTTTAGAGAATTTTCATTTTCCTATAGTCTCTAATCCCCACTAAAGTTTGGTCCAGTTGCCACTCACGGCCCTGTTTTGCCTCAACTTAAAACATTTAATTGGTTAGATAAGATATATTATCTTTTGAATCTGCCCTTTTCACTTAGTATTGTATTTTTGAGGTTCATTCATATTTTTTAAAAAAAACTGAATAACAGTATCTGTATTTTTATATGTGTATGTATGTGTTAAATGTATATGTGTATTATATAGATTTACCTGTAAACAAATACACATTCTATATTCAACAGAAGAACCATCAATTATTTCCATTTTTATCATTTTTATAAGTAATGCTTCTAGAGATACTAAATTAGAAGTTTTTAAATGTGTGTAAGGGTATGTGTGTGGGTGGTATGTCATGTATGCAGATCGACACTTCTGTGTATTTTTGTATGAAGTCCAGAGGTCAATGTGAAAGGTCTTCATCTATGGCCCCCCCCCTTGCTTTTGTAGACAGAATCATTCACTGAACATGGAACTTCCTGATGGGCTAGACTGATTTATCTCTGCTCCTACTACCCAGTGTTCATCAGCACTCACAATGATAACTAGTTTTTGTATAAGTCCTAAGAATCCAAATTCAAGTCCAGTTTCATGCAGAACAAGCGCTTTTCTCGGTCATCTCTCCAGCCAACTTTTAGCCATGTCTCAATGTTCAACTCCAGTGCTTTGCATGCATTTCTACTGTTGTGTAAGCAGCCCCACTTGCCATCATAGCGCATTGTATCATGTCAATTTAATGGCCATCCCCGTTCTCTTTTCATTATCTATGTATTTTACTTTCTAAGTACTTTATACAAGTGAAATTGCATAATCTGAGCCCTCCTGTGCATGGTTTATTTCACATAGCAAAATGGATTTTAGTGTTTGATTAATTTATCAGAATTTTATTCCTTTTCAAAGATGATAAGCAATCTATCAAATGCATGTATCACATTTTGTTTGGCCATTCATCTCTCGACTGAACTGTGAACTGTGAGTGCGTCTACTGTTTAGCTGATGTTCTCCTCATCCCTCCCTCCTTTCTCTCTCCCACTATGCTGGTGTTGAACTCAGAACCTTGCACATGCCAGGCAAGGGCTCTACCATCTGAGCTATATCCCATATCCTATATCAGGTGCCCTGTGCCACCTGAACAAACCACAAGTCAGGCAAGGGCCTGGAGATTAAGAAAGACACAAGAGATGTGGGTCACTCTTCAATGAAGAATGCCATTTAGTGAAGCTCGGGGGAAGCCTTACATACTGAGGTTGTTTTTCTTACCTCCAGTAACCTTTGCAGCTCACATGCAACACCTGGTCTGGGTCAACTTCTTTGTTCTCTGCTGACTTCCTGATTCCTTAACTGCAGCACCTGCTTGGGCAATGTTCCAATAATGTTTCTGGTAAACACTGCAGGCCATAAATAGTGCTAAGTTCTGGGAGCTGCAGACTGACCTCCACAGGTCCCCCTTCATTTTATACAAAAGGACATCCAGATTATCCCTATCTTAGGTGGCATGAGATGCCAGATTGTGTCTCACCTGTCGTCAGAGAGTTCTGCAGCATAGGGTTGTCTTAGGTTGATTACAATGCCCCCATACCTTGCATGTAATTGGCTTGGTTTTTAGCATGTTAATCCACACCTTGCTAGGTGCTGAATCATGGGCAATCATGCACAAAGCACATATTTCTGTGGCCATATTGACTTGGGCTTGTTGTTGGCTTAGTCTTCTTAGAAACATGAGAAGCAATGCTACTCCCAGCATTAAAGCTGCCAATGTAATTGATCCTGCCCACTTCCTAATCATCTCTATGCCCGATATATACCTGTAATTAACTGATTAATGTCACTGGGTGGCACTCTGGTCTCATTAACTGCAGTAATCTCTCTAGACAGGTGGTACATATAATTAACAAAAGCAGAGTTCCAGGGTCTCTATGAAAATTTATTCAGTGTCTACATTTGCTCAATGGGGTTTCTAACTTTTCCTTGTGTGACACAAATATGAGTAAAGGATGGGGAACAAGAGGCCATATGCGTTTCCCAAAACAAATCTACCTGCTCTTGCAACAAGGAAATCTGCAAGTTGCAGAACACCCTGTCTAATGTGCTCATTAATATTATTTTGAGTTTCCAAAGCATTGGCTACTCTTCCTGACAACTGATCAAAGTGGATGCAGTGGCTACAGATTGACTAAGGGCAATCCCTGCTGCTGTGACCCCCACAGAGGCAGCTACAATGCCAGTAACAACATCTGCAGTAATGCCAAAATCTCTCTTAGGATGAACCAGGATGAGCTGATCATCATGGGAAACATTCACAGGCATAGGCACAATGCCTGAAACTCAAACCACCAATGTAAGTGTCTGATTTTTTTTTCAGCAAGGTGTTTCTCTGTAGGGAATGGACTCCAAGAAACCAGTTTATGAACTCGGAGTAAATTTTGGTCCCACTGTCAGAAGCCCCACAAACTGCCCATGCCTTTCAACTGTCAGTCATATTCAGAGGGCCTAGTTTACTTCCATGCAGGTTCTTCAGCTATAAGTTCAGAGTCATTGAGCTCCCAATAGCTCAGGTCAGATCTCTTTGTGGGTTTCCCCATCATGATCTTGACCACTTTGCTCATATGATCCCTCCTGTATCTCAGCCCAGGGCTTAGCTGTGGATCTCTTCATCTTCTACCATCAGTTGCTAGATGAAGGTTATATGATGACAGTTATGGCGGTCATCAGTTTGATTATAGGGGCAGGCTGGTTCATATACTCTCTCCACTATTGCTTGGAGTCTTAACTGGGGTCCTCTTTGTGAGTTCTTGGGTGTTTCCCTAGCACCAGGTTTCTCTCTAACACCACAATGACACCTTCTATCAAGATACCTATTCTGTTGTTGTCCCTTCATGTCTCTCCTCAAACTCAAATATCCCGTTCCATCATGTTCTCTTCCCACTTCCCCTTCTCCCACGATGGTCTCAATTTACTCAGGAGATCTTCTCTATTTCCCCTTCTCGAGGAAATCCATGGACATCTCTCTGGGGTTCCTCCTTGTTATCTAGCTGCTCAGAGATTGTGGGTTTTATTCTGGTTATCCTTTGTTTAATGTCTATAATCCACTTATAAGTGAGTACATATCATGTTTATCTTTCTGAGTCTCTGTTACCTCACTCAGGATGATATTTTCTAGTTCTATTCATTTGGCTGCAAATTTCAAGGTGTCATTTATTTTTACTGCTGATTAGTACTCCATTCTGTAGATGTATAACATTTTATTATTTCATTCTTCAGTTGAGGTACATATTTATTGTTTTCAGGTTCTGGCTGTCACAAGTAATGCTGCTATAAACATAGCTGAGAAAATGTTCTTGTGGGATGAATGTGCATCCTTTGGGTATATGCCTAATAGAGGTATTGCTGAATGGTTGGGTAGATTGATTCCCAGTTTTCTGAGAAACCACCATGCTGATGTCCAAAGTAGTTGCACTATCAAGCAATGGAGGTGTGTTCCCCTTATTACATATCTCTCCCCCAACTCTGGCATACACTGTCATCAGTGTTTTTGATCTTAACCATTCTGACAGGTGTAAGATGGTATCTCAGACTTGTTTTGATTTGCATTTTCCTGATGGATAAGGATGTTGAGCATTTCTTTAAGTGTCTTTCAGCAATTTGAGATTCTTCTGTTGAGAATTCTCTATTTAGTTCTACATCCAATTTTTTAATTTTATTAATTTGGTTTTTTGACCTCTAATTTCTTGAGTTCTTTATATATTTTAAATAACAATCCCCTGTCTAATGTAAGGTTAATGAATTTTTTTCTCATTCTGTAAGCTGTCATTTTGTCTTATTAACCATGTCCTTGCCTTACAGAAGTCTCTCAGTTTCAGAAGGTCCCATTTATTAATTGTTTCTCTCAGTGTCTGTGCTACTAGTATTATATTCAGGAAGTGGTCTCCTGTGCCAATGCTTCCAGGGCTATTTCTCACTTTCTTTTCTATCAGGTTCAGTGTAACTGGGTTTATGTTGACTTCTTTGATCCACTTAGACTTGAGTTTTTTGCAGGGTGATATATATGGATCTATTTGTATTATTCTACATGCCACCTTCCAGCTATGCTGGCACCACTTGTTGAAGATGCTTTCTTTTTTATTGTATACTTTCGGCTTTTTGTCAATAATAAGGTGTTCGTAGGTGTGTAGATTAGTGTCAGTGTCTTCAATTTGATTCCATTGATCTACATATCTGTTTTTAGGCTAACAGCAAGCTGGTTCTATTATTATAGGTCTATAGTAGAGCTTGAAGTGAGGGATAGTGATGCCTCCAGAAGTTCTTTGACTGAACAGGATTGTTTTGGCAGTCCTGGGATTTTTGTCTTTCCACATGAAGTTGATTTTTGCTCTTTCAATGTCTGTGAAGAATTGTGTTGAGATTTTGATGGGGATTTCATTCAATCTGTAGATTATTTTAGGTAAGATTGCCATTTTTACTGTATTGATTCTACGTATGTAGGAGCATGTGAGATTCCACTATTTTCTGATATATTCTTCAGGTTTTTTTTTTTTTTTTCTTCAATGACTTAAAGTTCTTGTCGTAAAGTCTTTCACTTACTTGGTTAGAATTACCTCATGATATTTGGTGTTTTTGCAGCTGTTGTAAAGGATGATGTTTCCCTGATTTCTTTTTCAGCCCTTTTATCACTCGTATGCAGGAGGGCAATTGAATTTTTTGAGTTAATCTTGTACCCTGCTACATTTCTGAAGGTGTTTATCAGCTGTAGGAGTTCCCTGGTAGAATTTGGGGGGGTCACTTATGTATATGATCATATCATCTGAAAATAGTGATAGTTTGACTTCTTCCTTTTCAGTTTGTATTCCCTTGATCTTTTTAAGTACTATAGTGAATAGATATGGGGAGAGTGGGCAACCTTGACTTGTTCTTAATTTTAGTTGGATTCCTTTGAGTTTCCATTTTTATGATGGCTGATGGCTTGCTGTATTTTTCCTTTATTATGTTCCTTGAATCCCTGATCTCTCCAAGACCTTAATCATGAAGGAGTGTTGGATTTTGTCAAATGCATTTTCAGCATCTAATGAGATAATCATGTGATTTTTTTTCTTTCAGGTTTTTATATGATGGTGTATATATTGAACCATACCTGTAGATCTGGGATGAAGTCTACTTGATCATTGTGGATAATTTTTTTTGATATGTTCTTGGATTCAGTTTGCCAGTATTTTATTTAGTATTTTTTGCATAAATGTTCATAAGGGAGATTGGTCCTACATACATAGAATCAATACAGTAAAAATGGCAATCTTACCTAAAATAATCTACAGATTGAATGAAATCCCCATCAAAATCTCAACACAATTCTTCACAGACATTGAAAGAGCAAAAATCAACTTCATGTGGAAAGACAAAAATCCCAGGACTGCCAAAACAATCCTGTTCAGTCAAAGAACTTCTGGAGGCATCACTATCCCTCACTTCAAGCTCTACTATAGACCTATAATAATAGAACCAGCTTGCTGTTAGCCTAAAAACAGATATGTAGATCAATGGAATCAAATTGAAGACACTGACACTAATCTACACACCTACGAACACCTTATTATTGACAAAAAGCCGAAAGTATACAATAAAAAAGAAAGCATCTTCAACAAGTGGTGCCAGCATAGCTGGAAGGTGGCATGTAGAATAATACAAATAGATCCATATATATCACCCTGCAAAAAACTCAAGTCTAAGTGGATCAAAGAAGTCAACATAAACCCAGTTACACTGAACCTGATAGAAAAGAAAGTGAGAAATAGCCCTGGAAGCATTGGCACAGGAGACCACTTCCTGAATATAATACTAGTAGCACAGACACTGAGAGAAACAATTAATAAATGGGACCTTCTGAAACTGAGAGACTTCTGTAAGGCAAGGACATGGTTAATAAGACAAAATGACAGCTTACAGAATGAGAAAAAAATTCATTAACCTTACATTAGACAGGGGATTGTTATTTAAAATATATAAAGAACTCAAGAAATTAGAGGTCAAAAAACCAAATTAATAAAATTAAAAAATTGGATGTAGAACTATTGTGTGGAACAGTTGAGGGGTGCTAGTATTAGTTCTTTGAAATTTTGGTATAATTCTGTGCTGAAACAATATGGACTGGGCTTTTCTTTGTTGCTGGGAGATGTAGGATAATGCCGTAAATATTTTTCACTTGTATTTGTTTAATAAAATGCTAATTGGCTATAAGGCAGGCAGAAAGTAGAAGCAGAGCAACCCCCAGACTAGGAGAATTCTAGGAGAGGAAAGACAGAACAGAAGAGGCCAGCCAGACGCAGAGAAAGCAAGACTAGAATGTTGCACTGAGAAAAGGTACCAAGCCACATGGCTAAACATAGATGATAATAGTGGGGCAGTTTAAGAGTAAGAATTAGCAATAAGACTGAGCCATAGACCAAACAGCCTATAATTCATATAAGCCTTTGTGTGATCATTTGGAACTAAGCAGTTATAGGACTGTAAGTGGAAAAGATTTGTCCAGATTTCAGGCCCTGAGTGGGGGAGAGCAGAAAAACTTCTGACAACATGGAGACTTTTAATAACTGCTTTTTATTTCTTTGAGGGTTATAGGTATATTTCAGTCATTTATTGGGTCTTCTTGATTTAATTTTTGTGAGTGATACTTATCAAGAAAGCTTTTAGGCTTTTCAATTTTGTGGAGTACAGGCTTTTGAAATATGACCTAATAGTTCTCTGGATTTCCTCTGTGTCTATTGTTATGTCCCCCTTTTCATTTCTGATTTTTTAATTTCAGTATTCTCTCTTTGCCTTTTAGTTAATTTGGATAAGAGTTTATCTATCTTGTTGACTTTCTCAAAGAACCAATTTTTTGTTTCATTGATTCTTTGTATTGTTCTCTTTGTTTTAATTTTATTGATTTCAGCCTGCATTTGATTATTTCCTGCCATCTACTCCTTCTGGGTGAGTGTGTTCTAGATCTTTGAGCTGTGCTGTTAAGTCTCCTGTGAGATTTCTCCATATTTTTTATGTAGGCACTTAGTACTGTGTACTTTCCTCTTAACACTGCTTTCATTGTGTCCCATAAGTTTGGGTATGTTTTGGATACATTTTCATTGAATTCTAGGATGTCTTTAATTTCTTCCTTCCAGAGTTGGTTCAATTAAGAGATGTTCAGTTTCTATGACTTTGTAGGCTTTCTGTAGTTTGTGTTGTTGTTGAACTCTAACTTTAGTCCACTGTGGTCTAATAAAATACAAGGGTTTATTCTAATTTTTGTATCTATTCACATTTGCTTTATGACTGAATATGTGGTCAATTTTAGAGAAGGTTTCATGGGGTACTGAGAAGAAGGTACACTCTTTTCTGTTTGGGTATAATGTTCTGTATATATCTGTTAAATCCATTTGATTTATAGTATCTGTTAGGTCTTTATTTTTCTGTTAAGTTTCTGTCTAGTAGACCAATCACTGGGGAGAGTGGGGTGTTGAAGTCTCCCATTATTAGTGTATGGAGTTTGGTGGGCTATTTAAGATTTATTATGTTTCTTTTACATGTGTAAGTGCCTTTGTACTGGCATAAATGTTCAGGACTGAGACTTTACCTTGATGAATTTTTCCTGAGATGAATATGTAATGGACTTCCCAATCTCTTTTGATTGATTTTAGTTTGAAGTCTATTTTGATAGATATTAGGATAGATATACCTTGTTTCTTAAGTTTATTTGATTAGAAAGTCTTTTTCAAACCCTTTACTCTGAGATAGTGTCTGTCTTTAAAGTTGATGTGAGTTATTTATATGCAGCAAAAGGATGGGTGCTATTTTCATATCCATTCTGTTTGCCTGTGTCTTTTTATAGGTGAATTGAGTTCATTGATACTAGGGCATACTAATGACTAGTGATTGTTAATTCCTGTTATTTTTGGTGATATTGTGTGTGTGTATATGTGTGTGTGTGTGTGTGTGTGTGTGTGTGTGTGTGTGTGTGTGTGTGTTTCCCTTCTTTAGAGTTTCCTTCTGTGAAACTACCTATTACTTGTAGTTTTGTGGGTGTGTTTAACTTTCTCTTATTGGTGTTTTTTTTTTCTATTGCTTTCTGTAGGGATGTGTTTGTGGATGGTTATTGTTACAATGTGGTTTCTCAGTCCCAGGCAGCCAGAGGCCCAGACTCACAGACCTACAGCCTCAGACCCCTTAGCTGCCTGCTGTTGCTCAGGCCCCTAGAAATGACTCAAACGCTTATATTAACTTCATGCTGTTTGGTCTATGGCTTTAGGCACATTGGTAGCTTCCTCTTACATCTCAATTCTAAAATTCTCCCTGCTAATTGTAATAGCCGGGAAACAAAGCCAGCATAAGGCTCAGAGGATCCTTGTTAAACTTGTAAAGTTCTCCATAATTCAGCCTTAACCTGTTCCCAATCAGGAATATTAAATCCTCCCCCTGTCAAGAACCAAGGACAAATGTCTCTGGCTGTAGTAACAAAAGCAAGTGCGGTAGAAGACTTAATTGCAGTTCCTTGTATGCATAACAGTTCCTTAAGTTCAGAAGCCAGCCAAACCTTTGAATTCGAATTTTCTGTGGTACGTACCCTTTTATATCACAATTCTCCCCCTGTCTAATATACAGGTGAGCCCTGTCCGATTACCCCTCGTTCCTGGATCTCGGTGGGACCTCCACTTGCCGCGTCCGGCCTAGTGTTGCTGAGCCTGGAGAGGGTCGTCAGGGTTAAGTCAGCACTCAAGAGACAGTCAGTTCCATCATCCAGGGAGATCAGCTGCTGCTGCTCTCTCAGCCTTTATTTAGCAAGCTTATATACCCCTTAAGTTCCCCTGCCCTGGGTTCTTGTACCTGTCAGTGTGTTCTCTGGCAACGGGTGCAAGACTCCTCATCATAACAAGAAAACCACTGATTGCAAAACAGGGTGTTGATGCACATAAGGTGCATCAACAAAGATCAGGGAAGTAAACAAAAGGGCACTGACCTTGCCCATGCTTTTTTAGCCTGACACAGAGTATATGGGTCTGGGTATGCCAGCACCCAACAGGTTCTTGTTTGGATCTGGTTTTGTCATGCAATATCTTGTTTATTCCATCTATGGTGATTGATAGTTTTGCTGGGTATAGCAGTCTGGACTGACATCTATGGTCTCTTAGTGTCTGTATAATATCTGACTAGCACCTTCTGGTTTTTATCATTACCATTGAGAAGCCAGGTGTTATTATGATGGTTCTGCCTTTATAAGTTACTTGTCCTTTATTTTGCAGCTCTTAATATTTTCTCTTTATTCTGTATTTTTAGTGTCTTGGTTATTATGTGACAAGTGGATTTTTTGAGGGTTTAGTCTATTTGGTGTTCTGTAGACTTCTTGTATATTTATAGGCATTTCCTTCTTTAGATTGGGAAAGTTTTCTTCTATAATTTTGTTGAATATATTTTCTGTGCATTAGAGCTGTATTCTTCTTCCTCTATTCCGATTATTCATATATTTAATCTTTCTTTTCATTGTGTCCAGATTTCCTGAGTGTTCTGTGTTATAACTTTTTTGGCTTTAGTGTTTTATTTGACTATCGTTTCCACTTCCAAATCTCCACACCAGAGATTCTTGCTCCTATCTTTTGCATTCTGTTGGTTATGTTTGCATCCATAGTTCCTGCTCATTTACTCAAACTATCCATTTTCAACATTCCCTTGGTTTGGGTCTTTTGATTGCTTCTATTCAGTTCTTAAGTCTTGAACTGTTTCCTTCACCTGTTTGGTCAAAGAGTCCTAGGGGCTTGCTGGCCAGTCAGTCTAGCCTAAACAGTGAACTTCATGCTCCATGAAAGACTTTGTCTCAAAAAACAAGGTGAAGAGTGATGAGGGAAAAAAAACATTCTAGTGTCAGCTTTTGACTCCACATATTTCTTCTCAGGTGGACTCATACATACCCGCATACAACCACACACACACACACACACACACACACACACACACACACACACACGTATGCACACACACATACACAACAATAAAGAAGAAAGAAAAAAAGAGAAAAATCCTGACCCTAGTGGTACACCCTATAATCCAAACATTCAGGAGGCAGAACCAGTAAGACCATGAGTTTATGGCCAACCTTGTCTAAACAGTGAGGTGGAAAAAAAAAACAGATTTCCCACACAATTTACTTGAAAGACTATCTTCCCCTCATCAAATATCCTTAGCACCTTTGTCAAAAGTCACCTGGGCCTAGCCACAGATGGTATGTACTTATAATATCAGCACTGGGGAGGTAGAAATGGTCAGATCCCCCAGGCTTGGTGGCCAGTAAGACTCGGTTAATTGGCAAGGCCCAGGGAGAGACTCTATTTTAAATGAGATGGACTATTCCTGAGATATAATACCCAAGGTTGGTCACTGGCTGCCACATTGACTTGCACGTGTAACCATGTGAACACCCCTGTAAAAAGAGGGGAGGAAAACAAATGACCACAAATATAAGAGTTAATTATTGTCCCCTAGCTGTTTCACTAATCCATATGATTATCAGTATTTAAAACACTGCTTGGGTTAATTCAAACTTGTTGAAATCATGTAGCATGGATCCTTCAAATTTGTAATTTGTTTAAAGCCATTCTGCTTTCTTGTATAAATTTTAGGGTAGTTTTGTCAATTTCAGTAAAAAAATAAATTTCATAAAACTCTACTGGAATGTTTCTAGAAGCTGTATTTAACCTGTAGATTAGCTTTTGAAAGCTTGTTACTTTAGTAATATTCAATAGTTTCATAAACGTGAACACCCTCTACATTCATATGTTCTCCAGTTGCTTTGGGAAAGAAATTGAGGTTGTCAGTATATGTATAGTTTTGAAGATTTCTTGTGTAACTTATTCCTATGTATCTGTGTCTTTTAAAAACTATTGTAGGTAAAATTTGTATTTTAAATTTCAGTTCAGATTACTTTTATAGACACATTAATTATTATAATATTAATTATGTATCCAGAAACATCACTGAAATTGGTTTTTTTAATTATTATTATTATTCTAGGGGTTTTGTTTTAGTGTAGAGTTTTACAAGTTTTCTCCATAAAAGATCAGGTCATCTATGAATAAAGAGAGTTTTGTTTGGGTTTTTTTCCCCTCTTTTTAGTAGGAATGCCCTTTATTTCTCCCTCAGCTTCCTGCTTGTATCTGTGAGCAGATATTCTTGTTTTATTTCTAGCTGAGGAGGAAAACATTGAGGGGTTTCCCACAACTAAGTCCAGTGTTTTCTATAGAGTTTTTGGAAATTTCTAGTTTCATCAGTTTCTAGAAATTCACTGGGTTTTGTTTTGTGTTTTTTTTTTTATTTTCATGAATGAGTGTTAGATTTTTGTCAGATACTTTCTCTTTGCCTTGTGTTCCAGTCCTTTGTCAATATTATTTATTACTTGAAGTGACTGAGAATAAGTTATTGACATTTTTGCTACAGAATTATGTCTTCTGACTTGGGTTGTATTTTTTTTCCTCATATGCCCTGATTTTTGCTGTCAAATGCTTATTTTTATAATATGTACATTGCCTTGAGAAGTTGACTCTTGAAATTATAAATTCACTTGTCTTTTCTATAAATTCATTTTCATTCAACTTTGTAGAGTCCCTCAGTATCACACAGAGTGACATGGGTTAAATGTCCTCACTCCCACACTTTCACCTCATTAGTGACTGTCTCTCAGCCATGTCTCCTGGAGATGGCATATACTGGACTTTTTTCTTCAAGTCATGTCTGACAACTGTTCTTTTAATCAGTGTTTAATGCACTTATATTTAATTAAGTAGATGTTTATATTTATATTGTCATTTTATTGCTTTTGTTTCTCTCTTCTACCTTTTACTTCCTTCTTAGGGGTCAAATATACTTCTAGAATTCTGTTTGGTTTGGGGAATTTTTTATTTTTAGTGAATTTATTTTTGTAGTAATATCAATGTGTATTTAACTTGAAATAACCTATTTCCATTTTTTTCTAACTTAAGTAAAGCAACTTTATTCCAATATTGTTCTACTCTCTCCACTCTCCTTTGTGGCAACATTGCCATGGTGAAATCTCCATCTGTTAGAAGCAGAGCAGTACAGGATTATAATGATTGTTTTATGAAATGTTTTGTTGAATCAATTAGAAGTCCAAAACAGAACATCATATTTAAATACTTGCTTCATTGTGTCTTCTCATCTTTCCCTGACTTCTTTGTGTGGGCTCTACCTGCTATTTGGAGTCATTAACTTCCTGAGACCTTCATTCAGCATTTCTTGTCTAACATTCACTGATGGGTCTATGTTTGGCACCAAACTGTATTTGAAATTCAGGCAATTTACAGTTTAACTTCAGAGTTTACTTTACATCTTCTTGAGACCCCACATTCACCCAGATATGAGTAGAAGGTATGGACCCTGGCCAGTTCTTGCCCATGGTCTGTCCTGCGTTATTGGAAATCTTTGCCCTGAAACTGAAAAATATTCCTAACTTAAAAGACAATTCCTACCAAGGTCTGTTTATAAACAAACAAACAAAACAGCACTTTGGAATTTGTTATACCAAATATATGTGTGTGTGTGTGTGTGTGTGTGTGTGTGTGTGTGTGTGTGTGTGTGTGTGTGTGTGTGTGTGTGTGCATGCATTTGGCCAGTTTTGTTTAATTTTGTCAGGTTTTGTATGCAGTGGGTTTACTGAGCTCCCTCCTCAGCTCCTCTATGTTCTTCCTCTTAGTGGAGCTCTTATTTCTCCCAGTCACCACAGGATCTTTTAGAAGAAAGAAAAACTAACGACAAACCCATGCCTCAGAAGTGACAATTTTGTAAGAGCTAGGAAATGAAATAGGAAAAATAGTTTGGAAAGAGGTTTTGTCTTTCATCTCTTCTGAGAAGGCAACAGTATGCAGTAACCTTATAAGAAGACAAATCTAGACTATGGAATAGGAACAGTTGCTAAGAACTGTGAAGAAGGACAAATGAGCAAAGTGGTAGAGACTCTCAGAAATATGCAGAAAGCCAAGATATTGACAGTAGCCCTTTAAGTTTAGCATTAAGAAGGAACAGAAGCCAAGAGGAGTAGACACCGAATCTAAGAGGGATAGTGTTGAGAGCCTGGAAAGGAAGTGTGGGCAGAAGGAGGGAATCCAGAAGGAGAAGGTCCCAAAGGTGGGAAACAGACACAGAGAGCAAAGGTGACATTAATGCTTACATGACAGAAAGCAGGTGTCTGCACACATGCAAAAGCAAAACCATATACAGATGCATCAGAAGACACTTGGAGAGAGGAAGTACATGGGGGGTGAGAGAGAAGACAAGATGGCATAATGGAGAGACCCCCACCTTCTCCTTCTCCAGTCTTGTGTTTAATTTATTCTAAGAAGGTAACACAGATTGAAAGAACAGAATTGTAGGTTAATACCTTTGTTATTTGTCTCCACATGGGTTTATTTAAAGAGAAAGTGTGACAGACAGACAGGGGTGAGTGGAAGGGAACCATCTGCTACAGATAGAAACTGATATCCTAATAATCACAATTGACATCCCCTCTTTAGATTTCACAGAAATCATCATTAGACACTCAGTGAAGACCTGTTTGGTGCTGAGTGCTGAGCATAGCAATGCAACAGGATAAATTGGAAGGTTCTTGAAAATAAAGGTGCAAAAAGGAATCATTTTTCCTTGTTTGTGACATAGTTTTAAATAGATACAAATAATATTTCCCATTGTTGCTGGGTACGCTTTATCTTGTGGTCATTGGTGCAGTGACTACCCCAGCAAGCAGGTCACTGTGCCCAGAATGGGGCCCCGGTAGACCTTAGTCAGTGCCCTGCCTCGTGCCTGAGCAGTATCATTCATGGTTTTTTTTTTAGTGGAAACAATCGCACAGCTGCCCCTGTCACCTTGCCAATAGAAGAGGTCATGCAGACCCTCCAGGACTTGATCGCCTACTTCCAGCCACCAGAGGAGGAGATGGAACATGAAGACAAACAGAATAAGCTCCGTTCTCTCAAAAACAGACAGAACCTTTTCAAGGAAGAGGTGAGTCAAGAGAGAGAGATTGGTTGATTAAGTCTCTGCATTCAGAGCTGAAATATCCTTATAGCTACTGCTTAGCTCTGTCTGTAAGCATATGCATATTAATCAGCAAACTCGAGAATAAAAAAGCTTCCCAAAGCTGGAATGGATAGGATTTACTGAGGATTGATATTCCCTGACAACCACCAGTGGTATATTAGTGAAGCCCATTCATACTGCTTAAGATTTGATGCTTCGCTGCATATCTATATCCAGAATCCACAAACAATAAATCAGCTTGTTATAGCATGTCACTGATTGTGATTCCATATTTTGGAATATGAGAGAATTACCTAGGAAACCAGTTTGAAAAATGCAAATGCTTATACTCCGCCCCAGCAGAAGTATCTGGAAAGTAGGTTGGAAGGATACAGATGATGGCATATCTGCTATTAGACAGTGAACATCTGAGTAATTGGGGTAGGGAGTTAATGTGAAGGAAGTGTGGTGTTTTGAGATTCAGCCTGTTCTGGCCCCATTTCTGCCTACAGGTGACTTTAGATAAGTCATGACCTTCTCTGAACTTGGGCATGATGATCTGGCACTGCTGGGCTATGGTGGACTTTCCCAGCACTTCATTCCTACAGATTCATTCCAAGTCATTGATGTGGGATGTACAATAACTGCTGTCTAGTCTTCAGATCTTAGCAGAGTAGGATTTGGAGGCATTCTGTGCATTCTATAAACCACTGAAAGAACATTCACCCATCTCCCTCCTGCACATTGGTAATAAGTAGGCACAGATGTTCTTGTGAGTGCCATTATCTTGAAAGAATGTTGGAAAGGTGGTTGAAAATGCTCTACAGGAGTGTTGTCTCTATACCCCACCTAAGGGTAAGGAAAGTGCATATGGATGTCTGGTGTAAATTAGTGAATTTCTCTTTTTATTGAAAATAGAATTTTCTTCATACAATATATTCTGATCACAGTTACTCCTCCCAGATCCTTCCCACATACCCTACCCAAATCTACAAAGAAATCTTTCTCACTCTCAATAGAAAACAAAAAGGCAAAAAAAAAAAAAACCATAAAAAACAGAATAGGACAAAATAAAGAGAAAAATACCTCCTTTAACAAAAGTACAAGAAATGCATACAGATGTAGAGATGCACAGTCTCTCACACACTGTCCCATAAAAATACAAAATCAGAAACCATACTATGAATCAGATTTCTTGAATTTGGGATTTAGAAGGGAAGCAGGTGCTATACCCCGAGCAGTCTCTGACTGAGACTCACTTCCCATCTGACAGAAGGAAAGTTTTTGCATGTCTCATTCACACTTTGTCTTCCTTGCTGTGTCCTTGAACTGAGTTCAACACAGCACATGGGGACAAACCTGTCACAGGAGACTGCTGACTCATTCCACAAATGGAAGTTATTTAGGTCTGTGAGGCATTAAAAAAAAATGTGTATCTTGTTTTTAAGAAGAAAACACTCTGCTGGCACCATGAAATCCGTTGCCATTTAGGTACTGTCAGTTTCCGGAGGTGATGGATATGGGATGAAGATGAACGAATGGATGCTGACCTCTTCTCCAACTCTCCTAGGGAATGCTGGCCCTGGTATTGAACTGCATTGATCGCTTAAATATCTACAATAGTGTAGCACACTTTGCCGGAATCGCAAGGGAAGAGAGTGGCATGGCCTGGAAGGAAATTCTGAACCTGCTGTACAAACTGCTAGGTGAGTACATGAGCAGCTCCCCCAGCCAGGGAAGGTGTGCAAGGCTACAAGGGCTGTTGACTTGAAACTTAGAATTCCGTAGAGGCCATTTGTTAAATATTCTCTTCTAACCTGGTTAATCATGGTTAACTAGTAGCTTATTGTACTTTCCAAATGAAAGCTAGAAGTTATCAACTATGGTAGCTAAGTATGTATGCCAAAGTATGTAGCCAGTGTACATAGCATAAGTCTGTATGAGAGAGGGAGTGATAAATTTTAATTCCCCTAAATGTAGGAATGGGGTAATATCAAGAGGCCAGAGAGGGTAAGACTGAGATTCAGGACCTTTTCGGAGCTAAGCTTGTGAATCACTCAACAGCTTTCCAAGTTCTTACTCCATCATTATGCCCTTTAACTACATGATCATTTTTCCTCTCTTGGTTTCAGCTGCTCTTATTCGGGGAAACAGAAATAACTGTGCTCAATTCTCCAACAATCTTGATTGGTTAATTAGTAAATTGGACAGACTAGAATCTTCCTCAGGTAAGAATTAACAACAACAACAAAATTTAACTGGGGAAGGATTTTTTTTTCCCTTTTGTAAAAATAAAAATAGAATTGACTTATTTCCATTTGGTGACCAGTAATCTTCAACTCAACAACTGCAAGAGAAGTAGTGTTCCATGCTCTCTGGCAATGTTTTGTCCTTATTTAACACAATCTAACTTGGCCAGTGATGCTGGCCTCCTCATGCTCCCGGCCAGTGATGCTGGCCTCCTCATGCTCCCGGCCAGTGATGCTGGCCTCCTCATGCTCCCCCAATCTCTGGGTACATCAGCTGATATGGAACTCCGTTTCCATATCAGCTTAGCAAAATTAAAGGATAGCCTTATTTAAGAGTAAATAATCCCCAACAGCCCCACGGTTTTTTTGTTATCATATCTATAGCCCTTCCTGATGACTCTCAGAGAACTGAGCATCATAGTCATCATCAGTAAATAACCACCCACAAGGATGAGCAGTTTGCTTCTGAGATGAGTGTGTGTGGCGGGTATGTGCGTCCTATGGGAAGCTGAGGATTTTGATGCTTTTCTTACAGTTTAGAGGTGGCAGGTGCTTAAAGAAAACAGCCAAGGAACAGTCCCCCAAGGACTTCTGTTCTGCTCACATCATTTTAGGCTTCTCTTCCCTCTGGTGCCTTCTTTTGTTTGTAAAGTTATATTTCTAGACAATTTAAGCACACCTTGATTGTGTAAAATTGAATTGAGGAATTTTTAAAAATAAAACCAATGAAGAACTTGGCCAGCTACTTCCCTTGGATTCTCATCATGATGTTAACCTTGTATGTGCCATGCTACAGGAATATTATTTTATCTTAGAGCCTCAACGTGTAATAGAAATTCATCTACTGTGCCAATGAAGTCAGTATGTTTCTCAAACTAATACTTTATTAGCTATATCAGGACATCAAAAATAACCACTAATTTCTATTCTTAGAAAAGTACTTATTCTGAGGATAAAGTCAGAATAATTCTAAATTGCTTGCATGGTCTTTGGAATCTGTAGGTAAAATGCATCACTGCTTACATTTCTGTATTTAAATGAAATACTGTCTGGTTTCTTCTATTTAAATATCCCACTTTACAGTTGCTTTCCTATATTTGACAAAGATCATATTACCGTCAAGGAAAGGGAAGATTGAGTTAGTATTGAATTAAACTTACCTCTAAGTTAAGGCTATGTGGCTTTGGGGCTCCTGGAATCTACCAAAAAATGACTACATCTCTCTTCTGGCTGAGAAGGGTTGTCAGAGTCAACAAACTGTAGCACTCTGGCCCCTTACAATGCTCCTTTTACTCCCAGGTTTCTAAATTTGGCCAGTTCTGCAGCTTGCTGAATGGCCAAATGATTGTCATGACATTTACACAGGTATCTTGGAGGTTTTGCACTGCATCTTGATTGAAAGCCCAGAAGCCTTAAACCTGATAGCAGAGGGCCACATCAAGTCCATCATCTCCCTCCTGGATAAGCATGGGCGAAATCACAAGGTGAGTGTGGAAGAAAAGAAAAGGATGACTCATTTTCCCACCTTTTCTTTCCCTCACACGAATATCCATTCTGTGTTGTTGGAAGCACGATAGTCTCTTGCTGGATTTGACCAAAACCTTGGGAAGCTGGGACTCTTAAATTTTCAGACTCACTCCAAGATAGCCAGCCTCTCTGAACCTTGAATGATCTGGGTTTCCTCCAGATATCAAAGCTCAGGCCATCATCATTAGCCCTTAATATACACGTCACTATGGGGCCAGTTGGACAAGACTGGCCCTCACTTTAGTACATGAGTGTAGCAGTACATGATTTGATTGGACATCTGGAGTATAGCTGAGCTGCCAGGGATTGAGAGAGTAAAGTTTAGTCCCTAGCTCTCTCCCACCATCATTTTGTAGGAAGAGAGCTATATTTTGGGATGTGTTTCAGGCCAGAAAAGGGAGCCCTTGCAGCATTGAATACATGATATGCAACAGCCTGAGGAAGCAGAAAAGCTATGGTCCTTAACATCTGTGAAATTGCTTGGCAAAGAAGAAAAATATGTGGGTTTTGTAATTGCTTTCTCGGATGTGGTAAATCAAAAGCAAGCAAAGAGGCTTGAGACTTAGTCCAACTTTTGTGCAATACCTTCCTCCCTGTCTACAAACTGTACTCAGAATTAGCTGATAAGCATAGAAGAAATGTATGGCTTGAGCCACAATCTAGGACTGAAGACGGAGAAGCCATAAAAAGGAGGCTGGCCCTGCTTTTATTACACTTGAGCCCTGCTACAATGATCCCACTTAAAGCACTTCAAAAGTAGCCAGCTTCTTTACAACTGCCTATATATGAAAAGCATTATCTGGGTAGCATTTAATGACAATTTGACAATTATTCTACCCATTCCACAGTTGAGAAAAGTGAGGCTTAGTGATGGGAGGGAGGACTGTGTTTGCCCAAAAATCTATTCCTAAACAAAGTTTCATCAAGGGTGCCCTATTTTTACATTAGATAGATTTTTGTGTTATGGTGTCCTAGGCTCGAAGTATCACTTGTGTCTTAAGAGTAGTTTAGCTAAGAATTTGCTGAGTGTAGGCCAAAATACTCTTACACCTCACTTCTGATTAGGAAATGCCAATGAAACCTTCCTCTATTCAGCCTTCTGTACTTTATGTGGCCTCAGCATTTCAAAGCATCTCTTATTCACTGAGTTTTCCATAGACAGTGACTCACAATATATAGAATTTTGGGGTCTCAGGGAGCTTGAATAGATATCTACTGATGATGATGTGAGGATACAGGCACAAATGCCACTTCTTTTGCACTCATGGAATGCCAGGGACCACTTTCTTTGTTCACATGCATCCTCTTTATCCTTCACCAGGCCACTCTGAAGTGGTATTGTTATTATCATTATTATTTGCACTTGGCAGAGGCAGAAAGTTCAGAACACAGGCCCTTAGTATTAAGAATTTTCCAGGGGTCTCTCAGCTAATTGATGGCATTCCAGAAGCAAACATTTACAGTTCTTGCCAGTATCTGAAGCTGAAGTGGTGAACATTGTCCTTCTGGTCCAGATATCCTGGGAGGATATTAATTTTGTTTTTAGCATGACCTAAATATAAAACTCTTCAAAGTGGAACCCCTACAATTAAAGGCCATTACATGCTATCACTGAAGCTTGAGGGCTCCCATTATTCATGAAAGTGGCCTTTAAAGAGTTTGTGCATATAATGGAGGTTGAGAATCCACTCTGTCCATAGCACCTCCAGTCATTTGCTTAGAATCAAGGCTCTAAATGCAGCAATGGTGTCACATCCATGACCTTTCTGTCCCATTTAAGTCGGTGGTTTGGTTATATATAAAGATGGCTTCTTATCTGAAGCTTTACCTCATTTGAGATCACAAGCTATAAAAGAACACAATCTTTATGACAATGAGAGAAGATGGTTGTAGAATCCACTTCATTCTTTTTAAAAAAAAATTTTTTTTGATTTACTTTTTATACCAACCACAGATCTCCCTTTTATCCCTTCTCCTGCTCCCCTCCACCGCCCTCCTCTGAAAAGGTAAGGCCTCCATGGGGAGTCAGACAAGCCTAGCACATTCAGTTGAGGCAAGTCCAAGCCCCTCCCCACTGTATCAAGGCTGAGTAAGGGGTCCCTCCATAGGTAATGGGCTCCAAAAATCCAGCTCATACCACTCCATTCTTTTTTAACACACTGGCACCTTTGAGCTCCCAGTGGCTTTATTCTTGTGGATCCATCCATGCCTCCTCCCTTACAACTTTTTCAGGACCTATCAACATTCTTCTTTTGTCAATGAAAAGGCAACGCTGAAACTTCTGCCCATTCTTCAAAACTTAATTAAAATTCCACTCCTTCTATAAAACTTCAAAATCCCAGTTGTAGTTGGTCTCTTTACCTCTATTCTTACACAACTTTTTTTTTTTGTTATGACAACTGTTCTAATTTTCATTTCACTATGGTTATTTTCACAGACTATTTCTCTTACCCATTATAAGTTACCTCATAGTAGAGACTATATTTCTGATCCTTACACAGTCAAGCTCATATACTGGATGATACAGGCATCTATACATGCTTGTCAAAAGTTTAATAAACAAAATTAGTAAGTGAATAGAACCCAAATCCACACCTGTCTCACCATGAAGTGATGGGCGGCTGCACCATGAACATGACTTATCTTACAGAACCAAAGGAAACTCAGTGAAAAGAAACATTGACACTATTGGTAGTTTGTTCAGCAAAAGAATAATAGACAAAAAATTATAGCATTTATCCTATATTTTCCCACAGAGCTAGCTTCTATTAATAAAACAATAATGATGGTGTATTCATCTACTTGCTTCCCTAATGGCTTGCCCCACATCTACTCAAACTTGTCACAGATAAATATTTTTATTATCTTTTTGGCTTCACAATAATTTTGAGTCAGAAAATTTTGAGTGAGATAAATATATAGTAAAATAGTAATCATATTGGTCCCTGGAAAGAATGATTCAAAATTAAAAGTTTAGCCAGGATTGGTTGAGAATAGAGAGAATGTAGCTAAACAAATTAACTCCTACATCATTGTTCTGGAGTCAAAAATCAGTGCAGCCACAGCAGCAGAGAATGATCAGCAGTCACTCAATTATCATCCTCAGGAAGAACAAATCTGATCCCAGGGAACTACAAATACTCTTTTTCAAATGTATAACTTGATGTAAAATCAAAAATTAGTAATAGTTTACATTTTAAATTTAATCTGCTTTTACACATAAAGAACAAATGACAATAAAACATCCAAATAATGTTTGCACTGATATAAAATATGGATTTTTTTTTCTTTAAAGAAGGCTCCCCATATAAATGTATGTTTCCCACATAGACTGGAAGACACAAATGGATACCTGTTGGAAGAAATGTGGTAGCAGTGATGAAAATAATTATAGTTCTACAAATGAGCCTTTGATTAAGAAAGCCTAACTCCTAAAACAAGACTGCTTTCAGTAGCTTTGCATACAGGGCTTTTGCTAACATCACTGTCTAGAGCCCAGCAGTTGCAGAGCTCCACTCTGAGTCTGTTAAGAGACACAAGCTCTCCCAGGGCACCTCTGAGCTGCCACGGGCTTACAAATCTAGATGTAGCTGGATGGAACTTCTTATAACATGAAGGCTTTGATTTAAAATTGGGGTAGGGGCTGTGGCTTAGTGAAGCGATCCATGCACCTCTGTTTCCAACAAGCTCCCAGTCCTGCCAGAGCTGCTAGCCCATGAATCTGACAATGGTATCCCTGGTGCTGTAAACCCTGCGTTGGATCTGTATGCAGAGGGAAGAAGAGAACACTTAGGAGAGTTTGGGAGATGTTACCACATCCACTCGATTTTTCTTTAGTTATGTGTCCCCACAGTCCTTCAAGGTAGACCTCCTTGTCAACTCAGGAAGAGAAGGATGCGGAATTGGGGGGGGGGGCACTTAGCAGAACCTGCCTCACTAGGCAAGTTTCCTAGGGGCTGCTGAGAAATTAGCAAACACAGATGGTCTCTAGGCAAGATGCCTGTGAGCTCTTGTGGTGCAGTCCATCCACATCCACTTCTCATTGAAAAGAATCCCTTTAAATACTTTTAGAAAGAAGTGTGTCCCTATTCCCCCATTATATGAGAAGAAATGTCATCTTTATGGTGTCAACTGTTTATAGGTGAATGCTGCTCTATCAGGCTAAATGTGTCTTGTCTTTATTTCTCTTTGCTGCTGCTATTATATATGAATTAAGCTCAGCTTTTGCTCTGGCTGTGACAGCAAGGTTCCCACAGCCATCACTCCGAAGCAAAACAGATGAAAGTATATGATAGTCCAGATGGGAAGTATTTAATTTTCTGGCCATCCATGGCTCTTTGCTTAGAATGAGAAATCACCCTCTGGATGCTGAGTTTCCACAACCCATATCTGTCATGGAGTGGTAATGGTAAGAGTGCCCTGTAAAGCTGCCTTGGGCCTTCTTTTTCTTTTTGTCCCATAAATGTGCTCTGTATTTACCTGGAACGAAATTGACATTCAGGGAGTCAGGTGGAAAATTGGTTTGTGAGAATTATGGACACAAATGCCATCAACAACCTTAAGGTATCCAACCTCACCGAGTGCTGAGTCTTCAGTGGCCACTTTAAAAAAGTGAAATGTATTTGCCCACCACCCTGTCAGTGTGACTGTTATTTATTGACTGCTATTTGCACATTCCTCCTTGTGGAAGAGAGAGGAAGAGTGTCTGCTCCTGCCCTGTTTGCTCTGCTGTGGGATAAACACAAAATCTGAATATAAGGGGAGCAAAGGAAATGGCAGCATGGAGGAAGAGCAGAGGTAGAGACCTCGTTTCCACATCCCAGGCAGCTAGAAACAGCCGCAGTGGCTGAGAGACAAGTCTCTCAGATTTATGAATTACCTAGCTCTTGCAGATTTGCTTTCCTTCCAGGTGGAAGGAAGTCTGTGAAACACCATGAACACCGACCGGTTTTTAGGAATTTATGAACATTTTAACGCACTTTGCTGACATCACAGCCAGATACCAGAGAACCTGAGTCTACACTGCCTAAGGGTCGAAAGCCTGCTTCATTCCAGATCCTAAGCAAATAGGCTCTGAATGCCTGTCATTCCCAGTTGTCTGAGCACCTCACTAATCCTCAGTACATGTGGGCTGGGTATGAGTGGGAAGCTGGGTTGCCAGACCTGTGGGCAGCATTTGATTTAAGTAGTGACTGGATCTGAGACCTGGAGGATCTCACTGAACCCTAGTCCTGACTCTGGCTAGGCAGCTCCATCATTTAGGTTCTCACTGCAATAGAATTTGACCACAGGTGGCATGTATAGTCTGGAAAGATGGAGCTTAAGATGAAGGCAATGGGTCTCTAAGGAAACCAGACCACATTTTCCAAGAAGCAGCTGCCTCCAGAGCTTCAGTCACTCCTGCTGAGGAAGATTCTCACAGATCTAAGCTAGTTCTCCATATACCTTTTGCTTACTCCTACCATACAGGCCTCTTATTACTTTTGTGTGTGGTGATGATCAAGTTCTGAACACTGTACCCCTCCTCTTGGAGCTGAGGTTTAGGGGTGGGTATGTCCTCTGGCAGGTTCTCGATGTCCTGTGTTCCCTCTGTCTCTGCAATGGGGTCGCAGTAAGAGCCAACCAGAATCTGATCTGTGACAACCTACTACCCCGGAGGAACCTGCTCCTGCAGACACGGCTAATTAATGATGTCACCAGGTAGGGTCACTACTGTCATTCCAGATGCCAAGTGTATCTGTAGGTAGGAAAGAGGACTTTGTGGCAGCCCAAGAAAGTAAGACCAGACCAAGCAGAGGTACACTTTGTATGACTAAGACCGTGCCCTCCAGCTCCTTTAGGAGAAGTTCGACAAAATTACCCAAACTGAAGATAAGTACACTCTAATGACTGAAGCTTTATTTTTAAAAAATTAATGCACTTTTAATATGTTTATGATATATTCATGTTTTATGTACCATTTTTTTCTAAAAACACTTTAATATAATGTATGCTATACATCATTACTAAACTTGTGTAGTAGGAAGTTTCTGGCCCATACTTTGGGGCCTAGCCTCAAGGTTTAGACACACAGACCCACAGACCCACAGAGACAGGCAGAGGCTTACTATAGTTTCAGGCTGATCGGCCTAAGGCCCAGGCATATAACTTGCTAACCCTTAATCTAACCCATGACTCTTAACCTGCTCAGCCATGGGGCTCGGTACCTTTTCTCACAGCAGCATGGTTGTCCTTTGCTGTTTCTGGCTTCTCTCTGACATTCTGCTCTGTGCTTCCTGTTCACAGAGTTTTCTTAGTCTGGTAGCCCCACCCACACTTACTGCCTGCCTTTGTCCAATCAGTGCTTTTTATTAAACCAGTGAGTGGGACAATTATTTACAATGTAACAACATAATCTCCCACAAACTTGCTTACATTGAAGGACACATGGCCATTTACCTGACTGACTGTTATCTATGGGTCAAGATAGACCCAACCAAACCTCCAACCTATCTGGTCCCTATATGTGGACACATGTGACTCAAGAACTCACTGAACCAGGCAGGCAGGAGCCTTCATCTTCCACCTTGGTCCACATCTTGAACCAAAGTAATAAAGAAAAAACTTTCCTTCAAAATACAGAGCAATAAGACCTCACCACCACCAAGAGCTTCCTTCTTAACAGACACCTTAGTACAGCCTGAGTTATATGTGTCTGTCCCCAGTAGATCATAGCCAAGCCTAGAAACAATCTCTCTTCAAGTATAATCTGAACATTGAAAAGTCTAAGTTGTCTGTCCCATACTCTTGGGTTTTATTTCATATTTTTTTCAGCCTCAACTAGATTGGCTAATAGTGACTTCTTACTGCCTTTAAGTATGGATTATGCTTAGGGAACAAAAACTGTTGCTTTGAAAATGATTGTCCTTAAGCACGTGTACCAGAAGATGTAGGTTGTGTAAATGATTTTTTCCTTCTTACAGAGAGATACAAAGGTTGTTGGTTATAATCCTTATAACATTTACAACATCGTTGTACATGGTTGACATTCCTTAGGTGTATTGCCTTGAATTGAATATTTTAAAGGCCACCTTTATGTTTTATAGGAAGTTACTGCTGTCCCCATAATGCCCACTAAGAGATTAGCCAATTGTTGAAGGCTGTAAAGTAACAAGATAAAATCATTAAAATGCTCTGACACAGGTGTAATTGGACAAATTTCTTTTCCTAGATCTGGTTCAGTTTGTTCTTTTAGCTGTTTGCTCTCTGCAGAAGCAGCCTGTCCCATGTTTAATTTCAGTATCCGGCCAAACATCTTCCTGGGAGTTGCTGAAGGCTCACCACAGTACAAGAAGTGGTACTTTGAGTTAATTATCGACCAGGTGGAGCCTTTCCTAACAGCAGAGCCCACACACCTTCGCGTGGGTTGGGCCTCCTCCTCAGGCTATGCTCCATACCCTGGAGGTGGAGAAGGATGGGGAGGCAATGGTGTCGGTGATGACCTGTATTCCTATGGTTTTGATGGACTTCATCTTTGGTCAGGTGAGTACCTTGTGATGGCCTTCACTTTCTACTCTGTGACTGCAAATAATTGAGTTAAAATGATAGAATGCTTAAATCCCATGAGGCTTTTTGGGGGGAGGGGGTGTGGGGTGGGAAGAGCAACAGGTTTAAATGAGCTCCATTTATAACTTTATCCTGAGGGTTTCTCATTGTGTCACCCAAAATAGATCACTTAACTTAAGCTCATTGTTACAATTCAATGTAAAATGCTCCTCACAGGCTCATGTGTTTGAATACTTAGTCACCAGCTGGTGGCACGGTTTTTAGAAATTATAATACTGTTAAGAGGTTGCACCTAACTGGAGGAAGTAGATCATTGAGGTCATACCTTGAGGTTTATAGTCAAGCCCAACTTCCCATCCTCTCTCCAGTTTCTGGCCCATTAGTATATTAGCAAGCATCTACCATTTGATGCCATTTGCACAGACCCACCCACCACCATGCCTCCCCTTCTGAGATGGTTATAAACAAACTTATGTCCGTCCTTCCTTCCTATCTTGTAGATATTTGATTATATCAATAAGAAAAGTATCTAATACACTTAGTGTCTACATCTGTCAGTCTTTATTGTAAATAGGGTCATTAGGGTTTTATGAATAAGAACATAGGCAATACTCAGCCCTATTTAATGGACAGTGAGCTACATGCTTTAATGACATAATGACCTTTAAGCTTGCAAATAACAAACTGATACTACAGATCCAGATGCACTAAGACACTAAGAGATGAATCTAGTCACCCTGGGAAGTCTCCTGATCTGATTATGTCACCAAGGCCATGATGTCAACACTACTTTCTGCTTCAGGTTATGGTTTCTAGTATCTGTAGGCTAGTATTATCTCAAAAAGAATTCAAAACTTTGTTAAAAAGATAAATACTGATGTTTTTTCCATACATGCCAATAGCCCATGAGAGTGAAGAAATTTATTGTTTCTGCCTGGGTGAAAAATGTAAGGCTAACTCTAAGCTTTTCACCCTAAACAGATACTGCACATCTCCTGCTTATTGTCTAAAGCATGTGTTGTCTATTATTTTAATCCTGTATGCATGATTATGATGCTCTATAGAAGCACAAAGTGGCATACCTCTTACAGAGGAGCCCTGATGCCCAGCCTTTCTTAATTTCAGTATGAGAAAAATGTTTCTCTACAAGATGAAACTGAATACTGAATTTTCTAGTGTAACTGAGAACTGTATAGCCATCACATTCTCCTTCTTCCCTTCAGCCAGTGGGTCTCAACCTCCCCAATGCTGTGACCCTTTAATACAGTTGCTCATGTTGTGGTGACCCCCAACCATAAAATTATTTTCATTGCTACTTCATTACTGTAACTTTGCTACTGTTTCAATTGTAATATATTTGTGTTTTCAATAGTCTTAGGCAGTACCCTGTGACAGGGTCATTTGACCCATCCCCAAAGGGGTTACATCCCACAGGCTGAGAATCACTGTCTTACACACTATCAGAACTGCCTGATACCAATTATCATTGTCATCTGAGATTCCATTGACTGCTTCTTGGAGTAGTCTTTAATTTTTTAATTTGTTACAATTAAGTTTCTTTGTTATTTTTCTGCTGTTTTACAAGCAGTTTAAAAGTTTTAGGGCTTTTGTAAATGTACTCATTTGTACATTTGTCTTCTATCCTGAACCATTGAGAGGGATGAGGATGACACAAAATCTACTCATGCTCTGTATGCTCCAAGGGACAACTTGGAACATACAAAAATAATGGGAAATGGCAGGAAGGAGAACTAAGCAAAAGGAAATTTGTCTTTTCCTTTACCTGCCCCCAACTCACGTTCCCTAGTTCTTTGGAGAAGATGTTTCTTCCCTTCCTAGATCTCCAAGGCCCGCTGTGGAATCACTGAGTCAGAGGGTTCACAGTAGCAGCCTTTAGCTTAGGTTATCACCATTGCACTATTTCTGGGAAGGGAAGAGTGGCTGTGAATGAATGGAAAGTGAGGGATGCGCACACATATCAGCACCTCCTGAGATGGCAGAATGAATTCTGTGAGTGAGTGAATAAGCTTCACTTGTGGAGCCATTTCCACACTGACCATTAATGGCCACCACCCCATCGCCCCAAGTCTTTGTGCTCAAAAGAAACCAGACCAAACATCCCTGCATAGGACTATGCATAGAGGCTGAGAAAACACAAATCACAGCCACCCAATGGATGGCGCATATTGGACTCTTGTTTCAACAACAAATGATTCTTTCTCAAAGGAAAAACTTCACCTCATCCTTTTCCATGCTGCAGCAGTAGTAAACTTGGGCACTTAGGAAACTCTTATATCTACTTGTAGACACTTGGGAATGAATACTTCAGTGACTCCAAGGGCAAAAATACCCTAACCACTATATATCAAGAAGAGCCACACTCTTGTGCATTTCAGGACCTGAGCATCATAAATGTGCATCATTCCAGGAGTGGATAGTTGCTCCTGTCCAGCTCTTCATTTGTCCCAGTTTGTGTATCCTATGAGGGCAAGGAAACTCAATGTTTCAGGGCCACATTAATCATCTCTAGCAGTGTCTCTGTTTTGTTGGAGACATGGGAAGATAGCTTTGCAAAGTCTTTGTAAGTTTGATCATTTATACATACATCATGATATGTCATAGAGGTGTGTTCAAGCATCTCAATTCCTTGGTCTCTGCCATCAGATGAGATATAAAGAACCTATGAGAACTACACTTTTCCTTCTCACTCACTGAAACCCAAAGCTTCCTTAAGTCCAGGATACATCCTGACTACTTAAGGTCCACAGAGGAAACATTTGTCCTATAGGAGGCATTACAGGTAAACACAGTACCTGTGCTTCAAATAAAAAAATAAGGTGTCTGTGAATGACTCCCACTAGGACTTCAGGGAATTTGAGGCATCTAAGGAAAGGGTAATTGACTGATAGATAAAATGGCATAGATATAACACTCAACTCATATAGCAGAGGGTGGAAGGTGATTAGGGAGAGATTAGAAACTGGCATGACAATTTTTCTTTTTTTCTTGAGATTTAAGTTTTCAGGTTGATTAACTTTATAGTTATCTGTGTACATAAATTAAGCCACAAATCTGTAATGTATTTATTAAAGAATAATCGATGTAGTAGTTGGGAAGAATTGCAATGCTAACATTTTGCCAGTGAAAGGGTCAAGGGGAAAAAAAAATAGCATGGCTTTGCCATGCACCGAGTTGTTGATTAGGCAAAGGCCACTTGGAAAATTGCTTACTTTGTAGAGACTGTTTCTTTAAGTAAAATAAGATATAAAGTTGGGCTGAGTGGCACATGCCTGGAAACTCAGCTATTAAGAATGCTGAAGGAGAAGGCTCATCTGAGCCCAAGAATAAAACATAGCTGGACTATATTTTGAAAGTGATAGATGTTAGGGAAGAAAGTTTTCTTTAATGGAGTGACACTGGGTGTATCAGCCTCTAAGACATGTGTCTCCTTATCTCTCAGTGCCACAGAGAACTCATAAAGGACTTGGAGGAGAGACTAGACAATAGAATCACAACTCAACACTGAAAGATTCATTGTGGTTTATAAGAGGTTTATGAAGGTGATGATCCCATGAATTATATATTTACCTCTCAAGGTCCTGGGTGCTTTTAATGTTAACTGCCTAAAGTCATATTTCATTTGTTTACTGGTTTCCCCAAAGTCACAGATATGTTGAAAACTGTTCATCAAGGATATTTTCTGGAAACTAAAATAATGTAAAAGGAAATGTTTTATTGGTAACAATCATTTTAATGAGAAAATCAGACCTCAAAAGTGAGACAGACAGCAGGTTTCTCTGAGTTTTAGTATTAAAAAGTCCTTCCGAAGCAGACTTGAGTGATAAAGAGGACAGATCACAGGACATAAAATGTCTAAGCTCCACAGTGAACAAAGAAGAGTCAGTTTTTCCAAATGGAAAAACTGGAAAGATGTCAGTACTATCTACACTCCACACTGTGTTTAGTTTTGTTTCATATTTAAATAACTTTGACTGTAGGTCTCCCACTGCAGTTATCTAAATCTATAAAATGTTTAGCTTATAAAAAAATAGAGTCCAAAGCCTCCCCACATGAATTGGAGATTCCACTGATGGCATCTGTGTGGTGGAATATTATTTTAAGGTGCGTTACTTTTGTTCATGTTGCATTTGTTTAACTCTGAGAAGCTGTGTTACTTTGCCTGTCTAAAACACCTGATGATCCAATAAAGAACTGAACGGCCAATAGCGAGGCAGGAGAAAGGATTGGAGGGGCCGGCAGGCAGAGAGGATAAAGGGAGAAATCTGGGAGGAACAGATCTAGGAGCTAGGGAAAAAGGAGGACACCGGGGACCAGCCACCCAGCTACATAGCAAGTCACAGAGCAGGAAACAAAGAAGGCTTACAGAAGTAAGAAGAGGTAAGAGCCAGAGGCTAAAGACTGACAGGATAACTTAAGGAAAGGTGGCTATAAAGAAGCCAAACTAAGACCCGGCATTCATAAGGAAGAATAAGGCCCTTTTCTTCTTCTGTTCTTCTAACTTCCCTATTGTTCGTGATGGATGGAAGGGGGCTTTGATGTGGCTTTTTCCATCAACTAAATTAGAGGATGTACTTATTTCTAAATTAAAAGTAGGACAATTTTGCTGTTTCTTTAAATTCACCATTTAGTTTTTAATCTATTACTAAAATAGCATTAGCCACCTAAAACATTAAATGATTCTAAACTGAGATTAGAAATATTACCAACTATGTATGTGAAAAATTTTTAAATAGCACATATTCATCAAAAGTAGGTTTATTTAAAGTAACCTTTATGATGTGTTCTGAAGTCATTAAAATCTAGCTTTTACTATATATTATGTCATAATTTATAATGTGATTTAATCAAAAAAAGACTAATACATCCTGGGTTGGATACACTCTGTGTGTATAATATGTGTGTGCACTTGAGAGTTAGTGTGTCTTAATGGAAACACTTTTTAGATTCTTTGATAATTTCATAGATGTTTATGTAGAATTTTGCTCATTTTCATGCCCTCATTAGCCACTCTCATATTCCTCTGATACCCCTCTCTCTTTGCTGGAAACTTTCTTCTTCCCAATAAGTCTCTTCCTATTTGGATGGTTTGGGGTTCTGTTTTTTGAGGGGTTGGTTTTTTTGCCACTGAGTTTAATTCGAGTTGATCACATGTGCATTCATTGCTGGTAATTTACTGGAACATTGCCAACCTGTCATTGTCTATACCTCTAAAGAAAATTATATATCCGTATATATACATCCCCATTTGTAGTGTCTTCTAACTATCCATAATCCCTCAGTGAGAGTTAGAGCTTTATCAGACCTACCCCATGTATGATGAAATGTTGACAGGTCTAATCTTGTATAAGTTGAGTGTAGACATCCACAACAACTGTGGTATGCTCATGGGTGATCACCCTTATGTTCAGATGACTCCATTTCAAAATACTCCTCTCCAATCTCTGCTTCCCATATCCTTTATGACCCTCTTTGTGATGTTCCCTCAACCTTGCAGGGGCTTCATACAGATGTCCTGTTTTGGGCCAAGCATTCCAAAGTCACTTATTCATTGAATTGTGGAGTTACATTTTTCTTTTTCTCACTTTCTATATAATGGTTAATGTTTATAACAAATGCATATTAATTATACAATTAAGAAACAAGATGTCTTTATCTTGTTCCTGAAATCCTATATTAATTTTCAGCTTCTCCCTGCCTGCTCCTCTGTCCCCATAGAAACATAAACCCGAGAGTAGGATGGTGATGATAACACAGAAAAACAAAGTGTTTTCTCACTATTTTGGGTCAGAAGTGTTCAATCATTTTATAAGGAAGATACAAGAAAACATTTTGTAAGCACTAATGTGAGTATAAATGACAATGTATTTGCCTCCTAATCTGAGATAAGAAAGCTATTTAAAGCAATCAGACCTTGTTGTGTGGTATCCTGGATACAGGAGATGCAGTCCTCTCTACAGGCCTCTCAAACAGTGTCCATGTCTTTCTCAGAAAGTAGAAAAGATAAAGGTCTTCTCTTACCTGTAATTAAACATCTATAACCTACATCCAAGGTCCTCCACTCACTAAAAGCTATCTGTCCCTCACATCAGAGATAGTCTGAGAACTAGCCTAGTAGACTCACCCGCGTCATTCTTTAGTAGCTTTAGCTCTGAGACTTGGTTCGTGTCAAGCACGGTGTCTATCCACTCACCAGCTTAGAAAATAATTTCCCCTTTCTGATCTCACACACTAAGGGATTGCATTTCCACTACTATAGCATATCCTGAACTCTTCTTCTATTACATACTTATTATTCCCCCATCTCCAGTAGTCACCTCTAAGATATCTGTTGACCTGATGCATGCCTCCAGGGTCCCACAGTTTTATTCCTGTTCTCTGCTCACCAGGCCGGATACCCAGAGCTGTGGCCTCCATTAACCAGCATCTGCTGAAGTCAGATGATGTGGTGAGCTGCTGCCTTGACCTTGGAGTACCCAGCATTTCTTTCCGAATCAATGGGCAACCTGTGCAGGGAATGTTTGAGAATTTCAACACAGATGGACTCTTTTTCCCTGTGATGAGCTTTTCAGCGGGTGTCAAGTAAGTGATAGCTGCAATTTCCAGGAAAATAGCCATGACCCCATCTTAAAACTTCCCCATCACCATTGTGAGCTGAGAAACCAATAATTTCTTCTAGGGTTTTGTCTCAAAAGCCAAATTGCTCCCAAAAAAGCAATGGCAAAAGGGCAAGAAGCAACCAAATTTATTCTCTTCACCTATTTACTGCATAGGCTCCTCCTGTAAGGGGGCAGGGGAGTGTACTATATATACTCAGATGAAATTTATGAAAAATCTGAGGAACAAAATTAATAGTTATAAGTATAATGCATGCTCAGTATGAAACCTTAAATTAAATAATTGCAAATATTACAATAAAAGTCACTTTTTAATATTTTCCTAAACAGGGTTTCTCTGTGTAGCCCTGGCTGTCCTGGAACTCAGCACAGACCAGGCTTGCCTCAAACTCAGCGATCCACCTGCCTCTGCCTCTTGAGTGCTGGGATTAAAGGTGTGTATTACCATCACTCAGCTCACCTTCTATACTCATACTTAGCTATGATCACTGTTAATATTTTGTTATATTTATTTTTTGCTAAAAATGTACATATACTTTTTAAATTGCATTCACTGCAAATGTGAAGGATAATTTTTCACTCAGAAATAAGTAATGAGCTTTTTCCTGACTCATTAGGTACCATCAAAATTATTTTCTGGTCACACGATCTCTATTTCACTGCCTCATAATACAGTCATTACTTTAGTGTTATGTTTTCACACCAATTCTATGCCTGCTGTTACAAATAGCATTATTATAGAAATACCTGATTATAATTCTTGTTCTGTATTGCTGTTTTCTTCTTCCCAGAAGAAAGGAAAAATGTCTTATATTTTAAGATCCAAAATTTATAATGATGTAGCCAAATTGATTTTTAGAAAAGTCAAATGAACTGTGAAGAGCTTCTTATTAATAATTGCAATTTCTAAGATTCTTTGAAAACCACAAATTTGCTCAGGACACATTTCACATCAAATCTAACCTGAACCCAAGTTGTAACAAAGCTGTCATCAGTAGAAATTCAGTGATTGACAGCATCATTTCTGTGAATACTTGTATATTTAACTGCAAAGTTATTAATATGCCTGAGTACTAGATCCTTCTTCTCCTCTAGATGATGAGTCTGCTTGACATGAAAACATGCTGTACATAATCTCTTTCTTTTCTGAATGTTTATGAATCCCAAAGCCCAAATTACATCTCCAGAGATTCCAGATAAAATATCTTGGCCTGTGATATCATCTAAAGTGACATTATTTGGTGAGCTGGGAAGATAGTTCAGTTGTGCCAAAAAACCCCTTGCATTCAATCCCAAGGTCACATAAAACTAAGCTAAGGGATGGCAAGCACTGTGATGTCAGTGCTGAGTGGGAGAGGTAAGCAGATCCCTGAGGGTCACTGGTCAGCATACCTGTAGGCTTGGCAAATCCAAGGCCAGCGAAATATCCTAACTCAAATGAGGCAACTAGTAGCTAAGAAACAGCACCTGGGGTTGCCCTCTGGCTTCCACATACATAAATACACACAAGCATCGTCTGCACAGCACACACACATGAACACAGCAACACAAATCCAAAAGAATAAAGCAATGTATGAGAATGTCCAACTGATTAAATCCACACTAATTTCACTGATGTTGATTATTTTTTTATTTTACCTATTTGGAATTATAAAGCATACTTTTCTATTTCTTTCTCCATGCAGTAGTTTTGCTGGCTTTATGTTTTTATCATTTGTGATATTAATTTTGGATGGTTTTATTGTTAATAAAGTTATATTTAAGGCTGCTAATCTGTCTTCATAGCTTCAATATTTTCCAGTTTATGATTTACCTTTTATGGTTAATTTTTATCTCATCTCTTCCTTGTAATGTAATATAATTCAAAATCACAAGAAACCAAAAATAGTACCATGCGAAGATAATAATACTATGTTTTACATAGAGATGGTTGGCACTGACTTGGGCATTTCCTGTGCATGCCATGTTCCTATAGCCCACTGCTATATAGAGGCAGTTGGCTCTGACTTGGGCATTTCCTGTGCGTGCCATGTTCCTATAGCCCATGATTGTTCCACTGTGCTGCACCCTCCTTCTTGTGCCAGATGAAAGTTGTTTTCACTCTTCTTGCACATTTAGATGCCTGTAAGTCAAGATTCTACAATAAGCCTCTTTCCCAAAACTGCCTCAGCCATTTTATTCTCGAGCTCATAATTGACTGAGCGGGACAGTCACACTTGTATCCGTGGATGCCACTGAACAATGCATCAGGAGCAGAGTAGGACAATAGAACCCAGAAGAGGAGTAAAACTGAGGCACTGCAAAGCCCTGGGGTAGGACTTTCAGAATGTAACCACCAACATAGTCCTCAGCTACTCATGGACAATAACAAAGCCAGATGAATTTATATTTTTTTCAGAAGGGAGATAAGAACGGATTAGAGCAAAATCCCTGCAGCCATCAGAAGGAAGCAAATGTAAGTTACAGTGCACATCTCCCCAGCTCCATCTCTAGGAGCAGAGACACTAATGCAGCACAGCCACATCAGGGTTATCACATTGGCCCAGAATCTTCTCTGCAGAAACAGGTGACCCTGAATGATCAGTGCCTGGAACCACATTTGTATGGGTGGCTTATGGCCTCAGTTTCCCATCCTCAACACCTTCCACTTTCTGTTGTTTTGACCAGTGACACGCACTGGCTTTACATTATTTTCACATAGAGAGAGAACACTTGCTTCCTGAGATCTCATTTGAGAAAACTTTTTAGATCTTAAAAAATATACACTTTCTTGATATTTAACACATTTTAATAAACATATTTTGTTAAAATATTTTATTGTTTTAATTTAGGTATATAATGTGTTTTGATTAAATCTAACCACTACCGCCCCTCCAACTCTCTTCATGTCCCTCTGCCAGTCACTATTGCCTCTAGTGGATGTATTATGAGTCCATTTAGTGAAGCCTATATGTGCGTGAGCATAGAGCCATTGCTAGAGCATGGGTAGCCTTCTAGGAGCCATGTTCTTGAAGAAAACACATATTCTCTTTCCCAGAAGTGATCAGTTGTCATTAGCTCCTCAGCTAGAAAGGGAACTTTGCCACAAACACCCATCGTGCTCAGGAATTGTGCATTGAGTCACAGCCACTGGGATGCAATAGCACTGCCCTGCCATGCAGCATTGGCTCACTGAAGTCACCCATCACTTCTATCTCTTAGAATCTTTCCACAGCACATTCCTCCATGATCCTTGAGCATTTGGAGGTTGAGAAGTTGAGATATAGGTAAGTGTCCCATGTGTAAATTAAAATTTTCAAAGAAATGATCTCCTCCAATCTGTAATTATTTTTTCTCAGTAGTTTGCATTTAGAGAAAATATAACATCTGCTATTTTTTGTATGTTCATTTTATTTTTATATTTAAAAAGTCTTTTTATCCATGTATCCCCCTGCTCCCCCTCCCTTCTCTCCTCCCAAATGCTCCCAATAAGCCTTCAGTCTTCCCCTCTCAAAGCCACTATCCACTACCCCCAAAGGGCAAAAGTCCCAAGGTGGGCCAGCTCAGCATGCCACTCCAGGCAACTCCAATTTCTCCTCTGCAGGGAATGGGCTAAGGTGCCAGCCCATGTATGGTACACAGTCTGATCTCATCCCTCAAGGTTCCACATACTGCCCATGCCAATTAAGAGTTGCCTACCCTTGGAGGGCCTAGCTCCTTTTCCCTATGGGTTCCCAGTGGCTGTTCTTGATTCAGTGAGCTCCCCAAAGCTCCAGCCAGCCATCTCAGTGGGAATAATCCCTATTTCCTTGCTCATACAGACTGTCCTCCCCTACTCTCAACTGGACCAGGAGCTCTGCCCAGTGCTCAGCCGTGGGTCTCTGCCTCCTCTATTCATTTTTGGATGTAGGTTCTATAATGACACTTAGGATGGTAATTAATTTGATTATAGGAGAAGTCTTGTTCAGATACCCCCTCCACTATTGGTTGGAGACCTAGCCAGGGACATCCTGTGAGTTCTTAGAGGTTTCCTGAGCACCCGGTCTCTTTCCAACCTCACATTGGCTTCCTCTATCGAGATATCCATCTCTTTCTATTTCCCTCTTTGCTCCTCTCACTCAACCATTTTCTTCCCTCATGATTTGTTCCCAACTCTTCTTGACTGCAACCTGTTATGACCTGAATTTGCTAAGGAGATCTTCTCTATTTTCTCTTCCTAGGGGAATCTCTGGATGTCTTTCTTAAGTTCCCTCTGACCCAGAGCTCTTCGGGGGTTGTGGTTTGCAGCTTGGGTATTCTTTGCTTTTTATCTAAAATCTGCTTATAAGTGAGTACATCTCATGCCTATCTTTCTGGCTTGTAATACCTTGATCAGGAGGATATTCTCCAATTCCATCCATTTCCCTGCAAATTTTAGGATGTCTTTTTTTTTTTTTTCTTACTGCCGAGTAGAACTCCATTATGTAGATGCACCTCAGTTTGTTAATCCATTCTTCAGCTGAGGGTCATCTAGGTTGTTTCTAGGTTCTTGCTATTATGAATAATGTATCTACGAATATAGGTGAACTAATGCATTTGGGGTACAAATGTGCATCCTTTGGGTATATGCCCTATACTGGTATTGCAGGGTCCTTGGGGAAATTGATTCCCAGTTTTCTGAGGAACCACTATACTGCATTCCAGAGTGGCTGTACAAGTTTACACTACCACCAACAATGGAGGAGTGTTCCCCTTGCTCCACATTCTCTCCAGCATAGGCTGTCATCTGTGTTTTAGATCCTAGCCATTCTGACAAGTGTAAGGTGGTATCTCAGAGTTGTTTTGATTTGCATTTCTCTGATGGCTAGGGATGTTGAGCAATTTTTAAGTGCCTTTCAGCCATTTGTAACTTTTCTGTTGAGAATTCCCTTTTGAGCTCTGAAACCCATTTTTTAATTGGGTTATTTAGGTTTGAGGGCTCTAGTTTCTTGAGTTCTCTATATATTTTATTGGTCAGTCTGGTGAAGATCTTTTCCCATTCTGTAGGCTATTGTTTTGTCTTATTAACTTTGTCCTTTGCCTTATAGAAGCTTCTCAGTTTCAGGAGGTCCCACTTACTGATTGTTGTTCCCAGTGTACGTGCTACTATTATATTTAGGAAGTGGTCACCTGTGCCAGTGAGCTGGAGGATATGTTGAGCTCTTTGATTCACTTGGATTTGACTTTTGTGAAGGCTGATAGGTTCGGATCTATTTGCATTCTTCTACATGCTACCATCCAGTTATGCCAACACCATTTATTGAAGATACTATCTTTTTCCATTGAGTATTTTTGGCCTCTATTTAAATATCACTTGTTCCTAGATGTGTGGGTTAAGGTTGGACTCAATTCCATTGATCCACAAGTCTGTTTTTATGCCAGTACCAGGCCGTTTTTGTTACTATAGCTCTATAGTGTATCTTGAAGTCAGGAATGGTGATTACACCTGAAGTTCTTTTAATTGAGCAGGATTTTTTTGGCAATCCTGGGTTTCCTGTTATTCCATATGAAGTTGAGTATTGTTCTTTCAAAGTCCTTTAAAAATTGTGATAGGATTTTGATGGGGATTGCATTGAATCTGTAGATTGCTTTTGGTAGGATTTCCATTTTTACTTTGTTGATCCTACCTAATTAGGAGCATGAGAGATCTTTCCATTTTCTGATATCCTCTTCAATTTTTTTCTTCAGTTATCTAAAGATTTTGTCTAACAGGTCTGCTACTTCTTTGATTACAGTCAAACCAAGATAGTCAATGCTATTTGCAGCTATTATAAAGGGTGATGTTTCTCTTATTTCTTTTTCAATCCTTTTATCCTTAGTGAATAGGAAGGATATTGATTTTTGGAACTAATCTTGCACCCTTCTACCTTGCTGAAGGTGTTTATCAGCTGTAGGAGTTTCCTGGTAGAATTTGGTGGGGGGGGGGGTCACTAATGTATAGAATCCTATCATCTGCAAGTAGAGAGTTTGACTGCTTCCTTTCCAATTTGTATCCCCTTAATCTTCTTTTGTTCTCTTATTGTTTTAGCTAAAACTTCAAGAACTGTATTGAATAGATAAGGAGAGAAGACAGTCTTGTCTTGTTCCTGGTTTTAGTGGAATTGCTTTGAGTTTTTCTCCATTTAGTTTGTCGTTGGCTGTTGGCTTTCTGTATATCACCTTTATTATATTTAAGTATTTTTCCTTTATTCCTGATCTCTCCAGGACTTATATCATGAAGGAGTGTTGGAATTTGGCAATGGCTTTTTCAGCATCTAAGGAGACAATCTTGTGGTTTTCTCTTTCAGTTTGTTTATATGATGGATGACATTCACAGTTTTTCACGTGTTAAACCATCCCTGCATCTCTCGGATGAGGCCTACTTCATCACAGTGGATGATTTTTTTTTTTTGATATGTTGTTGGATTCAATTTGCCAGAATTTTATTGAGTATTTTTGCTTCAATGTTCATTAAGGAGATTGGTCTTTAATTCTTTCTTTGTTACATCTTTGAGTGGCTTGGGTATCAGGGTGATTGGCCTTATAAAAAGAGTTCATCAATGTTCCTTCAGTTTCTACTGTATAGAACAGTTTGAAAGATATGGATATTAGTTCATTGAATGTCAGATAGAATTCTTCACTGAAAGCATCTGGTCCTGGGCTTTTTTTTTTTTTTTAAACTTGGGAGACTTTTAAAACAGCTTCAATCTCCTTTGGGATTACAGCTCTGTTTAGGTCTTTAAACTTATCTTGATTTAATTATGGTAAGTGGAACATGTCCAGAAAGCTGTCCATTTCTTTTAGGTTTTCCATTTTAGTGGAGTATAGATTTTCAAAGTATGACCTGATAATTCTCTGGATTTCCTGAGTGTATGTTGTTATGTCCCACTTTTCATTCTGGTTCTGTTAATTTGGATTCTCTCTCTCTGCTTTTTGGTTAGTTTGGATAAGGGTTTATCTATCTATCTTGTTGTCTTTCTCAAAGAACCAACTCTTTAGTTCATTGATTTTTTATATTGTTCTTTGTTTCTATTGTATTGATTTCAGCCCTAAGTTTGATTATTTCCTCCAATCTACTCCTTCTAGGTGAGTTTGCTTCTAATTGTTCTAAAGCTTTCAGCTGTGCTGTTAGGTCTTTTGTGTGAGGTTTCTCTAGGTTTTTCATATAGGCATCTAATGCTATGAATTTTCCTTTTAACACTGCTTTCATTGTGTCCCGTAAGTTTGGGTATGTTGTGGATTCATTTTCATTAAATTCTAAGAAGTCTTTGATTTCTTTCTTAACTTCTTCCTTGACCCAGAGGTGGTTCAATTGAGAGATGTTTAGTTTCCATGAATTTGTAGGCTTTCTGTGATTTTTGTTGTTATTGAACTCTAGACCATGGTGGTATGATATGATACAAGGAGTTATTCCCACTTTTTTAATCTGTTGATATTTGCTTAATGACAGAGTGTGTGGTCAATTTTAGAGAAAGTTCCATGGGGTGCTGAGAAGTATGTATATTCCTTTATGTTTGGGTGGAAGGTTCTGTATATATCTACTAAGTCCATTTGGGTCATAACATCTGTTAGATCCCTCATTTCTCTGTTGCGTTTCTGTCTGGTTCACCTTTCCAAGGGTGAAAATGGGGTATTGAAGTCTCCTACTATTAGTGTGTGGGGTTAGATTTGAGGTTTAAGCTTTAATAGTATTTTTTTTTTTGGTTTGGTTTGGTTTTTAGTTTTTTTTTTTTTTAACATATGTAGGTGTACTTGTGTTTGGGGCATAAATATTCAGTATTGAGACTTCATCTTTGTGAATTTTCCTGAGATGAATAAGTAATGTCCATCCTGGTTTCTTTTGGTTGATTTTAGATTGAAGTCTATTTTGTTAGATATTAGGATGGCTATACCAGCTTTTTTCTTAGGACCATTTGATTAGAAAGTCTTTCCCAACCCTTTACTCTAAGCCTGTGTCTGTCTTTGAAATTGAGGTGTGTTTCTCGTATGCAGCAGAAGGATGGCCTCTGTTTTTGTATCCAACGTGTTTGGCTGTGTCTTTTTATAAGTTCATTGAGTCTATTAATATTAAGGGATATTAATGACCAATGATTGTTATTATCTGGTTTTTCAAAGTATATAACAAGTATTTGTATGTGTGTGTTTGTATGGCATGTGTGTTCATATATTTGTGAGTGTGAGAGCATGCAGGATACAGCTTATGAAAGTGTCATCACCTCTTCTTTTTTGGTGCTGCTTGCTTTTGATTGGCTAATCTGCAAGTGATTCTCCTATCTTCTAATTCTACTACCCAGTTGAGAAATGCTGTAATTAAAGATGCTTGTGCTCCTAAAACACCTTTTAGTGAATACTGAAGATCTGAACTTGGGTCATCGGGTTTGCTCACTTCGTGCTTTGCTCCCTGAATTGTCTCCTATTTTGATAATTTTTAGTCATTATTCCATCCATTCAGACTCCTTCAAGGTAATGAGAATGTTTTTTTCTACAAAAAAAAAAAAATCTAATCCCCAAAATTCTACAGCTGACAAACACCTTCAGCAAGGTAGAAGGGTACAAGATTAGGTCAAAAAAATCAATATCCTTCCTATACACTAAGGATAAAATGGTTGAAAAAGAAATAAGGGAAACATCACCCTTTATAATAGCTGCAATCCCACTAAAACCAGGAACAAGACAAGACTGCCCTCTATCATTATCTATGTAATACAAAAACAAGGATTTCCATGTTTGTGATTTGCATTTGGTTTGGGTGGACCTTGCTTTGAAATCCCCTCTCTGCCAAAAATTTAAGAACAGGTAAAGACACGGGTCACTGAATGCCGTCCATATTTAGAAGACATACCTAACATCTCATTTCTATGTCAGTATATCATGTAGCCCCCAGAGCACACAGTTAAGAGAGAAGTAAACTTACTTACAAGATAAACAATGAGCTGTCCATTGATAGAATTTAAACATTTTGAATAATCTAGATATGCTGGCTTCAAGAGTCAATAGCTTAGATCTGAGGACTTTTGCTCATATTAACTGAACAGATAGCATGCTAAAGAGCAGTTTGGGTATCTCGATGTCATGTGACACTATCCATGAGAACACAGCCAGCACTGGGAAATCTGTCTCTGGGTCTCATGACAGGGTATGACCACAGAGATAGAAACACTATCCCTACATACATGTTTCTGAAATGCATTATCAGATGTTGTCTTTGCTCAAGATTAGTGCTGGTCTTACACTGGAGAGAGGCCAACTGAATATTTTCAATTTTGAGTGAATGGCTTCAATAAAGAAGACTTTTACATCAACTTATGAAGTATAGTTTGGTGCTAAAACATGCCACTTCTTATACTGATTTAGTTCAGTTATGCAAATAGAGGCCAAGATATTAACTCAAGGCTAATTAAAATATCTTACTGAAATTCAATAAGTATGCTTAATATATATTTTTAATTTTAATATTTCATATTACATTACAAAACATGTGCTTGCTTTTGTGGCAATTCTCCAAGAGAGATGTAAGGTAGTGTGCCCACCTAGGAATAGTGTCTTATTTCCTAATGCAGGATCCTTCAGAATTGTTTCTCATACTCATTTTTAATTTGTGTGTAGTTTCCAAATTAGATTTCTTTTCTGCAATCCCATTACTTTCTACTCAGTAATCTTTAATGAGGTCATACTCTTGAATTTTTAAGTAATTATTTGTATCATTGCAAACTATGTTGTTAATTACACCTGATTAGGATGTCCCTACAAGCAATCATGGAAGTACAAAGCGCACAAAGAGCAAAAATCTTTTTCAATTAGATTTTCCCCTCATGAAGTCAAAGGCAGCATGAGTAATTACTGACAGAATTCACAAATCAATATGTGTTCCCTCTCCTAACTGTTATGAATGCACTGCTCCAGTTTTTCTTCTCTCAGTGACCTGTTTGTGGGTAGTGTGACTAGTGCCATAATGTGGTACTGACAACCCTACTCAATACAGAATGGAAGATGAGCATATGTACCTTGGAGCCCGTCCAAAATTTACAATTATTTTGATGCCAGGAAGCTTTTGTTAAAAGATGATATCACCCTTGCCCCTCACCTGTAAATAGCACCAGGGCATGAATCACCAAGACAGCATTATACAAAAGGCCAGAGTAGATAGTGAATTTGGGCACTCTTTTTGTTCTAAAAAAAAAAAAAAGTTATTTTCTCTAGTAAAAGATATTTTACATTCCCCTGTGGACATATTTAATTATCTTATGTAACAGTTACAAGCCTTTTCTAATTAATAAAAAAATTGAAAACAGTCGGTGTCTGTAGCTGCTCTTTGTTTCCATTGGTATCCATCAGACTTGGCTAAAAGTCAGGTAACCGACAGTGTAGCTATTTCCAGCTTGCTGTGGTCAATGCTGTGGAAATTATTGCTGAGATAAATATACTGCTGCAGAGAAGAAGATTCGTGCTGACTGGATTGCCCTGGGCTTCCTCACACATAAGCCAGTAAGAAATATGAATGTAAGAATGTCCATAACTCAGATTGTTCTCCAGTCTTAGCATTACAGACTGAAGATGCAATTATGAATCATGATCTATGAATTAGACTCAGGTCAGCAAAGACTTGCTAACAATCCCCTCTTAACCCGTATACTTTTCTTCTTTGGACCAGCTGCAAGATTGAGACCTCTGGGAAGATTAGAGCAGCTGTGTGCTTGCTAGACAGCTGTGGATGATAACAGTGTAGCGTGAAGGGAAAACTAGACACCATTTTTTAGCTCAGCAAAGCTTTGTCTTCGTTTTTACAGTGTTCATATTCATGGGCCAGTCTCTCAAATCTGACAGGAGGTGTCCTCATCGCTTCTGAAAATTAGCAGGCAAAAAATCTCCAAGATGAAATTGTAAATGCTACCAGAGATTTTCATTGTCATTTCCATTTGTTTTCAAAATTTGAAAAGCAAATACAACTTCCCCCTACACATTCAACTATTTTTTTTTTGTTTCTAGGAGGCTATGACTGAAACACTTGCTTATCTCTGAAATAAAGAAATCTTTATCTTTGTAAACTCCTTAGGAAGAACAAAAAATCTTCCTAATATCTGAGTTCTTGGAAGAACCACAGAGGATGGCAAAAGTGCTTTAGCAGAAGAGATCAGATAAATGAAATTATGCACATAGATAATTTCAAACCTAGGCTCCATGTGTAAGAGAAAGCATTCAATATTTTTCCTTCTGAGTCTGGCTTATTTCACTTAACATAACGGTTTCTACTTATATCTACTTTCTTGGAAATTCATGGTTTCATTCTTTTTCTTTATGACTGCTTGAAATCCCATTGTTTATATATACCATATTCTCCTCAACCAACCATGTCCTGGCTATTTTTGAATAGTATAACAATAAATGCAGAAGTTCAAGTATTTCTGTGGTAAGTTGACTTCCAGTCATGGGTGTGTGTGTGTGTGTGTGTGTGTGTGTGTGTGTGTGTGTGTGTGTGATATCTGTATCATATAAGTCTTATGGTTCATTTTTAGTACTTTGAGAAACCTACACACACACTTCATTGTGGCTACACAAGTTTACATTCCCACGAGCAATGAATAAGAGTTCATCTTTCCCCATATCCTCATCAGAAATCCTGTTTCTTTTTATTTCTTATTAGCCATTTTTACCAGAGTGATGTGGGATATCAAAGCAGTCTAAATTCCAGTGAAACTGTTTTTTAAATCTATAGAGGGAAATCTGAGAATAAAGAACAACTTGTTCTAATGAGCACAGTTCTTGAATTCTCTACTTGACAGTTGGTAGATGCTGAGAAATTTGATGGAGACTGGAAAGAAGGGAAAAGTACCTAGAGAAAAAGAAATTTACTTTTCAATTTTATGTTCTCAGTTGTGAATGAGGCAGAATTATTTTTTATTAAGGTCAATATTAAGTGTCCAATAAGAAATTTATTGAGGAAAACAGACAAGTACATATAATTTCAATTTCTACCCCTGGGAATCCATGCTCTGGACTTCTGACCCTGAATAAGTGCTTGGAGGGTACTCTAGCTTTGTATGGTTCCTGTTGAGGATAAAAATACTGAGGTCCATGATTTTAAACCTTCAATCTTTTGATTATAAAACAGAATTGTAGCCAATAAAGAGCCAAAGCTCACGCAATTTAGCCCTGCAATGAGAGTCCAGGCTAATCGAGTTTGGGCTGCCCCTACCCAATAAGCCAGCTTCTATTTTAGAACTCTCTAGAGTTGAGTCCAGAGGAACCAACTAGGAATTGTTATAAGCTATAGAATTGGTACAGTGGTTATGTGCACTGTACAATTGGGTGGCATTAATTATAACTGCTACCTCTCTCACTACAGAGACCTGTTTGTTGATTTCCTAGTGAGCTGCATGCTCAGTGAGCTTACATGATCTTGGCATATCCCATGCCTCCCAGTCCACCTCCACTAATCTTGGGTTTCTGACCTCTACTCAGCTATTCACCTTTCTCTGCAGATGTCCTTGGGTAAAGGATAATGGCATGTTCTTCGGTGGAGCCTTATTTGTCTTTCCAGAATTTAGCTTTGGTATCACTCTGATCAAAGGGCAGATATGTACTATACAGCCATTTCTTGCTCACTGCTCTTTACCCCGCCAAACTCCAGAGGATGCTGTCCTGTTTCTGAGAACTTCTATCAGGCAGCTTCAGATGGATGGGCAAACTCCTTGGTTCTCTGAAGTTCTCTCTGAGAGGGTCATTTTCCTTCTCTGTCTGGAGATGGAAGTGCTCTGAGGCTGAGAGAACCATCTTCACAGTTGTTTTGCTGTAACCTGCAGAGTTAACTCAACATTTCTCTCCAGAGCATAAAGATACTGGGATTCTGAATTATGGATTCATAGATCTGTCTTTGAACCTCTTTCAAAACTTAGAAAACCCACATCAATTTTGCACTTCAGTCTGGGTGTATAACTCAGTGGGAGAATCCTTGACTAGTATACACAAGGTTATGGGTACAATCTCTATTACCAGGACAATAAATAATGATTTAATTAGTTAAAGTGAGCTCGGGACATTGTATTTCCTTCTAGTTGTTCTATTCAAACTTAACATGTTATCACATGTCATTCTCTTTAAACTCAATCTGGATTCACTGGGACAGATACAGTCTTATCTTCAGCTCAGGTACTGGAGGCTGTTGTTGGATCCCTTCACTCAGACTTTGTCAGGTTGTTCCTGGACAGCGAGTGGAAGACTAAGAGCTCAAGGGGATGCCTTGGGCCAGTGCCTATATGTTCCCACATGCTAGGATGCAGGGGCTTTCGCCCAGCAAGACTTCAGGAGCAGTACACAAGCTTGTCTTCTGCCCGGTGAAGCAGAGCATTCAGTGTCTAGCAATAAGTGCCTCAGGAAGCAATAAGCACTCCTTTCTGCCTGTGTTAATTTTTCATTTTATAATTCTTGCGGCCATTACAAAAGATACGATTTATAGCCAAATTATCACTCTCATTTTAATAATGAGACATAAAACCAGAAAGCATTGTTGTCTTTAAGTGCTACACAGAAGCCAGCCAGTCTTGATTTGTTATCTATCCAGTGTATTTTAAACACAAGAAAAATTTCAAAACTAAACTGGCGAGAGTGCTTATGAGTAATTAAGTCTAGCTATCTAGTCAGGAATCCACTGAATAGACAATGTTCCTGTAATCCACAGAGTAGCAAGTACCAATATTCTCGCCTCTTGAGCTCTCGACCCACTGAGCTTCTGATAAGAGGATCCTCGGTGGGTAACTAGGGACAGGTAACTTCCCTCACTATTTTCCACTCACACAAATCCACTTCCATGTCAAGAACACAATCTGTTAGATTCAACTGAACTGGAAAATTCTCAACAAATAAATTTGTGGTTTAGTCATTATTTCCAGAAGGTTCACTAAATTAGTAACACTACAGCCTAATGACTCAATTTCATTTTAACGTCATTGCTCATATTCCTAATACACATAAATCATTCCCTATTGCATAACACTTCAAGTAGGCACACTCCCAGGAACAATTTTGGCTCTAATTCTATATCATTGTTGTTTAGTGCTTTAAAATAGGGAAGTAGGAGGCTCTGTGTGATTTCTATAATTATTTTAAAACAGCATTTTATAAAAGGCCATTTCAATAATGTGTTCTTATTGGAAAGGGAAAAAACTTAATTTTTCTCACTTGGAGAGATTTTTATTTTCCAGATTCATAATTAGGATATTTCCACAATTACAATTATGCAGGCAACACAGAGACTTTCTTACATGGCTCCCTCCCAGAATGCGCCAACTAAAGGAAGTGATGCTTAGTGCAAAATGTCCTGCCATGAAAGCTTTGCTTAATCATAACCTTCCTCTACTTATATCAACCCCCTCCATGCATCCACCTGACACACCAGCAATTCCTGCCAGTCCTAATACCAAAACAAAACTGGCATCTGGCTGTTTAGATAACTGTGGTCCAACCTACCCTCCTTTCTTTATGATTATTTTAAAAGCTTGCTAATTGGTTCCCAGACCTATCTACAAAAGAGTGATAGAAGAACATTGTATTTCCTCACTTTAAACCCCATGATTCATTTCCTATCTAGAAGAAAGCCAAACTCCTTGCCAGGATGTACAGTCTGCTTTCTGAAGCCCATCCCTTGTATTTCCCCTCCCATTCTTCAGGCAGTCAGTGTCCTCACCTTTATACTTCTCTTGAGGCCTTTGCATGTGTCCCTCTATTAAGACCCTTTTCCTCCACATATTCAGCTCATTGCCTTTTCCACAAAGAGTCCTTTCTTGGTGCCATCTCTAGAAGTCACCTCCTCCTCTGAGTTATTTCACATATCCCTGGTTTCTTCCATCAGATGCTCCCTCATTGGTAATTAAGTTTATTTGTCTGTTTGAAAACCACAAACACTGGATATGTTGTTTATAACTGAGTCCTCAGTGCAGAGTCAAGTATGAGTGGTGTAGGCTCAGCTGTTGTTTTTCATGAAAAGAGGAAGGTAGTGAGTGAATATTGACTGCTGTGTTTATATGATTTTTTCTTATGGGAGATTGTCATTGAGCCTCCATATACATACATACATACATACATACATACATACATACATACACACACACATACACACACACACACACACACACACACACACATATATATATATATATATATATATATATATATATATAATCCATGTTTTAATTACTTAAAACTGTGGTCTACTTCCTTGTGAAAGCTATATTTTCAACTGAACTGGGATAACATAAAAGGCTACTGTCAAATGGTGTACTTACCTTTTCCTCTTTGCAAAAAAATCCTTGGCATTTATCATAACCTAACCTCTACATGTAGAAAACTGAAATTCATCCCAGAACACTGGATAAAAATATTGAAATACTTTTTGCGTGTTGGGAACTACTGTCTGTCTACCATTACTATGAGCCCCAAAGAGTCCTTTCTTTTTCTTTGGAGAATGAGAACGGCTTGAACCAAGGTGGTTCCAGCAGCCTGAGGCTCAGTTTTGGTTTAGCAGCATTCAGAATTGCTATTAGACCAAGGGTGTGCATGAGAGGAGTGTGTAAGGGTGTGCATGAGAGGAGTGTGCAAGGGTGTGTATGAGAGGAGTGTGTGGACCAAGATTGTGATTTATAAATTGGGTGAACCATGGCATCAAGCCTGAATGCCAACAGAAAGATGGTGTGCCTTAGGAAGGCAATGGCAATCTAGGTAGCAACTGTGTGCCCTTTAACCCACCTCTACCATCACCTACTATTGTCACTTACTGCTGCTCTGGGAACTGCAGCCTCTGCTGCGCTGAAAACTCTAGTATTGCCTATTTTACCTGAACAATCAGCCTTTACTATTTTATCTATATAATTTTACTGTATTTTGTTTAATTAGCATATATGTAATTTACTTAAAAAAGATACACATTTCCGTGGTGAAGTTTCAATATGATTTTTATAGAGAGGAATCTTGCTCTGTTCACAATATTGAAATATATACTGTGATTACTTACTGCAGTAAGTTAAACACCAAGTGAGTTGTGAATAATAAAACTCTTAAGGACATGTTATTAAAGTTCATGTTAGCATGCTACCTGGACAGTTGATTCTCTCTGTCGCTGTCTACACATATGATATTTTTTGTGCTGAATCTGAACTCATTCCCAACAGTATGGTTTTGAATGTGGATACGAGCTTTAATATTCATCTATTTGAAATAGGATTCTTTTTGACTTCTCTTTTCTGCTGTTTTAAATGACAGAGTACGCTTCTTGATGGGTGGTCGTCATGGAGAATTTAAGTTCCTGCCTCCCTCTGGCTACGCCCCTTGCTATGAAGCCTTACTTCCAAAGGAGAAGATGAGATTGGAGCCTGTCAAAGAATATAAACGTGATGCTAATGGTGTTAGAGATCTGTTGGGTACTACTCAGTTTCTCTCCCAAGCCTCTTTCATCCCTTGTCCCATAGACACCAGTCAGGTAAGTCCAAATTGCAAATGACCTGCAATCTCAGTGTTGACAGTGTGCCCACATAGGACATTTTCCTCTTTAAAGGATGCAGATAAATGCCCAGTATTCTTTGAGAATTCATAGCCAAGATGAATACACACAATGCAAATAATTTATTTTTAAAGGTCAAATGTAATAAATGCAGAATGAAGAGTATGCATGTCCTTCAGGGAGGGATGTTTATAAGAGTCTGTGAGAACAGATGGAATTCCATCTGTACCTTTATGAAGCTTAAATGGAAAGGGGCAGTGGGCAGTAATATAACAGCATAGGAGGAGTTGATATAATAGCAATGGAATAAATAAGGGCTGGGGGTAGAAACATAGAGTAGAAACAGGTGCCAATATCAGGTCTCATGTGGATGGACAATTGTGAGAAGGGATAACATGGAGATAGAAAGTTGGAAATAAAACAGAGGGGTATGTGAACTATATAGGAGTGGTTGGCAAATATGTACTTGTTGCACATTCATATATTATGATAGAGCTTGCAGAAGTGTTCATCAGGCTTGATATGCCAGTACCATTTCTTTTCATGTGTGTATATGCTTGTGCATGTTTGTGAATATGTGGTAACACTTGGGGGTAAAAATCATACATGTGAGTGTGTGCGGGTGCGTGTGTGCGTACATTGCATGTGCATGTGTGCATGTGTGTGTTTGTGTGTGTGTGTGTGTGTGTGTGTGTGTGTGTGTGTGTGTTCATGCATGCATGAGTGTACATGAAGGTCTGAAGAGTATCGTACTTAGGAAAGTCTTTCACCTCCTTTGAGTCAGGGACTCTCATTGGCCTGAAGCTCACCCAGTAGGCTAGATTTGCTGACTAGGGTACCCCATGAATCCTCATTAGTGCTAGAATTACAAGAATATAGAGCCCTGGCATTTTTAATAGATTTGGTAATCAGTTCCAGGCCCTTGAGTTGGCTTTATCAACAGATCCATCTCCTCAACTCCACCAGAGCTACTTAAGTCACTATTCTAGATGCTGTAGAGAAGTGATTCTCAACCTTCCAAATGCTGCAACCCTTTAATAGAGCTCCTCATGTTGGGTGACCCCCAACCATAAAATTATTTTCATTGCTACTTCATAACTGCAATTTTGCTACTATTATGAATTGTAATGTGAATATCTGTTAAGAAGGATATCTTATATGCAACCTTTATGAAAAGATTACTCAACCTCCCCAAAAGGTCGCAACGCACAGGTTAAGAACTGCTCCAGAAATTAACAAAAAAGACCTTTCTTCCAAAGCACTTAGAGTTACTGAGGAGCTTGTGAGCTTCCAGAGATCGCAGGAATTAAAGTCTGAGTACTGTGTTTTAGACGTAACAGAAGAAAAGCTTGTCTTTTACCTTCCTGAGCTCTGTAACTGGGGTATACAAATTAAGCTTGGGCTAACTGGTTAGCAAGGGAAAAAGCTCAGAGACGAAGGTAGACTTTAGACATTATACTCTCTTACTAAAGAGAAAGGAAATAATGAGGAAAAAATAAATAACTCTGGGGAAAATAAATGGATCCTTAGAAGATAAGAAACATGATAGCTTTTTAAGTGTCTATCTGCGTAAGGTGCTGACAGGTCTCTCGTGGCAATGCTCAGTCTTTCCTGGGAATAAATGGTTGAATTCTTTGGGAGAGTTTTTCATTTAGGAGGATAAGGGAACAAGACAGTTTCTGCAGCAGCTGTTTCTCAGATATCCTCATCTTAAAATAATCCTTATTCCAAAGTAACATATTCAGATTTGGATATTCTGGACTCCTTCACAAACAGAAAACTTTGGGGACAGAGATAAAAGCATCTTCTCTGAGCACAGAGTTGTTTGTACCAGTGCAGGTGACAAAGGCATGTAGTCAGAAATTTTCTTACCCGTCTGGGCCTGGAGAAATCTCTCCCACTTGTGGTCCTACAGCTGCTTATAAAATAATTATTCAGAGGCTTATACTAATTACAAACTGTTTGGCCTATGGCTCGGGATCATTATCAACTAGCTCTTATAACTCGGCCCATTTTTATTAATCTGTATATTGCCATGTGACTCTGTGGCTTTACCTGTGTCCCATTACATCTTGCTTTCTGGAAGGCAGTCTGCAGTGTCCCTCCTGACTCTACCCTTCTCTTTTATCTCTGCTTGGATTTCCTACCTGGACTCTAAGCTGTCTTACCATAGGCCAAAACAGCTTTTTATTAACAAATAGTAATAAAGCCTATTCACAGCATACAGACATATCCCACAGAGGCCAGCAAGCAGAAGTGCCTCTGGTCTGACTGTCCCCAGCTAACCTGTCAGAGACACAGAATTACTAAGACCAAACTTCCTGGAAGAGAGGCTGTATAAGACATAGTTCAAAGGGGAAAGCTAACAATAAGAAAAGTTTTCTAAACATACATGTAATGGTGAGCGTTGATTGTCAGCTTGAAAGTATCAGCAACCAGGCAGAAGCCAAGCTTTCAGATACATGTGTTTGCTGTGATGGATTATCTTGAATAGCTTGAGGTGTGAAGAACCATCCTAAAGGGGGTAGCACCATTCCCTGGGCTGCATAAAGGGGGAAGCTAGCTGAGCATAAGCATTGTCTCCCTCTCCTTCCTGACTGTGACTGCCACATGACCAACCACCCCTTCAAGCTCTTTCCTGCAGTAATGGATTATACCCTTGGCCACCATAATTAACTGTAACTATGAGCCAAAATGAACCTACTCACCCTCAAGTTGCTTTTTGTCAGTGTATTTTTATCACAGCAACCAGAAAAATAAATAAGATGATACAGAATTAAAGATTTAAAAATAAAAGAAATGTTATGCAAGTCCAGGGTGCTTTCATGTCTAGACCCAAACCTGAGTTTTTAAGGATTCAAACCTGAGTTTTTAAGGATTCTGTAAGAAAGGTAAAGCTTCTAGTCAATAAGGAAATTCTCTTTGAAGGGATGTACTTTATCACTGTGAACTCTTTGAAGAGATGTGGCTCATTACCATGAATATCTTGTAATTTTTTAGACTCTATCATTCTGTGAAATTATTGTCAAAGGAGAACTTGAGTATAAGATATTCAGAGTCCCCCCTGGGCATATTAAGAATTACTTCATAGGTAAAGAATTATTAATTAGATCACTTCATGCTTAGCACAACTAGATTCCTTCCTGGCTACTTCTCCAACCCTTCACTGAGTGCTAGGAGATAGGACCCCATTCCCTGGGGCCTGGAACTCCTAAGTAGCAACTGTCAAGCTCAGTCTGCTTTGTCCATGCTACCAGTTGAAACCATTGAAATGATTCCCATGTATTTGTGGGGATTACTTTCCCAGCAAGTGTTTTCCCCCTTTCTCTGAAGCATTTCATATTCTATAGCCGGAAAATCAATTTTAGGGCTACAATCAATGATGGAACACTTAGTTGATAGAGAGGCCTTTAGTTAACACAAAAACCATGCTCAGTTAAAAATTGTCTGCTAATAACCACTCTCCTTGTGTTCCTCATCAAAAACATAGTGCCACTTACCCAAATGACTCTTTAATAATTACATTACAGTGGTTTTTGAAATGTTTTTGTGTTTTGTTACTCCTTTGAGAATTTCATTGACTGTATATATTTTTCCATGAAATATTTTCTCTATAAACTGTCTCTATCTACCCCCAACAATTGAGATTCTTTTTGATTGTGGAGTTTTAACCCTGATATTAGAGCCAGGGTTAGAAAGCCAAGCACACTGGTTGAGGTGGACAGCTGGGTCCTAGACCCTGTTAATTGCTGCCTAGCAAATGTGGGCCCAGTGTTAGCCATCTTCCAAGAGCCAAAATACTTCAAATCGGCTTTCTATTTGGATCTCTCATTTCTTAGGGACTGTTAAGTTGTAGACATGGAAATAATAATCCCAAATTAAAGAAAGTAGGAGAAAAGAAAGTGGGTCCTCAGAGTGTGGCCTCTGTGGGGAAATAGGAACAAAATACCAAGGAGGTAAAGAAACTCCCTGAAGGTGTCCAACTTATCAAGAAAGGCTTCTAGTTCTTGAATACCATAAAGTCTGTGCATGCGTGCGTGCGTGCGTGCATGTGTGCCTAGCTGCTTGTGTGCCTGCGTTCTTGTGTGTGTGTGTGTGTGTGCATAACTGCGTGCATGTGTGTGAGTGTGTGTGTTTGTGTGTGTGTGTGTGTGTGTGTGTGTGTGTGTGTGTGTGTGTGTGTGTGTGTGTGTCCCCTCCTGGGCTATAGGACACATTTAGAGATCGGGGAACAGCATTCTTGAGTTGATTCTTCCTTACAGTCTGGGCTGGGGAGAGGATCAAATCAGGTTTGTGTGTTAGAGAGTTCTATAGGGTTCAGCTTATATATGTGAGAGCATACAACTAAAGCAGTGGAATAATTCGAGAAGTCTGGAAGAACCAGAAGCAGGCCAATTACTGAGCTCTAAACAGAGCAGCCCCCCTCCTCCTTTGCAGCGACTTTAGCTAGGGCACCTGAGACTTGAATCCAGTTCATTCCTGTGGTTCTGGCTTTTCTCTTTCTCCCTTTCCTTCAGGTCGTTTTGCCAATTCACCTAGAGAAGATCCGAGACAGACTGGCTGAAAACATCCACGAGCTTTGGGGAATGAATAAAATAGAGCTCGGCTGGACTTTTGGCAAAGTATGTGCTTTGGTGGCCAGACCCAGGTGGATTGTAATATAAAGAAGGGTTCCTTGAACATTCATTGAGATTGGGACTCACTGAACCAAAATGCTCCTCTTCCTACAACCTGGCTAACCTTTGCAGTTAGTAGAAGCCCATTCAGCTTCACAGGCACAGCCAGAAACTCACATACTACCTCCTAATTCTGGTCTCTTTAATAAGAACTGTGTATGTACCCATTCCCCACTATCTCTCAGGTTTCTCCTTCTTCCCTACAGAAAAAGCAGTCTGCTCTGTGTGGGTGGTGGTAGCGGGCTGATTCATCATTTTGAATCAGAAGTTGTTTAAAGTGGCTTTCAGATGTATCACTAAGATTAATGGAGACCGGATAGGGTTGGAGTCTCCTGCATAGAAAGCATTTTTTAGAGAGAATGTAAATTGACTTTGCTCTGTGATTTGTATAAGGTCACTTCTGGAAACAGAAGGATAGGTGAGTTTTACAGCTTCCTGTGACCTGGACACACTCTAGTCATGCATATTCCTGTTAGTTACTGAAAAGGTCCCTGCACTCTAACACTTATGTATGTCCATAAATGCCACAAAACAGTGTCCATATGGATGATCACGTCTGTGCAGTATGTTCTGGAAGTCTCTCCTTTAGAGAACTCAACACAACTGTAATTTTAAATTGTATTAATTCTTGAAAATATTTTATCACTCCTTCCTATTTTATTAGACTGTTTACTTCATGGAAGTGGAATTATCTGACCTAATTCATTAAACTCAAAATCTAGATTAGTACATTCAAACATTTATAAAATGGCTAAGTGAATGAAGGAGTGAGTTGATACCTGGATCCATACTGTTCAGTGCAAGAGCCACCACATGCAGCAGCTGAACAGCTGAAAAGTATCTCATCAGAATAGCCATATGCAATGTGGCAGATTTAAAACTCACAATGGATTTGTTTGTTTGTTTGAGATAGCTGAAGCTGTCCTGAGATTTCTTATATAGACCAGGCTGGTCTTGAACTCAGAGATCCATCTGTCTCTACCTACTGAGTACAGGTCTTAAAGGCATGTGCCATCATGCCTAGCTTCACACTGATTTTTTTTCATACTAGGATTTTAAAATTAGTTTTATACTATTTTATACATTTTTAATAATTTATTTTTTTACAAAAGGTCTTTTTTCCACGTATCCCCCTGCTCCCCTCCCTTACCTCCTCCCAATCCCCTGTAGTCCACCTTCAGTTGCCCCAACTCCATCCACTGATCCCCTCCCCCAAAAGGGCAAGAAGTCCCAAGATGGGTCAGCTCAGCATGGCACATCCACTCCAGGCAAGTCCAACTCCTCATCCCAATATCAAGACTGGGTTAGGTATTCATCTGCAGCGAATGGGCTCCAAAGTGCCATCCCATGCACAGGAACACATACTGCCCATGCCAATCAACAGTCCCCTATCCTTGGAGGGCCTAGCTCCTTTCCTCAATGCTTTCCTAGTGACTGTTCTTGATTCAGTGAGCTCCCCAGAGCTCCAGCCAACCATCTCTATGGGGCTCCTCCTCATAATCCCTATCCCTTTGCTCATACAGATTCTACTCCACCATTCTCAGCAGGAACAGGAGCTCAGCCCAGTGAGCAGCCATGGATCTCTACCTCCATATCCATTCATTGTTGGATGTAGATTCTGTGATGACACTTAGGGTGGTTATTCATTTGATTCTAGGGGAAGTCCTATTTAGGCACCCTCTGAACATCCTAAAATTTGCAGGCAAATGGTTGGAGATCTAGCCAGGGACATCCCATGAGTTCTTGGAGGTTTCCCTAGCACCTGGAATCTTTCCAAACCCACATTGGCTTCCTCTATCAAGATATCCATCTTTTTTTTTTCTCCCTCTTTGTTGCTCCTCTCACTCAACCATCTCCTTCTCTTATTATTTGTTCCCACCTCTTCTTGGTTGCAACCCATTATGATCCCAATTTGCTAAGGTGATCTCCTCTATTTTCTCTTCCTAGGGGAATCCCTGGATGTCTCTATTAAGTTTCTTCCAACTTCAAGCTGTTCAGAGGTTGTGGTTTGCAGTTTGGGTATTCTTTGATTTTGTCTAAATCCACTTATAATTGAGTATGTCCCATGACAATCCTGGGCTTGTGCTACTTCACTCAGGAGGATATTCTCCAAATCCAACCATTTGCCTGCAAATTTTAGGATGTCATTTTTTACTGTTGAGTAGTACTCCATTGTGTAGATGTACCACAGTTTGTTAATCCATTCTTCAACTGAGGGGCACCTAGGTTGATTTCAGGTTCTTGCTATTACGAAAACTGCTGTTATCAATATACTTGAACTAATGCCTTTTGGGGATAAATGTGCATCCTTTGGGTATATGCCCAATAGTGATATTGTGGGATCCTTGGGAGACTGGTTCCCAAACTTCTAAGTAACCACCATACTGCATTCCAGAGTGGCTGTTCAAGTTTACACTACCACCAACAATGGAGCAGTGCTCTCCTTATTCCGCATCCTTTCCAGCATAGGCTGTCATCTGTGTTTTTGATCTTAGCCATTCTGACAGGTGTAAGGTGGTACCTCAAAGTTGTTTGGGTTTACATTTCTTCGATGGCTAAAGATGTTGAGCAATTTTTAAGTGCCTTTTAGCCATTTGTAATTCCTCTGTTGAGAATTCCCTTTTTCTCTCTGACACTCATTTTTTAATCAGGTTATTTAGGTTTGGTGGCTCCAGTTTCTTGAGTTCTCTGTATATTTTAGAGATCAGTCCTCTGTCAGATGTAGGGTTGGTGAAGATCTTTTCCCATTCTGTAGGCTGTTGTTTTGTCTTATTGACTGTGTCCTTTGCCTTACAGAAGCTTCTCAGTTTCAGGAGATCTTTATTGATTGTTGTTCTTAGTGTCTGTTATATTTAGGAAGTGGTCACCCGTGCCAATGCGTTGGAGGGTATTCTCCACTTTCTTCTCTATCAGGCTCACTATAACTGAGTTTATTCTGAGGTCTTTGATCCACTTTGATTTGAGTTTTATGCAGGGTAATAGGTTTGGATCTATATACATTCCACTACATACTACTATCCAGTTATGCCAACACCACTTGTTGAAGACACTATCTTTTTTCCATTGAATATTTTTGGCCTCTTTCTCACAAATCAGGTGTTCATAGGTATGTGGGTTAACATCAGGTCTTCGATTCAATTCCATTGATCCACAAGTCTGTTTTTATGATAGTACCAGGCTGTTTTATTACTATAGCTCTGTAGTATAGCTTTAAGTCATGGATGATGATTCCTCCTGAAGTTCTTTTATTGAGCAGGATTATTTTGACAATCCTAGGTTTCCTGTTATTCCATATGAAGTTGAGTATTGTTGTTTCAAATCTGTAAAAAAAAAAAATTGTGTTGGGATTTTGATGGGAATTGCATTGAATCTGTAGATTGCTTTTGGCAAGACTGCCATTTTTACTATGTTGATCCTACCTAGCCAGGAGCATAGGAGATCTTTCCATTTTCTGATATCTTTTTAATTAATTTCTTCAGTGACTTAAAGTTTTTGTCAAACAGGTCTGCTACTTCTATGGTTAGACTTAGGTCAAGATATTTAATGCTATTTACAGCTATTATAAAGGGTAATTTTTTTTTCCTTATTTCTTTTACAGCCCTTTTATGCTTAACAGGGGGGAGTTAATCTTTTACCCTGCTTACAAGCTGTAGGAGTTGCCTGGTAGAATTTTGGGGGTCACTTACGTATAATATCATATCATCTGCAAATAGAGATAGTTTAACTTCTTCCTTTACAATTTGTAACCCCTTAATCTTCTTTTGTTCTCATATTGCTTTAGCTAAAACTTCGAGAACTATATTGAATAGTCAAGGAGAGAGAGGGCAGCCTTTTATTTTTCCTGATTTTAGCGGGATTGCCTTGACTGTTTCTCCATTTAGTTTGATGTTGGCTGTTGGCTTGCTGCATATCGCCTTTATTATGTTTAGGTATTTTCCCTGTATTCCTGATCTCTCCAGTACTTTTATCATGAAGGAGTGTTGGATTTTTTTCAAAGACTTTTTCAGCATCTAATGAGATGACCATGTGGCTTTTTTTTCTTTCAGTTTGTTTATATGATGGATGATATTCACAGTTTTTCATATGTTGAACCATCCCTGCATCTCTGGAATAAAGCCTACTTGATCATGGTGGATGATTTTTTTGATATGTTGTTGGATTCAGTTTGCCAGAATTTTATTTGAGTATTTTTGCTTCAATGTTCATGAGGGAGATTGGTCTGTAATTCTCTTTCTTTGTTGCATCTTTGAGTGGCTTGGGAATCAGGGTGATTGTGGCCTCATAAAAAAGATGTCAGCAATGTTCCCTTAGTTTCTACTGTATAGAACAGTTTGAGGAGTACTGGTATTAGTTCTTTGAATGTCAGGTGGAATTCTGCACTGAAAGTGTCTGGTCCTGGGCTTTTTCTACCTGGGAGACTTTTTAAAAGTTTAAAACAGCTTCAATATCCTTTGGAGTTATAGATCTGTTTAGGTCTTTAATCTGATCTTGATTTAATTATGGTAAGTGATACCTGTCCAGAAAAGCTGTCCATTTCTTTTAGGTTTTCCATTTTAGTGGAGTATAGATTTTCAAAGTATGACCTGATAATTCTCTGGATTTCCTGGGTGTCTGTTGTTATGTCCCCCTTTTCATTTCTGAGTCTGTTGATTTGGATACTCTCTGTGCTTTTTGGTTAGTTTGGATAAAGGTTTATCAATCTTGCTGACTTTCTCAAAGAACCAACTCTTTAATTGATTGATTCTTTGTATTGCTCTCTTGTTTCTCTTGTATTAATTTCAGCCCTAAGTTTGATTATTTCCTCCAATCTACTCCTTCTAGGTGAGTTTGCTTCTAATTGTTCTAAAGCTTTCAGCTGTGCTGTTAGGTCTCTTGTGTGAGATTTCTCTAGGTTTTTCATATAGGCATCTAATTCTATGAATTTTCCTCTTAACACTGCTTTCATTGTGTCCTATAAGTTTGGGTATATTGTGGATTCATGTTCATTAAATTCTAAGAAGTTTTTGATTTCTTTCTTAACTTCTTCCTTGACCCAGAGGTGGTTCAACTGAGAGATGTTCAGTTTCCATGAATTTGTAGGCTTTCTGTGATTTTTGTTGTTATTGAACTCTAACCTTAGACCATGGTGGTCTGATATGATACAAGGAGTTATTCCCACTTTTTTAATCTGTTGATATTTGCTTAATGACAGAGTGTATGGTCAATTTTAGAGAAAGTTCCATGGGGTGCTGAGAATTATGTATATTCCTTTATGTTTGGGTGGAAGGTTCTGTATACATCTACTAAGTCCATTTGGGTCATAACATCTGTTAGATCCCTCATTACTCTGTTGTGTTTCTGTCTGGTTGACCCTTCCAAGGGTAAAAGTGGGGTATTGAAGTTTCCTACTATTAGTATGTGGGGTTTGATGTGTGTATAAGCTTTAATAGTGTTTCTTTTACATATGTAGTTACCCTTGTGTTAGGGCATAAATATTCAGGACTGAGACTTCATCTTGGTGTATTTTTTCTGAGATGAATAAGTAATATCTGTTCTGACCTCTTTTGATTGATTTTACTTTAAAGTCTATTTTGTTAAAACTTTGTATGGCTAGACCAGCTTGTTTCTTGGGATCATTTGACTGGAAATTCTTTTCCTGACCCTTTACTTTGAGCCTGTGCCTGTCTTTGAAGTTGAGGTGTGTTTCTTGTATGCAACAGAAGGATGGCTTCTGTTTTTGTATCCATCGTGTTATGGTGTGTCTTTTTTTATAGGTTCATTGAATCCATTGATATTATGGGATATTAATCATCAATGATTGTTATTTCCTTTTAATTTAGGTGATAGTATGTGTGTATTTCCCTTCATTGTGTTTTTCTTCTGTGAGGTTATTGATTGCTTGTGGTTTCATGGGTGTATCTGGTTTCCTTAGGTTGGAGTTTTCCCTCTAATACTTTCTGTATGGCCATATTTGTGGATAGGTATTGTTTAAATCTGATTTTACTGTGAAATATCTTGTTTATGAAATCTATAGTGATTGAGAGTTTTGTTGGGTATAGTAGTCTCTGTTGGCAGCCATGGTCTTTTAATTTCTGTATAAATCTGACCAGGACCTTCTTGTTTTGAAACTCTTAGTATTTTTCTTTGTTCTATAGGTTTGGTGGCTTGGTTATTATGTGGCTAGCAGTCTTTAGGGGATGTCTAGTCTATTTGGTGTTCTGTAAGCTTCTTGTATCTTTATAGGCATTTCCTTCTTTAGGTTGGGAAAGTTTTCTTTTGTGATTTTATTGAATATATTTTCTGTGCCTTCGAGCTGGTGTTCTTCTCCTTCAATTCCAATTATTCTCAACTTTGGTATTTTCATGGTGTCCCAGATTTCCTGGACATTTTGTGTTATGACCTTTTTGGTTTTAGTGTTTTCTTTGACTGACGTATCTATTTCCACTATTGAATCTTCGACTCCAGAGATTTTCTCTTCCATCTCTTGCATTTTATTGGTTATGCTTGCATCTATGGGTTCTGGTTGTTTCTTCAAGTTTTCTATTTCCAGCTTTGCCTCATTTTGTGCCTTCTTTATTGCTCATATTTCAATTTTTAATTCCCAGAATGTTTCTTTCATCTGTTTGTTTTCTTTTTCTTGGTTTTCTTTATTTTCTTTCAGGGATCTGTTAATCTCTTTGATTTTTTTGTCTGTATTTTTTCCCATTTCTTTAAAGGAATTTTTTATTTCTTCTTTTAAGGCTTCTATTATCTATTACAGTTGTTTTTAAGGTTGTTTCCTTCTGTTTCTTCTTCATTATTATGCTCAGTTCTTGATGTTGTAGAACCACCAGCTTCTTCTGGTGGTGCCATATTGTTCTTTATATTGTTATATGTTTTCTTGCACTGGTGTCTTCTCATTCCTTCCTCTGTTCACTCTTAGTCAGATCATAGTTCTCAGTCAGTTGTGGGTCCCGAGGCTGTGTGTCTCCAGCTGTCTTAGGGGTCATTCTTAGTGGGCTCTTAGTTGACTCTTAGTTGACTCTTAGTCAACTTTAGACCAGGGGGTTATGGGGTCTCCAGTTGTGAATGTGTGATGATGCAGATTGCGTTTTGGATGAGGATTGGCCTGTGTAATGTCCCTCCAGCTGTGTTTTCCTAGGGATTGTGCTTGGGGGTCTCTCCCAGCTTTCTTTGCTTTAGGACAGAACTGGGTGTGGGTGGAGTGCCAGGGGCTATATCCCTGAGCCAGGCTTTGGAGACCACAGTCTCTGTTCGACTTAGGAATTGGGGTACAGTCACCTCTTAATCGGCTCTGGACCAGGGTGCTATGTGTTCCCCAGTTGATAATTTTAAAATGTATATGTTGATTTAATTTAGTAGCTTTTATAATCAACTGTTTCTCAGCAGTTATCATTTGCCCATTAACAGTCAAAAAATCTCCATGCCAGAAATGCAAGAGGAATGTGGAGCAGACAAGACTCTCATCTAACTTTGGGGAAGATGTACCTGTAGAGAAGACAAAAAGCCAGAAGGCAGTTTCCTGATGACTGTTTTATTCTTACTCTCATAAAAAGAACAATATTTTACATATGGAGCTAAATAAAATACGTTGTCAAAATTAATTTTCTCTAATGTTTTTGTTTTTCTAACATGGCTATTAAAACTTTTGAGATTACACGTGGTCCATATCCATAGCACTTTGTGATTATACATGTTCCATATGTGTAGCCATGGTCAGAAGCATTCTGTCCTACAGTAACATTATGTTGACATGAATTATTTTATAAAAACATGGCTACAACTTGTAAAATTACTTTTATAAAGAATTCTGTTGTAAGAGCAGAAACATGTACAGAAATAAATCTACAGAGTTCAGGCCATTGACAACTTGGGACCCAACTGCACCAGTCCTAAGAAAAGCACATGCATTCATTTATCAGCAAGCGACTGTCTATGTCCTGACTGGTATATGTTGACTGGACCTCCACAGATACTCATTCCTCTTTTATCAGAGCAATTCCAGCTGTCAAAACTTAAACTCTCTTCTTTCTTATGTGGTCACCTAGATACGGGACGACAACAAACGGCAACACCCCTGCCTTGTGGAGTTTTCAAAGCTCCCTGAAACTGAGAAGAATTATAACCTGCAAATGTCAACTGAAACCTTGAAGTAAGTGTTTAATTGAATGTGGACTAGACAGTGAGTGAATGATTTGATACACTGTAGCTAAACCACAAAGGTGTGTCCCTTTTGTCTATAGACATGACACATTGATACATCACAAGCACTAGTGATTCTTCATGTCACAGGACTTAGAATAATGAGAAGCTGGACTTACATTACTATTTAACACATACATATACATATATAATACACACACACATATGTATTTCTCCAGAGACCATTTGCCATTTGCTGCTTTCTGGAAATAAGGGGAAAATGCAGAAGGCAGAGGGGGTATGCATGTAAATCAAAGGACAAATTGTCACTTGTCAGTGTTAAGCCAAGAAAAAAAAGGTAGGTTTAAAACCACAAGAAAATATGATTTGATAAAATCCCAAGTTTTTTTAAAAAAACAATTTACAATTGTACTGCGATCCTATTCATGGTCCTAAGAAAGACCCAGATTTCCTAATCTACATTTGTACCTCCAATTTTCAGTTCCCTTTGTGTCTGTTGGCTGTTGTTTCTTTGCATTTTCCTATTCTCTGTCAGTGCAGAACACGCCAACTTTGTCATGTTGACATAACAAAGGTGTAAGCTGCTTTATCTCGTAGGCTCACATATCCATTATCTCTAATTCCAGCGAGTTTTATGCATTTTGAAAAACTGAAGGTGCTGTAATGACATCATGAAGCAAATATTTGCTGACCTGAAGATTTGATGTCCGAATCTTTCTATTTCATGAAATCAAGTGCTTGATATAATTCAAAGTGAATTTATAAGTTAGAAAATGTCCCCATGGAGGGCAATTAACAAGCCTTCTTTTTCATATTCTTATGCCTGCTTTCATCTAAATCAAAAGTTGGCACACTATGGCATGTGGAACAAACAAACTACACACCTGTTTCTGTAAATACATTTTCGTTGCAATAAAGCCAAGCTTGTTGGTTCACACATTATCAGTAGCTACATTTATTCCATAATGGCAGAGTTGGGTAGTTATGACAAAGATGTATACACAAAGATACACACACAAACACACACAAAGCCTTGCTATCTATCCCTTTACAGAAACTATTGGCCAACTTTTGGTCTAAATAAATGGCTGTTGTCCACTTAAGCAACTTAGACGTGGGGTAGGGCTCTTGTTATCTTCATCTTGCAGTTGACACCTGTCTCTTCCTTGTTTTACATTGCAGAACTCTGCTGGCCCTGGGGTGCCACATTGCTCATGTTAACCCAGCTGCTGAAGAAGATCTCAAGAGAGTCAAACTGCCCAAAAAGTAGGTGAATTTTTAAATGGCTCAAGCTGAATGTGAGATCTGGGAGGGTTGGAGGCCTGTCTGTGTATGAAGGCAGATGACAGACCATAGACTTGGTAGCATCTTAGAATGTTCCCCCAGTTACTTAGATGGCCCTGATATCCTCAAAAGATGCTTACTATAAGGAAGCACTTGAAGGTCCCCTTTCTGTCCTTCTGCCCATACCTAAAATCACTATGCTTAATTTGAGCTAGAAGGCATACCAACCTAAAGTTAATGTACTCTCTTTAATCAATAGGAAGAATAGTTGGCAAGAGAGCTTGGAAACAGTTTCTAGCCACTGCAGATATTCAGTCCACTTCTCTGGCACTGGGCTAACACATAAGTCCTTTGTGGAAATGAGATGTATACCAAGATTCCATTTGCCTCTCTATATCTGTGTGTCCTGCCTTTCCCACATCTACATTCAGGCAAAGTCACACATTCAGATAACTACTCACTGGTGCATCTTCATACTCATTCACTGTTTCATTCTCTTGCTCCTCAGTACCAGCTCTGGGTACACACACAGTAAAACATAAGTATCATGATAGGAGCCAAAACAGTGCCAGCCTTAAGCAAATGCTCACCATCTCCGTCCTTGAACTCCCACACTGATGAGTCACTTTCACACACAGCACCTCATGTCAAGGAAATCATATCTAAGAGATGGCATCTGGAGAGGCACACTCAGAGCTGAGGTTGCTAGAACCAGTATCTATCGGTACATGTTGAGTTGGCCAGAAGCAACTGTCCTGAGAAGGTAGGGACAGGGCAGTTTCCTATGACCACAGCAGATTCTGGATCTTATGTTGTCCAGAGTGTCCTATATAGAATGGGCCTTAGACTAGCACACTCAAATTCTCACTCTAGTCTGGGCAGCCAGTAGTCCTGAAGCCCTTTGGTATCTCTGGTGTTATATTCCCACATGGATATAATTAACTGCTCTGGAGATAGGTACCCTATTCATAGTGTATCCAACCTTCCCCTTTACGCGGTATATCTACCTGAGTTGTAGTAAGCTCTTTCACACTTGCCTGCTGTGTCTCAAATTATAGACATCTGAGGCCATGATTCCTGAACTAGAAAGCCAACTACAAAAGTTACTTCAAGCTCACAAATTTTCAGCTGTCATGGATTTTTATCTTAATTCCGAGAAAAAAGGTTGAGCTTTGCAAGAATGAGTGGCCATTCTCTACTAATTTGTAAAAAAAAAAAAAAAAAAAAAAAAAAAAAAAAAGCCCTTAGTTTAAGGTTTTATCCTTGGCAATCTGGTTTTAACATTTTGTATTTTGAAGTAGAATAAATGGGTTTCTGATAATGTTGCAACATGGTGAATGTGTGTCATTTGCAGGACACATAGTTTTCTCAGATATAAGAATGGATTTGTATTAACTATTTTCTTCATGTTATACTTTGAAGTATATAAGATTGTGTTAGTTATAAGATGGTCATTAGGACATCATTTGTAAATGCAGAGTAGAGTTTATTCTATTTATCAACCAAAGAAGGGAGATTTTGTCTGTGCCCTTTGCTCAGTAAATGTGTGTGTGTATATGATGTATGTTCATTTGATCTTTATAAAATAAAAGTGGTTAATACCTAGACTCATTGTCATTTACAGTACTAGCAATAAGTGACTATTAATGCTCAGCTGTAGATGAGATAGCTCTATCAATCCCACTCCAAAGGCCCAGGGAGCATCAGAAGAGGATAGATGAAGAACTAGAGGGTAGGAAGAAGTGCTATGAAATTCTGTCTCATGGACATAACATGGTTGTTGTACACATGAACTCAAGTCAGCTGTTGTTATCTTCAGAAGACAGCTATGGTTATCAACAGAACTACACAAGATCAAGCCAGTAAAGAAATGTCAATAGGAAATAGGAATTCCAGAGGCACTACTTCCCACTGAGGAGCTATTGGCAGTTGATGGCTGCCTACTAGGGACTGAGACTCACTTTTTTTTGAAGGAGGCTCCTGGTAGGTTACTCATGCTCCACTGGATGACCCCACACCCATGCAGATATGGGAAGCTCTAACTGGATTCAACACATTATTTATACTTTTAAAAAGCATGAAATTTGAAGTGAGGTGTGTTAGAGGGAGCTTGGGGGCAACTGGAGGAGGTAATAGGGTATTGATAAAGATATGTTATACATATATAAAATTTTCAAAGAATAAATTTGTAAAAATCTAGAAAAGGAAAATCTTATATACATATCTATTCAAAATGTGTATACTTTTGCATTTACTTGTAGCTATATGATGTCCAATGGGTATAAGCCAGCCCCTTTGGATTTATCTGAAGTTAAGCTGTTACCACCTCAAGAAATTTTAGTAGATAAGCTTGCAGAAAATGCACACAATGTTTGGGCAAAGGACAGAATAAAGCAAGGATGGACCTATGGCATTCAACAGGTAAGGAGTGTTGGGTCAAGTGTGCTATCGAAGTAGATGCAGTCATCCATCAAAATGTCATTTGCTGTGAAGCATGCTAAATTGGAGCATGGGCGCTGCCCTTGCACTCTATCCTGCACAGTGTTGTTTGTTTATTATTTATAGAATCATGGGCTGGTGAAATTTGTAACTGTCACATTGACATTGACTACAGGCATTACTTCGATTTTGCTGAAGTAGATAAGGTTTATCTTTCCTTTAGTTAGAGATTACTAATAAAATGCACACACCAGGCAATGTATTTTTATCTCATTTTCTGTCATATTGTTTCACTGTAGAGAGTTAAGTTTTCATGATAACCCAAGGGCAGGGTTAGAAACAAATTGATACCCTGAGCCAGTAGTATTTCTAGGGTAGGATGTGAGAACAAATCAACATCATGGGTCAGCAATAGTTCTGAGATGCCCCCCCCCCCAAATAGCTATCACCAAGGGAAATTCAAGGGGGAAATAACCTAGAAAGAGAGTAACGCAACCTTCCCAGAAGACTCACACGCACGCACACATACATGCACACACAAGCGCACACATACACACACTTTAAGCCATTGAACTAGGTGTCCTTGGACAGAACTAGAACTCCTGGCTTGATTATGAGGTAACCTAACAGCTAGGTTCTATGTTTGTGGTTTCATAACAAGAAATCTAGCAGAGTTTAGAACCAGGATTCATTGCAAGCCATTTACCCAACTCTTTCCCTAAACTATTTCCCTCATTTTACTAATCACTAAGGGTTGGTATTCAGAAAGTTCACAAGTTAACTCAAACCTCAGCCTTTGTGTAGACATTTTTTTAAATCACTATGACAAAATACACGATAGGACAAACCTAACGGAAGATAAGGACAGAGGAGCTGGCTCATGATATCAGAGTAGAGTCCATCATGGTCAGGGGAAAGGACATGGCTATAGGAGCTTAGTTGGAGCAGCAAGAGCTTATGGTTAAGCTTGTTTGTATCCTTCTGGATCAAGAAACAAAACAAGATGGGGCCATCACCTTTCAATGCTTGCCTACCACCCTGTGTCTCTCTTGCACCAGCCCAGCCTCAACTCTTAAAAGATTCCTTAGGCTCTCAAAGCAGCACTATAAGCTGGAAACCAGATGTTCAAATACACAGGGCTGTGGGGGATATTTAAGTTTCAAACCATGATATCTTCCAAACTTACTTCCAGGAAATCTGGAAGGCAAGAAAAATTCAGCCATTAAAAACATGGAGGCCTGGAAATGAGGAGGTTTGGACAGGCACCTAAGTTTGACTTTTCCTGAAGTTACCTTTCATTACTCTCATAGACTCACATAAGGAACTGGGAGTGAGCATGATGGGCCTTATGTGATGGGCTGAACACCCTTTGCCTCTGCCACTCCTCCTAATGTCTCTCTGATGACTTATGATGCTGTTACAAAGGGCTGTTGGCTGTTAAATGGTGGCATGAATTTCCTTAAGAGAATAGCTACACATTTCCCATCGGCCTTACATTGGGAATGGAAGTTACTAATCGATGTCATGACACTTCATTTTATTTGCAGGCTGGCATTATAAAAGTGTTTTTAATGCTAGCTTTGAGCATTAGTAAGATTTCTCCTTTTATACTCAGTTAATTCCAAAGAGAAGTGGCAAATATGCGACTGCTAAATATCAAGCCACATGGGGAAAATCTAATAGACTAGTATGAGCCAGCCAAACAGTCAGGAGTATGTGAGTAGGATGGGCTTCTGGTAAAACTAAAATATGTTTTCTTGGCACATTCTCTTTGGCTTCACATAGGATTTGAAGAACAAAAGAAATCCCCGCCTGGTGCCATATGTGTTACTGGATGAGCGTACCAAGAAATCAAATAGGGACAGCCTGCGTGAAGCTGTACGGACATTTGTTGGTTATGGATATAACATTGAGCCATCAGACCAAGAATTAGGTAACAAGCTGTGATCATTCATTTTCACAATAGTTTACTAAGCACATCTTCTTTTGGGGAAATATTACCTTTAAATAAGTCTAATTAATACTATTGGAAATGGTACAGTTCTTAAGCTGTAATATTCTACTCTTGAAGAATTTCATACATGCACATAATGTGTTTTCATTATATACCCTCAATACCCCTCCCCCTAACTCTAAATTCACTCTCGCCCTACCAATTTATGTTCTTTTTGGTTTTTATAGCCCACCAAGTTCCATTTGTGCTGCCTAACTGTATATTTTAGGGTGGGAATTTGGTTTTTCTGTTTTCCCATTGACAGATTTTTTTTGATGAAAATGCATACACTATATTCTGATCCTGATTTTTCCCTTCCTTATCTCCTCCCAGATTCTCTCCACCTCCCTACATTCAAATTTATACCTTCACCTTCTTTCCTTCTCTCTTTAGAAATAAAAACAGAAGAAAATAAAACACTGAAAACCACAAAAGACACACACGCCAAAAAACCACAAAATTGGAGACTATAATATACAAGCAAAAGACCAGTATGATTTTTTTAAATGTCCAAACAAAGCAATATGAGGCAAAAAAAAAAAAAAAATGCCATTGAGTTTTGTGTTACTATCTACTGCTGGGTATAAAGCCCTCCTTTCAGTATGATTGTAAGGATGGAAGCTCATGTCCACTCCCCCCTCTTCATGTGAAACCCATTTGGCTTGGACCTGTGCATGCCTACTGACAGATACATTTATAATGTGCATTTCTGTTACCCAGCCCTATAGTAAATACATTTTCTCTAGGATAGCTAAACTTTTCAGGATACCTGGTTACAGAATCAAATCACATCTATTTTCTCTCACCCTCAGAAACTTGAATGTCAGATTATTTCAATGTTAGGAAATGACAGTTTCAAGTTAAATTCTATTACTGTCAAAACCACTAGCATACTTTGGAAGTACCAAAGGCCACAGTGGTTCATGAAATTAAATCAGCCAAGGATTCAGAGCATCTATACCATTTATTATGATGCTGAACAAGTGATTTAACCTCTCTGACCCTTGGGTTTTTTTAACCCTGATCTGACAAGGTTCTTGTGAAGAAATCACTATGAAGTTAGTGTTCAGCAAATGGTGGTGCATGTTGTAACTGCTATGTGAAGACAATGATGAGCGATGAGTGTCATGGTGTAAACAAAATGCCTAATTGAACAGTGGGAGATCCATGACCATCTTAGTTGTTGGCCTCAAGTTCTTTGAGAAATATGTAATTATTTAAAGTCTGTGACATCTCTTTTCCTCCTCCCCATCTTCTGCTTCTTGCAGTAGCTGACCCAACTGTTGAGAAGGTCAGCATAGACAAGATTCGATTTTTCCGGGTAGAGCGGTCATATGCTGTAAAGTCTGGAAAGTGGTACTTTGAATTTGAAGTGGTAACTGGAGGAGATATGCGTGTTGGCTGGGCCAGGCCAGGCTGTCGTCCTGATATTGAACTGGGGGCTGATGACCAAGCCTTTGTGTTTGAAGGCAGCAGGGTGAGTCCATTCAGTAGCCACACTCTATGGTACAAGTTTACTTTTCCAGAGTTTTCCTTGGAGGCTGGAATTACTGGATATGTGGGTCTTAGGCTTCAGAGAGGAAGCTGTCACCACCTGGATAATAGTCTTGGAATGAATTTTGCATAGCGATTGCTTCTTTGAATTTGATAAAGGAGAAAACTATAACCCCATCCTTTAATAATCATCTCCACCTCTGCCCTCCCCTAAGATGGCTGGCTCTGCTCCAGAGATTCTTTCATATGTTCCAGAAAGAATTGCATTTATTGTCAAGACTATCAGCCAGGAACTCAGCCCACCTTAAATCATGATGCTTGTGTGTCTCGGTTTCATTGCATCTATGAGATAGACTCCTGATCCTATGAGCTATGCATGGAAGACTCTTTATAGAGATCATCTGCTACTATGAATTAGGACCTGTTGCTGTGACCATTTCTCAAGCTTCTGGGATTCTTGGGCTCTCATTTTCTTCTTCTTTAAGACTGTGGTCTTGTTTTGCAGGGTCAGCGTTGGCATCAAGGTAGTGGGTATTTTGGACGAACTTGGCAGCCAGGGGATGTAGTTGGGTGTATGATCAACCTGGATGATGCTTCCATGATCTTCACACTGAATGGGGAGCTGCTGATCACCAACAAAGGCTCTGAGCTGGCCTTTGCCGACTATGAAATTGAGAATGGTAAATCCACCAATCCACCCTCGTTCACCCTGTGGAGTTAAATGAAATCCATGCACGCTGCTGGAGCTCCATAGCACCCTAGGAGAGTACAGTATCCTTTGCATATTAAAAACTCTGAGATAGCCATTCCTTATGCTGCAATTTCTGACGGTTCAAACAAATAATGGTGAGAGTCAGTGTGTGCTTGTAAATATAAATCCTACAGTGAGGCTAATTCCATGCCCTGTACCCTGACATCTTAAGATTCCCCCGGTTTGCTTTTAGTACAATGAAAATGTTAATTGTGTGTGGTGGAACGTCCTTGGCAAAAGAGAAAAACATCAGTGGATTAAAGAGCCATCTCTTTATTCTGATTTGAATTGTCATTCTGCATGTTTGTGTAATTGAACTTGATGCTTTGATGAGAACCATTGGAACACAAAAGCTAGATTTAGCTGTTCCCTTGAATGAAATATGATTTATTTTGAAATTCAAACACACTGGGAAACCAAAGCAGAGTTGTAGTTATTACTGGCCATAGATGGAGGACAATCAGTGCAATGCTTCCAGTGACACAGAGGAGCAGTTAGAGCTTGTTATTTTTTTGTCTGCATGACCCTACAAGATGTACACATATTGTTGGCATATGAAAAGAGAGCACTGGACTATAAACTGGCAGACCTGCTCCTTTTAAACTGTGCAACTCATGTGGACACTGTGCGACTACTTTGAGCTTTTTAGTCTTTGTCTATCAAAGTAAGAGGATAGGTGAACTAAGTTCCATTGTTCTGCTCAGATGTGAGATTCAGACAGTGACATAACAACAGCTGTGTGCTCACCCCTGTGCTGTGTGCTCTGTTGCACTCCCTTCATGATTTCAGAAGGAAGGATGTCGTTCTGAGTCTGGAGACAAGAGCTCTCATCCTACACCTGCCTCCTTGTGACATCGTAACCTCTTTGAGCTTCATGTCCCCTCTGTAAATGATGAGGACTACCTGTAGCCCAGAATTTCTAAGGGGTTATGAAAATGAAAAATCTGTCTCAAAAACACTAGAGATATGTAACTACATGAGCAAGAGAATAAATATATAGCCACGTTTATTGATAAACATGTCCATTACTTACAGAGTGTTTTAGCATTCTGAAGACATACTTGTCTGTAATGTGCATGTCCAGCTGGACCATTGAAGAGGTTTCCAGAAATCTAATATTTGGGAAAATAGAAATGTTGCAGTTGGATCTGTTTTCCTAGAGAAAAGGAATCACTAAGTCCAGATGAGGGTTATATTTTAATGCCTTTGAACAGGTTTAAAATACATTCAGAAGACGGTCCTGATTGAAGGCGTGAATGGGAAGATGTGGTATTATCATCAGAAGGAATGGAGACTGTGAAGCTTTGGATACAAATAAGAAAGAACACTGCAGACATTGTCAGTGCAGTGTAGGGAGCCATCCCAGGGTCCTACCATGTGCAGTGCTGTATCCCTGAGTTCAGGAAGATAAGGAAAGACTAGACAATCTAAGTGTTCTCCTAAAGGAAAGTAGGAAGAGTCCATAGATTAATACTTTTGTGGCTTTACTATTATGTGACATAGAAGAGGTTATGTATCTACTACCTTTGGTTCATTCAAACATGAGTCTCTTTGTCTGATTTGCAGTGTTGAGAATTTTCTGGTTTGTATAGCTTTGCATTAAGTATAAAGCCTTGATATTCAAGGTATATCCTGTCTTGTTAAAAATGCAGAATCTCAGCCCCACAGAGAAATCAAAGCCTGCAATTTGCCTATAGGCTCTTGGCATTTGTATACACCTTACATTCAGAGAAGCAGTAGCCTAATACAGTAGCAAAGGCAAGTGATGGCCTTTTTTAATTGTAGAATACGTATGATGAAAATAGGGGAAAATGACTAATAATGCAGAACATTGAGTTATAAATGGCAAGTGACTAATGCAGAGTGAAAAAAAAAAATTGCACATGAATGGCATCTGAATCGAGTGTTGAATAAAGAATCCAGAATGAGGAAGTCAAGGGAGAAATGTAACCCCATCGAGATGCAAGAAGGCTAGTGCTGTAGCAGCAGGAAGCTTCTGGAAGGGGTCGAACATTAAGAAATTTATATATGGTTTATATATGGGATGGATAAATAGTGGAGCTGGCAAAGTAAATGAGGTATAGATCATGGACTCACATAATGTGAAGACTCAGTCTTCTCATCCAAGAAATTCATGTCTAATCTAAGCCAAACATCCTTGGACTTCACCTTGTGAGATGGGCATACTGCAGAGAGATGCTGTCAAGGAGAGAACTGTTTGAGAGTGGCTCAGCTTTCAAAGATTATCTTTGCTATGATGAAAGATATGCCCTTTTGTGCAGAGATGTGATCTGACCTTCAGAATAACAAATTCTATTATTAGTAAGCTGTCTGATTATAGACTTGTGCTGTAATATGTTTGTGCATTATACTGTAGTATGGTATCTGCTTTAATAATACAAAGACAAGATAATTGGAAGGCTCTTTCAGCTCTGCGATAGCACAGGAGTTGGCAGAGGGATAGTTGAAAGGAAGCTGACATGTTGTTCTTTAATAACAAGAGCCCAGAGGCCAATGATAATCATACCACATCTCTTTGTTCAGTGAAAAATGTGGAAAGAGGCAGCAAATCTTGCCTTGACTTTTAAGAGAACCATCTATTGAAACTAAACAGATAATGTTTTGTAATCTCCTTCATGCACAGTGTCATATGTACTGGTATACTCTACAGGTCAGCAGTGTGTAGTCCTAGATCCAAGATCCTCAGTAGGAATTGTGTGGTCTTCTAGAGAAGGAATGAGAACAGCCATTGCAGGGTGTAGCTTCTCCTTGGTCTTAAGAGAGTTATGTGTTCATTGTTGTCTCCGTCCTCCTCTGCAGCACAAATAGTAAGCTCTTATCTGTGTCATTGTCTCCTGCTCTGCTGCTCTGGTCTCATAGCTCTTAATATTGTCACAGCATCAGGTATCTGGAAACTCAGAAGCTTCCAAAATAGAAGCTTTGCATTTAGTCTTCACATTTCCTTCACTTAAAGCAAAGAGGGAGAAAATCCTGAAGATCCTGCCAGACCTCAGGATGAGACATCTGGAATAGCTTTGATGTGTGCAGTCATCCTGCTTTTTATGGCAACTTTGGAGTTTACAGAGGCAGTCTTTAATGCTGTTTCTACCCATTGGTCTAAGTTGAAAAGATCCCAGGACTCTGCCAATAGCTAAGAATTATAAAATAAACTTATTTGATAGACGCGCCCCTGCCGTCTGTGCCCTTGTACCAAAGGATCCTGATAACATCCTTCTTTCTCTAGATGGGGGCTGTGCTCAGAAGCTGGAGGTGGCATAGAAGTGTCACCTCTTTTTACCCAAGCTTTTCCTATGCATTCTGTGCATGCTCTGGCTATCACGGGGTTGTCTCTGAATGCCATCTTGAGGCTTAGCAGCAAATAAAAAAGAACAAAAGCACATGCCATGGTTGACATTCAGAGAAATACCCCAAGCATGCCCCATGTCATCTAAATACCTCTCTGCAAGATCCATTTCTGCCCCAGCACTAGTGATACTCCTCATGTCTATCTGCAGAGTGAAATGAATGGCAATCAGTCATCATTTGGTAATCATAAGTATTCCCTTCCAAACACCCAAGATTTAAAAAGAAAACAAAACACCCTCTCTTAATCACAAAACCAGTATAAGATACCATGTGTGTGGTACCAAGTTTACCAGAACCTGGGATCATCTGAAAATTTTGCTCATGCTTTCTTCCTCCTTTCCTGGGATGCCAGTTATATCTATATATGGATTAGTTTGACTCCATTTGCATACAATATTGAACCTCTACAAAGTTGTCTGCATAGTCATATCTGTTTGCTGAGTGTAAGGAAGTGGCAGAGAAATGACATTTTTACTCCTTTTAGTTACCTTTCTTCTTATATCAGGTTAGTTTGACCGAGTGTGTATTAACAGTCCTAGTTTGTGACAATAAAGAACTATGATTCAATGGTAATGTCTTGTGACCTTGCCAAGTGGGTCCTGTTATCCATATAACTCCAGAGAGCCATGTTGATCCCTGTGGGCAGGTACTTCTGTTCCTCTAAGAGTCCTGGAGGGACTGTTGACTGTGTGTCTTCAACAGCCTAATCTAGAGGCAAAGGGTGAAGTATATGACTCGCCAGTGTTGCACAGGGAAATAAGATCTAGTCACAGACCAAATTAGTTTAGAATAGAATTGGAAACAGCTACCCTGGCTTCCACCTTTGATATTTGCTCTGGAGTTCTATTCTTGGCACACTGTCTACATACCACTGTTACCATTTGCCTAGTAAAATTGAGCAAATTACTGAATTCCCTAAGTCCTGGTTTCCTCATCTAATAAAATTGGCACAAAGAGATAAATCTGTAGAGCACTAAGCCCAGTATTCAGAAGGCAATTGACAATTATTTGCTGTTGTAGTTTGCTGCATTATGGTTGCCTCTCCTTTATCAATCATGCAGCATTATAAAGTTACATGAAATATTCATGCACTGAGTTGAAAATCTCCAAGATAGTGAGATGGTTGGCTAGAGCCAGTTGGATAGATGGAGAGAGTTGAGCAAATGTGGCCAGCTATCAAATTATCTCTCCAAAAGAAAGTGCCTCCAGTGACTTCATCTTTCCTCTATGACTTCTGAGGTGTCCTTTGCCTGATTCAATCCTTGGAGTTACTTTTCTTCACCTGCATCACTGAGCATCTGAAGCTCCACCCACTTAGCCCCCCAGGAGTCCCCAATACTTTTCTCCATTACTCTAGCATCTGTGATTTCTGAGCCTTTATATTTCTTCTACTGTGTTCAGCATTTCCCAGAAGAGAGGAATCCAGTCCACAGGGACAGTTACTCCATTCTATAACATGGTGTCCTCTACCCTGGGACATACTGCCATTTAAATCCAGGGCACTCGTTTCTGGCCGTCTATCTCCTTCTGTCTACTGACTGGCAGCTGGATTGTAACTCAGAGGGTATAAGACCATATTGAACTGATGTCCTTCTCATGACCTTGGTCAAGTCTGTTGATTCCTGAATGTTTCAGTTTCACCCTATTTGAGTGCTGTATCTTACTAATGGTGAAGAACACAAGTTCCTTAGGGGGAACAAAGCTCTCTTTCTCCTTCATTTGTCTGTGAGTCTTTCTCAAGGCTAAGTCATCTTTTTGTTGTTTATCATTCAGAATTTTACAACTGCTGAGTGTCTACCCCACTGTTGTACTAAAGAAGAAAGTTTCTTAATTTCCTGGTCTCTACTCTGCTTGGAGTGCTTACTCTCTGGACTCTAATATTGCATTTCTGACTTGAGTTGCCTCCTTTATCAGAACAACTAAAGTACTGTCTTGGGATAAAGATGATTTACATTAAAAAATTCACTCTTCTAAATTCCATTTTTGTTCTCCTATAAATGAGATCTTTGAGATTGGGGTCGTTCTTCATTCCTGGAGTCTAGTTACAACATATATCAGAGCCCTGTCCCGTTGAGGAACTAGGAACATTTTCTGGTAATCTTTGTTCTACTCTATTGCCAGAACCCCAGTAACTTATTTATAAGTAGCAAGCATAGCATTGCCAGGGAAGCTTCTGGTTGACTAGTCTACTGTCTCTGTGGAGGGCCAGAGGTCTAGCCCCAATGGTTGATGGCCGTCAGAGGACTCTGTCATTCTTCTAGGAGGACATTAATGTTCTCTAGTTGTAGCAATGATGTTAAACATATATGTATCCTAAATAAGTTTATATTTCCTAACACCACACAACTAGTATGCAGATGAATCAGTTCACTCATGTGACGTGATTTACATTAAGAACATCATCACATGCAGGCCCCAAAGCTTATCTTTAAAGTGCCTGTATATAATAAACAAAACACCATGTAGGTGATGATATATAAGTACATACTTTACAAAGAGTGAAATTTGGCCTTGGTACATATGAACAATATAAAAAGTTCTTATTGTTTGACATACTGCTCTCAAAATTGCCTTTTGTTTCCCAGAAAAGATGAAAATGCTTTCCTGAAACACATTATTTCATACACTAAAAAATATTAATAGTGAAACCATTTTTCCTAAGAATGGCATCAGTTTTCTTTGTGGGGAGCCCCAGTGCTTGCATGAAGCATCGGCCTCGGAGATGTTCCTTCCCTGCCTGGCCTTCTCTGCGGTCTCAGCTGTCTTCCAGCCGCCTGCCTCCCACATCTCCTCAGATCCGAGATAATTAGTGCTTTCTCTGCTTTCCTGATTTGTTGATCTACAATTATGATTTATAAATAACCACAAACAAGAAAGCCAGACAATTTGAACTTCTGCTTTGGTCTGTTCTGAGTTTTTAAACATGATCAGGTCAGAGAAGCGAGTTCAGAAATATGACAGTCATGGTAGGAAGGAAGGATGGCATTTTTTTCTGGCATATGCTTGGCTCTCATATTCCTCCTTAGGTGAGGACAGCAGACAAGGAGGGAGGGAAGCCTATAAACTAGCAGCAATATGGTCTTAGAATTCAACACTCTCAAAACACAAAGACCCGTTGACCCCTCACTTCACTGATGAGCAGTCTGTGGCCCAGAACAGTTCAACACTCTGCCCTGCACTTCTTTTTTATTGTTTGACTTTGCTCTTTGACAGTTTCATGTAGTATTCGGATTACACACCCCACATGACCCTCTTTTGTCTTCCTCACGTCCTTGCCAGTGACCTCTCTTCCCTTAGAGTTCCTTGCCCAGATTCTTGACTTTTGGGTTGATTTTGTGACCCACTTAATTTAACTAGATCCATCTGTGTGGCTGTTAGATTGGAATTCATAGGGTCCAACAAAGGATGTAATTACCACTGTTACTGAATCTATCAAGAGCAAATAGTTATTAGTGAAGTACCATAGAGTCGGCTTCCATCCAATCATAAAACAGTTGTTACAGTTTTTAAGCCCCATAAGAGTAGTACCAATAGATACACTTCATTTTTTAATTAATAGTAGCATGTATACTTAAGACATAAAGTTACTATAGTAAAGAAATTAACATTTTTGTTATTTCACATAGCTTAGAATTTTCTTGGTTTTTGTTTTGGTTTTGGTTTATGTCTATTTTGTTTTTAGTTGTGTCTTTATTTTATACACTATTCTCATTGTGTAGTCTTCCCTGGCCTCAAACTCCCTATGTAGACAGACTGGTCTAGATCTTTGGATTTTCCTGCCTTAGCTCCCAATGGCTTGGGTTACAGGTGTGCCCTTCTGGACACTGTATCTTCATTGTTTTTGCAAAATTTGTTCGTATTTACTTCATATGTATGAATATTTTGCTGACATGAATTTTGTGAACCACTTGCATGCCCTGTGCTGGTGGAGGCTGGAAGAGGGCTTTGGATAGCCTGGGACTGTAATGGTTGTAAACTGCCATATCCAATGCTCTTAACTGTTCAATCATCTCTCCAGGCCCTAAGATCAATTTTAACTAAGGTGTAGATAATAGATTTCACCTTTTCATATTTGTTTGTTCTTCCATCTTAAGAATATTCTTATCTGTATAGTGTTTTTCTCACAAATCAGTTTGAACAAAGTACACTTTTCTCTCCCATATACTAAGAGCAGTATTATGTCTGGCAGATTCCTGTTTTTAATTTTGTGTGCCAAAAATAGAGCAATGGTTGTTTTCCATCTTAACTGTTGGAGCTCCCAGTCTGAACAGGAAGTACAGCTCCATCTTTTCCAGCGGTACCTCTACACTAAGCCACAATCTTTATTTTGCAGGTTTTGTGCCCATTTGCTCTCTGGGACTGTCACAGATTGGCCGCATGAATCTTGGGACAGATGCCAGTACTTTCAAATTTTATACCATGTGTGGCCTCCAGGAGGGCTTCGAGCCTTTTGCAGTAAATATGAACCGAGATGTTGCAGTGTGGTTCAGCAAGCGCCTCCCAACATTTGTCAATGTGCCAAAGGATCATCCCCACATAGAGGTAGCATTATAGCATGGGTGGTCCCATCAGGGCAAGTGGTCCAAGGCACTAAGTTCTTACAAAGTCTGCTGTAACAGGAAATGGTATCTAAGTCCCTAGCCCTACAACTGCCCTGGGTCTTCACATCTACATTGCAGGCCCCTTAACTTAGAACATCCCACAAGAGATAATGGCCTTGTACACAATTTTGCAGACTGCTTCCCATGCTGAGTCACTAGATTTGTTTGCCAAAATTCCTACAATGGAATTGCCAAAGTACTTCAGTGTCCAGAGATTTTAAGCATTATTTTCCTCGCAAAGTTTAACATTTCTACTTGACATTATATACAGTAAGCGTGTGTGTTCCTCTGTGCTCATAACTTCTCTTTGCAGCCTTGTTTATATCGGTGCTGTTACTAGCATTTTAAGCTGAAGTGTGCAGCTTTATTATGGCACTTCCACCTTTAAGGAAAGCAAAGGGCTAAAGATTGTGAGATGCCACGTTTGGGTTCTGTATCTATTTTGATTAGACCCACTATGTTGTTTTTCACATTATGGACATGGAGAGAGGAATGCTTTCAAATGAACCAGCTCTGTTGCAGTGTTACTTGGGTTCAAACCTTAAGCCTCCCTACCTCACCTTCTAGAAGTTCTGAATCTGGCAAGCAGCAGCTCTTAATTGCTCCCACCCTATTGACCCTTACATTTGGGGGTAGATTGTATTTCCCTGGTTTAAAAGTGTAGTTCTAAATCCGGGAGGTCTCACACACCTTTGGCAAACTAATAGACTATAAACTTGGGAAATATAGAAGGTGTGATAGAAGCTACTTGCAATTGTAGTCCAGGTGAGGCAGAAAAAGGCAGACCCTTGGAACATTCTGGCCAGCTAGCCCAGGCTAGTTACTGAGCTCCAGGATAAGGAGAGACCCAGTCTGTTGGCCTCCACACACAGATACAAACATGTTCTTGTGCTTACACACATGTACACCCACATGAACACATACACACACACACAAAGTAATTATTAATATTGCAGGTTATTACTCTGCAGTACCTTCTGCCCAAAGTCATGAATTGCCCCATGATTTAGAGCAGGCTCAGGACACCTCAGCTCTATCGTTAGGACTTCAGCACAGTGGGTGAAAATACCCTCTGAGAGAGCTTGTGTGGCTCTACCTGAGTTTGGGACTTTCTGGTCTCTTTCTGTAAGATGTTCTTATGATGTCCTCTGACAATGGAAATCTTTGGAAAGATTTTTTCAAACACTTAGCCCCTGATTTAAAAGGTCAACATTATGTGGATACCACACTATATCTCCCAGACAGTCACACAGCTTTCCAGTATTTGTTCTCCATCTTTGGCCTTGCGGTAAATCTGTGAGTGTTTTACATCACTAATTTCTCCAACCAGAAACAGAGCTGACATTTCTTAGCAGACGGAGCCCATATTATGAATGACATAGCTTGCTTATTGCTGGTTATATTCATAGTTTGCAGAATGTCCTGGTCTATGTTAGGTTGGTAAGAGGCAGAGGGGCAGGGTCAAGGCTACAGCCTCCTATATGTTAAATTAATGATTCATGGTGATGTTCCCAGGTTGTGAGGATTGATGGCACCATGGACAGCCCTCCATGCCTTAAGGTGAGCCACAAGACCTTCGGCACACAAAACAGCAATGCCACCATGATCTACTGCCGTCTGAGCATGCCTGTCGAATGCCACTCCTCTTTCAGCCACAGCCCCTGTCTAGACAGTGAAGCCTTCCAGAAAAGGTGAGGGAGTGGAACAGGCCTGGAATTCTCAGAGGTACCAACTGGATCTGCTCTTTGGTTGTGTTCCTGCTTGTTTTATACTTAATAACAACATAAGAAGTGAGCTTATGGTGGCCTCTGCTTTCAATCACATAAAATAAAGAGGATATAAAGGGCTGGGAATATAATTCTGTGTGTAAAGTGTTTGTTGCGCAGCATAAAGACCTGTGTCTGGTTGTGTTTTATTGTTTGTTAAGAAAGATATTGTGCCATATACCTGAACTCCCAGGGCAAGAGGGGCAGAAACAAGTAGATCACAGATGCTCACTGGCCAGACAGACTCTTGCAAAACAAAATAGATGGAGGCTGAGAAACAGCCCCTGAGTTTGCTCTCTGTCCTTCATACTCATGTGCACCTATACACAAGGGTGCATCCATACATCTATGTGTCCCTGCAGACATGCACACACAAACACACACAAGGAAATGACTGTATGTGTGTGCATGTGAGTTCTTGCAAGGGCATATATGTATGCAGGTGTTCATAAAATTAAGAGACCCATGCAGCTAAATAGAGGAACATCTGGAGTAGGTTTCTGCTCTCCGGAGTCTCTGAGCTTGGGCCTCTTTGTGTTCATAAGTCTTACAGTTTGGGAGCAAAAGGACTGTTTCTGTTTGAAATGAGAATTTCCAGAAGACAAATGCCATCTTTGCATAGCTATGGGCATTTCCTACCCTTACCTCTGTGTGCCTCTTGAGTAATGGGATTTCTTCCTCCCTGATAAGGAATAAATTACTTGCAATCTTTCTTTCCTTTGATGTCTATTTTTAATCACTGGTGTGGGCCCACTGTCTAAGCTGTCTTGTTCAAATCTCTTGTAGCAGTACACTAGCCACCAAGGTTTTGAATAAGCACAGCTGCTTGAGGGAGCATGGTAACCCATTCAGAGGTAGCTCTACCTATGCTATTACAACACCCCATCCTCCTCCACATTAACTTACAACCTGCAGCAAGGAAATGCTGGAAGTCATAATACTGCCTATGGCAGCAGCTTACAAATGAGCAACTCCAAAGACCAATTGCAGTCACTTGTATATAGGAAACAGCCAGTTTCCTGAACCTGCCTTAATCATTAAAGGTAGATCAATTGCCTGTCAGAACTGTGGGGTTCTCTATAAAACTGAATAACTAAAATGTGGATTATTTCCCCCCTAGGAAACAGATGCAAGAAATACTCTCTCATACAACAACAGTAAGTAAATGTGCTCAACTGTGGCTTTAATTATTTGATTTTCTCTCCTGGTAATATGCCCCACACAGCAAAGATTTGTCTAGAGATCTTCTTTAATTGTCAATTACTGGGTCTTGTAATGTACATTTGGAAGCTTCCGGAACATTTCTATGTTGTTTGTTGAATAAGGAAAGAAAGCAGAGCTCAACCTGGAGCTCCTAATTGGGCATCATGTGTCCTTGTTGCCCATTTGCCACCAGGGACCCATCACTACTTTTCTGATTGAAAGAGGCATGAGTTGGAAGAGTCCCAATTAAATCCCTTTGTCTGCTCTTTTGTGTCAGCTTCTATGAGTTGGTTCCCTGGTGTCTCTGTTCGGTGCCAGGAGCAATCTTACAGGCAATCAAAGGAGCAGGAAGGCAGCCCAGAGGACATAAGCTACTTCAGGGTCTGTCTGTAGCAATGGTAGTCAGGGGAAAGCTTATTCTTTCATTCTCTCTCAGGACCTGGTTTCCATGGGAGAAATACATACTGCCCCTCTGTAAAGTTCCCCTTGAGTTCACCGAACCCAAGATTCTTGCTGTAGGAAATCATACCCCAGCTCTGTGTAGGCACTATGGCCCAGCATATTATATATATACATATATATACATATATATATATATATATATTCCCAATTAATCTCTATTTAACTGACTTAATCACAGCCCTTGTGAGATGCATGATACTGTGTACAGAGAAGACAAAAGACTGGCCCAAGTTCATGCATTAATAATCATTTGTGCCAAAATTCAAGCCTCACTTTTCCTGACTATTTTTTCTTTTTGTCTCAGTCAAGAAGACTTGGCACATTACAAATAAGTAAAGCTGCTCAGTGTTGTAAAGGAAGGAACAAAGTCGTCTCCTTCCTTGGTATCATAGCTACTGCTATAACAGAGTGTTAAGCCTCAGAGACTGGGAACTTCTGTCTGTATCATGGCCTGTGGTTGGCATAAGGGCCACACAGTGTGGCTTGGTGGCTGGGACACAGCTGTTTTCTTTTTCAGCTTCTTTCTCAAGACTTTACATAAACAAAAGCCTTGTTCTGAGTCTAGAGTGTAGCATCGTATACCTCCTCAACAGTGTGTTGCCTTAGCCAGCCATGGTGACACTGGCAAAGAGAGAAGGGAATCTCCAAGTTTAAGGCCAGTGTGAGCTACAAAGTGAGTCCCAACTTGGGAAAAGAAAGAGAAACCATATGTGCTTCTTCATAACAATGAGCCAAGTGAGCTACTGAATGATTTTATCTCTCAGCTCTTCTCCCCAGACACCACTCACTCATTCTGTTGTCTCCTCCACAGCAATGCTACTATGCTATCCGCATTTTTGCTGGGCAGGACCCATCATGTGTCTGGGTTGGATGGGTGACTCCAGACTACCATTTATACAGTGAAAAGTTTGATCTGAATAAAAATTGTACCGTAACTGTCACCCTGGGAGATGAAAGAGGCCGGGTCCATGAGAGGTAAGGAGGCTCCCAGGAGGCTCCCAGGAGGCTCCTCTCCCTCCAATAGTCACTTACACCTCATCTTTAACCCCAGATAGAGAAAGCACCCTAGCCTATCTTAAAAGGAACTTGACTGTTTTTAAATCGTTAAGGAAACTGGGATCACCGTGAAAGTGGAGGGAATATTTATAGAAATAGAAGGCCATTTGATCCTATATATAAACCACAATCCATGCGTGAGAGATAAAGATAGATAGCTTGGATCAAAGAGCCCTCTTACATTTGTTCCATGATATTGAGGCAGGCCTCACTTTCTACATCATCAGAACAAGATAGAAAAAGTCTCTGTGTGCCTAAGAGAAGCTAGTTTAGGTGAAATTGAACAGATGAACAGTAGCACACATGAACTGACAAATCAGAAACCCCTCATCCCAAAAGTTTATAATGTCTGAAAGCATAAATAATATAAAGGAGACATAGAAAATCCTTGAATAACAACCAATCAGTACAAATGACCCTTTTGGGGAAATATGTTTTAGGCTCACCTAGATCCTCCACTGTCCACTGACCTAGGTCCACTGCTGTCAGAGAAAATCTTTGCCTAGATGTATCTCAAACATGACTTTTAAAAAACCATGTTGTATCGCCTGTTTCCTATCCCCTGGGATTTGGACATCTTTTCCCTGTGTAGCTATATACCAGGATGTGGTAAGTTCTCAGGTAGACAGTCACATCCTACCAAGTCATGGATCCTTTCAAGTCAGTGCTTTTTATATAGTAAAGCTCATTGAAAGCTGACCATCACAAGTGACCCATGTTATCCTCATGACAGACTGCTGTGGGCAGATGATGAAAAGCACAGGATCTAAACTCAAGCTTAGATACTGACTAGGCTTGGAATTAATTCTCAATCTCTTATCTGAACTCTGATTTCCTTATATAAGATGAGAATAATTATTCAAATCCCAGAATGCTATAAGAAGTAAATCAGTTGTGTTATTGACTCCCATGGGTATTACCCTTTCTGAGGATTGGGGGGGGGCAGAAGGGAGGTGGGGGGGACATGAAGAGAAGAGGCAGGGGAAACTGTGGTTGGTGTGTTATAATAGAAAAGCAAATGAGTTAATTCATAAGAGAATGCTTGAGACAGTCCTTACCCCCAAGTACTTGATAAATACCAGCTATGAGTGTCAGCACTTAAAGCAAGGCCTGGGGCACTGTGCTGATCAATAATTCTCTGTTCTTTGTCTGATATAATAAGCAATAAACACAGGACTGAGTTTTACATGTTTCCGGGCATTTTAAATTTAGTGTCTTTAAAATATACACAAAGCCTGCCACTTCACAGTACACAGCTCAATACATCAGTAATTGAATGCTGTAATTTAAAAAGCAGTGGGAACATGGATTGAGTGCAAGCTTTATAGAAATCTATCCATGGATATAACCAGGAGACAGTTTGTAGAGGTCTCTGCCTATGGCCACTCATCCTGAAAAAAAGAAAAAAAAAAAAAAAACAGCCCCATTGCTGCCTCAAATAAGAGAAAATAAAAGGAAAGGGATATGGACCCCGAAAGGGGATTTCCACTCCAGGAGAAAGTGGCAGACTCCTAGAAATAGAAGAAGACAGGATCTTTTTATCCAGCCTGGCTTTTCCTAAGGCTGGTTCCCAGTGGTAAACAACCTTCAGGATATAGGATTTGAGGATCTGTCCATCACACAGTGCTGAACACGTGTTCCCGGTCCCTTCACACAGCTGAGAGCTGCAACAGAACCTAGGCCAAGCCACACCAGACTGGTCTCAATGTGTTGGAAGGGGTTTCTCTAACACCAAGTAGAGAATGAATTGTCCTTTAGCCTAAGAGACATCTCTTCAAAAGTCCTGGTCCTTCAGCTGTTGCCCCCAGAGGAGCTGAGGATGAAACAGAACTGGCTGCTTCTTGCCGCTACCCATTGCGAGATACTCTGAAGATTGCATTTCACATTGCCTATCTTCTCCAAGGCTCTCTCTAGGTATAAGAGTCTGCAGTTAAGGAATGAGAGCTGGTGGAATAGCTTGGTAGTAGAGTAAGGCAGTAAATTTTATTTAAAATATATTAATATAAGATTAATATGTATTGGAAAATAAATTAATATTTATGATAATAGGCTATAGTTTAGGAATATATTTAAGCGATCAGATGGTCTAAGTGATGGATGTTGATCCGATCTCCAAGAAGGCAGGAACTAACAGGAAGCTCTAGATCCCAGCAGCCCCTCTTGAACGGGGCTGGCCACACCCCCTTCAAGAGCCCAAAACCCTAGATAAGTGTCTGCTGACCTTATCAACTATCATCTGAATCCCACCACAGTAGAGCCCTTCCTTACCCTGAATAGGGTCCTGGGTTTGATTCCTGTCACAACAAAAGTGAAAGAGATAAGAAGTTTGACTTGGGAGCCTTTAAAGATTTGGGTCCTCATAGTTTGTTTTTCAATGTAAAGGCCACATAGAGTTCTACACTTGGACAATTGGTAGGTGGCTAGAGAAAGAGGAACCTACATGGTGATTTATCTGTTTAGGTGATTTAGTCATCATGTAACTTGCAGACTTCTTGAGAGCAGGGACATACAGTATAGTACAGTTCAGGGGTCTAGGAGGCCATTGGAGACAAGCAATCTGGATCCCAGCTGCCATCCCAAGGAATATTGGCCAAGTTTTCAAGTACTTTATGACCTGTGACCACGGATATCAGACCCACTACCCCTTAGTGACCCCAGATTACTGTTTCTACTATAGATTGCCTAAGATTAGTCTCTTCTTTGTGTTTTGATTTTATGTCCCTCCTCAGTATCTAAAATTGAATTTCTAATGAATTGGGAAATAGTGACTTGAATAGTGAGGTCTTAAGGAGGAGGTAGCCTGCCGTATTGACCCATCTCCACATACAGTGGTTCATGCCTGAGTAAATTTAGTTAAAGCTGAATGGTTTCATTCAGGAAAACAATTATGCAGGGCTAATGATAAAAAGTTATAGAGAAAGTTCTGGGACATTTTACAAGTAAGTTGTAATTAGAAACTGCACAGACTATGATCTGTAACGCCTCTCTTTTTTCCGGTTTTCAGTGTGAAACGCAGCAACTGCTACATGGTCTGGGGTGGGGACATTGTAGCCAGTTCCCAAAGATCAAGCAGGAGCAATGTAGACCTGGAGATTGGCTGCCTTGTGGATCTAGCAATGGGCATGTTGTCCTTTTCTGCTAATGGGAAGGAACTTGGTACCTGCTATCAGGTAGGTGTGGCTTCTGAGGCTGAGCCATTGCTTTGGGCTTTGGGCCCGGAATTCATGGTTATGCTCTTCATTCTCTTCCCCCTTCATCATCATCCTCCATACAGTTGATGAGACTGTGTGGCAAGCTGGCCATTAGACTACCAAATAAACAAAAATAAAAAGATTGTATTTTATACAGAGAAAGTACATTTATTTATATATGCTTGAAATCTTTTAAGAGAAAACAGCAGTTTTTTTCTTATTGAGCTCTAAAAGGTTATTCCAAAAGTATTTTTCTTCTACCTTTATATTGTCTGTTCTAGATGGGAGATTTAAAGGGTGAAGAGAAATAGTTGTCACTCTAATATATTTATTTATTCAAAATATAAATCTATAGAAACTGATATAGTCCCTTTACAGAGAGTTAAAGTTCCCAATAGATACCTAACATGACTTCTTACAATCTGTTTTTCAAATCACATGTTTTTCTATTTTTATAAATTTCAATAGAACTCATCAGGAAAGCCTTAAGATTACACACCTGTCATTAACCACTGAATCAGATGTGTTCTATATAGTCATGGGAACCTTGAAAAATGTTGTATATTCTACTTTTTCTTAAGTTTTATGAATATTTATTCCACTAAAATCTGAAAAATACTTTAATAAAAATCATACCTAAAAAGACATTTCTCAAGTTACTGAGAGAAAGAAGCTGTTTGTTGAGTTTACCTGGTAGTACTTTATAAGCTTAGAGACACAGAGAGCCCACTGTAGGGGATGCTATGCTGAGAGATTGTTTCCAAGTATTCTCAATACTCTTAATCACAGGGCAGTGGGTTGTATTATGTATAGGTGGAGTTTAATAAAGAAGTTACGAAAAGATGTTTCATCCATGAATAACAATCAGGAAAGTCTTATTGGGGGTGGGGATTCTTGGTTTTGAGAAGAGCAGTAGTCTAGGGAGGCACAATGGGTCAACAGACAGATGTAGCCATAAGTTTTCTGTCCCACCTAGCTGGTCTTGTAGCCATTTAGTTCCAAATAATGACACAAAGGCTTATATTAATTACAAACTGTTTGGCCTATGTCTCAGGGCTCATTACAAAATAGTTCCTACAACTTAACCCATTTATATTAATCTATATATTGCCATGTGGCTCTGTGGCTTTACCTGTAATTTGTTTCATTACATCTTGCTCTCTGGGCAGCAGCCTACAGCGTCTCTTTGACTCTGCCCTTCTTCATCCTTATCTCTGATTGTATTTCCCCTCTGCCTCTAAGCAGCTTTGCCACAGGTCAAAACAGATTCTTTATTAACAAATGGTAATAAAGCATGTTCAAAACATATAAAAAGACATCTCACATCAGATAGAATAGTTGGCTCTATGATTAATAACAAGAGTTCAATTTGGAGAGGGAGGGGGAATATATACATAGGAAGTAGGGAACTGTGGAAGGTCTTGGCATGAAGAGAGGTGTATAGTAATTAAGGAAGCTAAACTTAGTCTAGGATCAGCAGTTTAGATAAGCACAACAGATATGTGTTATCCTGTTTTTGCACAATAGATTAAAAAAAGAAGAAGAAAACCCTGATCATTTGAACAACCCCAGACCACAATCTTTGGATTAAAAGACCTGTAAGCAGTCAGCTGTCTCACCTCTGGCTGGGGAGATGGGTTCTGGTATATAACAGACAGAGCAGTCATTCCACTTCTGAAAGATTTGTTAACCAAAAGTGATGGTGGACCAAACTTTATCTATGTGTCAGGAGCAGCTCGCTGACAGGGGGCAGTTTATCTGTTTCGGCCACAATTCCTACAGTGAATGGCACACTCAGAACCTCCCCCTATGAGAAGTACAGTCAACACTTGGCAAGCTTGCCTGGCAGCTGGAGGGCCCAATCATTTCCAGAAAGAAGCATTTGTGAAACTAGGCTCTGAGGAAGAGAGTAAAGTACTCTTCTAGTACTTTCTGACTATGACGCTTTCCTCAGCCCAAATCCCTTGAGAAGCTTTTATATACATTACTGCTGTCCTTCAGAATCCATTAATGTTTTCCCATTACCTTCTGATATGGGCTGGAGTGAAGGGTTCCTCCTGAGCTGCAGAGAATTCTGGACCATCTAATCACTTTCACAACCGGTTGAACTTTGGAGAACTGCAAACACCAATGAATTAACAAGACAAGGTGGCATTTGCAATAACAGTGACTTGCCTATCTCAGAAAAGTTCATAAGACTGTGAGAAAGATGCTGTGGCAGCTTCATCACATCCTGCACAGTGATTCCTAGGTAACATAGGGCAAGATGGATCATTGTCTTGCTTATTCCATACATTCAAACTGTTCTCGTCCTGCTCAGTGTTCTAGTCCCAAAAATCTTTGCTGGATGAGAGCATGGCAGGGTTCTGCTGAGAACCCTTAAGAGACTCCTACTCAACTATCCCTTTCTAATCTCAGTGAGACAAAAGAATTTCCAACCACATGCCATTTCCCTGGCAGCTGATCATTGTTATTCCACAGATGCAGTCATTTTAATTTTTCAATTATCTCAAGAGGAATGGGACAGCAATATTTATACACTGGCCTTCAATTCAGAGTGGACAAAAATAATGAGAGAAATATTCTCTTAAACAATGTTTCCAGGCCTCCTGTTAAATAGTGCTTTTGCAGTCTGAAGACCTTTCTCTCTCCCACTTAAAAAAAAAATCAGTAGACAAATGAGAACTAAAGTATACATTCAAGAGTCGGTCCTGAGTAACTGCCCCACACCAGGTACATAAGACAGAACCAGTTGTGAGATTCAGATTTATGAGAGAGGCTAGCTGTAGATTCTGGCCAGTTTCTAGGGACTGACTGTCACACATAATTAGAAAGTGTCTATCAACACAAGGACAAATATATCAGCCAGTGATTTAAAAAAAAAAAAAAGAACTGTGGTGGGATTCAGGTGTCAGCTGATAAGGTCTAAAGATGCTTATCCAGGGTCCAGGGCCACAGTGGTGAGAGCACAGAATCCTAACCACCAGACCGAGCCAGCTGCCCTAAAAGAAGCATGTAAGGAACACAGGTGAGCCACTGGCTATGTGGCAGACAGATTAATGGAAATGGGTTGAGTTAAGATGAAAGAGAAAGCTAGCAATGGGCCTGAGCCATAGGCCAAACAGCATGAAGTTAATATAAGCATCTGAGTCATTTCTGGGGGGCCTGATCAGCTGTAGGCAGCTAAGGGGTCTGGCGTGGCAGCAGGTCTGTGGGTTTGGACCTCTGGCCACCGGGGACTAAGAAACCCTATTGCAACAAAGAACCTTAGCTGCAAAAATGAAGGAAGTCCCCAACAGCTGGTCAAGTCCAGGTTCCGTTCACTGCACAGGAGCAGGAGCACCGTCCAGTTGGTGGGTCCTTCCAGGGCCGACTCAGTTCTGTGCTCACTGTCCATGGAGCAGCAGCTGGCACCTGATGTGGGCTCACTGATATTTTGTGTTGTCAATATTAACTGACTTGGCTGAGAAATCACTTGTACCCACTTTTCTATCTAACAAGTTGCCATAAAATTAGCAACTTAAAATGACTTTCATTCATTACCTCACAAGTCTGCTGGCTTGCTGAGCACTCAGACTCTCACAAGGCAAAACCAAGGCACCTGGTGGGCTGAGTCAGGCTCTTCTCTTGAGAATCTGTAAAGAACCCCTTTCTGAGTTGTTAACAGTACCCAGTTTTCCATGTTGAAGGCTTATTGTTCTGAGGTCCTGTGTCCTTGCTGACTGGTAGCTAGGGTCACTCTCTGCTAACAAAGTGTACAGACAATTCTTTCACATGATCCTTCCGCCTTTATAGCATTCTTTTCAAATTTCTTCAACTTTATCTACTGCCTCCACAAAGTAAAACAGACAACAAAAATCTCTGCTTTTAATTGACCCTCATGTATTTAAATAAAGCCAGTGTCTTCCTCAAGTTTAAGTTTAACTGGTTAGCAGCTTTTCCTGAACATGCATCCAATTTTCCATCAGCATAATCACAAAAAGTAAATCCAGGATCCTTCAGAGCCTTTAAGAATTACATTCGCCATATCACTGGTACTATTTTTTCCTCATGTATGCCCTGAGGAACCCACATTTGTGTTTTCTTCTTATTTTAGTCCTAAACAAATATCTGCATTGTTCATCATGGTGACAGTATGCTCCAGACAAGAAAACACAAAACACTTGATCTCAAGGATTTAAAAGTACTCCCTAAGTCAGGCATGAGGAGAGCCCTGGGCTTGAGTTGAGCAGTTTATGAAGTTGGCAATAAGCCATCCATGAAGGTCCAGAAGCCACCAACTATAAGGCAGCTTGCTTTCCAAAGCCAGTTTGGTTAGATGAGACTCTTATTCAAAGGAGCTACAGCCTCCACATGTTTGGTACCTTTCTATTTTCTAGATATAAAATTAAGGCTATAAGGGTAATGTACTTTCATGGTATAGCCAGTATAGCTACTCATCCTTACATTTGTAGGCAGGTGGAGTTGAAACAATGCCATATTTACTTAATAGTAGTGGAAGAATATCATCTAAGTTTGTACACATCAAAATAAATAATAAGTGGAGCCCCTGATGTCATATGTAGATGACTTATGCAATCAAGCGAGATGCAGTTAGAAGCCAATCAGGGAATCTCAAACCCTTTAACTTAAATATAGCAAGTGTAAAGAATGGTAAAAGCTACAGAAGCATCCAGAGCATCCCAGAGAGAAGTCAGAGTCCATATTCCAATGAAGATACTCAAGGTCTTTGCCTTTACAGCCTCTGTTCTCAATTTGATTTGTGTCTACCCCAAGACATAAGACTCAGGTTAAGATTCTTGACTGCAGGTATCCTGGACCTTGGAAACCTGTAATTTGCCTTCAGCAATGATGTCTGAGTCACCATGCAGTCATACTGCTGCTCTGTAGCCATATGTGCTTTGTCTGGCTAGTGAGTAATAGAAGATTCTGGCATTGTGACTCTGCTCCTGAACTCCAGGGAAAGCTGATGGCTGCAAGTACCTAAGGAAGAAAAGGAAAGGATGTGAGATATTTTATCCCAAAGCAGAAAGGATTTAAGGCCCATACCAGTGGTAGTCTCAAGTAAGACATACCAGATTTCCTAGAGTGCCTGAGGAGTGGGGAGTGACCAACCAGCCAGTTGTTTTCTCTTAGTCAAACTTAAATGGGATGACTGACTACTATGACCAATGGCATGGCAAGATGTGACTCCCATAGCCCTGGGCAAACTTGACTTGTTTTTGTTTCCAGGTGGAGCCTAACACCAAAGTATTCCCAGCTGTCTTCCTCCAGCCTACAAGCACTTCCTTGTTTCAGTTTGAACTTGGAAAACTGAAGGTATTTATCTTTGATTGATACCCATGCCAAAGGAAGGCAGCAGTGACCATCATGGGGAAACCCGAGGCATCAGAAGGCAGGGAAGACCTCCTGCTTCTCATCACCTCTCTGCCTCTCTTAGGCCTTTATAATTTGCTGGGAAGTTTCAGTGACTTATATGTCTTCTCATTTTCCTTTTCTCCCACCCATTTTGGCTACTTGCAGGACTGATTACTTCTCACATAACCTATTGTGTGGCATCCTAATTAATGAGGGCAAAGCCTGTCATATGAGGTTTCTGGCCTGGGCTTTCAGGCCTAGCCTTGAGGTTTGGATATGCAGGTCCACAGACTCAGAGGCCTGCAGACCCACAGAGACACAGTCCCATAGAGACACACAGATGCTTACATTAATTGTATGCTGATTGACCTGGGGCCCAGGCCTATAACTTGCTAGCTCATACTCTTAATCTAACCCATGACTCTTAAACTGTTCAGTACCTTTTCTCAGAGCAGCATAGTTGTCCTCTGCATCTTCTGGCTTCTCTATGGCATTTCTGCTCTGTCCTTTCTGTTCCCAGAGTTTTCTTAGTCTGGTAGCCCCACCCATACTTCCTGTCTGCCTTTGGCCAATCAGTATTTTTATTAAACTAGTAGGCAGGACAATTATTTACAATGTAACAACATACAATCTCTCTACAAACGCCTTTGGGGAGCCTCCAGTTACATGGTCCTTAACTTATACTAGTTATAATTAATGACCATGAGCCAGGTACATGGTCCAGCCACTAAGACTCTCCCTATGATATGCCTCTTTTCTTCTCTGATGTCTTTCTATCTTCCCCAGAATGCAATGCCCTTGTCAGCAGCCATATTTAAGAGTGAAGAGAAGAACCCCATCCCACAGTGTCCTCCTCGGTTGGATGTCCAAACCATCCAGCCTGTGCTATGGAGTCGCATGCCCAGCAGCTTCCTCAAAGTGGAGACAGAGCGGGTGAGCGAGCGCCATGGCTGGGTGGTGCAGTGCCTTGAACCCTTGCAAATGATGGCACTCCACATCCCGGAGGAGAACAGGTACTAGAGGGGCAATAGAGGAAGGGACAGTCCTGGGAAGCTAGGAAGCTACAGAGGGAACTAGGAACCCTGAGCTATTCCAAGATAACTGTTAATTCCCCACAATACATCAATACATCTTTACCCTTTCCCAACATCATCATTCCATCAAAACCAGCAGAGAATACACTATGATGCCCTGGTCATGGTTCCTTCTGGAGACCAGGAATCAGGAAATATTTCCATGCTTTTAATTAAAATACAAGTGATACTGAAATACACATATATTTAATTTTACAAAAAATAAGGGAAGAATGACCCATGTCTGGCTTGACTTAAAAAACTAGGAATCGGGGTCCTGGTGTCCCTTTTTTAAGAGAATTGTAACTGGGTTGAGTCCCAGGACTTTTATTTCCTGCATGTGTGGTTTGGTAAGCTGCTTACATGCACCAAGCTGCGACCATTTTAGCCCCGCTTTGAAAGTAAAGCCCACCCACACTGTTGCTAGGGTAAAAGTGAGATTGTATGGATGAAATCTAACATGGTTTCTGGCCATATTGAGAAATGAGTAAGTTTTATTTTTGTGGATGTTGTTATCCTCATGTCCCTTAACTGAAAAAGTATGTGCGTGAGGTTAGAGAAATGAGCCATTGGTTGTTCTTACAAAGGACCCGGGTTCAATTCCCAGCACCCACATAGTGACTTAAAACCATACATAATTCCATTTCCAGAAGTTTGAATGTCCTTTTCTGACCTTTGTGAATACCACAAATACACATGGCTCACATCGATACATGTACGCAGAACACTCATCTACATAAAGTGAATATTAAAAATATAAAAGCAAAAGCATGTGCAGAAAGTGAAGGTGTTTGACACTCATAGGATTCCCCTTTGGGTATGCCCCTGAGTCATGTACCACTAAAGGACAGGAGAGTGTGGAAAAAGTAAAGAAAGTATTGCATCCATCCTAGAACTCCATCTCTGGGCCTCCATGAGCACTTGAACAACACATAAGCAAGCAGGCTGCAGATGTCAGGAAGAAAGCACTCATTGAATTAGGCCAATGAGTACCAGTTGGAAGAGTGTTTCTTCTCAGAACAAAAATGTAGATGGAAGGATAGAAAGTGCTGCAGAGCTTGACTGCAGATAGTGTGTAGACTACAGTGTGTTGACTACACAGATAATGTGAATGGCAAATTGTCAATAGGAGTGGCAGTGGGTGTGGTCCTGGGAGCAGCAGTGGGTGTGGCAGTGGGTGTGGTCCTGGGAGCAGCAGTGGGCGTGGTCCTGGGAGTGGCAGTGGGCATGGCAGTGGGCGTGGTCCTGGGAGTGGCAGTAGGCGTGGTCCTGGGAGTGGCAGTGGGCATGGCAGTGGGCGTGGTCCTGGGAGCAGCAGTGGGTGTGGCAGTGGGTGTGGTCCTGGGAGCAGCAGTGGGTGTGGTCCTGGGAGTGGCAGTGGGAGTAGACCTGGGAGTGGTGGTGGGTGTGGTCCTGGGAGTGGCAGTGGGCATGGCAGTGGGCGTGGTCCTGGGAGTGGTAGTAGGCGTGGTCCTGGGAGTGGCAGTGGGCATGGCAGTGGGCGTGGTCCTGGGAGCAGCAGTGGGTGTGGCAGTGGGCGTGGTCCTGGGTGTGGCAGTGGGCGTGGTCCTGGGAGTGGCAGTGGGCGTGGTCCTGGGAGCAGCAGTGGGTGTGGCAGTGGGCGTGGTCCTGGGTGTGGCAGTGGGCGTGGTCCTGGGGGTGGCAGTGGGCATGGCAGTGGGTGTGGCTCTGGGAGTAGTGGTGGGTGTGGCGGTGGGTTCTTCTGAGAGGCTTGTGTCAGAAAGCAGATCCACTTTAGATAAGAAGACCAGGTCATTGTCATATTCCCAAATATCTTAGGGTTTCCATCTCCTTTGCAATTTTTGATATTTAATAAGCCAATGTCTTACATTTCCCAAGCCTCTTAGAATATTGAAATGAGACAAAGTGAATCATTAGGAATTGAGTTGTGGACCACAGCTCAGAGAGGAAGAATACCCTGTTAAAGGAAGCATGACAGAAATTTCTGTACCCTCTGCCTTCACCAACCTGGTTTAGGTCCCCGGAGGTTCACAGGGTATACATTGAATTCTGATGCTTGTGTCTCACTGTGGCATGGCCGATTGCCTTGTCTTCCTCAGGTGTGTGGACATTCTTGAGCTCTGTGAGCAGGAAGATCTCATGCAGTTTCATTACCATACGCTGAGACTCTACAGTGCAGTGTGTGCCCTGGGGAATAGCCGAGTTGCCTATGCCCTGTGCAGCCATGTGGACCTCTCACAGCTCTTCTATGCCATTGACAACAAGTATTTGCCCGGCCTCCTTCGATCTGGCTTCTATGACCTTCTCATTAGCATCCACCTGGCCAATGCTAAGGAGAGGAAGCTGATGATGAAGAATGAATACATCATCCCCATCACCAGCACCACCAGGGACATCCGCCTGTACCCAGATGAATCCAAGAGGCATGGGCTACCTGGGGTGGGCCTGAGGACGTGCCTTAAGCCAGGCTTCAGGTTTTCTACTCCTTGCTTTGTGGTCACTAATGAGGAGCATCAGAAGCAGAGCCCTGAGATACCCTTGGAGATCCTCAAGACGAAGGCTCTAAACATGCTCACGGAGGCTGTATACTGCAGTGGGGCCCATATCCGAGACCCTGTTGGAGGTTCTGTGGAGTTTCAGTTTGTACCTGTGCTGAAACTCATTGGAACCCTGCTTGTCATGGGCGTTTTTGATGATGATGACGTTCGTCAGATTCTCCTCTTGATCGATCCCTCTGTGTTTGGGGAGCGCAGTGGGGAGGCAGAAGAGGGAGCAGAAAAAGAAGTGACCCAAGTAGAGGAAAAGGCAGTGGAGGCTGGGGAAAAAGCCAGCAAGGAGGCTCCTGTCAGAGGCTTGTTGCAGACCCGATTACCTGAGTCTGTCAAGCTACAGGTAACTGGGAACAACACACATGCTCCGGTAAAGGGCCTTGGAGGGAGAAGAAAGCATGGGTATGGGAACTGCGGGCACAGGCCTGAGTCTGCTGCTGAAGTAGAGGTATGCATAGAGTCCCTGGGTGATGTCTATTTCCATGGAACACACGCTCTAAGCTTTCCCAAGCCAACACAAAAATGAAAACCTTTGTCAGTAAGGTACTTTGAGATGGTTAGACATTATATAGAAGCCTCCTCACCAGTATTGAAATTGCCCATGTCTCTGAGCCTTTGAGACTCAGGCGATTGTCTTATCCCTGTTTAGCAAAAAGGATACGATTCTGATTAGTAACCCCCAAGGAGCTATCTCACAGGACTATTACACCCATCACCCACTCTCACTGAGCTATGTTCTTCCACTAATATGATGGGGCTCTGTTGACCCAGAGTCCATAGAATTATTACCCAAACTAATGAGCATGCTCCTGGTACCACCTAAGAGCCTTGGGCTCCATCTGAAGCAGTGCTTCCTCATGTTAGCTAGCATGAGTCATATGATAAGGATGAGAATGTTTGTCTTCTGAGCACCAAGACAGAGAGGAAAGGAGGTGAGGAAGAGTGAGCCTGGGTCAGCCATTCCTAGGATTTTATCCCTTCTCCTCTGCTGCTTACTGCACGTAAACTCACCAAGTTGGCAGCCAGCTAAGATCTTAGAGTTATTATGTGTAAAATGGAAGTGATACAAAAGGATAAACCAAAATATATTTTCATGAAATATGTGGAGTATGTTCTATCATAGAATGTGCTATAGTGAAGTAATCTATGATAAAAATCCTCTCTTCTAATATAATGGGATTTGTACATAGTTAATCAGGATATCGAGTATAGAGGAGAAATATAGCTTATGGATGATCACATGGGCATACACCACACACACACACACACACACACACACACACACCCTAGCATTTTATGAAATCATTTAAGTGTACTGCTATGATACACAGTCAAGATCTTTTCTTTGGTGTAAATTCTGACTGGCACTTGAAGTTCTTTTCTTTGACATTTGACCTCTGAAATACAGCATCTATGGTTGCCACTTCAGGAGGTTTTAGGGTGAACATCGGAGATCTAGTCATGTACTGCATTATGACACTTGAGTTGGCAATGAACCACATAGATGACAGTGATCCCATAAGGGGATACCATCTAATGAGAGACTAACCATTGGTTGCTAAAATTATTTCCCAAGGAGAGATGTAAGCCACATCTCTATCCCTTCTCCTAAGGTCCCAAAAGCAAACCAAGGCATGATTCCACCAAAGTTCACACTGGAAAGCCAGTGTGCTTATTGGACTTTCTTATAGAACATAGGTGAGGGGATACTTAGAGGTATCTGGGTGCCCCTCTCCCAACAGGCTACACATGGAAAGGCTACACCAGGAGAAATGAGGTGCTCCCTACAGCTGTGTAGACACAGCTCCTACATCTTTCTGGCCTGTGTACTCTAGCCCCTCCCTGAGGCCATGTGCAATTAAGGCAGTATATATAACATGGTAGGAAATGACTAGAGCATAAGACGAGGGTCCTTTGACCTTCTCTGTCTCTCCATGAAGGTACATAGTCAGCAAGCCCAACTTGGAAATTTCTTTTGTAAGGGGACACAAATGAGCTCCCCAAGATGGTGATGCCTTGGCTTGGAGGATAGTTGCTCACAGCATTTAGTGTGTGACATTTTCACCATGATGAAATCCCCTAGTTGGGAATGCATCTGAGCACAGCCTTGTCACTGGGCCAGGAGTATCGCTCGAAAGCAAAACACTTTCCGACTTTTTTACAGTTTTCTCACACCTCGCAACTTAAATTTACAGAATGATAAGATCACTGTAATAACAAGGACTAACCATGGTTGAGCAGTGCAGTCAGCAGCCACCAGAGAAGATGAGATGGGAGGGGGTCAGCTTTCCCATCTGCTGCTGCAAGGTGGGAGAAAGGAAGGCAATGCTCACAGGAGCGTTTTGATGCTGGTTTTTCTACATCATTCCTGAGAGAAGTACTTTCTAGAAGATGCTGTCTTCAGTAAGTTCATTCTCTCTCATTCCCCGGCCTCAGTGGCTGAATAGTTCATCTCTCAATTTTGGCAGTCTTGGATTCAGTAGCTTCATGGCTATTCTATGACAGTAGGTGGATCACTTAAACTAAGTCTCATTGTTATTGTCTGTAAAGTGGCAACTTCATCTGTGTGCATTGAGTGCATTCTACAAAGATGTACACACACACACACACACACACACACTTTTGTTACAGATGTGTGAACTCCTCAGCTACCTCTGTGACTGTGAACTGCAGCATCGAGTAGAAGCTATTGTGGCGTTTGGTGACATTTATGTGTCCAAGCTTCAGGCAAATCAGAAGTTCCGCTACAATGAGCTCATGCAGGCCCTGAACATGTCTGCAGCCCTAACCGCCCGGAAGACAAGGGAGTTCCGTTCACCGCCCCAGGAGCAGGTGAGTCTCATCCTGAGTTGCATTCCAATTCCTGGGGTTTTTTTTGTTTTGTTTTGTTTTTTAAAAAAAGAAAGAAGGAAAGAAAGGAAGGAAGGAAGGAAGGAAGGAAGGAAGGAAGGAAGGAAGGAAGGAAAAAAGGAAAGAAGGAAAGAAGGAAAGAAGGAAAGAAGGAAGGAAGGAAAGAAGGAAGGAAGAAAGAAAGGGGATATTTAAAAAGGTACTATAGACCAAAGAGCTAAGAAAACTTAGAAAAATCACCCCAATACCAAGAGATAAGGCTAAATCCTAAGTAAATGATGACTGGGGAACACTTGACAATTATCTTGGCTGAAGGGAAAAAAGATACCTTTCTAAACTAAGTGTAAGGCAGAGCTTTCTCCTTCCAGCCTCCCCTCACCTATGGATATGTCTGCTAATTAGTGGAAAACCAGAAGCATATTGAGGTTCAACAGATACCTCAGCCACTTTCTACTACTCAGAAGAATGTTACTGACCCTCCATGAAACTCTCCACCTTTCTATTAGAGACTAAAAGAAAGTAATTGGTGTGCCCTCTTTTGGGAGAGTTGTAAGTTACAGCCTTCCTCACATGACATGTCCAAGCCCCTTTGACTTAAATCTACATTAAACCTTTCTAGCCCCATGAAGCCTGGAGAACGGAATTCGTTGTGAATCATAATTAGTGATGTGTTATACAGAACTCACTTGTGGTTGTCACTGCTGAGAGAGAAGGCGACTTTGAGATGAGTTTAAATGCAGGAAGGCCGTCTCATGGTGTAATAATGCTATCCAGGCTGGTTGGCCACTGTTCCCTTAGTGTTCAAAAGAAAGACAGATCCTTCCGTGAAGAAACCAGTCTTTGAAACTACATCTTTGAATCTTATAAATGTTTAATAAGTAGCCTATTCATTGTTGTCGATATAATTACCACTATTTTATATTAATGACACAACCACAACTTCATTCAATTACTTTCCCAATCTATTTTATGGAACATAGTTATTTATATTGTCTTTCCAATGAGCCACATATCTTAGCTTTTGAAAGAATCCTGAGTATAATGCCTAAAAAAAAGACAAAGCTAGTCATCGCTCTGGTTGTAAAATGAAGGTCCTTGAGACTGGCTGAAATAGATCATTGTATTGTACCAAATGCATGCGTGTGTATGCAATTTCCCCAACTGCCCCAATAATTACTCAAGTATATTACAAGTTCTATAGGCTGCTTTGGGACTGATGGTGGGTATGAATGTCCCCCATGACACTGAGCAAATGGCGTTCTCTCAAACTTTAGTGAATAATTAGAAAAAAATAATATAGAGATTATATTACCAATACTGGCGTCCCATCATGACATTCTAGATCTGTTCCCCCATCACTTATCCTAACCTCTTTGACTCAGTTTCTTCAGCCAAGTATGGGTAATATTTATCTCTCTAGCCCAGGGGGGGTTTTTTTGGTTTTTTGGGTTTTTTTTTGTTTTTTTTTTTTTTAGGATGCCTTGAGATAACTTATTTTATTCTGCTTAGCAAGATATCTGTCATTGAGTAGGAATTCCGTAACTGTTCCCTAAACCATCAGTAGTTTTAGAATTAGAGAAACCTGCAGCCTCACACCTTCTTCTTTGGCCTCTGTCAGTGGCCTGGGGAGTGAGGGTCACACATTTTTCTGTCATCTCTATCCCAGTCATCACCATCCACAGCAACTATGGTCTAAACTTTTCCTTTTCTCCATTCTAACTTCAAAGCTTTTCTTCTACCCTCGCTAGAACCTCTGGGTTCTAAACCTCCTCCTCTGGGCATCTAAATAATGAAACCATTCAGAAACCTGTAAATTGACTTCTTCCTTAAGGAAGAAACCAATGCGTCTTAAACCAGGTCACCAGGAGAACTTACTAAGTCACATCCCTTAGCCCTTTCTCTGGAATCTCTGACTCAGTTGGTCTAGGGTCATGGCTCATAGTTTTTCACTTTTAGCAAATTTTGAGACATTATTGATGCTTATGGCCTAAAAAAAAAAAAGAGTTCTAAGGACTAAAGAATTCATCTGCTCCATCTCCGCCCCCCCCCATTAGAGGAGACCTACCCATAGAGTTCTCAATGAAAGAAAGAATTGAATGTCATTAAAAGACAATTTAAATCAGTTTAAAAGGTTAGAGATGCATAATCACTTAGAAAAGTGTATGCATGGAAATTGGAGCCATAATGGTTATGATTTTCAGAACCTGTGAGGAAAAATAGAAGTTATAATCCTCAGAGTATTCAAAGTAATGAAAGAAATCATGAGGAATATGAACAAGTATAAGAGTAAATCTAAAACTAATTTTATGTTTTAGACAAGCCAGCGGCTTATGGTCGCCTCCCAAAAGCCTTCAGAGGAGCATGCCTAGCAGAAAATCCTGTTTGATGTGTCTTTCCACCCACCTTTTCATTGTTTGCTCTTTCGGCATGTAGGGTACTACCTAAGTTTTGTTGACCGAAGAAGTTTTTCAATAAAGAACTTAATTTTGTACTCTGAAACCATATCTTACAACTTTATATTTACTTAATAAATAGCATGTCTTATCTTGTTGATATAATTAGAACGATTTCCCCCTTTCCAACCTATTCCATAGAATTTAATTACAAATCATATATATACACCTACTTTTAAAAAGATTGGAAAGTCCTGAGTGAGAGGCTTCTGAATAATGTTGAAATTTAGTAAGACATCAGAAATTCTTCCAACCATGAAGTTGTCAATAGTTAAAGAAAAGCTCTATGTCTAATGGTTGGGATAGCATGGCTGAGCCACAAAGCAGAAAAGTGACCTTTAGCTGCTTCTGCAATTCCTTCACCTGGTCACTGACCTGTAGTTGTGAGCTATAGGAAGTATTCCAAAGTCCAGGAGCCTAGCTAGGAAACGGAGCCTTCACTGACCTCTGCTAGCATTGCTTTTTGTGATTTATGTATACAGCAGAACAACTGCCACACTTTATCACACATTTTTTTCTTGACACTTTGTAGTGATCGCATTTAGAAATATCTTTACATTTAACACTGCTTCAGGATTGCAGGCCTCTGAGAGAGACCACTAGGTCTCTTCATGTTGGCTAATGATGGAGTACATTTATTACTATAACAAGAGAGTTTGTTTGGGTTTAATAAATGGGCTGCGCTATTATCATTTCTCTTTGTTAGTTTGTATGTCTTGCTTATTTAAAATATTAATTTATAAATTAGTTGAGTCTTACTAAACTGCAAGAAAACTACATGGAAAATAGAAAACCATCAAGGCCAGAAAAATAGAAACAAAAAGAAAAGCAGAATGAATGCAGGATATAAACCTACATCTCAAACCCAAAACCTAAATGAACACCCTTCACATAAAATTAAAAAGCTAACTAAAGCTCCATAAATATATTGCATATATGTATATATATATATTGCAAACAACAAAAGCTCCAGAAATCTGTGAGTGTATTTTAGAAAATGTTTAAGTTGAAAAATGCACAATGTACTCTACCAACTAATTTTTTAAATGGATAATTACTTGGTAGAAAAATTGAGAAAGCACATGAGAAGAAAAACTTTGCAAAATATAAAACAAAATTAGTCTTAATGCATGGGAAATAAATTTCGACCTCACCAATTAAACACAAATCAAGGCAACAGGGATATAGTATTCTTCACCCATTAAACTGGAAAATATTTGAAATGTGTTAAGCTCTCATTACTGTAATAGAGATGCCAGAGTAACCCACACTTACACAAATTGAAATCATGCAAATTGTGAGATTTCTGGGAAGCAATTTACAATTCATATCACGAGCCATTAAAATATACAAAGCTGTTGCTCCATTTACTTTGTTTATACTAAGAAAATAATCTGAAATGTGAACAAAAAGTATATAAAATATTCAAAGCAACTTGGTTTATAAGAAAAACAAAAACAAGTTGGAAGGTGGTCTGGTGTGTAAAAGCATTTGCCACACAAGTATAAAGATATGATTTTGAAACCCTAGAACTCTCATAAAAGCTGATGCATAGTGTGAGCATCTGTAACCCCAATGCTCATATGGAGGGAATATGGAGAGAAGGGAAATGGAGACAGAATTCCTGGAAGTTCACAGGCCAGCTAGCCTGAGGTATGAAGTGAAAACCAAAAAAGAAAGACCCTGTCTCAGATACGATGGAAGGCAAGAACCAACCTGTAAGGTTGTCTTCTTACCTCCACATGCATACTACAGCTCATTTGTGCCCACAGTCACACACACACACATACACACACACACACACACACACACACACACACACACACACACACACACACACACACACACACACACACACACCACACCAAGTACAAACAAAACAAATAAAAATAGAAATAAGCACATCATAGCATGAACTTAATGTTACATAAATTAGTATCCATACATAGGATGAAATAAATAATCTCAACATTTTAAACTCATGTTAAGAAAATGTCCAAGGCAAAGTCAAAAATTAGATTAGAGAGTGATTTGAATTTGTGAAGATATACATAAAGTCTGAAATAAATTTCCTAATATTCTTAACAGGACTTATCTTCAGGTCGTAGGAATTTTCTACTCTAAATACTCTCCAAATTCTGTACAATTAATAAACAGACTTTGTATGAGAGAGAGAGAGAAAGAGAGAGAGAGAGAGCTGAATTTATATATTGGCCACTTTGACTTCCCTCTCTCTCCAAAAACTTTTAAATTAAAAATTCAAAGACTGGTATCTAGTGGATGATCTACGCTTACATGGCTGACATGGAGAGCAGCTAGCCACTCCTTTTTACCCCCACAGATCAACATGCTCCTCAACTTTCACCTGGGAGAGAACTGCCCCTGCCCAGAGGAGATCCGTGAGGAGCTGTATGACTTCCATGAGGACCTGCTGGTTCACTGTGGTAAGCTGCTGAAAGATGACCTAGAGTCCCACCTTCCTTTGCTAGAACACCGGGGAGGGGTTAAGAAGTGAATCTTAGGTCTGACTGTATGATACCAATTGTTCAGACTACACACGTCAGAGAAGATACAGAAAGTGTCCCTGGAAGAATGGGAGACTAAAAACTCTTTGGCCTAAAAGAATCTTTATGAGGCTAAAGAGAGGGAATGGGGAGGTCTCTGGAAGAAAGGAAAAAAAAGTGAGGGGATGACTGATACTACACCTCATCCAGTTCACTTACAATGGTACTGATGTCATGTTCTCCCATGATTTCAAGATTTTTATCCCTTTTCTTTTCATCTAGCATAATTTGTTAAAGTGGATATCAATGTCTTTGAAGGATTCTAAGCCATGAGTCCCTACAGTGATGTATATCTGCTGATTTTTAAGTGGGTGGTGGCATTTATGATTCTCCTACATGGGTAAACTGAGTAAAATGTAGAAAAAAAGCTGAGCTTCTCATTTGAAATAATAAATGTTACAGTATTTCTAGAGCCCATTTTAACATAGGCTAGAAAAAAGTAAAGCCTTGGGATTAGATTTATTTGATGATTTCTGGAACACAGAAAATCATATATTTAGCAACTATTCGAAAGGCATAATGCAGATAAATATTCCTGGGAGGCTGCCTATAATCTCTTGAAAATGTTTCAGAAGGATGGGAAATTGCTTTATTGGGGTCTTCCTAACTCAATATACAGTTTGGATTTGCACTCTGTTCTGTGGCTTCCTAGGGGTTCCCTTGGAGGAAGAGGAAGAGGAGGAGGAGGACACTTCCTGGACAGGAAAACTTCGTGCTTTGGTATATAAAATCAAGGGCCCACCAAAGCCAGAGAAGGAACAGCCAACAGAGGAAGAGGAACGGAATCCTAGTAAGTGACACTGCCTTTCAATCACACTGTTCACTAGTCTGTGCTCTTAGATTTAAACAAGGTAACTGGTTCTCTCACACATGCTCCAAGGCATGTGGAGGCTGTTGAACACTGAAGTAACAATGGGCATTGTATTGTCATTGGAAGTAGTGTTGTGTGCTTTATTTTGTTTCTACTACCTTCCCTGTGATCCAGGGAATTCCCTTTTGGACTTTTATGACACCTGAGGGATCAGCTGTTTGATATCTGCTCTTGACATCTGTCTACTTAGAGATTCTCACACATTCTAATCTTTCAACCATTAATTGTTGAGGTTTTTCTCACCTCTGTTTGCAGTTATCTAAGCAAGGAAAACTACTCCAACCAAAGAAATTAAACAATAGTGAAACAGGGTGTGTAAGAGAAGTTAAAGGTCTCTTTTTCCTCTAGTATGATGTTGAGATTGTGACAGCCTGAAGCCTTTAACCTGTTTTTTAAAGATAGCAAGTACTGTCCCAACTCAGTCTTCTCTTCTTTACGTAATAGATAACCTCATGACCCATGTTGAAAGAAAGAGTAGAGCTTACTTGACTGTCTCTAAATGAGTTAACATTTCAAGAGACCAATTGTCTGGATATTATATGTAATCAATCTACTTCTTGCTACAGATTTGGCAAGGTTATCATTTGTTTAAAGGAGAAGAAGTGTCTCAGGTTCAGTGTCATTGTTTTTTATCTTATTCCTGTTTCTATCTATCATGGAACACACTTTCAAATCACCTACTAAAGAAATAGACTGTCAAGATATGATAAATGCATCTGGGAATACCACTTTGGGGTTCACACATCTCATTGCCCTTTATATTAGCCTTTCATTTTTATCAGAATATCTCTGAGGAGAATCAATTATTCCCAGTGGGAGCTTTGAAACTTCTGAGAGAATATATGGTAACATGATTCTAGCAATCCTGGTCAGTCCTAGCCTATCAACATGGAAATGTTTTGGCTTTGAGAGTGAGCCTACTATATTGTAGAGCCAAAAAACAAAAATAAGTGAACAGAGACTCTCTTTGTGGTTACCACCGAATGAGTACTGCAAATAGCTTGCACTGGCCTATGTATCTCCTGATGAGAACTGATTTTAGACGTGAATGCTTTTGGACAGTATGTTATGAATAGGGTTCCCACAAAGTGGCTGTGTCATATAAGCAAATCAAGCCAGGCAGATGAAATCATTCATCATCTGCCTCTAAGAAGCCAATGAAGATGGGTTCAAATACCAAGAACTACTTCCTGCTCAACTGCTCCTCAACCCTAAAGGAGACAGATCATGTTCTATTTGCCCAGATATAAGATATACACATGCCAGGCCTATCATATGGAACTGCATGGATTTACCATGCTGTCTCCCTCTCATATGTGAATTTATGACAAGTTTTGTGTCCTGAGCCTTCCAAGGTCCCAGAAATAAAGGAAATGATCAATCAGTTCAAGCAATACTGATTGCTATTATGTGGGTTTTCTATAGAATGTTCCAGAAACAGGGCTGAAATGATATCTTAAGATAAATGTTGACTTAAAAATCATTAAAAATACTTTAAATTACTGGCAGCTTGTCAATGTCACTGCTTCTATGATTTATCTTAACAAAATAATAAAAATTTAGGGGATTGTAGTAAATTGACAATTTACCAATACATCTATATATGCTAATTACTAATGTTCCTAACAGATGTTAGCTTTCTTCATTTTTTCATTATTCAGTTGAGTAAAATAGAACTCAAAAGAATCAAGAGATACTAGCTCAATGATTCTTCCTTCCATCTTGGACCCAGAAAATTTTCCTGGTGGCTGATGAACACAATTAGATCAAGTGAAGCAATGACTTCACTCCAGGTATCCATTCTTCCTATAGTACTATGATGCCTCTTCCATCTGAGATTAATAACAATCGGCAGTGGTCATTTATAATGAAGCTCAGAACCCAATGTCATTCAGAACTGTAACACTGAGAAGTCAATGATACCAAATATTTGACCTGGAGATGGTCAGGTAAGGTGGTATTGACTGCTCCCTGAGATTCACTTTTATGAGTTGTTGGTGTGGGTCAGATAGACTCAGGAAAGAGCAAATAAAAGTGTTCTTAAACTCATTTGAATGCCACTAAGTAGCTCTGTATAAAGAGATTTGCTTAAATTAACTACAAGCCATGACATCAATGGAAACTATTACAATATTGTCAAAAAGCTATATAATAATGAAATGGTAGAGCAGCAGCCCATCATACTAGGTCACATTTTTATGTCTCTGTCTAGCACATCCATAAGAGAGCCCTGCATGCTAAGACTGGACTGCAGACTGCAGTTAGCAGGGTTTTCTTAAATATAGATATGTAGCTATAGCTACTGAGTTATTTCTCCAGAAGAGACCAAACAGCTGTTTCTTTTGAATTCTAAAGTTAAGAAAATGAAAATCAGCTATCCTATTTTACAGATGAAGTGTGATACACTCATGCCTTCTCCACAGGAGATGCTTTTCCTCATCTTTTCTGTATAAAGAACTGTCCCAGAGGATATTATGTTTTCAAGCAATGCAAGCAAAGGAGACAGAACCCCCTGCTGACGTTAGAGACCTTGCCCTGACCCATTGTAATTCAGCCAAGGAGAGCAGTGTTAAGAACTAGATGTTAGAGTGAGTCTATCTAAAGGAAGTGAACTGCATTCTGTTCTCAGCCTGTGCAGTTTGCACAAACTGTCTTCACAGAGCTGAATTGACATTCTTATCCCTAAGGCACACTTGCTTTCCTCTGCTACTCTTCTGATAAAGAGCAGACCAGAGGTGTCCCTAGAGATGACAACAAATCCATCAAGTCTCAAAGCTGCTAACTGGGGAAGCTTCCTACCTTGTCACTAAATGGTATAACAATTCTTGGCCAAAATTCTCTCCAGTTGAATGCTACAGCCTGTTTATGAATACTACTGGGCAGAGAACGTGTTCTTTACAACAGAATAAGCCCTGGCCTCCGGTACAAATGAGTATCAAGTAAGATCACCACACCTATAGTGACAGCTCTGTGGATTTAGAGTTTAGAAATTTTAGAACGTAAACTAATGATGGCTCAGGTGACATCACTGGGCTCATTTTCTAAAACTTATAAATTCTTTCCGGATACTTAAGACAGACAGACACACACACATACATACATACTCACAGACAGACAGACAGACAGACAGACAGACAGGAAACACCCAGGAAGAGAGCCAGTCTTTCTCTGTGAAGTCTTTCTTCTAACATTGGCCTCCTTCTGCCCCAACATAACGTGTAAACTCCAATAGGGCACATGTGACCTCCTTCTCTTTGTGGGGTTTTTATTCCCTTTCCCTTACTACATTTTAATGTGGGGAGATATTTTCTATATTCATTCTATTGACCTAAATATCTTTTTTACCTATAACTACAAATTAGTCAAGGTTCACAAATGGAAACGTGAGGCCTTGGATATAAGGGAAGGATTGAGTCTGGAGAGATGATTCTTACAGTAATGAGGTTGTGACTTGTGATATTGAAGTATAGACAAAAATACACCGGGCCTATAAGTGTTGTAAAGAATGTAAACAGATAGATAAAACATGGAAAGAAAAGCATTTTGTTGAAAACACTGCTCAAAAATGCCAAAAGACAGGAAAGTTTAGGCTGAATCCAGGCACGGCAACAGGTTAAAGTGGGCTAGATTCTACAGGGAGCTGAATGGGTCGTGGGGATGTAAAGTGATTCAACACTGTGCTTCCAAGAATTGCTAATAAGACCAACTTCATCAGTACAGTATTCTCATTTGCTGTGTAAATCTTGGCCCTAGAATTTCAGGGATAGAGGATTTAGCATGTATGGGGTACCCACTTTAGCCTGTGTCTTTTGCTTCTCACAATAACAATATACAGCATACAATCTCATTTCTATTTTATAGTTAAAGAAATTGAAGTAAAGACAAATTATCCAAACCATATAGTGGTGGCATTGATCTTCACATTTGATATTCCTATATGTATTGTTTATATAGAAGTACCATGTCCCCTGTAAGAAGTGGCTGTGAATGTTTCTTAGAACTAAATCATTAGTTTTGCCAACAGTAGTGAAGTGGTTATGATGTACAGGCCTCTAGAATTAGGCCGTTCTTTTTTTCTTAAGATTTATTTATTATGTATATAGTGTTCTGCCTGCATGTATACCTGCACACCAGAAGAGGGCACCAGATCTCATTACAGATGGTTGTAAGCCACCATGTGGTTGCTGGAAACAGAACTCAGAACCTCTGGAAGAGCAGCTAGTGCCTTTAACCTCTGAGCCATCTTTCCAGCACCCCAGTCTTAAATTTTTTTTCTACCTCGCTTCTGTAAGGCTAAACAAATGATGGCTTTGTGCCTCATTTTCTTATCTGTAAAGTAAAAAGAGATTAAATACTTACCTCATTGGGTCACTATAAGAATTAAATTATTCAATAGATGCAGAGTGTTTTAAAGTAATTAAACATCTATCTGTGTTTTAGACTTAGAGAAGAAAGTCTTGAGAGATAGAAACTCTAAGGGATACTAGTGAGTCCTTTGTACCTGGTATCATCCTGGATGCTTCATATTGCCTCTCTTGACGTTTTCCTCACAAGCAACCAAGTAACAAGCAAATGCTCCCCATTTTAGTCCTGAGTAAAGAGGGTGGGTTCAAGCTGCCCAGTCCTCTGTGATTCTGTCTCAGCTTCACCTTTTTTTAGTCACTCTTCTGTTGCTGTGAAGAGACACCAGGAGCTAGGAAACTTTAAAAGGAAGTATTTAATTTGGGCTATGCTGACGTTTAGAGGGTGAGTTCACCACCATCATGGAAGGGAGCATCACGGAGGGGAGCATGGTGACAGACCGGCAGGCAAGGCCTCGGAGCAGTTTTGAAAGCTTACATCCAATTCACAAATTGGAGGTAGAGTGAGGCTGGGTCTGGTATGGGCTTTTGAAACCTCAAGCTCACTCTTAGTGGCACACCTTCTCCAACAAGGCCACACCTAATCCTTCCCACAGCAGTTTACCAACTACAGAGAGCTGAAGCTCTGTGGGCCCATTCCTATCCCCACTGCCACACTTCCCTTCCCCCAATCAGATCAGCACTCTCTGCCCCTCCTCTGCTCACTTCTCTGTCACATCATCATCAGTCATGTAATCGCCTGTGTGTTTTGAGAAAGTGATTATGAGACTGGATGACTGATTTCAAAAACAACAGGCTAATTATCTCCTTGTGATGGATGAGACCCCAGGGAGCCAGAGAGCAGAATCTGGCTGGAATGTTGGAGTGCAGCTTCACTGATGACTTGTAGTGCTGCTTGTGGCATGAAGGAAGTACCCAGAAGGTGAGGAAAGCAGGGTGGGGTGAGCACACTTGTGTCTACCTGTAGCATTGGGGTTTCTCAGTCCTGGGCAGCCAGAGTCCCAGACTCACAGACCTGCCACCCAAGACCCCTTAGTAGCCCACCGACACTCAGGCCCCCAGAAATGACTCAGACACTTATATTAACTTTATGCTGTTTGGCCTATGGCTCAGGCACATTGCTAGCTAGCTCTTACATCTTAACTCAACCCATTTCTATTAATCTGTCTGCCACGTGGCCCGTGGCTCACCTGTGTTCCTTACATGTTGCTCCTTGCTTGGGCGGCTTATTCTATCTGCCTCTGACTCCGCCCTTCCTTTCCTACCTATTCTGATTCCTCTGCCTACCTTTTCTACAGTGCCTGTCAAGGGCCAAAACAGCTTCTTTATTTAAAGATTGAGATTTACAGCATACAGAAAGGCATTCCCACATCATCTACCCATGTACGTATGGATAAGGCTTTGGCCAACATCAAAAACCATATAGAGGCCAAAGACCCAAAGGGAAAATGTGGGTGTGGTGATGTGTGCTTATAATCTCGGAAAGATAGAGACAGGCTAAGCTCTGGTGTGCTCTGTCTACCCATCCTAACCTATTTGATTAGTTCCAGGCCAATAAGAGACCCTGTCTCATAAAACAAGGTAACAAACACCCAGGGTTTGCTTCTGGCTTCTATGGACATGCACACACACACTAACAAAAAAAGAGAAGAAGGAAAGTTTAGAGACAGATTCAGCATGTGTATACATCAGCCAGATGTTTGCACAGTCTGCCCTGAAAGCCAGGATGCCAAGCCAATGTGACTTGAATAGTTTTGTGGGGTCCACAACCTGTTGTAGACAGTCTAAAACCTCCACACTCCACTCTTAGCTCTCATTGCTTTGGGTGCCTTAACAGACCAGCTATTTACAAGAACCCACTTCCATTCATTAAATTGAAATGATTTTTTACTTAAACAAAAAGTTAATTGAGAATTAAGTAAGGTCCATAACGTTGGGGAACTTGGGTCATTGCCACATTTGTCTTTAAAAACTTCTGCTTGCATTTCAGACTGCCATGGCATGTCATTCTCAGTGATACCCACAGCATCCATGTTATTGTTAAACTAGGTAGATTAGTTCCAACTGTAGATCCTGGGTCAGAGAAATATTGGGGAAGCACAGAAAAATTGGCATGATGAATTTTCCTAAAGTTAAGTCCTTGAAATCCATGGTTTTAACTTTCCCTGGCCTTTCCCATTGCTAAGCAGTAGATATTTGACCATTTTGTAAATTTGATCTAAAGAAACACCAGGACAGAGAGCACAGAGAACACATGTCCCTTCCCCAGTAAACCTTAAAAGCTGAATGGACAGTGTGTAACTGTGCCATGTAACCTCTGGCAGTTTCCTTTCCACCAGGACAGCATCACAAAGGCTATGTAGTTCCCACAGCTCATCTCTTCCATGTTGGCGATTAGTGGGGTGCACTGATGCTTTGATGATGGCCACTTTCTGCCATCAGATCTGCTAGAATTCTGAGATTTTGTTTTATTTCTTCAATCTCAGGTTTTACTTGTAGGAAAAGCAAGCTGAAAAACATTGAAATTGGACACTAAAATTGGTAGTAAAATTCTTGCTGCCTAACCATGTAGCCCAGTGAAGCCACGGGCTTTCATTTCCTGCTTGAATAAATTAGTGGCACTCTTCCAAGAGCACAGCACGTGGCAGACACATACACTTTCACAAGCAGACAGTGACACAGAGAGGTGGGTGACTTGTCTGAGGACACACAGCTGGCCCTGACCAGTGCCCGTGTTCCTATGCTTGTGTTCTTCAAAAGGAATTTTACAGGATGATTTTATTTTGTCGGTAAAGAAATTGAGGTTCTAAGAAAACAATGCAGCTAAGAGTTTCGGGAAAGGAACTAAAGCTTTATGGGTTTTAGGGTTTTACATCTGAATCTATTTCATGACCTATTAAGAGAGTGTCTAGACAGTAGACATAATATAAGTTTAAGGGACTAATAAAAATAACTATTTTTCTGAGTGTTGCGAAGGTAAGCAACAGGGGTGATAAAGTTTAAGGAATCGATTCTAGCAACCTGGGGCACCACCGTTTGCCAGCCAGAATGTTAGGTAAGTTCTTGGTCTCCATGTGTTTCTGTTTTCTTTGTATGTAAAAGGAAAATAACAAAGAAGGATTTGATGAAATAGCATTTAATGTTCTGAAGCCTAGAAGTCTGTATCTGCCCTGGCTTCTGCACTGATGTGAAAAGGGGAGGTCATACAAACTTCCGAACTTCCTTTCCGTATTTATCATGTCAGTGCTTTTGGCAAATGAAACAGAAAACCCAGCTTGGGAAGAGAGCAGCCAGAGAGAGGCCCACTGACAAGACATTACTGTGGGATTAGAGCTGGAACCAGCCTCTGGATCCAGTAGCTGCATTCACTCTTTCCACAGTCTCCTTGTTCCAATATTTTTTTTTTTTTGTAGAGTAGAGTAGGCTGTCAGCTATGGTCTGGACATTATATCCAGGCCTTATCAAAGGAGTGAGAAAAATAACTTCTGATCAAGGGTCCTGAGACCACCTTTCATTGATTGGAAAAGTTGGTTATGAGACAATCCATGATTCACAAACGATTTTTACCTAGAAAATGCAATTCTGGTTAACTCATGTTAACAGAACCTATGTTTGAAATAAAGTTGGGTCCTTGAGAAATATGAGCCACAAAAGCAGAGAAAGGCCCTACATCAAACAGGAATGCTGTTTAGATAGAAGAGTCAGGTGAGCTCTGCATGATGGTGTATATGGTGTCTACCAACTGCAGCATCACCACTTACTCAGTGGTTGGTCTCAGTGGAAATCCAGGTTGTAACACTCTTGATGTTCAGAGATACAGGCAAAGCAGGCTGCATGAAAGACCTAGTGAGTGCTTATATGTTCTCTGTGTGTTGTCCATCAATCAATCCATAACCACTCAACAATGGTACTCTCTGTGCTTAATGTTAGCTCTAGCTTGACCTTAAGCTCTGGGCCAGCTCGATGGAGACCTCAGCTTTGTCAACAATCTGGCAAAGTCTTAGCCTCAAAAAAGAAATTAAAAAAAAAAAAATCCTCCACCCGAGACTCAGTCATAGTAAACAGCTTCCTGTTTGCTTCTGTAGCAAGTTGCCATAAACCTACAGGCACCACAAACAGTACACGCTTGTTATCCTTGTTACAGAGTTTAAGACTAAAGTGACTGAGCAGGATAACATTCCTGGAGGGTCATTTATTACTTTTTTATCTTCTAGAGGACCACTGCATTCTTCGGGTGTGAATGGCAGACCCCTGCCTCTGCCATTCTTTTCTGATTCTATTGTCTCTTCTCTCAAAGAGTCGTTTAATGAAATGAATCCCCAAGCCATCCACAACAATAATCATTTTGGCTTAGAATCTTCTACTTAGTCACATCTGCAGAGTCCTTTCTGATGTGTAAGGTAACACAACTTCTGCAGATTGAACGTCTTTTCACAGTTGGGGATCCATTGTTCACTCGAGGGGCAATAGGAAAGAAGAAAGCAGAGTTCAAAATATCATCACCACTACCACAGACCTCTACCATCTCCACAGCCCTCTACCATCACCACAGCCCTCTACCATCACCACCACCATCACCATCACCACAGCCCTCTACCATCACCACCACCATCACCATCACCACAGCCCTCTAACATCACCACTACCACCACCATCACCACAGCCCTCTACCATCACCACCACCATCGCCATCACCACAGCCCTCTACCATCACCACAGCCCTCTACCATCACCACCACCATCACCACAGACCTTCTACCATCACCACAGACCCTTAAGCTGGAGGGATGAGATACTGTTGTCAAGTGCTATGATAGTAAATCCTCAACTTCTATATGTTCATTTTTTAAAATTGAAAATAGATTTTTTTCATATAATATATTCTGATTATATCCCTCCCCTGTCCTGCTCCAAACTCCTCCTCACCACCCCCCAACCAAATTCACTGCCTTTCTTTCTTCTCTCTTTAGAATACAAACAGACATCTTACACTTGGATATTATTCACACCTGTTCACACCTCCAAAGTACCTACAGCATAACATGGGCTGACTTTAAATCCCCTGGAATTCTAAAATAGGTGTACATTATTTAAATGCACATGACTTTCTTTCCCATTGTACTATGAATGTTATAAATCATTTTTTGGGTCTAACCTAAGTACAGTGAGTGCAGTTTCGTTTATTTTTTTTCCTCAATGTAATTGGATTTTTTTTTCCTCCAAGCTGACCCAGATTTAACAACAGTCACAGACATTTAGCAGCACAAGTGTGGGATTTGCTTTGCCAGTGGCCAACATCTACCCTTTGATAATAATCATGTAGTTTCATATAGTGAGGACCATTTGGCCTGTCATCTAAATTTGGAGAGAAATGAAAAGATACATCCTGAGATGTATTTGAAAGTTCCAAACTCCTGCAGCCTTAGCATGGAAATATGCACCATGAGAGCCAATGACCCTTCTTTAGTGGTAGCTGGCATTGTAAGCTGGTCATTTGACTACTTATGAAAGGTCTTGTGACAATGGTAGATGACTAGGCAGTTTCCCTGTAAGGATCACATATGAATGGCTTAGAGTTCTGAATCAAAGATATGGGTTATAAAATGACGGGGGTGGGGGCAGTAAACAACAGGACCAGACACTCCCAAGACACACTAAGCTGGGATCTAATGGGAAAACATTCAAATCTTGTTTTTGTGGAGAATATATGACTAGCCCAAAAGTGAGGGAGGAAGAAGCCGTTGTCTTCTAAAGGTGTCCCCTTATCTTCTAAGATGTCCCCTAGCAATCAAGTCTTTCTAAACAATACAGTACATTCAGCATACTGCCATCCTTCATCAGCTTGAATAATCATTTTAAATGTGGCATATCGGTCATATATTTGGGGAAATTGCCTATCTATAGTTATACTAATTGCAAAATTGAGTGAATTATAATGTTCATTTCCCTCAATGTTTTGATTGACAGTTTGCATTATTCTGCTCATCACAAACAGAGGCTTAGATACACATCTCCCTTTGTTCCTTCCTTCCTCCATTCTATTCTTCTTGGAGTAAGTATTGCTTTCTAAGAGTTCCATGAGATGACTCTCTGGGTGTACTCGGGAGTGCCCTGTTTAAGTGATGGAAATCTGAAGTCTGAACAGTTTGGTGAAGACTTTATCTTTATTTTATTTTCCTTATGAAATTGTACTCTGATTCTTGACAATTCCATTCACATATACAATGAGATATAATCACATCCACCTCATCTCCTTTTCCTGTTCCCTCAATATCCCCCCCACCATGTCTCCTTACTGACTTCATGTCCTTTTTTCTTTGTTTTGAGCTTTATTTTATTTTTAATTTTGAAGATGTGTCTTTCTATTGGTATATACACATAAGTGCCAGGGCTCACAGGGGCCAGGGGGATTGGATGCCCCAAAGTGGTTCTCAGTCACCCAAATGTGTGCTAAGACTAAGAACTGAGCTCAGGTACAAGAGCAGTCAGTGCACTCAACCATTGAGAAGTCTCTCTGAAGCTCTCCTTTTTATCTTTCTTTCCTGTTTTTTTTTTTTTTAGGGGAGGAGTGGAGTTGTTGTTTCTGTTTGTTTGTTTGTTTTAAGATAACTCACAATGTCTAGTTAGTGCTGCCTATAGGTGTATGGGCATAGGACCACCCACTGAAGTACAGGAAAATTACCAGTGGGAACACCCTCAAAAAAGAATAATTCTCCGTTATCTAGCAGCAACCAGCTGGCAATGGGTCCTCGTTTAGGGGTGGAACCTGGAGCGTACCTCCCCTGTGTATGCCAGAACTGAGACTTGGTGGTTTGGACCATTGCTCTGTGGACTCAAAAAGTGATAGTGATGCTGTGTCTTGATAACAAGATTTTACTGTATACTCCTCTTCATCCTCCAGCTCTTCCATTCTTTATACCCCTCTCCCATGGCGTTTCCTCAACCATAGTGGAGGTGGGGTAGATATAAAAATATCCCACTCAGGGCTCAGCACATAGTCTCTTCTTTTCAGCACTTTCAACAGGTATTAATCTCTGCATTAACAGCTGCCCACTGCAAAAGGAAGTTTCTCTAACGAAGGTAGAGCAGCCCAGGTTTATGGGAATAAACATAAATATTTAAGAACCAATTTGACATACCCCAAATACCTTACATATATTATTGAATTTCCTCAACTTAAGGTTCTATGAGCAATAATAGTGCTCTGAAATTGTTTAATAGAGGCACTTAACTCAATCTTAGGCACCTAGCAAATGCCCATGAAATGAATAGCATTTGATTAAGAAGGTAATTTAGACCATTGACAGCTTCAGAACATTAAACACAACAACATTTTCAGCCATTCTGTTCATTGGTCCATATCTCTTCTAACATTTAACGACTTCATAGTTCTCAATTTTGGGTAACTAAAAGAGTGTTAAATATTATCTCTCTATCATTTTTCTCAATTAGTACATTTTTATAATAAATATTCATATAAGTGTTAATTTAGAAGTGGTACAATGGGCTAACTTGGCTTTCAGATAAGGGCAGTCAGAAACCTGTATATAACATATATCCTGGCTCCTGGAAACTTGCTAATGCTACAGTGAAACTCCTGTAGCTTATAGCCGTGGCTTCTATTACAACTGAGACCATCTGCATTGATGAAGAGATGCTGATGCTGAGGTTAAGCAATTAAGTCCCCCCCATCCTGCCTGCAGCCTGCCCCATGTGGGCTACAGAATCATCTAAATAAAGCCACACCAATACTGCATAACACAGGCCTACCCCTCTCTTCTCTGAAGATGCCTGGTCTTAAGCCAAAACTTAGCCCAGTTAAGGGGGAAACTTTCAGAGTCCTTCAAGCTAGTAGAGAACACTTTAGTGCTTTGTGAATAATGGTCAGAACCCTTAACCTCCAAGATTCAATTTTCAAAGTAATCATTCTTTAATCCTCACTCTGTTTCTCAATACGAGGAGTCATATCCTCATGCACTCACTATTAATCCATCCAGAAGCAAGAAGCAAAATATCCTTAAATTCTAGCTTGCTGGATAAAGGTTTGGCTCACTGACCAAAATCACACAGCCTAGTGGAGTTCACCAGAGCTATAGAAAAAGCTTTACTTTTCAGGGATGGCATTTGCTTTATACTAGACATACACACTATACATCCAGCAATGAGTGTCAAAGTATTAGATCTTGGGCATTCTTTACATCCTAAATATTACATAGGGACTTATAGCTCTAACCCAGGATGTTTACATCTATCAGTATTTACTTACTTAGAAATTAAAATTGCAACATTTTATAATATTGCTAGCTTATCTAAAAATAAATATACAGCTACATATTTAATAACATTTCCATAAATAACTGAATTTTCTTTTGAAAACAATTAAATAAATAATATGCTTTTATTTTTTATAAATTTATTATCTGAAAGGCAGCTTGATTTTCATATTTGACAAAAATGATAAAATGACTTCAAACAGAAATATAACTTGGGAGAGAACTAATAATTCTATATCTTATTGGTGCAATTGTGGATAGTCTTTCCTAATAACTGATTAGTAGATTATCAAAAGTTAGTTGATATATGAAAATTCAAATAATTTAGTTTTATGCTTTATTACATAATTGACAGCTACCACAAGAGGGGAGATCAGTGTTCTTTAAGAGAGTAGCCCCTGGTAGATGACAATAATCTAGTGGAAGGCCATACATCCAAGAATATAGGGGCAACATAAATTAAACTTAATGGGTTTTGAAAAGGACAGGGAGAGAACACAACGGTGGATAGGTAAAGGGAGATGGATCTAGAAAGAGTTAGAGGGATAAGGTAAATAAAGTCAAACACATCATACCTCCACTGAAAAAGAGAAGACCATTGGGCTAGATTGCTTGTTGGTTAGCACTACTACATATTTTTTGTAGTTTCATGCATGCATTGTTTTATGGAAGTCATTATTTCCTTGAGTAATAGAGAGTTATCAGCTATTGACACAGTTCATCATAAAATATTTTCAAATCACATTTGTTAATATCAATAATTTAATCAAGGGATTCTTAAGTATTGAGAAGCTGTCAAAGCTCACTGTAGCAGATAAATGTTTGCCAGAATCCTAGTTTTCACTTGAAATTCAAGTTTCATTATTGGCAGTAAATACTATCATTTAAAGTGAAAAACGTATTTCTCTTTTAAGAAAATATGTTATCCAAGACTAATTAGCCGCAGGTTGTTTTACTGCTTTTTTAAATGTCATCCCATCAGACAAGAGGTAGTTTAGCTGGTAACTCAATCACACACAAATGTTTTTCTTGACTGTTGATGTACAGCTTTGTGCTTATCACCATTGTGTCTGCAGAGTTAAATGATATCATCTTGAGAGTTTTGTTGAGAAGATTCTTAGTTCTTCACTCCAGACATTCTGATGTAAAATTGGCTGTTTTCCAGGCAGGTGATGGTAAGGAATTTGATTGAGTCTTGCTGATTTCTTTGTTTCTATGGACAAGCACTTTGCCTATCATTTCTTCTTTATCACCAGTGCCAACATAAATATAATTAAAACAGATAATATCTTTGAATTGTTATGATCTTTCAAACTGCCTAAAGAATTCTGAGCCCCCAATCTATAATTTAAACTTTAACAACTACCTTTATTTGTAATATTAATAGTTAATTTGTATAAATATGTTCCTGCACTGATTATTTTAATTTTGATATATTCACACATATAGACATAACACATTTATAGAAAATATATTTCTTTTTAATATAGACTTTTATTATTATTATACATGAGTACTATATTTACATTTACACTCTTCCCTTCTTAAATTCTTCCTGTATCCCTACACTCTTCACATACACTTTATTATTATTTTTATTATTATTATTATTATTATTATTATTATTATTATTATTATTTATACATACATATGTATGTTTGAATACAACATGCTGAGTCCATTTAGTGTTTTTTGTATGGACACGTGTCTAGGGATGACTACCTGAGGATTGGAGATTCTATCTGGGGCTTGTACCTGGAGAAAACTTAATCTTCCTCTCTCCACAGCCATTAATTACCTGTAATGTTTCATCTAGTGGTAGAGCTCCATGAGCCTGCCCCCATTTATAATGGCATGTTGACTGGTATTGTCATTATTCAGGCCTTATTTAGGCAACCATATTGTTGAGAGGTCAGGAGTACAGCTTTCCTGTCATATATAAAAGCTATTTTATATACTATTTTATATGTTATATTTTATATACTATTTAGCAGCAATATCCTTGTCCTCTAGCTCTCAAAATCTTTCTGCTCCATCCTCCGTTCTGTTTAATGGGACTTGGATGTAGAGGTCATGTTATAAATGTATAAGTTAGGACTGGGCACCCCCACAGAGTTCCCTGCATCTTGACCAGTTGTGGACTTCTATGATAGTGTCTATCTGCTATAAGAAGAATTTTCTTTGGTGAAGGGTAGGGTAGGATCAATATTTATCTGTAGGAATAAAAATCAATATTTAGAATTATTTAGAAATTAGACTAATTAGGAAAATGGCAGTAGTAGGTTTTACTCTAGGATCCATGACTTCACCAGCAATAACTAATTGGCTTTGTTTGTAGTACCATGTATGAATTCCTTTCTGTTGAGGGATCTAGAGTCCAATTGCATGGCTGTTGGTTACCCCTAAAGTATACATGCCATTATTGCATAGGTGCAAGCCCTGTGAGATTTTTTGTCCCGCTGGTCATTGCTATAGATCTCAGGCTTTACAGCTAAGTAGGACTATTGATTATTTTTCTTCCTTGTCAGCTTAAATAACATCTAGTAATAGGAGATGCAACCTACTAAGCCCACTTAGTGTCACTCTTCTGTACTTATTGCTTATATATGTGTATGACCACTTGAGGTTAGACAAACTCATTTCTAGAGAAAACTAATTCTCCCTGTCCCCGCAGACACTGACTATCTGAAGCTCTTCATCTAAGTATGGAGCCATGTGGAATATCCCTTGTCCACAGTGGCATGTCAACTGGTGTCATGATGATGCTGGTATTGTTTAGGCAACCATATTGTTAATATTTCATGGTTATATTTTTCCCTGTTGTACCTAGGAGACACTATCTATCAACAGGCATCCTGAACTTCTGGCTCTTATGATCTTACCATCACCTCTTCCATGATATTCCCTGAGCATTAGGTGCAGGGTCAGCAAGATATTTAAACCGTGCTTTTCTCTAGCCTGTGTATCCTTTTGCGGATTGTTTCAGCCATGTCTTCTGTCTGAACCTGAAACACCCACAGGGTTGATAGACACAGCAGTAAGCTAAATTAATCCTTTACATCTAGATCATTTAGAGCTTTGGTGACTAAGTTCTATTTTTATAGCCTATGGTAGAGCCAAGAGTGTATGTGGAGCAGACATCTGCTGTGTATAGTGATGTGGAGTAGAAAACTTAACTATTGGAAATGACACAGACTACAGAAAGCATTCATCTGAATGCGTTCCTGATCCTTTCACTGATTCAATGACATTGATCGTCCCTTAGCTCTGGGTTTTATCACCTGGCCTGAATGAAGGAGCTGTACTATCCATCCCTTCCAGGATTGTGACAGCAGTGTGAGATTTGGGCACAATTATGGTTCTTAAGCAGTGTTTCTCTCCCCTGTTGGGGAATTTTCTGGGGTGAGAATCATCTAACCAGCTCTTCCAGCATGTCTCATATCAGCTCCTGAACTTACTCAGATCAACCTTTCCCTCTTAATTTCTTCCCAAAGCAAAGCCAGTCAGCAGTTATCAGGGGCCATGTGGTCCATCCACCACAAGGCTCTTAGCTGGTCTCACCTTAGTTGATGCCCCCTGTACTTGTGGAATTGGCTATAAACCCCAATAAATTCCAGTTCAATGTCACAGTGGTTTCTTTCTTTCCATGCCTATGGGAGTAGTTCATGCTGCATCCCAGTCAACTCCTGCAAAAGGTTTAGTACAAAGAAGCCATGTTCATGTGTGGTGTGAGATGTCCTGCCTCAAGCCCTCAAACCTGCTCAGGTCCTCTCAGCCCACTTCTATTCTTCTCCAAATATATGTTATGTTTGGTTCATCTAAAATATCTTTTATTATTTGTGAATTGTTAGCTCTACTTAGTTCTTGCCATAGGATAGCTCCAATACATTTAGAGACAGTAATTATGATGTTAAATACTAGTTTCATTTTCTTTACTCTAAGGAAGCATGGGACAGTGCTTTCACACCTTGACCTAAGAGAACTTTGCACTCCATCTCATAGCAGTTGCTAGTACCTCCACTGTAGCATATATTGCATTGTATTATACAATAACAATAAACTTTTATCACAAAATAAAAATGTAAAGAACTGGCTTATGAGCTCCCTGAAGGCAAGGACAGAATCTTATTTGTTATTCAATTTGCAGTATGAATCCAAACATTAATCAAATGACCATTGCATTTTTATATATAATTGTGATATTTTTATTGTGGTATAGGAGGCATATTGATGCTTAATGATATATTCTACTTTCACACATGCCATGACTCAGCCTTAAAATAAGAAAACTTTTCACCTGAACCAGCTGTTGACAGGTCTGATAACGAGTAAAGTTTCTGTACCACCTGACTGTCTCTGCTCTGGGCATCCGTGGTTAGTGTTTCCTCCTCTCCTCCTTTCAGCTACACTGAAGGAGCTAGTGTCACAGACAATGATCCGCTGGGCCCAGGAAAACCAAATCCAAGATGCAGAGTTGGTGAGGATTATGTTCAACCTCCTCCGGAGACAGTATGACAGCATTGGAGAGTTGCTACAGGCTCTTCGGAAGACCTACACCATCAGCCAGGCCTCCGTGAGCGATACCATTAACCTGCTGGCTGCCCTGGGCCAGATTCGGTCCCTCCTTAGTGTCAGGATGGGCAAGGAAGAGGAGCTTCTCATGATCAACGGGCTAGGGTAGGGTCACCCACAGCAGGTGCAGTTCTCAAAGAGAGCATTCTTTCTCTCCTTGTGGTGGCACATCCTTGTCACATGAGTTACCTCTGTAACGAAAAGCACCAGACTGCCTGTTGTGAAGGTCAAAGGGCATTATCTAAAGAAATGAGCAGGATTCTTAGAGACTCGTATGAAAATAGCCTACACAGGGTCATGAAAACAAATGTGGAGGAGAGGGCAGTATACTTAACCTGGGAGAGAAACAATTTTAACACCAGAGCCTTTGGCTGAGCGTCTTCTGGGGCTTCTGAGATATTCCCAGCTGGCCCCCTTTTCCAGTTTTAAACTGTAAAGTGATTTTGTTAGTTCTGTATGCTTCCTTAACTTATAACAGTAACTCACAGATCTGCCTCACAAACCATGTAGACGAGACCATTCCTGGCAACTTCGGTGCCAGGAAGATTTCCTTTCATTGCCGAACATAAAAGAGAAAGCAAGTGCCAGCAAGGTTCACTGGCCAACCCACAATCTCACATGATTAAAATCAAAAGCAACATTCTTCCCCTCCCCATCCTTGGTCTGCCAAACTGCAGAAGCATCACTAAGGACCAGAAAAGTGGTTTGGATGATTCTCACAAAAGAAAGGGTGTGTGCATGCATGCATTCCCCAAATTCATTTGCAATGAGGAATATTATAATAGAAATGAAGATGATTTATAGGAGAAAAAATGAGCTACAGAAACAGCCCTCTCCCCTCTAGCCAAGTTTCAGGCAACTCTGCATCCTCCAGACTTTTCTTTGCCTAAGCTTCATTGTGTGAGTTTGTGTTAAGTGGCATAAAGGAGTGATTGCCATTACTTGTTCACGCCATTGCTTTTTGAAGACTGGTGTTCACAGACTTCATGGTATCAAATGCATAATTCTTCTAAGAAAGAGGTGCAGACCTATCATTAACCTGAGTACAAAGGAACACAGATATAAGGGAAGAAAGAAGTTTTGGGGTACAAAGAAAGAAAAATCCAGTGACTTGGGTGGTCTTAGAATTTATTATAAGCAAAAAATAAAAAGGGTGAAGGGGAATTGTTCAAATATAACTAGAAAATAAACATTTTAAAGAGAAAAGGCAAACACTTAGAAACACTGTTGTTTTTTTTTATGTCATTTTTTAAAATCCCATATGTATTTCATGACCTGTTGCATGAACTCTAATTGGTATATAATGAAAACCTGAAGCCAGATATTGGGGAAAAGTTGGAATATCAGAAACAAACCACAGTTGCTTCTCAGCCAGCCAGCTCCTCAGGCCTGTCTACAGAAATTCTCCAACTGCCAGTCTCTCTGTTCTCAGCCAAAAGGGAAGAGAAGTCTCTGAGAAAGCTGAAAAACCCTCTTCTCTTGCTCTGCCAAGCTCTCTTAATCTCTTCTTTCCACATTTCTAAAGATAGGATTAAAGGTGTGGGTCACCGTTCCCTGACCTTCATGGCTTGGCTCTGAGGTTGACTCTGATATTCCAGACTAATTTTATTAAATATATATCACTGCATGACTTGTCACCTTCTTATTTTTCTAAGCCTATCATTTTAACATTAGTTAACCCAAATCGTGTTTGTGTGGTCCTCATTCCTAGATTTTCATAGCAGAAGATACTGAATTCTCCCTTTCGTTTTTCTGTTAGGGACATAATGAACAACAAAGTCTTTTACCAGCATCCCAACCTTATGAGAGTCCTTGGCATGCATGAAACAGTGATGGAGGTGATGGTGAATGTATTGGGTACAGAGAAATCACAGGTAAGGCTATCCTTAGCCAGAACTTGGCTCTCAGAGTAGGAGGAGTACTATTGCCTCAGTTTGTCCCCTGGGAAGATACGTACAGAGCAAAAAAGGATCCCAGAAGGGGGTCACTGCTGCTGGCATAGGGTGTGCCTGGGAATTTATAGCAGCTTTCCTGAGATTTTACTTACATTGAATGGCTTCATTTGTTGTTCGTTCACATGTGTATATATGTAGTATACACACATGTAGATGCATGCAGGTGGCTGTGCATGTACAATTATGCACATGCACATGGAGGCCTGAAGATGACATAAACTGTCTTCCTAGATTGCTCCCCACTTTGTTCACTGAGACAGGGTTTCTCACTGAACTCGGACATCGCAAAATCTGATAGTCTACCTAAATAGCTTGCTCTGGAGACACCCATCTCTGCCCCTGGATGGTGGGATTAGAAATAGGCCTTTTCCCACAATGCTTGTGTGGATGATGGGGATCAGAACTTTAGTTCTCACATGAGTGCAGGAAGCATATTTGCCACTGACTGATCTAGACTTCATGACTTCTAGAGGCAAAATATGGAGTATGATTTCAAGTATTGCTGGTTCTAGGATGCCACCATCCCAGAAATAAATGGTGTTCTTGGCTTATTCCATTGTTGTGATTTTAAAAAGGTGGGGTTTGTTTCAAAACACAAGCCATCATTTTGGGAAAGGTAAATCTCTCCACAAAATCCTAAGCGTATCTGTGTGCCATAGTGACTTCAGGTTTGAGAACTGTTTCTTAGACTTTCCTCACATGATTCTAAAGAGAAGAAACTATGATCTTTCTAGGATTCTGACTTTGTTTATGGAGCATTGTAAGATTCACAATAATCTATTGCTTGCCACATATGCTAATGGCTTTGGTAAGCAGGGAAGGCTAGCAAATCAAGTAATAAAGGGTTGAATCTCTCTGCTAACTTGTATGTATCTGGTGATAAGCACCTTAGGCACCAGAAGAAGAGTAGTAATTAAGGCCACACACTTGGGGACATGTTCACAAAAACAGGGCATGTTGTCTCTCCAACTGTATCTGTGGGAACCACCCTAGGCCCAAGAGGACCTGAGTTTTAATGAACTAATGGCCATTGTTTTTATATGACCCGCCAACTTAGTTTCTGATATTACTCTTTAGTTCTCTGCTCACTCCAGCTGGAAACAATGGTCATGTGGCCATGCAGTTTTATGGGACAAGTAAGGAAACAGGTTATAATTGATAGATGTTTTCTTTTAAAGGAAAGATCTTGGCTAATTTCCAAAGCTTTGGAAGCCTCATTCTGTCTTCCCTATAAATAAATGTCTTAGGGAGAAGAGGGTGTAAGCAAAAAGTTCATGTTTCAAACTTTTCATAGCTTGTGAGACTTCAGCCTAAGACTCCTTATAGGCCTCAACTGTTCACGAAGATCTCATGATCAATTCTTCTAATACTTCCTACTTCTGCCCACAGATCGCCTTCCCCAAAATGGTTGCTAGCTGCTGTCGCTTCCTTTGCTATTTCTGTCGAATCAGCCGGCAAAATCAGAAGGCCATGTTCGAGCATCTAAGTTACCTGCTGGAAAACAGCAGTGTGGGCCTAGGTAGGTGTGGCACATGTTCTAACTTCCCACTTTTCTTCCTGGCTACTGAAGATAAAAAGGGAAAGAATCCGTGTGTGTGCTATGAGACCAGTAAGTGCAAAACAAAAGCCAGCCTGCCCCCAAAACAAATGCATAAAAACAAACACGTCTGTGCTCCCTAGTTTCTCTGTAGGTGCCGCTACCAACTACCATTGGTGACTGTTAACCTCCTCTCTCAGGCCCAGTGGCCTGTGGTTTATGAAATGTTACCTGGAGTGGAGGGTATGCTCTGAGGACAAATTATCTCCCAGCTCACTCAGCTAACCAGTGAGCAGAACTCCTGAGACCAAGGTCATGGATCCAATCCTCCCTTGGCAAGCTGACTGCAGGCCTCATTTGAGACCACCAGCCAACCAGAAAATTCTGCCCTTAGCTACATAGCAGCCTGGTGAGAGCAGCTTGGGATACACAATATAATAATGGAAACGGATTACCAGCAGTTCAGCACCACTGTGAGAAAAGCCTGGCTCACCATGCTGGACATTAACCAACTGATGAAACCCCAGCACACACAAACACTCGCAATGTGTGACATTTCTTTGTCAAATGCCATCTCAGGCTATCAACTTTTATTTTCTTGTAAGATGTCACTTGAAGTTTTTCATAATTGTAATCTAGGAGCCAGATAAACCAAAAATAAGTATCACAGACAACATTGGTACAGTGATGTAACTACACAAACTTGTGCTGTTTGAGACTATTTTTAAACTCCAAGTGTAGTTCCAAAATTTTCCATTCCTTTGGGCCCAGACCATGAAGGAGCCCCTTCCTCTCAAATGGAGGCCCCAAGAAGTTTTGTGTTACGATTGTACTTGAAACTATGTAATCCCAGCCCATTCTGTAGAGTGATTTTGTTTTAACGGGTATTCTCAATAGTAGTGGGGGGGAGGAGGGTGCTTTTCTTAAACTGGGCCCAGAACCCGCTGTAGCATGGCGCAGGTTTCAATGTATCTGCTGCCCTCTCCTGTCCACATATGTACACTGCACTCCCAGATCAGACCTGAGGGGCCTTAATGCTCTGCTTCCTTTTACTCCACCCTCAGCTTCCCCATCGATGAGGGGGTCCACCCCACTGGATGTGGCAGCCTCCTCTGTGATGGACAACAACGAGTTAGCCCTGGGCTTAGAAGAGCCAGATCTTGAGAAGGTAACCGGTTCTTGGGGAGACAACATGTCATTTTTCTCCTAACTCTATTGCAGCCACAAGAAGGAACATCAGACCAACACCTAGGTTTCCGTTCAGATCCATGTAATACTGGTGAACGAGTGGTATGAGTGTCCGGCACCACCGTGGTTGGGCCCTGAGATAATCGGCTTCTTAAACGTGAGGGTATGGCGTTTGTTGTCTTCAGATGTGGAGGGCCCATGCCACTGTTCTACATGGGATATTACTGGATCTGTGGTCCCTAAAGAAAAGTTCTGTGTGATCTAATTCACCAGTCCTCATATGAAAGAGATCTAATAGAAGGTTGTAAAGTCAATGTGCTGCCAACGTGCACACTGCTGCCCCCTACTGGGATTGTGAATACCAGCCTGATCTGCCTGCAGCTGATAAAGTTACATTGCTCCCTGACTTAAATAACCACTCCGGAAAGTTCTCCATGCTTGATACCAAGCTTTTTGTCCACAGCTTCCCTAGGTAATATCTTCCCTGTATTAAGAATTAATAAGTAGGATGTTCAATGTTTATAGCAAAAAAGAAAGAAAAATGACCAGAGTGGCCCATGGTGGAACTTTGGTAAGTATTCAATTGGAAGTTTCTTTGCCACTCATGGAACTATTTGCTTGACTAGGTACCTGCTAAGATTAACAATCTGTGTTCTAAGTGTGGAGCAGAATAAGGATGTGAGCAATGAGTGGAGAAGTCAAGGGCCACCCACACTTTACAGTGAGTGGGTTTCAGGGCATGAGAGAGAAGAGCCGTCATTTAGAAAAAGTGACAACTGAGGGATGAGCAGAAGCTTGCTAGCCAGCTACACTATTGGGGAACATGCCAGGAGCGGTTAGGGCTCAGCCAGGAAGGCCCACTTCTGGATATTCAGAATGCCAAACATGGCAGGAGCATCAAGTGCATGAAGCGTGGTAAGAAGATGAGGGGAAATGATCAGAAACTGGACTTTATTAATAATAGACGTTCATGCTCATTAAAGCTCGCTGTCTCCCAGACCACACTCATCCCATTAGTTAATTCATGTGACCCTCAGAACACGTCATTATTATTATTGTTGTTGTTCAGAAGTTATGGGCAAGGAAATGGAGATGGGGGGTTTAGGTCATGTCCTCAGTGCCACAGGGTACGTGAGTCAGAATTCAGCTCAAGAAGCCATGCTTGTTCCAGCTATATTACAGTAGCTCAACTGAGAGCCATGAGCAACAGAAACCGCAAAGGCCCCCAGCAGGGGAGCAACACAGTATGTTGTGTGGTTTAGAAAGTTACAATCAGGAAATTGACTAGAATAGAAACAAGGGCTGGGGCGAGAAGAATTGCTAAATTACCTTCAATAATCCAAGCATGAGTGGGTGCTGACTTCAGTGAATATTGACACAGCACATTGAGAAGTGTTTGCATCCAGAAGACAAATAGCAACCATTAATCAAATATTGCATTGGTCCACTTGTAAGCATGCCCAACCTACACCCTAAAGATCACAGTGCAGCCAAATAGGGGTGTGAATGCAGTCCAACACGACAGACACTTCAGAAACTTACAATATGATAAGATTTTGTTTTGCATGTTTGTAACTCGATTGCATGGTTTTTTAGCGTGTTCTTTACAAATAACAATGTCATATTCTGATGTCAGATCATTAGATACTCCTATAAGTTTGGGATAACACAGAGGTCATGAGGTTCCCAGATGGAAATTTCAGCTGGGGAGCTGGCTATATACTTAAAGCTTAGGAGGGTTTGCTGAGCTGCAGCAGAGATCACAGGAGACTGAAACTTTCTGGGTAGCTGAGATTCCTAGAAGAATGGGTCAGGGCCCTGAGGACCACTACCACCTAAGGGAGTCACAGAAAAAAATCAACAACTAGACAACAGGGGGGTAAGGAGACCCTTGGAAATATATCTGTGAGGTAAAAATTACCTTTAAAATACATTTGGCTTTGTTCCTTCCAAATAGTATAGAGAAAGCTCAAAGAATTTGGGTTGAGAGGGCAGAGAAGGGCAAACTAGTCCATTATGACTAAGTTATCTTGGCAGTGATCTATCTGAAATGCCACAGACAGGTAGATGATGTCACCAGTCATGAACACCCTGTTGGCACAGCCATGGCAGAGAATTGTCAGCCAAGCTGCATAACTGTGTCCAGTCTGTTCAGATGAGATGATAATTACCTACTAATAATGTCCTGAAGTTCTGTGTTAGAACATTATTCCAAGTGTATTTATCTAATAATGGCCTAATGAAGCAGGCAGGCTACATGCCTGTGTCTCTGCACTTATTTCTAACTGGACACATTTACTTTGTGGTGCGAGGGCTTATTCATCCTTTGCGGCTTTTGTAATTCCTGTCCACAGATACGGTGGCTTAAATATCAGAAGTTAACTTTCTAAATTCTCCAGTCTAGAAAGCCAAGACCAAGTACCTACCATCAGCTTTAATTTCCCGAGGCCTCTTTCTTTGGTTTATAGCTGGCTACCCTCTTGCTGTGTCCTGTAGGGCCTGTCTTCTGCAGAAGCATCCCTGCTGTATCTTTGCACAGCTATGCATCTTCTTTTGATAAGGACACTATCCAGAAGACCCCTTTCTATTTAGTACCTTCACGAGTTTTTCCTCCAAATAATAACATCCCGCTGGAGTTTCAGTGTATAAATTTGGGTGATACGATTCAGCAGAAGGTCTCATTGAGTCATTCATTTCATTTAATACTTTGGGGTCTTTTGCAACATCCAGGAGATATTTTTAAGTAATAATATTTTAGGAGAGGACAAAATATAAGTAAAATTTTCGTCATTTTGTCAAATCAGTAAACATTGCCTTTGGGACTAATTCGGTCCCTAATATATCATTAAGGTAAACGCCAGTCAGGAAAAGAATCTTTATTTTAATTAATTTTTGACACAATATAAAAATGTGTTTTATTTTGTGTGTTTGTGGTTATATTTGTTCCTTTTTGTCCCCCTCTTGCTGATCTTCTCCCCTGCTTTCCTGACATAAGTTTCATTACCTTCTCCCCTTGCTTCTGCTTCTTCTAGCTCTGCTCTCTCCCTTCTCTCACACAGGCCTTGATATACCTGTGTGCCCTACACACACACACCATACACACACTCACACACCACATACCACACACACCCACATATACACATACACACACATACACACACCACATACATACACACATACACACACACACTACACACACACCATACACACACTCACACACCACATACCACACACACCCACATATACACATACACACACACATACACACACCACATATACACACACCACATATACACACACCATACACATATACTCATGCCACACATACCACATACTACACACATATACATACCACAGACACACCACATACCACACACACACATCATACCACCACACACACACATCACACACATGCCACCTCTCTCTCTCTCTCTCTCTCTCTCTCTCTCTCTCTCTCTCTCTCTCTCTCTCTCACACACACACACACACACACACACACACGTACGTACACACTTCACAAATGTACAAAAATTTAAAACTAACTCCTGTATATGCAACAAAACATGTGGCATTTGTCTTTCTGAGTCTGTTATTTGAAAAAACAAATTAGAAGTTACTCCCCTAGGTCCCATAGGCTTGATGAAGGGACATCACTTGTCTCCTACATGAGCACACACACACTACCGCCACCACCACCGCCACACTATACACACATAATGTAGTCTGAAGTTTCTCTGTCCCACCTGGCTGTTGCCAAAGTCACTTAGTCCCAAAGAAACACACAGAGACATATATTAATTACAAGCCATTTGGCTTATGGCTTATTACTTCCTAACACGTACTCTTAAACTAACCCATGATTCTTATCCATGTTTAGCCATGTGGCTTGGTACCTTTTTCTCAGCACAGCATTTCCTCTTGCTTCTCTGCATCTGATTGGCATTTGCTCTCAGTCTGGACTCTTCCTCTTCCCAGAATTCTATTAATCTGGTAGCCCTGCCCATACTTCCTGCCTGCCTTCTGGCCAGTCAACATTTTATTAAACCAATACAAGTGACAAATATTTACAGTATACAAGAGCAATATCCCACAGCAACACACACACACACACACACACACACACACACACACACACACACACACACACACCACTAGAGGTTCTTAAGAGTTAGCAAAATTTTCTTCACGACATATACACAAAATAACAATGTCAAAATCTTAAACAGCAATTTGGTTTTTGGTATTTGTCCATAATTTCTGGTGAAAAGTGAGCAAAATCTATAGTCTTGTGAACTCATAGCCTGGGATCTCACAATGTAGGTTTGGCAGTCTAGAAGCAAAGAGACCATTAACAGTCTAATTATTAGCTTGCCTCTTTTTGGTAATCCCAACCCTAGCGTCTTGGCCTTGATTTTAAATAGCTATTGTTGATTCAGAGCTTGAGTCAACACCCCTGATTACCCAAGTAGAACTCAAAGACCTTGTATTACCATGGTCAAGGGCACACAGCCAGCCTTGGTGCCTCAAGGGGCTCTCTAGTGTTTTTATAACTTTTCAAATGCTTATATACTTACAAATAAACTATTCAGGCCTATAAATAAATAAATACATACATACATACATAATAAATTAAATAAATAAATAAACAAACAAACAAACAAATAAATAAATAAATAAATAAATAAATAAATAAATAAATAAATAAATAAATAAATAAATAAATACAAACTAAAAAGGAAGACTGTAGTGGGATTATGTTGTTATATTGTAAATAATTGTCCTGCCTACTGGTTTAATAAAAATGTTGATTGACTAAAAGCAGACAGGAAGTGTGGGCGGGGCTACCAGACTAAGAAAACTCTGGGAACAGGAAGAACAGAGCAGAGATGCCACAGAGATGCCAGAGAAGCCAGCAGATACAGAGGACAACTATGCTGCTCTGAGAAAAGGTACTGAGCTGCATGGCTGAACAGGAAAAGAATCATGGGTTAGTTTAAGAGCAAGAGCTAGCAAGTTACATGCCAGAGCCATAGGCTGATCGGTGTAAAATTAATGCAAGTGTTTGTGTGTTTCTGTATTTCTGTGGGTCTGTGAGTTTGTGGGTCTGCAGGTCTGAGGGTCAAAACTTCAGGGCTAGCCGGGAAGGCTGTGCCAGAAACTTCATACTAAAAAAGACCTTGTGTAGCACAGGGCTACCCTCAAACTTTCTGTGTACCTTGAATTCCTGATTCTTCTGCCTCCCACTACAGAGTGCTGAGATTATAGGTATGTGCCACCACACCAGCTTGCACATTTCCCAACTTCCTCTTTCTGAAGTTGGGGGAAACCTGGAAACTGACAATTTACTCTCACGGTCATAATCTTGTTGATTTCTTGCAAACAAATGTGGACTGGACTGGAGGTTCTATAGTTCCAAATCTACTAAGTTATATACCCCCAGAGAAGTGGGGGGGGGAGGTCTTGCTGCACTTGGACCCTGGGATCATTATTGTTTTTAGAGTAAAGGGGCCCAAGACTATAAGAAAAGGTATATAATTATTTGGTGGGGGAGGGTTAAAAGTACCCAGACTCTCTCTAGCTACTAGAAATAAGAAATGTCCATTTCCTAGAAATGCAGCTCTCGTGGCTGTCATTAAAGGAATTTTAGTGTATCTTTTGGCCTTAACTGCATGGAGATTTTCTTTTTTATTGTGATAAAATGCACATAATTCACTCTCCTCACCATTTTCAAGTGTACAGTTCAGAGTCACTGAAGCCTTTTATAACATTACGCGGCCAGAACCACATTCATCTCCATTGCTCCTTCCATTTCATCAAACAAAACTCTGCTCATTTAACAGTAACTCTTTGTTCCTTCCTCCAGCAGCCCCTGGCAACTGCCAGTTTTCTTTCTGCATATATGGTTTTGACTGCTCTTACTATCTAAATGAGTTAAAGCCACACAGCATTTGGTTTGCATGGCTGACTTATTTCACTTAATGTACCTACAAGGATGGCCTAATACGTGGACCCAGCCTATGAGGAGTCCATTCCTCTCGGAAGCTGATTATAGTGTATTATCTGCATATGCCATATTTTTCTTACCCGATTATTGGTTGGGAGATACTTAGGTTCCTTCTATATTTTTATCAGTTAGAAACAGTGCTGCTGTGAATTTAGATTGTACATCTGTCAAGACCTTATTTACAGTTTTTTTTTTTAATAGAGAGCCAGGAATGAAATTTCTAGATTGGATGGTAATCTCATATATATATATATATATAAAATATTTTTTTTCAAAAAGCATCTATCCTATTTTCCATGGTGGCTCATTTCCATTATTGAAGCTTACTTTATTTTCTGTTTGTTTATATTTTTCAGTGCAATAGTCATCCTGCTGAATGTACACGGACATTTCACTTTTGTACTGTTCTTGGCAGGTGGTAACTTACTTGGCAGGCTGTGGCCTTCAGAGCTGCCCCATGCTTCTGGCCAAAGGATACCCTGACGTTGGCTGGAACCCCATTGAAGGGGAGCGTTACCTGTCCTTCCTGAGGTTTGCCGTCTTCGTAAACAGTGAGTCCCATGTGCTCCATGCTCAAGATAATTATTATGTATGACGCTATATACAAAAGGGCAACATTCCACTGCTTTTGTCAGTAAATATAATAAACTCTAAAGATGGTTGACAACTGGCGAGAGAACTCCCAAAAAGGAATGGGCCAGAGAAGCACCAAGAGAATCTAGTCACAAGTCCAGCAAGAAGTTCAGCGCATGGGCTTAGACTTGCTTTCTCTGTATCTCTCCTATCACCTCATAAGTGTACATCTCCAGGGCTTGACGAGTCTATGGGTGCATGAGAGGATGAATGGATGAGTACGTGGATCAAAAGCAAATGCTAATAAAGGTGACTCTGTTCCCCATGGGTAGTTGCCATGTCACGCTTATCTTCCATTAACGAATTCTCATTCTACCAAAACCCTCTCATCACAGCAGAATAATGAATGAACACTGTTTATAAGACAAGTGGACTATTTTCTTGAAAAGTACATGTTAACCAAGATCTTTTGTTACAGTGCTAACTAACTTGTGTTACCACGGCAGTTACATTTCTCCTCTCTAGCAGCTAGATCCGCACACCAGCAACTCAGCCTTTCTAAACTGTTCTTCTCTCAAGACCAGTTTTAGTATATCCTCAAATAATCTGTTCACTCACTGTTCAAATAATCGTATTCCAGAATTAGCATCTCAAGAGAGAAGATGGAGAAAAAACGGAGAGGGAGCTGAGGGGGGATAGGGAAAGGAAAATTTTGAGAATTCAAGGTTTGAGGCTGGAGAGATGGCTCAGTGGTTAAGGGTGCTGGCTGCTCTTCCAGAGAACTGGGATTTGATTCTCAGCACCCACATGACAGCGCCAGTCCTGGGGTATCCAATTTCCCCTTCTTGCCTATGTGGACACCAGGCATGCATACAGTACAGAGACATACATGCAGACCAAACGTCTATGCACAAAAAATAAACTAATTGTTCTAAGAAGTCAAGGACTGGAAAGAATCCTCAGCCATAAAGAATGCACACTGAGCTTGCAGAGGACTATAGGTTCCCATCATCCACATCAGGCAGTTTGTAGACCACATATAACTCTAGCTCCAGGGGGTTTGACACCCTCTTGTGGCCCCCAAGGTCATCCACATACATGCCTATACAATGCTTTCTCTCTTTCTCTCTCTCTCTCTCTCTCTCTCTCACACACACACACACACACACACACACACACACAAGTAAAAAGAAAATGAATCTTTTAAAAATTATTTTTATGGCCTTAGGTTGCATGACAGATAACTGGATGCAAGTGGGTTGAATTTTTCATCTTATCTTTATGTTAAAGATCAACACTTTTAAAAGTTACTTAGTGTAACTGTCACTTTGAAAGTATCCAGTGGCTATGATCCTGTGTAGATTACATGAATTTCAACACTTAAATTCTGCTGATTAGGTAAAACTATAATGAACTAAACTCTGTCCCTTTTACCTTCATGCTATTTATATCTTTTTAAAGCAATATCTTCTTAGTACACTTTCATAATGCAACAAGTTCTACTAAACTGGATACACTTATGAGCCTTAATATCTATGATATCTCTAGAAAACAAGTACTGTATTTGTTTTGGGCAAAGTATACCAGCTTCTGCTTTAGAGAATTTATTGTGTTTTAAAGGAGAGTATATGTACACAGAGATGACTATTTTAAAAATAAATAAACAGGATAAGGCAAGGAGGGAGCACTAAAAAGCTTTGCAAGCATAAACTCATCCCTTTCAGATGACCAGAGAAGATGCTGTAAAGGAGGCCACATTAGAGATAAATCTAAAATGTCCAGTTTCTAGAAACAGATACAGCCAGAGAGCAGCATGTAGGTGGCCTGGGCTAAAGCACACTGTTCTCAATAGACAGTTACTTGTCAGTCCAGGGGGTAACTATGTAAATGAAGTAGTAGATGAGGTTTGAAAGGTAGGCAAACGGTTGTAATAAGAAGAACATAAATGCCAAGCTGAAATGTTTAGTATCAGTCTTTTGTGTTGAGAACTGGGAAATTTAGTGGGAGACAGAGCAACAGGTACTACTGATAAGTCCTGTGCTCAGGTTGGAATGAATTATAATGGTGAAGATGGGCATAGAAGGGAGTAAATGCATTTGAGATTTACTATATAGCAGATAGAGATTACAGAGAAAGAATTGTTGGTAGTGGTGGTGCTGATGATGGTGGAAAGATTAATGGTGATGATGAAGATGATGGTGATGATGATGGAAAGATTAATAGATTGTGGGTGTTTCAAAACCAAAATAAAATATTTAGCTGAGAGATTTAAAGGTATAGAAGAAAGAAATCAGGATAAAATAATAAAATGGCGTAGTATAGATCACAATAAATTTATTTTAAGTCAAATAATACTGATTTTACTGTGTGCAATACTCAGAGATGACCCTAACTTTGACTATTAGGATAAGAGATCAGTCAGACAACAGATAGAAATTACATATATTTGCAGACCACTTGTATCTGTAATGTTTTATATTGTCTCAGGATTGTATAAATACAGTTATAGGGGAATTTTTATCAAGTAATAGTTTTAAATACCTAGAAGACAAAGAGTGTCTCAGTCGTATTTATATGGGAGACTTCGGGTTAGAAAATAGAACATTTGGAGTTCAAAATCAGTTCTATCATTCACTTGCTATGTAAATTTAAATAAGTTAGTGAAACATTTCAACTTTAATTTTTTAATATATAAAGCAGAAAAATACTAGCACATATCTCAGAGTTATGTTAATGTATAGATGAAATAATGCACAGAAAACTTGATTATCATGGTGTTACAAAATATAGTAAGGCCTACAACTATGTTGGTTACCATTGTTTATCATGATTTCTGCAAGGACTAGAACTTTGAGGCCTAATAGATTTTTAAGACTTCAAAGCACTATGTAAATTAATATCTAAAGATGGTTTAAAATGGCACTGTGGCTACTTTCATGGCATCTATTCAGCAGAGAGATCCTCTGCTCATTACTGGAAAAAAGTGACATAAAGAACCATAGTGTATGATATGAATGTTCATAGTGTGTGATGGTGAATTATGGTGAATGGTGCTGTAGACGATGAAGCTGTTCACACTGAGTGATCGTCTTTATAGATAATGATAATGAATAATAGAGAAGGATTTTCTTGAGAATGAAGTGTTCATAATAGACGGCAGTAAATGATAGCAATAATTATAGATAATAGAAGAGGTTTGTGTTGGGTGGTGGTGGTAAGTGATGATGGTGAATGATGGAGGAGTTTAAGGTAGATGATTGTGATTATTGATGATTTTGAATGATAGAATATTCTTGGTAAGTAACAGCCAGTTAAACAGTCAAGATGGTAGGTAATGATCAAAGTGTTCAGGGCAGATAAGATTGAGACATAGTAACAATAGATGATGTTTATTGGGATGATCATGGTGGATCTTGAAGGATTATTATTACAGTAATGACAGGCATGTGGAAAATGTCCTGATAGGAGAAGATAATAGATATATAGATATATATATGATATAGATATATACATAATAGCAGGTAGTAGAGATATTTGTATGAGGTTATGTTTATTGATAGTAGGAATTTTTAATTGGTGATTATAAAGATGATAGAATACTATGGTTGGCATAGTGATCATTACAGGTTATGGAAATAAAGTTAGTGATGGCTAGTGATGATGTACACAGTTAAAGATAGTGATTAATAATGGTATTGATAGTGAGCATGATAACAACTAATAGTTATTGAACATTTACCACATGCCAGACCATTCAGTATATTTAATATACATTTACTATTAGAATATGCAATAATCCAGTGATATGATAACTTAGTCTACTCATGGAGTTACAATCAAATATCATTGATATTTAATGATATTTAATAATAAAGTTATAAACACCATAAATTTCTTTCTCAAAGACTTTAAAATGGGAATCCCAAGATCAGAATACCAGAAGACTGACTGAAGCAGCAAGTTTCTCTGTAACTTCACTTATAAAGATGCTAGTCCTATTCATAAGGGCCACACTTAAGAGCTGATCATTCCCAAAGGCCCCACCTTTAAACACTACTACATTGAGAGCTAAGATTCCAGTTATAAATTTAGCAGGATACATACATTTGAAACATAGCTGTAAGTACAGTTGCCTTCATAATCTTAAAAATAAAGTTCTAGATGCTTAAAGAGATTAAATGCTTTACCCCAAAGTTGCATTAAACAAAATATGAGTACCAGTAGTCCAGAGACCAACTCCCTGATAATCCAAAAAAAAAAAAAAACAAAAAAACAAAAAAAGTGGCATAGCCAGATGTGGCATAATTCTAATACTCAGGAGGCTGAGGCAGGAGAATTTCAAGTGTGAAGCCACACTGAGTGACACAGTACTATTGCATGAATCTTAATTGATTTTATTATAAAAACCTGGAACCAGATATTGGGGAAAACCTGAAAGATCAGAGACACAGAGTAGCAAGCCACAGCCAGTTCTCACCCCTACTGAATCTTCAGGCTGAAAGGGGTAAATCCTCAAACTGAGTAGGGGAAGTGAAGGAAAGCACAGACTAGCATAGGTCAATATGGAAGGAAGCATAAGGGGGAAACTCTTGTCTCCTCCTGTTTATATTCCTTTCTCTGCCTGGTCATATCACTTTTTGTTTCAGCCTTTCTAGTGCTGGGATTAAAGGCATGTGTTCCCTAGTGCTGGTATTAAAAATATGTGCCACCACTGGCTGGCTCTGTTTGGCCTTGAACTCACAGGGAGGCAGAGGAATCTCTGCCTCTGCTCCCAGGTGCTAGAACTGAAGGCATGTGCCACCACTGCCTGACCTCTATGGCTAACTCTGTGGCTGGCTCCGTCCTCTGATCTTCAGGCAATCTTTATTTGATAAACAATATATCACCATACAGTACATGATTTGGGATAAAGAAAGTGTAAAGAAGAAGGGGAAGGAGGAAGAAGAATTATATTGTTTAATTATGCTTTTTAAAACATCTGAAACCCAAAATAAAAAGCTTTTTGATACCAAAAGCATACAATCAGAAAACTCTGATATTTTAATTGCATACCTTAGTGTTTTATATAGTTTTCTGAATAAGATTTCAATGTAAAAGAGTTTATTAAAGCAGGTAACTTTCTCTACTGTATTTTGATAACCTAGCTAAAAAGCCTTGGGTTGTATTTAATTCTGGGAGTTTCTTTGAACCTGGAAAAACTCTATAGCCAGACACATGATGTGTCTGGTTGTCTGGGATCAATCATTTCCTATTGTAGGTAAAAGGAAAAGATTTTATGCCAGTCCACAAGAGGGGAAGATATTCTGTGCTGTTGCTATTGCTGTTCTTTATATGTTTCATCCTCTTCTCCATCAGGCTATAAACATGCTTCTGAGAAATAGTTATTTCCCAACTCTTGTAAGATACTCTCCCAGGATGACATGCCATTAACAGCCATAACACATTTATCATCTGTCAGGTGACATGTGAAGACTATGTGACGAGCTGTAAGAAATAATGAGATGTGTTCTAGAAGTTTTGTGTCTTTCTACTCAAAGCAAGAAACAGAGCAAATCCAATTAGAATTGTTATAAAGATGTCTGGAATCCTCACTGAAGGTTCTGTAGCCCACCACACCTACCCCCATGTAGTGGCACTTTTAAGTGTTGCCATTCCAAGAAACATGGTGTTTGTTAGAATTTGATAGTCAGTGTAGAAATGTATAGAGAAGAAGACAGCATTGAATAACATCTTAAAGAAAGAAACACTTGTATATTGTTCAGTCTTGTAGTTTTCAAGATAATATAATTATATCATGCCCTCTTAAGAGTCATGTAGAAGTTCATGTTTATGGATCCTGGAGATTTCTAGGGTGCCTATACCTACTAAGGTCAAGAGTACAAAATAGTCTCTCAGTTTTAAAGGTCATACAGTAGGTGTTTGAGAATCATCTTGGTCATTTTTGTCTGTGCATTCATGAAGTTAGGAAGGCTTTATTAACTTTTCTTATGACTAGTACTAAAGATCAGGGTGTTCAGGACAAAAAGATATAATATATGGCTTTTGTTCTGAAACTTACAATATAACTGGAAAAATTTAGTAGGTTTTCTTCCACTGTCAGTCCCCAAATTATGACACAGAGTTTATTATTGATTATTAATTCATGGCATTAGCTTGGACTTGTTTCTAGCTAGCTTTTTTAACTTAAATTAACCCATTTCTATTAACCTATGTACTGCTTTGAGGCTCATTTACCTCATCTATGTACTGTCCATCCCACTTCTTCCATGTCTAGCTGTCTGGCCCCCCTTTTCTCTCTGCCTTCCAGCCCTACCTACCCATTAGTCACTTAACAATTAGCCATTCAGTTTTTTATTAGGCACCAATTAGGTGCCTTAGTCAGGCAAGGTAAAACAACAACACATTTTTATGTAATTAAACAAATGCAACATAAACAAAAGCAACACATCTTAACATAAACAATTATCCTGCAACACAAATAAATGTAACACATCCTTACATAGTTAAACATTCTATTCGATAGCATTTCCCCCTTTTGTCTAAATAAAAAGAAAACGTTTTAACTTTGATATAGTAAAACTACATACCATAAGAATAATTATCAAGTAAAAATTACATTTACAATATCTAATCCATTCGTACTTGGCAAATTCAAAGAAAATAGCCCATTATTTATTCTATCTCAATGAGTCCAAAATTTTGTGACTAATTTACATTCTATCATAACTGAGGAAATCTCTAACTCTAACTATCTAGTCTTAACTCCATCAAAGACCCCAGAAGAATATAATATTACCTGAGTAGACAAGAAGTACAGTAAAAGCCACTTCCAAAACTATAGAAATGATAGAGACATCTGGCTGCTTAGATAGTTGCCCAAGGCTCCTCCACAATATATAGTCAACCATCTTCAGCCTACAGGCCTGAATATCTGACAGACTTTTCTATGAAGTAGGAATTTTGAAGGACTGTCCTACTCTGCCTTGGCTAACTTGGGCCATCACTTTCCTTTGTGGCCTGCATGTCCAGTTTGGACAGTATACTATCAGCAGTTGAGGCAAGGACAGTTTCTTGCCTAAATGTCTAGCTCTCACACCAAATGCAAATGCAATATGAAGATTCTTTGACACTCATTAGTTTTGTGAAGTAGCCTGGTGCTTCCAGGAGCAAAAATTTCTCTCTGTCATCAAAAGCCCTATGTTATCTAAACATTTTAAATGCCATATTCTGAAGGTGTTTGAAGGTCATCTATCTATCTAAAATATATCTCTGTATGATCTTAAAAACATAACTAACATAATCTAATTATTATAGATGGCTAACTACTAGCCTTAGTTTCTTAATTATCCTAAATGGTTTATAATAATAGCTTTCAAGGACTAAAATTTTAATTTACATTTTTAAATGAACTGCATGAATACAATAGCTTAAACAAGAGTAGAAACATATGTACAGTGTATTGTAACAAAAATAACCTTAAATTCATATCAATATACAAAAATCCCTTAAATGAGAATATATAGTATGTTATAATAAAAATAACCTTAAATTTGAATCAATATACAAAATCCCTTAAACAAGAGTAGAAACATATATACAGTATAACAAAAACAGCTTTAAATTTGTATCAATATACCAAAATCCATACCAATGTAAAATATTTGAGGTTAATAGCTGTTTTTTATTCTATATTTGTATATCCCCCTGAACAATAGCAAATATCAACAACCCACCAAATGACCAGGAAAAAACCTACCCTACAATACAATACATTTTCTGAATGGCATTTTAAAGTTAAGACATCCCTAAGGTATCTAGGCTGGTTTAATTCAGCAGTCCCTTTTACAGTCCCATGTCTTTCAGTAGCTGTTATTTACTCACCAACATTTAAAACTTCAAAGTCAGCACAACACCATACAAGATCCAGACTCTCTGTGTACTTCCCATGTTTACATAGCTTTTTCCTTCATATCATTTACTCTCTCTTTAAACACTTTATTATTTTTAAACTATTTATTTTTCCTATGACTGTCTAAACCATTTTATTTTCTTTCTTAAGCACCTTGGCACATTTTAAACATATCTGCAACCTATTTAGAGGTCTTTTTTTCAGTCTGGACCTGCTTTACTGTGCACCTATAGCATACTCTGACTGGTAAGCCAAACCTTAAACTATTACATGGCTTTGTGCTGAAGGTCAGTTCCACTCTTGGTTGGATCCATGAGAGCCAAGCCTGAGGGCTGGCTGTATGGCAGAGCCACTCCTCTGTACACTGTGAGCACTGGTTTACTAGGAAGCCATGTAGGTTTGATTTTTTTTCTCTTTATTCTTTTTTCTTCTTTTATTTTTTCCCAGCTCTCAGGCCCTACATAGAAATATATGCCCTATTCTGGGTACCAGAAAGATCCAACAGACCCTCAAAAACTATCACCAACTATAAATGACAGTCGTGAAAGGGTAAATGTACACAATGTCATTATGTATACAGGAGACACTAAAAACTAGGATGATAAAAGATGGTAGGATACAAGGAATGTTTGAGATTGGCTAATAAAGGTTTCATACTTAGCACTTTTGTTACCCTTTCATACTGACTAAAAGACGTGTGTGAGTTCTGCAAAGCCAGTGCCCCCACACTCACTTTCTCACTGGACCTCTTGGAGTCTCTATGCCTTAGAAAGGGAAGAAAGGTAGTTGGGATACTCACAAGAGTTGTACAAGACATATACATGGAAATGTGACTCAATCTGTGAAAACCTCAAAATGAAACAATACAAAGGAGTTTAAAAGAGAAAATGAATGTGTTGTTTTTCATGTCTGTGGCTCAGACACCTGATATGAACAACTTATTGGAGGAAAGGTTTTATAGAAATCAGCTCACAGTTGCCTGGCCTCATGCCCCTATCAGAATGGCAAGAACCTGTGGTAGAGGAGCTTCTTCAGCTCCTTGAAGAACAGAAGCAGAGAGAAATCAAGAAGGGGACAAAAAGAAAGTAGCCCAGGGAAGACCTCAGTGACCTACATTCTTCACCTAGACCTTACCTTCTAAGATTTCCAGACCCAAAATAGTTCTACCAACTGGGTACCTGGCCTTCCATAAAAAAATATGTTTCAGATTTTAAAACCAGGATAAAAAAAATCTTTGACTCTGCTGCTTCCATGTTAAGTGCACTGTGCAGCATTTTCTGCTTTCACAAGGGTTCCTGGTATTCATTGGCAGAGCTGACTATGATGGCAACAAATCCACATGTTCAGAATGTCATGTGTATAGCTTTCATAAGTCATTTCAATAATAAAATGGTGAATGAAGCTTGAGATCTAAATAAAACCATGAATCTTTTAAAAGCCGTACTTTACCCACATTCTTCATACAAGATATTACATGTCTGGCGTGCATCCTAGGTTGACTCTCATATTAAATAGATGCTGTATATTCTGTCAAAAGTCACATCAATTCTGACTCTAGGTTTCTTTCTCATTCTGTGTCACGTTTTTAAAAATATGTAGACCCAAACTGTAAGCACATAATTAACATTTTAGGATGATTATATTCTAATCCTTGGACTTCCACTATACCAGTGGAAGGATAGTCCACCCTGCAGGACTTCATTGGTCCCTTAACTTTAAGATCCACACGTATTCTGATGGGGTTTTTTTTTTTTTTGTTCTCTTCCTTAAGTCACAAATTTACACTTTTACACTTTATATTTCCACAGGTCTAAAAGACATCTTAAATGCCATACATCTAATGGTTGTATCTGTATTTATAACTGCAAGCCTACTATTTTCCCCAAGAATTTCCCATCTCCTAAACTTCAATCTCCCATTTTTCAGATACACAAACCAAACAAACACTTGTGTTTCCCCTCATCTACATTACCCGTCTATCATTGAATTCTGTTGATTCCATGTCTAAATGTTTCTCAAGTCCATGTGCTTTTATTCTTCTCCTCTCTACTGGCCACATCCAGGCTGTTTGCTTCTTCTACCCAGGCCACTTCATTGTCATTGGATCGAGATTCTAGAGCCCTACTGTGCAAGACAGCTTTATGCAAACTTGACACAGATAAAGTTATCTGAAAGAAGGACCCAGCCCATGGTGGGTGCTGCCATCCCTGGGCTGGTGGTAATGGGTTCTATAAGGAACAGGCAAAGGAAGCCATGAGGAGCAAGCCAGTAAACAGCTCCCCTCCATGGCCTCTGCATCAGCTCCTGCCCCCAGGTTTTGCCTTAGTGGCGTTCCTCTCTTGACTTTTCTTCAGTGATGAACAGTGATATGAAAGTGAAAGATAAATAAAGGCTTTCTTCCTCAACTTGCTTTTTGGTCATGGTATTTTGTCATCTCAATAAAAACCCTGACTAAAACATCTACTCTTCTATATCTGTCTGTAGACAAATCCACGTTTGTTGTCATGGGATAATAAGCATTTATTTATTATATCTACAGACAATTGGAAAGTGTTCATACATCTCTATGGGTCTAATAGGATAGTTCTGTCCTTCTGAGCTCATTCTGGGACCCAGGCTCTACTGTCTGGTTTAATACTTGCCTATCGTTCCTCGATCAGTGGCTAGAAAGTAACAGGATCAGCCATAGTTTGAATAAATGAGAAAGCCAGCTAAGACTCTCTGGATTCTCTTATTCCTATCAGAGTATTTCCGGAACAATTCCTAACTCCTCCCTTTCTGACCAGGAGGAGAAGCAACATCTTCAGTTTCATGGTCATATCAAAAGCAGCATTTACTGAGAAAGATGTTTGGGATCTTGGACCATATTCCTACCTTATGATATTCTGTTAGCTAAACAGGGTATTTCTGGATTCCTGCTGAACCCCATGTTCTATCTTACTTTTAGGGGGCCTATCTTTTCCCTGGAACAAATTGAAATCTGATAAAATTCACAACTTAGGCTCTTGGAAATGGAAGCTGCAATGGTTGGATAATGCACTGATAAGCAGAGTTTTCCCTGAAATCATTCAAGCCTCGCCCTTGAATGAAGTTTATTCATTTACTCAAGAACTCTTTTGTAGGTGAGGGTGTAGCTCAGGGTCGAACACTTGCCTAACATGTACAGGCCCTAGGTTGAGTTAAATAATAACTATTTTTGATTACTTATTATGTGTCAAACATTAGCAAAACCCTAAGTATACAGGAATATGTAATTCAGACACAGTGCTCTCTCCTTATAAAATCTGCAGTTTAGTGAGAAAAACAGATGCAAGGAAGGGTTCAGAGTGTTTGAGGAGAGCAGATTTCTGGAGCTTTCATGCATTGAGGGACTCCTGAAGAATTCCATGGGGTGAAGTCAAGAGTTTATGACAACATGATGGAAAGGAAAAAATCACTGAAGCAAACATAAGAAAACTGTAGTTAGAACACAGACCATGATGAAAGGTAATAAGTTGAAGATGGAATCAGTGAAGTTCTATTAATTGTCCCTGAAGTATAACATCTTTACCAGCATGAAATAGAGGAAATCATTTCTATTTCCATCCAACTGCTCTAACATGTTGGAAAGAAAGTCACAGCATTACCAACACTGAGCTGAGAGCCTTTCAAAGGAAGGCAATATGGCATCCACACTGTTGTTCAGCTCACTTCTTATTTTGGAACTTAAGCAAAAATATTATGGTATACCCTTCAGCAAAAAAAAAAAAAAAAAGTTTAGCTCAAAATGTTCTTCCTCCTTCAAAAAAAATACCCCAAAGGCCAACATTTGACCTCACCAGAATAGATTTGTCTGATATTCGGGCTCACTGAGCTACAGGCTATCAGAAAGTGTTCACAGTCTTCTAGCCCCACTACTCCATAAAGCCTTCACAAATTCTCCTCCGCAGTCCCCCATCTAATCAGCCACAGTGGTTGGATTCTGGTTTCTTCCTGTGGCAGAGGACACTTGCATCCCCCAAATATGTCCAAATTAAAATAATCAGAGAATGGCTTCCTGGGTCAGTTCTCAGAGTCAACCTAATTAGCTAAGTTCTGAAGATGTGAGAACTGGATTAAAAGGGGGCTAATTGGGCAACTGAACTTTAGATGTAATCTCAATATACAACTCTGATTTTTCAACTTCTGATTCTGGTGCTTCTGTATCCCATAAACTCTGTGGTGCTAATTGCTGTGGGTTGAGCTGAGCTGAATTCAGCATGCTGATTAGAAAATGTGCTGACCCACAAGCACTTCCAGAGCATGCTAAAAGCATCAGAGTGCAGTCTTTAAGTCAGCTTCATTAATAAGGGTGTAGTTTTTTTCAACAATTTTGTCTCTTAACATATCAAATGTTACAAAGCATGTGTATATATGTTATGTGCTAAAAATTACATGCTAGAAATACTTGAAAGTAGTGACATATGTTACATCTATGCTTAAGAGTTATTTGTTTTGTAGTATGTTGCTTTTGTAGTACTTTTTCTAAAGTATCTCTTCTGTAAGTAAACTGTATTGGTATGTATACCAAGAATACCAAGTAGAATGGTATGCTAGTCTTTTAAAAATATATTTATATTTAATATTTGAGAATTTCATACATGTACATAATGATCAGTTTCATCCTCTACACTTTCTTCCCAAACTCCACTCATGTCCAACCTTATCACAAGGACTTTTGTTCTTTAAACTTTGGAGTCTAATTAGTACTGTCAATATGTGCCTGGGTGTAGAAAGAAGTTTCTAACCCGTCCAACCCTAGGTTCTGACCCGCAGACCCACAGTCCCACAGAAACACACAGAGGCTCATATTAATTACAATCTGTTTGGACTCTGACCCAGGCTTATTACTAGCTAGCTCTCTCATCTTAACCCATTTCTATTAATCTATGGCCTGTGGCTTACCTGAGTTCCTTTACATATTGCTTCTTAGGCAGCTGAATCAAGTCTCCCCTGACTCCACCCTCCTTCTCTTGTAGCTATGCTTAGATTTCCCACCTGCTTCTAGGCTACTCTGCCATAGCACAAAACAGTCCCTTTATTAACCAATAATCTTCACAGCATACAAAAGGACATCCCACATCACATGGGTTATGCTTTTTGGTGTTGTATATGGAATGAGACTTGAACAAAAGTTGTTTGTTTTGAGAAACAATCTCACTCTGCATTCCAGGCTGGTCTTAAACATGTGAGTCTCTTGACCCAGTCTCCTAATCCTAGGATTATGGACGTATGCTTCTGTGCCTAGCTCTTAGATGGCAGATATCTCTAAAGTCTCCATGAAGAAATGAGCTATATGATAATTAGTAAACAATGATAATCTGTTTAAATTTTGTTTAATGAAAACTTCTGGTGATGTGAACATAATTCTAAAATATCCTCACAATTCTACAAGGTTCCATTCTTATCTTAATTGTAGCACTTTAAGGTGGTACTGGAGATTGACCCCAGGTCTGTGAATGAGCTAGGCAAGTACTCTACTACTGAACTATGTTTCTAACCTTAATTATCCCAAATAAAATTTTTCATGAAAGAAAATTTAAACTGTCCAGATAATTTTTGAATATATCTATAAATTATCTTGTATTATTCCTTCTAGAATGTAGGGCCTAAATCTTCTTCTTTAAGTATGAGCTAGGCTTAGTGAATCACATCTAATGAATAAAATACTGCAAAATGACCATGTGTAACCATATTACTACAAACAGCTTCTGCCTTGCTCTCTTGATTTGTGGGTGTCAATGGCCATGTCTTGAAAACACTCAAGCAGTCCTCCAAAGAGATCAATGTGGTAGAGAACTGAGGTCGAATTTATCATCCAAAAAACAACTGCAGTATCATGCCAACAGCCACAGTGAAGTTAGAAGCTTATTCTCCAGCTGCGACATATCTCCAGAAGACTGCAGCCCAAACCACCCCTGAGAATTCATTAACTTTGAGTGAATTGCCAACCAAGACCATCTAGTCTAATCAGCTCCCAAAGTCCAGAGTTCTGAAAACCGTGAGATAGATGATTAATGTTTTAGACTATGATAATGTGAGGTATGTCTTCAGAGAAATTAGTGATGCCGTAGCTTATCTAAATGCACACACCCTTAAATAGCTCACCCACAACCCCCCAAGAAGTAATGATTTTTTTTTTTTTTTTTTAAGAAAAGCGTTGCTCTTTAGACTTCAGGTAATACACATAAGAAAAAAAAAATGCCTTAGAGTCTGGCTCAGGGACCACGTTCTCAAACACAAATTAGGATTTTACTCAAGAAAGAAGGTTTGGCTGTTTGAGCAAGCGATAACACTGTTTTGGAATGTAAACATTGGTTCTGAGACTCAAAAGCTCTCCTTTTCTAAATGTTCTATTTCCTTTGTCACTGCCCAATTAATCCTTGGCTCCTCCAAAGAGAAATGTAAAGAAGTCATAGTGCTCCACCCTGTCCCTCCCCTTGGAGCTATTATTAGAAAAGTTTATCCAACAGACTCTTTATCCTGATCAGTGACTTCAGATATCATGAGGTCTGCCCTACAAAGCTAGGTTGTTCCGAGATATGTATGTAACTCCATGAGAATCATCAAGTAAAGAGCTGTAGTATCATTTCCCCAAATCAACTGAGGAACGCTTCTTACCTCCTTTCAAGGAAGAAAGCCAGGTGTTAACTCTGCAGGCACTTAGTAAGCTGTGAGCCTATTTTGTTCCCAAGTCGCTTGTAAATGAACTTGTAACAGCATATTGAGTGGTATATTTGCCCCCGAGGGCCTCCACATGGTGGGGTCATCTCAGAGGTAAAAATCTTGATCTGAAGAGCAAGACTGTATTCCATAATGGTCAATTGAGTAATGAGTAGATCTGGCCTCATTTATTGGAAGTCACCTTTCTTCCATCAGTATTTCCTCATAATATTAGTAGGTAACAAAGAGAATTAAATACTGTTCTCCCAGCTCATCAGCCACAAATAACTCAAGGTTACCCTTTCCAGTGTGAAGGACACCGGGCCTTTATCTTCCTCAGGTGAAAGCGTAGAGGAGAATGCCAGTGTTGTGGTCAAGCTGCTCATCAGACGTCCTGAGTGCTTTGGCCCAGCTCTGAGGGGTGAAGGAGGAAATGGACTGCTGGCGGCTATGCAGGGTGCTATCAAGATCTCCGAGAACCCCGCACTTGACCTCCCCTCCCAGGGTTACAAGACAGAAGTGTAAGTGAATCACTCCAGTGTGTGTGCACTTAATAGGCTGCCAAGAACTGTCAGTGGGTGAATTGCTGGGATGGATCCAATAGTTTGTCTGTGAAAAAGAGCACAGATGTTTTATGGTGGTTAAAATACTTAAAATCACTTTGTCGGGCCCATTATTGTTATGACTTGCCCAGGGAGCCCAGGGATCCATACCAGCTCCTTCCATTTCTTTAGACCATTCAGCACAGCTGGCAAACCACTGAGGCAGAAAGCCTTCCAGTTTCCACAACACCTGCTTACAGCATTGCCTTAGGAAGATTGCTCAGGAAAGCGTTTTGAGTGTTTGGATTCCTTACAGATGGTTTAAAGGTTCAGAGTTTAGTTGGTACAGATCCGGTTGCCTTGTTGCTTTCCCTCTATCGGGTTCGGTAGTCATCTGCCTTTCCTTACGTAGTTCATACCCCATAGTCTACAATATGTGTGTAACCCACCAGAGTTGGCTCTCCAAACTGTTGTCATCGTTCCTTTGTCACTGGTTCTGATAGATCCCTTAGGAGACCAGAGAGAACTCAAAATATATTTGTCTCAACTTTCTTGTATAACATGAGATAAAACCAAGACCTGAAGTAAGATAGTTTGATAACCTCACAGGCAGAATGTGAACATCACCTTCCTCACTCCTGGTCCAACTGCCTTTCCATGGGCATTCAGAGAGGAAAGGAACTGAGGGGTAGATAGTACCTAACTCTCATGTTCCAAGGTCCGTGGGATCATAAAGCTATCATGGACAAATATTTGGGTCCTTTGAGCACTGTAAATAAAACCACTCATCAGCTTCTGAAGTCAGAAGTTGTGAGGGAAAGTTTGTTCAGCCTGAAGGAAGTGTTCTTAAGCAGTGCCTACCTAACAGCGTGGCTGTCCTCACAGGCTTTCCCATGTTGATTCTTTCTCTGCAGCACAGAGGATGATGAAGAGGAGGAAGAGATTGTGCACATGGGCAATGCAATTATGTCATTTTATTCGGCTCTTATAGATCTACTGGGCCGCTGTGCTCCTGAAATGCATGTAAGTGATGGAGTTCACTGACAGCACCTTTGGGGAGCCTGAGTCAGGAGCACCAGAGAAGAGAACCCTGAATGTAGTTTCCTCATCTGTACCTGGTATTTAGCAACAAGCTGCTCTTTGGACTCCTTTTAGCTACCATCAAAGTAGTTTGCACCTAGAACACCTGAATAGGTCCCTTTCTAAGGAAAAAAGTGTGTATGGTATATGTGTGTGGGGTGTGTGTGTGTGTGTGTGTGTTCTCATTGGTACTATCTGACTACAGCCTCTACATATTTTGTTTAAAATATAGCTTCCAAAATTACTCTTTCATGTCCCTTAGCTTGGCCAAAATGTGATAAATCTTATTTTTGGCCATGCCATTGTGAATGGCCTCCTGAATGCCATAGGCACACTCTGTGTGGGAAGTATTGGCTTTGAACTGTAGGAAAACAATTAGGAGTTTTGCAGGCACACACACAAGATGGTTCTGGGTGATGTAATGTCTTCTCAGACCTCCAGTTTTGATCTAAAGGGTGTTCATTGCCTTCCATTTTTCATCACTGCTGATGGGATATTTGGTGTTATTTCACATAAAGCCTCATAGTGAAATTAAGAGGAAATAGTTGCTCTTCTTATGGATGAAAAATCACAATCTTGGTTTTGGAGACTGATGAGCCGCACTAGGATCCCAGTTCCTTTTATGAATCATTAGTGCTACCACATCAACCTGTTTTTACATTTCAGTTCCTTTAAGGAAAGACAGGAGCTCAGGAGGAAGCTGGGGAAACAGCAGGGTGTCTACAACCTGGAGAAGTGTCAGACTCCATTTATTCATCCTCTAGTTGTCTTGATCACTTTGTGTTACTTCTGAAGCAAGTTACAGCTGGCATGTTCTCAAAAAGGTAGCATGTGAACGCTAGTTCACCATGCCTGCCTGTTGAAGAAATAAATACCTTCCATTCTACCTGCCACAATATATTCACACACACACACACACACACACACACACACACACACACACACACACACACATGCAAGCACATGCCACTCCTACTCAGAACCCCCTCCTGGCCCCTTCTTGTGCAAAGAGACAGGGGTGAGCTGCATCATTATTGACAGCCCACTGGAAAGAGAGGTAGCAGGCAGGGTGGATGAGTAATATCCTGCTTTCTCTGGGGCACTGCCCATGTCTCAGAACACATCAACCTACCTGGAGTAGGTCTGCTTCTGTGCTCCTGTGTAGTTACTTCTCAGCGGAAGAGTTCCACTACCCCCTCTTTGGAGACCTCTGCTGTAGGAAGACGGACATGTATACTTGTATACATGCCACTTGGCCAATTGGTATGTGTATGAAGAAACATACCCTCCTTGGGATGACTTCAACAAAACACTCAAATTTATCTTTGACAATGCCTAGACTCTTCTTGCCCACTCCCAACATTCTTCAAGCTCAGCAGAAACTGAAATTTGTAAGTCATTTCCTTATCTGCTACAATTCTGAAATCTGGTATTATGAACACATTGTCAGCACTACTGATATGGCTGTGAGGGATCCCTGCTGAGAGTTGATACCTTAACTGCTGAGGGCATCCGCCTCAGTAAAGAAAGAATGTATGTGACTGCTGAAATAGACTTATTCCCTCCTTGCTTCTTTAGTAAATCTAGAGATAGTTTTACTTTCCCTGTAGCTACCCATATTAATAGCAGTTGAGGGAACTCAGAAAGAGACTCCTGCTGATATGACCATTTTTAGGTAAGGAGGTGCCCTGTAGCAGGTGTGAGGGCTTCATCTGTATAATCTCTTTCCTGTGTGACAGCTCATTCAAACAGGGAAAGGGGAAGCTATCCGGATCCGGTCCATCCTGCGCTCCCTGGTTCCCACAGAAGACCTGGTTGGGATTATCAGCATTCCCCTGAAACTGCCCTCCCTAAACAAAGGTAGGAAAACAGCTTTAGGCTGAGCCTGTCTTCTCCTTGCCTGCGCAGCAGCAGGACCCTGCCAGCGTCCCCGGGCGACCCTACAAACTGCCCCACCCCCACCCTGGGCCGGGGATATGCCTTGCTCTTTTTCCAATGACTTTTTTTGTAGACTTAACCTAGTTCCTCTATCATCTGCTTCCCTGTGTCAAAATGGCCAAATCTTTGGCTCTCAGGTACAGCCTGGCCTCACCATTCTGGGACCAAGGACCAACCTATCCTTCTGAAGGGTGATAAAATGAGCAGGTGACAGCACTGTGGCCTGACATTTCCCTAGCCAGTGTGTCCAGGGAGAGCGAAACAGCCAGGCTAACCTCACATATGTTACCCCCCAATGCTACTTGTAGCATTTGACACCAATTATCCCCAAAGCATCTCAGTTCTCTGAGTTATGCTGCCCGATCTTCAGGCACATGACAAAATTTTTAAAAAAAATAACATTAGTCTGGCTGTCACAATGTTTCCCAAACTGCCATGCCGTGGAACACCTTTCAAGGATATTTTAATTTTCTTTATGGAGTAAGAGTTCATAGACAAATAAATGTGGAAATTGTTGTAGAATACACATTTTATAAAATGCTCCAGAATATGTGCCACTTTTATAACTTCATAAACAACAGTTGACTAACAGTGTGTCTGAGAAAACAGTAAAGAAAATAATGTTAGACTCCATGTTTCCCAACTATGCGGTGCTTTCTTTTAGCACAAAACACTTGCTGAACCCCACAGAAATAGTATTAATCAAAGCACCACAGCTGTGTATGAAAGCAAATCAACCTCAGACATTCAGCATCCAATCTTCCTTGTGCTGAGGGATGAGAGGCTTTCCTCTTACCAGCCCACACAGACTTCTTGTCAGAATGAGACCCTGAGATGAACAGCCCTTCAGCCCTGGGCTCTCGGGATGCCTTAGGAAGTCCAGTTTAGTACTCACATATGCTATGACTCTCTGTGGTCAATTGGGGGGTTCTCTCTTCTAGTTTTTGGTGTAAGACCAGAGATAGAATGCTGTTTTCCCCTAAAAAATTAATTTTATTCTCCAAGTCAAGCAGGCTTATTTTCTCTATGAATTCCTCACTTTATCTTTTGGCCAATTTTTTTTCAAAACTAAAATGATGGATAATTTAGTCTAAGTATAATATAAAGCAGACACTTGAGTATTTGCTATTTTGCACTGTGGTCTGATGACTATAGATATGACATATTATTAAATTTACTCTACTTCCTTAGCATTTTACCCCTCACGTTCCTACATTGTCCACAAAAAGAACAATAACTCAAGCCTGCCTGGATTTCCTAGAAATTTCCCTTTTTTGTAGGATAAATGTTCCCACTGTGGGTTATGCTGCCAATGTGGTATCACAAAACATGGGGTTAGAAAGAGAAGGTATAAAGCACACCATCATGTTGTATTTTAATACATAAGTTACAGAATATATAAGTAAATATGCTTTATAATAAAATTATAAATTAGTGAACTGTGACTGTGAGTTTCCTTTAAAATATAATCTACTTCATTATGAATTTAAAGTTTAGTAAAAATATGTTTACTAATCAGCTCCTAAAAATTTGATAGTTGCTTCTGCCTTCCTGGTTTAAGCTACTCTCGGCTTAGATCTTATTAAGATCTACACTTCCTGTTGCATATCCCAACAAGCTCTGGACAGACAAGTTGTATACTGTGCTTTCAAACTTCATAAACAAACGGGAAATTATGTGTTCTGTCTTTCAGATGGATCAGTCAGTGAACCAGACATGGCAGCCAACTTCTGTCCTGACCACAAGGCACCCATGGTGTTGTTCTTGGACCGTGTTTATGGCATTAAAGATCAAACCTTCCTGCTCCACTTGCTGGAAGTTGGGTTTTTACCTGACTTACGAGCATCTGCATCTCTAGATACAGTAAGTAGCTAAAATAAAGGCTGTAGAAGAGAATTCCTCTCACAGTTTAGTGACATTGAACTTAGGAACACATGTTTTCTGCCTACTTGATTGTCATATTTTAATGGGCCACTTGAAAATGAGAAAAATAGAGCTATTAAAAAAACTGGAAGATCTTAATTTATTGGCCAAAAAGCTTACATGTAGGTAAATTTGGCCTTAACTTTCTGCTCCACTCCCTTCAAATGAAGTTTCTCAAACCTTGAGGCACTCTTTCTTGAGGAAAAAGGGAGAGGGAATCAGACTATGATGTTCATCATGGTATGTTTCCATAGTATATCTGGATACACATCAGGTACCAGGAGCAATTTTTCTATTATCCAACTCTTGCATAGAAGCAATTCTGGACATCACCAAAGGTCCCCCACAAAATAAACAGACAAACAAAAATATAGACCTGTGAAAATGATTCTGAGCTTAGGGAAAAGGCTGGAAGCATTTCGGGATAGAGAGACTCCTCACCTTCTCACTCATTTTGTCTCATGCACTGACCACCAGGAGGAGGAGTCTGTAGCCAAAAGTGTGACACAGGTCAGTACACAGAGACCAAGGGCAAAGACACAGTTGGAAATCAAAGCTGGGGTAAAGAAATCCAGTATCCAGAGGCACAAGACAAGAAGTGTCTGATCCTAAGATATGAGATGCCAACTTTCATAGCTGTGTCTTGAGGGGAGGGGAGTGCAAAAAGTTAGATCTGCTTTAAAAAAAAAAAAAAACAAAAAAAAAAAAAACCAAAGAAAACAAAAAAACAACAACAAAAAAAAAAACAACCCTACCTTCTAGTAGGCTTGTTCGCAGTTAGGTTTCTCAAGGCTGCCACCTGGTGTCCAGAAGACAGAAGTGTGAGCTCTGGAGTATGGGGTTTGCTGCATTCATTCACACATTAGAAATGAGGAATGGTCTATCAATGAAGGAGTCGGAGCCATAGGACCCATTTGCGTATCTTCACCTTACCCCACCTACCACCACTTTTGTTTGGAGCTTTTCTATAAATCCCCAGGTTTTAAAAATAACTTAAAATTTCTGGACTTAAAGTTTCCTGATTAAAGCATCTATTTATTGATTGATTGATTGATTGATTGATTGATGTTTGATCTCATGCTTACCAAAGCACCATATGCCCCTCCAAAAATAAATAAATAAATAAATTTTGTGTTCAGTTCCTCATCTAAGAACTTTCAAGCCACAGGAATCAAAGCTCTGCTTCCTCATTTTAACTACTCTTTCTCAAAGACATTAATGGGAAGATGAGCTGTTTTTTCCACAACCTTGCCAGTGCTTCCAGAAGGGCAAACTTCTGATAGTTAATACGAACACCCAGAAATGTGGTGGGTTCAAAGAAAACAATTTTTCAGATCATAAGTTGTAGGAAATGTTCATTCAGATATAATAGGTGGTAATTGTAGGAAATAATGACATTTTATCTCTGGGTCTCAAGGCTTCCTTTGAGGTCCTTCAGTTTTCAACAATGATGTTAGTCATGCTTTGGCTATATTTAGTGTCACTAAATGGATCTTCACTGAATTCAACGTGGCCAACTAAGTTTACAAAGAGAAACATTGTGAGCGGAGATTGTACCAGAGCTTTAGAGAAGGCCCTAGATTTCTGTTCCTTTTTATACTTCTCATGTAGTGTCTGATTCCCTCTAGTGAGATCAACCCTCATATCATTTATCAGGTTGTGAACTGCCCACCGTACTTATAAATTACCTAGTGGGCATCGGAGATCCACTTTTTTCTTTGCGAAGATGGGAATTTGAAGGTCAGTGTGGTGTATACCCATTTACTAACCTTAAATCACAGGCGGGCACTATGTGAGACTCCTATAGGGTGACAAGTAAGTGCTCAATCCAGAATAAGGATGCAATAGCCTGGAACACAAATATTAGTTGATGCCCATCGACTGATTATAGTGAGAGTTTTAAGTTCTTCTTTGATATCATTTAGAATCCAGCCATTTTTAAGTGGTTACTTTGTTTCTGGGTGTAGGGGCTAATCTTTCTTCTTTTAAATGGGAAAGAGAGGTGGATAGGGGTATAGGGGTCACTGCAGGCTTTCCAGCTGGCAGGCAAATGACCCGAGTGAGGGAAGAATGGAGCTCAGTTCAGCCCAGTTTAGGTAACTGGTGCTGGGTTAAGACTTTCAGGGTCTGACCTAAGCTTGTTTATTTTTGCTATATTTAAGCATAGCACAATTTGAGGAGGGAGTTCTCCTGTAAAAATTACTTCAGTCCCATAAATACAACAAAGCTCAAAACATGTTTACATCAAGGCCATTTACAAACTATGATGGCTTTATCCATAAGGTGGATTCTTGTTGAGTTAGAAGCAACATTCAAGATAAGGTCTAGGGAGAAGACTGAAGGAAGCAAAATCTTTGTGGAGTCAGGATTTGACCTGGTCCTAATATAACACAGAAGTCACTTAGACTGTTATAAAGTACAAATGACATCTCTCTCAAGGGTGAGTTTTATGGCTTGGAAACAATGCTCAAGATTTGGGAGAGAAAGGTCTGGGATAAATAAAACAACTTCTGGAAGATATGGGCAGAGCCTGACTAGCCAGACAGCAAAAGGATCACCAGGTTGTAAACTACATCCATTCCCAGCATTCCAGGGGGAACAAGTTAAACATCTCTTTCCTTTGAAGGATGCCTGTGTGTTTAATTTTCCTGGTTTCGCCATCCTTTCTATATGCACAAGGACTTTTGCCCTCTCTAGATAGGCTGTGAGTAGAGCCATGTGTAGGTTTCCATGATCTTTCATGGAGCTTCATACACAATGGGAACTGGCTGCTTTCTTCAAGGTTAACTAATGCCCTAACTCTCTTTCTTAGGTGTCCCTCAGCACTACTGAGGCTGCGCTGGCACTGAACAGGTATATATGTTCGGCTGTGCTCCCACTCCTTACTAGATGTGCCCCTCTCTTTTCTGGGACAGAGCACTGCACCTCTCTGATTGATTCTACACTGCAGACAATATACAGGCTTTCCAAAGGACGGTCCCTCACCAAGGCTCAAAGGGACACAATAGAAGAATGTTTACTTGCCATTTGCAAGTAAGTGTGACCTCCTTTGTTCTTGACTTTGGCATATCTGTCTGTCCATGGCAAATGCATTTATGTTTGACACAGTTCTACACTACACAACTATATAATACAATAATGCATTGTGAAACTGGTTACAAAGTCTGAAGAAACTGCCAGACCTTCACCATGTATGTACTCAGCCTTCATCCAACCATCTCTCTTATAATGTGCTTGTGATCTGTGTTGTCACATAATCTTCCTTGGAATCATCTCTCATCATGGCAAAGAGGACACAGCTCAGGATTTACCCATTGGGGTGAAAAACCAGTAAAATAGATTTTTGTCTTTTGTGCCTGAAGTATTTCTATAATGTATAATTGTCTAGTTCTAAAAAGAGACCCAGAAAGATTTCTCTACCATCTAAGAGAAAACTTTTACACAGAAACCAAACTCTATGTATAAATCAGAACAGTTCACCCACCTCCAGGTCTCCTAAGACTAGAGCAAAATAATCTGTTCATAGTGGGAAGTGACAACAGCTTTTGCCAGTGTAAGCAGGCATCGACACCAACACAAAAACATTGGCAATCTGCATCAAGTCTGGAAGGACACGGGATGAGGTACTTTTCAGCAACTGGTCTCACGCTATGGTCTAGGAGTCCAACCTGCTACTATAATCCAGTAGTTCTCCTGCAAGCCTATGTAGTAGAATTACTTTGTGAGATCCTATATAAATTCTCCACTTCCCAGACCACATCTCAGCCCAGGGATTCAAAAATCCCAAGGGATAGAACCAGGATTCTAGCATTGAAACTCCTCGAGTAATTGACTCTAATTAATGATGTATAGCTGTGATGGAAAATCACTAGTGAAATGGTCAACAAAGCTCCAACTTTAGGGGCCAGAGGGACATTGTTCCTGATTCTTCTTAATGGCACGTGTCCCAGTCATATGTACTAGAAGACTCATGATGGCCAGAAGAAAATTCATCAGAATTGTTCATCACTCAAACAGGTAAAAGCAGGTAAATGGCAATCTCAGCTATGTGATACTGTGACTCACCTATTAGCCTCCACAATGGTAACACAAATGCAGGAGATGTGGGCAGGCAGGGCTCTCATTGGCTGCTAATGGGTATACAGAATAGTACGTCTACTTTGTCAGACAACTCAGCAGTTTCTAACGAAGCTGGAAAACTCTTACTGTAATTTCAATAATCATATTTCTTGTGTTTACTCAAATGATTTGACAGTTCACATAATATAAAAACCTGTACATTTAACATGATAATGTTAGTCATTATATATATGTTTATTTATATATATACACATACAGTATATACACATTATATAAAAAAACAATTTTATATCATGTTAGTCATCATTAACAAAACTTAAAACAACCTTCAGTAAGTCAATAGATAAATAAACCGTGTAAGTTCAGGAAATAGACTACTACTCAGTGCTAAAAAGAACAATCAAGCCACAAAAAGAGTCAGCCATAATTATCAAAAGAAGACCAGCACCACTGAAGTGAAACCTTTGTGTTACTGTGACAATTGATGCTGGTCGACTGAGCTAAGAAATTAGTGGTGATTGGGAAGTACCAGCATTACTGAGATGAAATCTTCTGAGAAGTATTTCCTGACACAGAAGCTGTGTTCCTGGGGTGGCCAAGGTTGTACCTCATGCAGAAAGCAGAACTCAGTAGTGTATGAGTCACCTAGGTGGTACTGGTTTTGAAGACATGAAGGAGTCATGGAGAACATCTGGGGCATGGCACTGTGAGAAGACAGGAGAGGTCCTTGGTGAAGGTTCAGCCTCAGTAGCCACTGAAGGCCCAGGACTGAAGGGGCCGTATGGAGAGATTGAGGTTTGGTGCTGTGAAGAAAGCCCAAGAGAAGATATTGATGGAAGGGCATCTCAGCTGCAACAGAAGACCACAGCATTTTGGAGACGCCAGTATCATGGGACAACAACCAAGAGCTTAGAAGACAGGCTGTACACATTGTAGAGGGCAGGGTCGGAGAAGTGACCCAAGCTCTTGGAGGACCCCAGAAGATTGTAAGCAAATCCTGGATATTGGATATTGTGTTGTATACACAATTGGAGTTTGGTTTGATTTTGATTTGATTGTGAGTGTGCCCTGGTTCTTCCCTCTTGAAGTAAGAAGGTATTTAATTTGATTCTAATTTTTACAGGAGCCCATAGCTGTAAGACTCTGAACTTTTAAAAGACATTTGCTAGTTTTAGAGATATTTGATATTTTAAAGGGACTGAAATTTTAATGTGTTTGAATTCGTAAAGACTTGAAAATTTTTAAATTATTTATTATTTTAATGCAAAATTTTGGGGACAAATAAGAAAGGAAAGGTTGTGGTTTTACGGGGATGTGTCTGTGTGTCAAGTTGAAAAGGAGTCAATTATGCTGGCTAGTTTTGTGCAAACTTGACACAAGCTGGAGTTATCTAAGAGAAGGGAACCTCAGTTGAGAAAATGTCTCCATGAGATCCAACTATAAGGCATTTTCTTAATTAGCAATTAATGGTAGAGGGCCCAGCACATTGTAGTGGTCCTGGATTCTATAAGAAAGTAGGCTGAGCAATCCATGCATGGGAAGCAAGTTAGTAAACAGCATCCCTCCATGGCCTCTGCATCAGCTCCTACCTCAAGGTTCATGCCCTATTTGAGTTCCTATCCTGACTTTCTTTGATGATGCAGAGAAATAAAAAAGTGTATTCCAAATAATCCCTTTCCTCCCAACTTGCTTTTTAGTCATGGTGTTGCATTGCAGCAATGGAAACTCTTACTAAGACAATACATAGACTTCTTCATTCCAAGGTTGCTGTTACTGGTAGAAGATTAAGTTAAATAGAGGGGAAGTAGCCTTACAAGAGAGACAAAGCTTTGTAGACACATGGAGACTGAGGTTCAGCACATGAAAAAGAATTCTTGCCTTACTGATGCAGGTCTCCACATTTCTCCTCAGTGGAGGCAACAGGACTCCATGATAGCTTTACTCTCTGTCAACATCGGTTCTCTGCCTGTTTTAAGAGCTAAACTGTCCTTGGTTTGGCTTTGGCTGAATCTAAACTCATCTTAGAGCCACATCAAGGAAAGAGTGTGGCGTCTTAGCATTCGCTCTTTCCAAATAGAAAAGCCAGGTTTCTGTGACTAGTCGGAACTAGAAATGGCTTCAAAGAAAGTGGAGTTTGGGGAAAGTAGTTTACATTGAACCTGGAATGAGGCTCCATTGTGTCTCTGTAGCTCTGTAGCTCTCCTCTTAACTTGAGCTCCAGGTATAGCAGTCCAACTGACCATAACTAGGCATTTTATTATTTAGACATAATAAGTCAATGTCTTGGTTAGAGTTCTCTTACTGTGGTGAAACCTCACAACAAAGTTCAAGCTGGGGAGGAAACGGTTTACTTATTGAAGGAAGACAGAACAGAAACTCAAACAGGACAAAAACCTGAAGGCAGAAGCTGATGCAGAGGATATGGAGGGGAGGATGCTGCTTATTGGCTTGCTCCCAAAGCTTGCTCAGCTTGCTCTCCTATAGAGCCCAGACAGAGTCCAGCGATGGTCCCACCCAAATGGGTGGAGCACTCCCACATCAATTGCTAATTAAGAAAATTCCACACACAGGCTTACCCACAGCCAATCTTATGGAGGCATTTTTCTCAGTTGAGGCCCCCTTCCCTAATTGACTCTGGATTGTGTCAAGTTGGCAATTAAACTAGCTGGGACAGTCAGTCAGCAATAGAATCATGAATTTATTGCCCCCTCCTTTATTCAAGCTAATCTGGGGCAATAGTTGCCAATTATTTGAACAGTGATGAGAAACACTGAGTCAATTTTGTCATAATTACTAGATTCATCAATGGGGCTGCTGCTTTGGGGATGAGTTTTGATTTGCCTTTCTCAGCCCAGGACTTTTTATCACAAGCCAGTTCTTAGAAATGTTGTGAAATAGATGATTCTGCCTCTCTCCACCTGTGTTCATTCTCCTTGCCGAGGTGCTTTAACGAATTTTCTGTACATGTCTCCTTTGCTTTCATAGTTCCTTTGCTATCTATGAAAGGAATTTGGGGATTCATGAACTGAAATTTTATAGCAAACTCTCTGTCTAGCTAGATAACTCCCATGGAGGGGGTAGGTGTGGATGAATGTGTGGATGAATGTGTGAATGAATGTGTGGATGTGTGGATATGTGTGGTTGTATGTGGATATGTGTGGATGTGTGTGGGAGGATGTGGATGTATGTGGATGTGAGAGTGTGTGTGTGTGTGTGTGTGTGTGTGTGTGTGTGTGTGTGTGTGTGCATGTTTATTTATGCATTTGTGCTCTGGAAAGAATCCAGAAGTCCCTCATGATGTTAGTTTGGCATCTGAAGAATAACAGTCTGTTCTCTCTTCTATCTCTGTCTCAGAATTTACTTGCACCAAAATCCGCAGTGTGAACTTTGTGGTCTGTAAGTCTTTTCCTTAATCTTCAGTTACTGTGTTTGCCATTTACAGAGTCGTCCTGAGAACAAAAGCCCTAAGAAATAGTTCCAGAATATGAAATTCCTGGATCAGATTGTAACCAGAGACTTTAGATCATACCAGTAGGTGGCCTCAGATTCCACCACTGCAGCTGATCAGTTTCTTCCTTTGTAGTTACATAGTGAGACTCTGTCTTAGAAAGAAAGAAAGAAAGAAAGAAAGAAAGAAAGAAAGAAAGAAAGAAAGAAAGAAAGAAAGAAAGAAAGAAAGAAAGAAAGAAAGAAAGAAGGAAGGAAGGAAGGAAGGAAGGAAGGAAGGAAGGAAGGAAGGAAGGAAGGAAGGAAGGAAGGAAGGAAGGAAGGAAGGAAGGAAGGAAGGAGAGGGAGGGAGGGAGGGAGGGAGGGAGGGAGGGAGGGAGGGAGGGAGGGAGGGAGGGAGGGAGGAAGGAAGGAAGGAAACTCTAAGTTCTTAGAAGCTCTTAGAGATGCCTCTGAGGCCAGATGCATCTTCTTTCTGTTCCATACTTTGCACATGGTCACTGAATACATTTTCAACACATACAGACCCTGAACATGTTGATTCATGGCAGCTAGAATTTAATCTTAACTACTCCAATTTATTAACACATGTTTGCTTTTATATTTTATATATATTCCATTTTTAAATGGAGGGCTTTACCATCCACTGTCATGTATTCAAGATCTGTGTTAAGACACTCTTTGTTTTGATGCTTAGCCCTAATTTGTGCCTTTTAAAAATTTTTTATGTTTTATTATTTTGCATGAATGGAGTGTGTGTGTGTGTGTGTGTGTGTGTGTGTGTGTGTGTGTGTGTGTGTGTGTGTGTGTCCTCCTGTGCTACTGGGCATGTGTAGAGATCAGAGAACAGCTTTCTTGCGTTGATTCTCTCTTACACTCTGGGATATGGTGAGGATCGAATTCAGGTTTGTGCACCAAGTGCCCCTACCCACTGAGCCCTCTGGCCGGCCCTAATGTGCACCAAGTGCCCCTACCCACTGAGCCCTCTGGCCGGCCCTAACGTCCGACTCTTTTTTCCTGCCCTCTTGTATTTTCCTTTCTTCCTCTTTCCACCACTTGGTATTTACTTTGTCCCATCTTTCTGTTCTTTTTCCTCTGAATTTCAGTCACTTGAGACCTTCCATGTTACAGCAACTCCTGCGACGTCTGGTTTTTGATGTGCCACAGCTCAGCGAGTACTGCAAAATGCCTCTTAAGGTAAGCATCACCGGCACCACACAAGTGCAGTGCCAGGGCCTGCACAGAGAACACAATCGGAGAAGCTCTTGACGGCTGCACCAGGTGCAATGTCCAAAACCAACGTGCAGCTTGAACCTTGGGCTTGTTGCTATCTACCGTGTGCCTCTGAGTTACCTTCCACTGTTTGATTTTTAATCAGAGATTGCTAAAGAGACTTGGATTTTATCCTTTATTACCATAACTAGGTTTAAAAAATATTTTTAACCTCAAAGAGTTTAAAGGCCCTGTGATTTTTCTTTTCTTTTTTAAAATTATTACTTATTATTTTGTGTATCCCAGTGTTTTACCTACACATAAGGCCGGGCAGCACCTGCATGCAGTACTGGCAGTGGCCAGAAGAGGGAGGTGTAGATGGCTGTGAACCTCTGTGTATATGCCAGAAATCACAACAGTGTCAGCTGGAAGAGCAGCCTGTGCTTTTACTTCTGAGCCATCTTCCATTGTGGTTTTTCAAAGGACTTAAAATGTCCCTTTTCCACATTGTTTTGCCCCCTCCCAAAACATAAGCTCTTTGCTTCCTTTTTCTATTTGTTTAGGAAAAGAATATAGAACTTTTCCTTTATTTTCTCATCCCTATGACCTCTCTATTATAGCCCCAGAACACTTAGACCTGGATGGTTCCAGAGTTAGTGACCATTCCCAAGGGCAGTTTTTCAACTTTCTTCTGAGGCACTACCTTACTTGTAAATCCAAAAATGTCATCAGAGACAAGCCACACTAACAATTTCCTTTAAAGATATATAAATAAATAAAAGAAAGAGGAGGAGGAAGAAGAAGAAATAGATCAAGCAGGGTTTTAAGGGTATATTTTATTGGGGTAACCAGAACTCTTAAAATCGCAAAGGGTACTGTAGCTGAAGACATGGTCTGTACTCCTTAACCTGGCTCTGCTTCGTCTACAGACCGCTGTTCTCAGCAGATGCTGGCTTCTAAGAGGCAGCACTGGTACCTGTAACTTTGACATTTCATGTGAATGGCATTATCCCCACTTGGGTTTGGATCCTACCTGCTAGGAAGAGATGTTATTGGTATAATGTGCTCTCTCCTGGCCAGCTATGGAACTGCTGAACTAAGGCCAGAGAGACCAGGAAGCTACAGCCATTAACATTAATCTTCACATCTACAATTTTCTGTCCTCTGTCCCCGCCTTCCCGTATCAATACACAACAGGATATTCTAGAATCATATGTAATCATATGAAATTATTCCCACATTGTGACTTCTTTCAAGGGGTAACATTTTCTCACTTAGAGCAGTACTGACTCCTCTCCATTTTTAGTAAACTACTTGGGCCACATGAGGAGGCAGGAGAATTAATCAGACAGATGCAGCTCAGCCTAGAGCTCATTAGGTGCCAGAGCAGACCCTTCCCAGAGGCGTCTAAAGGGCCTCTTGGCTGACAACCCAATTTCTTCACATGCTGGTTTCCTCCTCATGATTTCTCTGTGCTGTTTTCTTCTCTCTGTGTGTCTCTGATGCCTATGGATGTGCTGGACTCCGTGTGACTGGTGCCCCACATTCTGAAACTCCCAGCTTCTGACCAATCACTATGAGCAGTGCTGGAAGTATTACTGCCTGCCTTCAGGATGGGGGAGCTATGGGCTGGCTGTGGAGGAGGAGCTGCATCTCACTGAGAAGCTCTTCTGGGGGATTTTTGACTCCCTCTCCCACAAGGTAATGACTACTTCCTGAGAAAACAGGTGACCCCAGTGACCCAAGCACACAAGAACTTATGGCATTTTGACTTCACTGTTTTCTATGGACTGTACTAAACACTTCAGGAACATCTTATATTAACCCTTTAAACTGCCCCCTACTTCCCACCACAGCCTCACAAACACACTCCAGAATAGGAACTACCGTAATCCTCAGAATGTCAAATAACTTGCCATACTCACTGAGATAACACCAGGGACAGCAGCCGCCAGAGTATCTTCTTGCAGTTTTGAGTACTTACCACTACTGTTCTTTTTCTCAGTGAGGCGACAGCCTGGCCCCTGTATACTCTTCTTCCTGATAGTGACTGTGACCAATCACCTCACACTCACTCTCCACCATGCTGACCTATTCCTCTCAAACTCCAAGACAGAATAAACATTCCCTCCCTCTCTTCCTTAAGTTACCTGTGTCTGGGACTTTTGTCACAGCAGTGGGTAAAATATTAGATCTCTATCCACCACTGTGGAGTTTAGATGGTAGTGACAGTCCCCTCTCTAGTCAGAGGTTGTGCTATTTCCCTTATCTGTTCCTAGCAGGGAATTGTATAACCCTTTCGAGACTAGTGAAAACCATCTTAATCATCAAATGTTCTTGAAATTTATTTGGAATGACATTGATTTAAACATTTACTCTTCTTCAGCTTAAAGTGAATGGCCACTTGGGGCCTTTTCAGATTGCCATCCCATCCAAGAATGCTTTTGTTTTCTGTAGAAAGTACTGATGGTCAACCTGGACAAATGCATCCTCTGTGTCTGTGCTTCTGTTGATGAGCGAATGGTCCTATACGATGAGCGTGGTTCTGGCTTGTCTATTGGGGTGTTTTCTGTTTTACCTCACAGAAATATGACCCGGATCTTTTCCGAATGGCCCTGCCTTGTCTCAGTGCTATTGCTGGGGCCTTGCCTCCAGACTATTTAGATACAAGAATCTCAGCCACGTTGGAGAAGCAGGTCTCGGTGGATGCAGATGGAAACTTTGACCCGAAACCTATTAACACCGTGAAGTAAGTTTTAAACTGTTTTTAGATTTCTAACAATAGTTAATATCTGTCTTCCAGTTTACCTCTCCCTTCTACTAGCCCTGCTCATCATCTTCTTGGATACAAGTCACACCAGGAACAAGTTAAATTATCCATTCCAGGCTTTATGGGGGATGGTTTAATATATGAAACAGACTGAGTCACAAAAATAGATGTTGTCTGAGGCATTAAGAGGCCCACCCTGATACATTATATGATTAATTTATTAATGAGTTTTTTAGAAAAATCTTTGTTCTTTGTAAATTAGACCTATATGGATATAATAACATCAGAATAACTTCACAGTAACAGAAGAACTCTAGCAATTCCTAAGAGCAACATCAGAATATTTGAAGTCCTTCGAGAGGTTGTCTCTGCTCTTTGCCAAACTAAATAATACTAGATCTTTGGAGTCATCCTGTAGCAATGCCTTACCATCTCCCATGAGTATCAAGAATCCTTTACCAATGCTCAACAAACCAACAGATGCTTTCATCCAGTGCACTTAGCCTTGGGGAAAAATATTGCTGTGTTACATTTCTAAGCATCCCTCCCCAGTTCTGAGTATGTATGCAGGGTTAACTGACTTCATCCATGGGTACATTTTAATGAAGAGCACAAACTCTTCAGGATGAGCTGGGAAATAAGCATAATTCCATATGATCCCCTTTGACTTGTGTTTGATGACCATGGTTCTCAAATAGCCACCTACACCTTTCCTCAGACCAGCTCTGCTAAGGTATCCAGTTCATCTCTGAGATGAAGGCTTCATTGAGGGGATGATGAGAAGCAGAACTGGAGATAAAACGTGTGGTAAAAGTGGAAGCTCAGGCAAGAAAGAAAATATGTTCTGGCTTTAGAGAAGCTAGCCTTATAAGCATGTAAGCATGTAAAATGGTAATAAAGCAAACGATATGGTGACTGGGTATGTTATAAACATTATCAGCATGACTCTAGCAACTGTGTGCCAATGGTGAATGGCCCCATGGTATGTTAAGAGCTCTTATTGCTTCAGACATAACTTTGACATCAATCAATTGAGTAATGTGAGGAGTAAAGACTGGTCCCATTTCTAAAATAAAAGAGCCCTGATTTCCAAGACATGGAGTCAGGACCTAATAAAAAGCTAATGAGCCAGGCCTCCCTGAGGACAATGACAATCTTTGGCTGTCTCCACCGGATGCATCACCTTGAGCTTCTTGCTGCCCTTGTCTCATCGAACTCTAGATTCAAGTTCCAGGGAAGGTGAATCTGATCCATCTAGTCATTTGCCTGACCTTGGTGGCAGGGAACTTAACATCATATGCAATACCAAAGGACCATATGATACACGGGAAAATGATGAGAGCTGCTAGGCAACGAGAAATGACAGGCAGCTACCGTCTTTCCAAAATTCTACTTGTAATAAGTCTCTAATTCAAAATAACAGACAAGCAGCATTTTGTAACATCTGACCCTCTGGCTGTGCAGCCTGTATTCTCAGACTGGAGCTATAGCATGACAAGATTCTCAATGACAGACACAAAAGCTGCCTTTGAAATCACAATGATACTTCGGGATTCAGGAGGGCCCAGAGCGGCTGGAAGGAAGCCACCTGTGTGCAGATGTTTCTGCAGAGAAACCTTGTGATCAGACCTGGCTGGCACCTGGAACACAGCACTGACCTTGGATTCCTGCTCAGCAGTAGACTGTGTCTAAAGTAGTTAGACTGTGTCTAAAGTAGTAGCTGTTAGCAAATCCTGCTGGTGACTGCAAACTGTTTCTCCTAACCACCTTTTACAGTATCTAGTTAAAATGCTCATGGAGGCTAAAATCTTTTTTTCTCAATTCACAGTTTTTCCTTGCCTGAAAAATTGGAATACATTGTCACCAAGTATGCTGAGCATTCTCATGATAAATGGGCCTGTGACAAGGTAGGGATTATCAACTGATTAACAATTGACAGGGAAGGAGAAAAAAAGCTGAAGAACATTATTGGGTCAGGTCCTGGAAATCTGCCTGATTTGTCTAAGTGACAGAGCCTCCATGCCAAGAGCATTCATTGTTTCTGGGCGGCAATTTCCCAGGGTTGGTAGAGGTCAGAGAACCAGGCGTCAGCAGCTGCTGGTGCTGCATTTGTAGTGTTCAAGAAAATGAAAAGTTCTGGAAGTGTTGATTACGTTCTTATCATTACATTGCCGGGACTTTATGCCCAGGCATGCATGTGTGTGTTTAACATAAATGCTTCATCAGGGCAGGAAGATTGTTGTTTATTTTCTTCTTTGAACTCAACATTGAAAAGGAACAAGTAAAATGGGAAGGCTCCCTCTTGTTTTTGCATGGGGAGTATTCCCAGAAGGCTCCATGAGGGCCTTCCTTGGATGGGTGCCACTGGGACTTCAAGGCACTTGGTCCATCTGCTATTTGAAATCTGCTCCCCATGTGAGGTCAGGAAGTTTAATAAGTTTAATTGCTATGCCAAAACCATGCAGGATTGGAGTGGGCGGGCAGTGAAGGCATGGGATCACTGCTCAACTTATAGCTTGTAGCGGAGGATGCATTTTAAAAGGCAGAACATCATCTCCCTGTCTACAGTCACAGATAAGGGAAGCCATGTCCCCGTCTACAGTCACAGATAAGGGAAGCCATGAGCCCCCTTCTCAGCTCTGTGTGGACCTGTGCTCAGCTCTGACTTTCTCAAGTGTTCCTACTTAGAACGATGATAACAACTGCTGAACTTTAGAAAGAGTTTTACCTCAAAATTCTAAACCAAGATGGGCAAGCCTCTTCTGGGTAAAGGCCATGATAATAACCACATAATCAATAACGATATGGATGATGAACACTTGCAGCTCTGTAGGTCAGACAGTCCCCACGACAATGACTCATTTCCACTATCATAGCACAAAGTAACTGCAAACAACACATTGACAACAAAGGGGGACCCGTGTGCCAATAAAACTTTATATAATGGGAAAAAACGGTGGACAGCTGGACTTACTGACTTTAGACTCTGGACTCTAGAGCATATGGGTTTTCTCATTTTTTTCAGTATGGCCACTTGTCCAAACCATGGGTTAGGGAGAAGGAGCAACTATTAATCCACAGCCATAACTAATTCATCTTCAACTCTTCATGAATTTCTTTTATTCCTTATAATTTTTAATTTAAAAATATTTTTCCATGTATACCCCTGCTCGCCCTCCCTTCCCTCCTCCCAGTCCCTCCCAGTCCTCCCTCAGCCTCCCCTGGCCCCACTCTTTATGAATTTCTAAAGCACTCTCTGTCCCCAGCCATGACTTTAGTCGCATTTGCCATCATCTGTGGCCCAGGCCTCTTCATGTCCATTTTCTCAAGTTTTTTCTTCACACCAAAAGCAAGTAATGGTTCCAGTATGCATATTTGGTCACATATTAGTGCTCCTCCTGTCCAGCCCCAGTTCCATCTTTAAATTCTTTAATAAGTTCTAATTCCCCTTAAAGATAAGGTCAAAAGCCCTACATGGACTAGTAGGTACTGCTCTGCCTGGCTCTCAATGAAATCAGTCTCTTCCTATACTTTTAGACCCTCTTGTCAACACTTTGATTGAGCAAGGTGCCGTCCCTCCCTCATCCTGCAGGTGTCAACCTAAGCACTCATTCCTAAGCTGAGACTCTCCCAGGTTTCTTATATGCAGGTTATCTTAGTACAGATTCTTCTCCTTCGCAGTATTTTTAAAGTCACTTATGTATAAAATATCTGTAAAATTGGCCCAGTCATCAGTTATATATCTACTAGTGTAGTTATTTGATTATTATAGCTCCCTGACACCACTGTGAGGCTTCATGAGAGTAAGGATTGCTTGCTCACCATTGCCCAGATTCCTGATTCCTGATTCCTCTGACCTCACGAATCTCTCCCTGAGGCTGGAAATATGGTTCAGTAGTTAAGAGTACTTTTACAGAGGGCCTACATTCAGTTCTATTACCCACATCCAGCAGTTCACAGCGGCCTACAACTTCAGCTTTGAGGGAATCCAATCTGGCCTCTGAGGACACTGAACTCACACACACAAACACATAATTTAACATTTTAAAGTACCACTCTTACTATGGGAGAGAAAGAATTACCCAGCCACAGTGGTACAGGGTGTGCAGTTCTGTGATTTCCATGAACACAGGATTATAACATGCAGATATCAGATCCCACAGCTGGTGTGCACATATGCCATTTAGAGTGGCAACTTTGACAGATGGTGGGCATTTGTCACATTTATTGCAGGGAAGTGATAGGTTTAATGCTTGGTCAGCACACAAAGACCAAGAGAGGTAGAGAGAGTTTACTGGCTTTGGGGACCCACATAGCTAGACCATGGAGTAGGGCAGGGGAGGCAGGGTGGGAGAAGAGTATGGAGAGCTTTTCAGATTGGAAGTCACGTAAGAGTTTCCATTTTTTCCCATGGTGACAGGTGAAGTTTGGAAATCATAAGGGAATGGAGTTTTCTAGCAGGACAATTTTGGTAAATATTATCTAACAACAGTAGAAAATGAATCCATGAATAGGTAGCAAGATTTGAGGCAGGGGAGTGCTGGGGAAGCTATTGCAGTCACCCTGGTGAGCTCATATTAAAAAGAAAGCTGGAGAGAAGTGGGCAAAGGAGTGGGCATAGGAGGCAGAGAGATGTCAACAAGGACACCCTGTTACAGGATTTGTAACTGAGCAGGAGTTCAAGAGGGGATGAGCCCCTGGGGCAGATGAACCCAAGAAAAGGAGGCATTGAAAGAAATAACTACCCGTTCTCTTTAGATACACAAATATCACATTAAACGGAGTTCATACTGTTTGGAACTTAGCAGTCAGCTCTGCTCTAGAAATGCTGATCTGACATCAGTCGTCAATGGTAACTGAAGCCACAGACCTGGACTAGAGCACCCAGGAATGTGCCTCTTGGCAAGGGAAACTTAAGAGACAAGCACTTATGGCAAGTAGGTAGAGGCAGAGATTGACATCAGAATAAGTAGCTGGAAGTATTTGGGCTTTGATGCTGGAGAAGTCAGGGGCACCTACTTAGCTCCACATCACAGTGCTCCAGACTCCTACTGGAAGCAGCATTGTGCTTTACCGTCTTGAGCTTCTGAGACTCTAAACAACATGCGCCACTGTGATTTTGCCAAGAAGACCTCTCATGGTGGCTGGTGGTAGATCTAGTCCCCTCTCAGTTCAGCCTACTGATCTTGCTGTAAGTTTGACATGCCGTCCTGAGGCACGGTGTTCTCGGTATCTTTTGAAACAGCCTTCTTAGAGGTCCTAAAACTTACAAGCGAATAAAAAAAAAGGACAGCAGCTGGAACAAGATGGATTACAGGAGCAAAGGTCAGGATCGGGGAGGCACAGACTTGACAGCCTGAAAGGAGCAGTTAGACGTGTGCTAAGGGACTTTTTAATCTCTGTCATGATCCATTATGCTCCCTGAGAAACTGTAAGCAGAGATGTGGGTCATCTAGGAGGCTCTTTGTTTGAACTGAGACCATTTCTGCAGAGCCACAGTGGATGGAAATATGGGATTTCCCTGGATGAAAACGTGAAGACCCACCCACTGATACGGCCCTTCAAGACATTAACAGAGAAGGTAAGAGGCAGGATTTGTAACCATGTGGCCTGCTGTCCTTCCTTGGGGACTATATCAGACAAGCCATCTCTCTCACAGTCCTTAGCAGCTTCCATGAACTTCCCAAGCCCCAACTTCATATTCTATTTGGCTCTGAGAGACCATGTGTAAAAAAAGTCGTGGTCAGCACTGGCAGATGACCCAGAATGCACTTGTGTTCCTCCGGCAACACAAGGGGTTTTGTTAGACTCTTAAGCTATAGGGTCAGGATGGAAACATTTCAAGAAAAAGATTTAAATAGAGGAGATTTCTGCTACACAGAGGGTAGTGAGATAGAAAATCCCTATGGAGATAGAAACAGGTCTCTTGTTCTTTCCTCTCTCCCTCCCTCCCTCTCTCTCTCCCACCCTCCCTCCCTCTCTTTTTTTTTTTCTTAATTAAGTAGTATGGTTCATCTCAACTCTGAATTCTAATCATAAAATCAGTAGGTGTTCTTTGTAAGTTTAAGTTAGTATCGTATGTAAGGGATGGCATGTATATCTTTGACTGTTGACCATTCATGAAATTGGGCTTACACCAAAAGACTTCTAATAAGTTCTTTTTCCCAAGATCAAGGAAGAGTTTGGTGCAAATGTATTTTGACAGTGTCGCATCTTAAACACAAGACACAATGAGTCCTCTTTTCGGTCCTCCACTTTTTTATAAACTATAGACAATGTCATTGATAATAGCGGTTCATTTCTCCTAATAAAAAAAAATACTATAGGTTTGCGATCTTATATTCAAAAGCATCAGAAAAGCTGTGTGTCAAGCACAAGCTGCTTGCAAATGAAAATTTGAAATTGTGAGGGAAAGATGGAGCAAATTCTCTCCTTTGTGTGGTGTGGGGAATGGATAGGGTATGTTCTGCATGGCTCCTCTGTGCAAACTTCCTCTAGGAGAAGGAAATTTATCGCTGGCCTGCCAGAGAATCCCTGAAAACCATGCTTGCTGTGGGCTGGACAGTAGAAAGGATCAAGGAAGAAGCTTTGGTTCAACAAAGAGAGAATGAGAAACTCCGATGTGTGCCCCAGACCAACCAGGTATGACCGCTACGCTGGGTAGGCGCCGCTTGGCCAACAGAAACCATGACGGATCTCGGAAAGCTCTCCTGGGGTATGGTGATGAGCCCACCTAAGGTGAAGAAGAGCAGGTTTGGGCCAGCCATACGTTTGATAACCTAGTAACTCTGCTCTCCTAGGGCAACAGCTACAGCCCTGCTCCACTGGATCTCTCCAACGTTGTGCTGTCCAGGGAGCTCCAGGTCAGTGCAGAACATCAGTGCCTTCTAGACCTTTCCAGTGCAGGGCATGTTACCCTCTGAGGAGTAAAAGGTGAAAAGCAGCAAGTGTGCCTAGAACATATTACCACTAAGATATTAAACCTGAGGAGGGCTGTGTTGTACTAAGGCTGTGGAAAAAAACAGAGAATCAGCCAGTCAATTAAGAAAGAAAGGCTGTGCTTCCAAGAGTAGTGTAAATAGTGATGGTCAGGAAAAAAAAAATAGTCAGCAAGGTCCTCATGTCAAACTCCCAAAATAAAATAAGAAAAACTCAGTGGAATATGGCACCTGGGTGGAAATGTTTGTGTGGTTCTTGTTAATCTCACACCCCTGAGGACACCGTGCATGGCCACAGTAGATAAGCTCAATTTCTCCATGATGGTACAGGGAAATGAGCACTGTTGGGCTCAGAGCTATAAAACCAAATAGTTGCAACTCTAAACTTTGAGGTGCTTCCCTTGATGCCTCCTTTCTTGCATTTATCAGTGCCTGTGGCCTCCTCTGCTTCAGCCTGGGGAAAAAGCCAATAGACAAGCCACTTGGACCTTAGAGGAAGTTTTTTTTCCAAAAAACACCCTTTGCTCTAGGTCAGAGCTCTATATGCCTTATGGAAGAGCCACTCTATTTGATAAATCGCAATGATAGCAATTTCTAGCAAAGATATGATTTTTTTTTTTAGTTTGTTTAGGTGAAGACTTTCATAGATTCTTGAAGCTGACCTGACTCCTCCTGCCCAGCTCCCTAACTTTGGTGAGAAGTATAATAGGAAAATAAATGAGGTGCTGGCAGTGTGCAACTTTGGCTGGAAATGTGTGCTTCTCCTAGATGCATACAACTGCAAGGGTAATAAGTTGCAAAGGAGGGGCAGGATCAGAAACTGTTTCTTGTATATTAGGATGATATAAAGCTAATGAAGTATTCCCACAGAATAATGAATAATGGTAGACCTCCAGCAGCCGGCAAGTAGCATTTGGTGGTGGTGTTCCAGAGCCTGGGAGATATGAAGTTATTTTTCTTGCTTCCCATCTAACCTGTGTCTCTGGGGTGGGGAACAGGGAATGGTGGAGGTGGTGGCTGAGAACTATCACAATATCTGGGCCAAGAAGAAGAAGCTGGAGCTGGAGAGCAAAGGTGAGCTCGTTTCACAGCAGCCTGTGGGGGAAGTGAGCTGGGAGAGTGGTAGCTCTCCCAGAAGTACAGAGGAAGACACTTTGTGTCTTTTCCTAGGTGGTGGAAGTCACCCTCTTCTGGTACCGTATGACACCCTTACTGCCAAGGAAAAGTTCAGGGACCGAGAAAAGGCCCAGGATCTGTTCAAATTCCTCCAGGTGAATGGCATTATAGTTTCTAGGTAAGTCGTCATCTTCCACGTGGTATTAGTGAAGTAAAGGAGGTGATATGAGTTTGGCTTCACTGTTTCATATTTAATTACCCACCTACAGAAACCCTTAGAGAAATGCCAGCGCTTGACCCTTTTGGAAAGGGTTATAATGAGTGCTTGCATACACACTCACAAAGATTATGTTCTAGGTCAAAGCCCGTCCTTTGTCTATTGGTCCAGCAATTGGAGTTATAAACCACATTCACAATACACACATGAGTCTTTAGGATGTAGCGGCCTTTAAAGAGAAATGAGATTTGAAGCACAAGCAAAATAATGTTTGGTGTGCTAGATAATCGTTTACATTTCTTCCCTCTCTTTTAGATATCTTGTTAACCCTTCACTTAAAACTATACTTAGACGTTTTCAGCGGAAGATCTTTGTAAACTACCCAACAACTCTTCCACACTTTGATCTAAATGCTTTATAGTTTGCTAAAGTCCATAATAACAACAGCAAGAACAACTAACAGAAGAGGCCTTTGGACCACCGGAATCGATTCTTCTGAAGCTGCAGTTCCTCTGAGGAAACAAAACGCATCATAGTGTCCTAAGACATTTTATCATGAATTAGAGAATGTTGTTGGCTTGGAGTGTTTACTCTTAAAAGGAATCTGCTTACTCACTAATCAGATATCTACAGAGAGCTATGTACAATTGTGCTTGCCTATTCCTTCATAGGGTCAAAAACAGAGTGGTAGGCCTGCTTTGATATACGTTCTTCCTCAAAGAAGTGTGTGCCAAGAAAGTTATTTCTTTTTAATTTCCTAGATTTTTTTTCTGCTAGTTAATTCCAAATAAATAAAAAACTATACAAATATTTCTATTGAAGCTCATATGAAGAAAATTACAAAATGTATTTGCCATATTGTCGGGTAGGAAAGGTCATGCTGCAGGAGACAGCCTCTGGGGAAGTATTGGAGAAAGATTCCCTGCCCTGCCTTAAGCCTCTTTTTAACACTAAGATGAATGTGGAGTGTGATTTGCTGTTAAATTATTGCTCACAGAAATGAAAAATTCCCCTTTACTGTAACCAAAAGGGAAGTCAAGAAAATATAATTGAGGATAAATCAAATTCAATGAGCCATATTCTGGGTAGTTATTTGCTCTCTATGGAGCCCTATGGGAGACACAACTGGGCAGATGAGCAAGTGAGGCACCATCATCAGAGAAAGCCCTCTCTAGTGCCATCATTCTTATCTACTGGTGAAAGCCTATTTTTAGGTGTTCAAGCCCATGGCAAGTCACTTTAAAAGAAAATTTTAGTTGCTCTACCTTTAAAACATGTCAAACAATTATATCTGCCCACTTCTCACCACCTCCGTGCAATAGACATCATTACTGAGATGCATTCCCACTGGGGCTCTTTGCCTTGACCCTTGCTCCCACCCATGTCCAGTTTTAAATGCAGCAGCAAGAATAGTTGAACATCACGCCATGTCACCCTCTTCAGAACAGCCAGTGGCAATTCTCATCCCACTCAGAGAAAAACAAAGTTCTAATGATTTCCTGCAAAAGCCCTAAGTGATCCGCTGCACTTGACATGTCTCTTTCCCCCTTGGACACCTGGTAACTTACATTCCACCTACCCTGGCCACTCGGTCACACTCCCTCAACCTGTCTCAGAACCCTTGCACCACTTGTTCCTTGGGAGAATATTTGCCGAGATGTCCTTGTAATACACCACTTTACCTCCTTAAGACCTTTACTTCCATTCTGGTTTTCCAGCGATCCCAACCCTGATTACTATATATCACATCATAGTCCACAAACCTTTATAACCTCCTCGCCAGGCTTTTAAATCCTGCTTTTTTTAAACATATCATATTGCTTTCATCATCCCACGTGATTTATATTTTGCTTATGTCTATTTATAGCTAGCATCAGGTCAAACACATGAGGAATACTTGTTGTCTTTTCCAACTTATCTCCAGCTCATGGTTTTTAGTAATAATTATAAAGATCTTTCCAATGACTCTGCTGAGAAATCACTTTAACAAAAATGTTGTTGCATGTACACATAGTCGGGTCCAAGTGCAAGAATAAATCAGTCAAATTATCCCACTAAGGCAGAAGAACTGTCAACATGAAAATGAAATTAAACATCATGGGGAGGATGGGTAATACACCAAAGTCATGTATTTTCCTCTGCTACCTCTGGGGTTCATCTCTGTCCAATCTAGAGGCATGAAGGACATGGAGCTGGATGCCTCCTCCATGGAAAAGAGATTTGCCTACAAGTTTTTGAAGAAGATCCTGAAATATGTTGATTCTGCTCAAGATTTTATTGCTCATTTGGGTAAGTATAGCCACAAAATGTCAGAAAAGAACATGATCTAATTATGAATTTCTTCTTGTGTCACACTCATGTCATTCATTGAGACACGTAATTTGGGTGGAGAACAGTAACTGAGATTTATTTCCCTCCTCCTTAAAAACTTAGTTAAGATCCTTGACTCTCTGCTGGATTTAACCGGCTCCTTTGTTGTTTTAATGCAACTCATCCTGTTAACTTTCCCATGCTTTGTGACTATGGACATCACTGAAGACGGTCATGAGAACTGATGTGAGACCTACCAGCCAGCACAGTCACAAAGTGCTTCACAAGATGTCTATTGAAAAGCTGCTCTGCTTCTAAAAATACTGTGATTGTTCATTTGTTTGTTTGTTTGCTCTGAACAAAGTATGTTACCTTGTCTTTGTAGAAGCCATTGTCAGCAGCGGAAAAACGGAAAGGTCTCCCCATGACCAGGAGATCAAATTCTTTGCCAAAGTAAGTGTTTCTCTTTTGCTCAGGAGCTCTAATACTGGGGATGTAGTTTAAAGAAATCCATCAATGAGATTTTAACACTCCAAAAGCTTCAGTGAGACAGAGGTGTATTCTCTGCTATAGAACAGACCCAGAGTGGGTAGGGCTCACACACTCATAGCTCCAAACTGTAGCCTTGGAACCCAGGATCCTCCTCTCTTGTCCTGTACCATCTGTAATGTATGCTTCATGTTATTGTGGTCCAAATCAGCTCAACCTCATCATATCTGTAGGAAAGGGGTGTGTAAAAGAAAGGCAGGGGAGGGGGGTTTCCTTAAGTTCTAGTTGTGCAAGTGAGTCCTTTTAGCTTACTCTAGCTAGAAAGGAAACTGGGTAAGGTATTCCCTGGCTCATTGGCCATATGTCTCACCAAAATCTGTCACTGAAAAGAAAGAGAGAATAAATTTGGGTCCCAATGATCAATGTTGCCATAGAATCCTGCTCAGGGGACTAAAAGCCTTTCAATGTTTCTGCCCTGTGTAAGGTGAGGATTCAGTCATTCCTTGACTGTACCTTTTGATGCCATGGCCAAAAAGGCAATCTGAGTTCCCCGGGTGTCCTCTTAAAATCACAGCACCATCATGAAAGTTTATTTCTGCCTTTAGTCAGTGTCCTTTCCTGGCACAAAACCTCAGCACCTCTAGTTAGTAGCAAAGAAAAAAAAAATGCAAAGTGAGACCCAGAATAGAATTTCCTGGAAATCCAAAGCCAGTGCAGAAAGGCCTTTTCTCACTTAGAATGACTTTTTTGAAAGGAACTGGCAGAGAGACTTGGATCAGCTACCTTAAAAATGATGTCTGATGGTTTCTAGGTTCTTCTCCCACTGGTTGACCAGTACTTCACCAACCACCGCCTTTACTTCCTTTCATCGCCTCTTAAAGCGCTTAGCAGCAGTGGGTATGCTTCCCATAAGGAGAAAGAAATGGTAGCCAGGTGAGTCTGTGGGATCAAGTACCTCAGCTTTGAGTTACTGTAATAAAATGTCTGACCTAAGCAAAGCTAGCAGATTTATTTAGTTCATAGTTCTGAAGCCTCATGTCTCAGATGAGTATTGATCTCATGGTAGAGGGTCCAGAAGGCAGTGAGAGGGAGCTCACTATGAGACAAACTGCTCAGCTCATGGCCAGAAGTCTAAGGAAATGTCCCATTTACCCAAAAACCTACCACTCGGCTCTATCCTCCAAGTCCCTAGCCTCCCAGTTCCCCAGTAACAAAACCCTAGAGACAAAGCCTTTAACACAAGGGCCCTGGGAGGATACTTGGTCAAACTGCCATTCTTAGAGTTAATTTGATGTATTTAAGCTACCTGGGGGCTGAATCACACAATCCCAACATCCATGTAAAAAGCTGAGTGTGGGTGCATGTGCACCTGTAAATCTGACACTCTAGGGGCCGAAGTAGGAGAATCACTGGAGCTTGTCCCCAGCCTAGCTCCACATTAGTGACAGACACTGTCTCTCAGGGACTAAGGTAGGGAGTGACAGAACACTGGACAGCCTCCTCTTATAGCCAGATGCCCACACATGTGCCCACACATGTGCCCACACACACGTGCCCACACACACATGCCCACACACGTGCCCACACACATGTGCCCACACACGTGCCCACACACGTGCCCACATATTCACAATAAGCCTCCCATCTTCTAGACATAAGATGGGGACACCCTAATGGACTCTAACAGAGGGGAAACTTCACAATGAGGCGGAGTGGTGCCCTCTAATATGCTTCAGGTTCTTTCTGATCAGTTAGACCAAAAGGAATGATTAGAGTTCTAAACAGCAAAGTAGTGAAGAAGGTTGTGAAAGTGGCAATGTTCTCCAGCAGCAATGAGCATGCAGGTTGTAGTGGGTAAGAATTCACTCAGCCTCCACTAGCTGTCACACTCTTTGGGAGAATACTCAGCTTGAAGATTTTCCTAACATTTACTAAATACTCTGCATGGACAGACACTGAGATTAATTTTCATATGCCAGAGTTATTGCCCATCTGAGTAAAATGGTTGTGAAACTGCACAATGTGTTAGATTAAAAGTACTCCCTGTGCCTTACAGTCTTCATTTTACAAAGCAAGAATTTGAGATGCCCTTAGCTTTACTCCAGTACCCCAAGTGTCATAGGTGCTTAAGACTGAAAATTTGGTCCTCACCACAGCACATGCCCTTTCTGTACTGTGATCAGTCAGCAACACTCAAGACAGAAGAAACCCCATGCTGTCTAAAGAGGGTACTTTGGATCCCAGATCTTACACCTTTAGGTTGAACTAACGTATTCTATAAGAAGCTAGGGAGATGAGGGAGCATGTGAGACATTCAGATAATCCGACAGGGGGCAGATGCGTCTGTTTTCTTCATCTGTTGATCTTAGACTATTAATTCATGGAAATGTAACATTTGTTCAACCAGGCACCATTTGTCGTGGCTAGAATACAACCTAGAGCTGATCAGCCTTGTAAATAGCTTCCAAATCCATCCCTGAGCTGGTGTCTCCCACAGAAGCAGTGTGTTTGCGCTGCACGTCCATCCTGCCACACTTCCCTCGCTCTTCTCTCCTCTTCTTTTCCCCTTTAGTTTGGTTTATTTGTTTCGACTAGTTCTTCTTTCTTTCCTTCTTTTATTTTACACTTTTTTCCCTTTGGTTTTTGTCTATTTGTTTGGGGTCTGCAAGGCTGTTTGTTCACTTATTTTTGAGACAGGGTCTGAAGATGTGGCTTAGCTAGGCTAAAATTCACTATGTAAGTCAGGCAGACCCCAAACTTACAGAAATCTACCTGCTTCTACAAAGTGCTGAGATTAAAGGTGCACCCCCTTTTTTTTTAAAGACAGGATCTCCACAACCCAGCCCCAGCTTATCTGAAAGCCACCAATTCTCCTGCCTCAGCCACTCATGACCATTAGATTCCTCCTTATTAAATCTTCACCCTTGGTCCACCTTATCTTTAATCTGATGCTTTTTACAGCCTGGAGTTCCCAGACTTTCTCTTTTAAAATAGTTTTTTAAATTTCTTTATCTCTCTTTCTTTTTTTCTTTTTGAGATAGGGCCTCCCTATATAGTCCTAGATGTCCTGGCTAATAAGGCTTGTGCCACCATGCCAGTCTTTATCATTTTTAAACTCTGAGAAGAAAAGAGAACTATTGCCTATTGTTATAATTAATAATCACTGGCAACTGATAAAAAAGTAAATATTTATTAGGAATCTTCACAAATAAAAGAGACTAAGCAGTCATACAGTTCGTGGAAAGCTGGACTGGTCCATGAGGCTTCATTCAGCGGGTCAGGTCCTTCCTCCAAGAGAACAAGAGAGAAACAAGAAGAAGGGGCTTCTGTGTACATGGGCCCCAATCTTAAAATGTCCTTCAACAACACCCCTAGTCCTAGTGCCTCAAGGTCATAGATGATTCCCAGATCTATGCTGGCCAAGAGGCCATACCTCTAGGTCAAGGTGATGGTACCTGTTCTCTACTACAGTAGGCCTTTATTATTTTGAACTAAAAATAATTAATTATCTTATTTGGAGTTTTTACTGCTGTGATAAAACACCATGACCAAAAGCAACTTGGCAAGTAAAGGACGTATTTCATTCTATACTTCCAGGTAACAGTCTATCATCCAGGAAAGTCAGGACAAGAACTCAAGGCAGGAACCTAGAGGCAGGAACTGAAGCAGAAGCCTTGAGGCACACTGCTTTTGGCTTGCTCCTCATAGCTTATTCAGTCTGCTTTCTTATACATTTGAGACCACCTATCCAGGAATGGCTCCCACCACATCAATCATTAATTAATCAAGAAAATGCCCTACAGACTTGCCTACAGTCCAATCTTATAGAGTCATTTTGTCATTTAAGATTCCTTCTTTCCAGACATGTCTCCATGTGTTAAGTTGACAGAAACTAACCCTACACAATAATTTTTTTATTTAAATCACAGACTCTTAAGAGACAGCAACAACTTTTTGAAATTTCAGATGCTGGCTTCTCCAAGTGTGAGAAAGCACTTCTGACTTCCGACCGTGAGGGAGCCACTTCAGAAACTGATCCTAATAGTCCAACCATGTGCGTTAGGTAGAAAGAACATTTGCTTTCAGTTTATACAAAATACGTGTTCATCCATTCGAAGTGTTTTCAACTTTTGAGTTTTCTCCAACTTTTGTGGAAGAGTTTTTGGTTACAGATGAAAAAGCTAACAGAGAGTATCAAAGGACCTTCACCAAGACAGACTTCACAGACCAGTCACGGAACTAAGCCCTCAGCAATCCAGGCTACACTGTTCAATCCTCTTTCTCCTCATCCAGTTCCATGAGTTCAAATAAAAAAAAATGAGCCTGTATTAATTTCACATTAGCTGCCAAGTTTCTGTTAACTCACTGTGAGTGCTCTTGAGCTCCAGTCCATGGAGGTTCTGGCTTATTTTCACTAATCAGCAGTGTCATTGGCTGTAATTTTTCAAGATAGCCCAGAAAAATTCAGTATGTTAAGTGAGAAGTTATCATCTTTTGAATTGATGGAGTTTCATCAACTAACACTAGGGCACATTTCCTCTCTGTTTGAGTTGTCCTATGGAGACTTACGTCTTGTGAGAGGCAAAGATCCATGACAAGTTATGAATGTGAGCCCATGACTTCAGCTGAGTCTCATTATAGAGCTTCATGATCTGCACAACTATCTTGTCTCTGTTTTCTCTGTCAGCCCTCTTTCTGGTCCCCTGATTCCTGAAGGAAATGCAAAGTTCTTGTCAAGCCCTGCCAGTATCAAATGTCAGAGGACTCTCCTCCCAAGAGTAGCCCCCTGGGTGGGGTCAATTGTCAACATTTTCAGAAACATCTACAGGGCTCCTTCCCAACTACAGTTGAGGTAGTTCAACCTTCAAGGGTCTCCATGGTGTAAAGTATAAGTGACGCATAATGAGGAGTCAGAAATACAAACAATAACAGAAATAATAACAACAATAATAATAATTAATAATAATAATAATTAATAATAATACTAGCTTCCTAGTTCCCAAGGACCCAATTAGGGCAGACTATAGACTAGTGAAAAAGATAACAGCAAAAGTAAACTTAAAAACACTTTTTATTGGTTATTTGTGGATTTCCCATCATGCACCCTGATTCCACTTATCTCCCTGCCCCCTCACTTCTGCCCTCTGCCCTTGCAACCTCCCCTGAAAAACAAAATTTAAAAGTAAAAATAAAAAACAAAACAACAGAACAAAAGTCTCAGCATGGAAACTGTAGTATGGCCCAGTGAGTCACATGATGAACCCTTTAGTTTTTACGTGTAAGTGTTCATTGCAATCAGTCATTGGTCTCCTTCCAGGCCTGTGGTTTCTGCTACCATCTCGATAATGGGCCCTCACTGGATTTCCTCTTGGATATCCTATTAACACTTTGTGTCATGAAGACCTGTAGCTTTGAAGACTGTACTTCTTAAAATGCGTCTGTATTTGACAGACTCCTACTCCCTACTCTATCGATTACCATTTTTTTCTAATTCTGGCATTTTTTTTCTACCTCCAACTGAAGCCTCACACTCCTCTTGAAGGCTGCAAAATGGTTTGCAATTCACTGCAGTGATAGAACAGTGGACTGCCTTTTAGAATCCTCATCTTTTTCTACATGTTACATGAATGAGCATTCTAACACATGGTATCTATCACCCAAGACAGTTTACAAGGTCACTGCCAAATACTCTTCTCATTAGAGAGGGATGGTTGTTGAGTAGGATGGAGCTGCCTGCAAGTAACTTTTCATGATTCTCCACCAAGACAGTATGAACCACATGATTTTCCTAAGCATGGTTCCAAAGACTCTTTAGAGGACACGGTGTATCCTCCTAAAGCTCCAATCTATGTACTGTTTCACATGTGAGGGATGGAAGAATTCAGTAAAAATCTTGAGTTTCCATGACTTTCTGAATTGCAACCTTCTCTGTTTCAGCCTATTTTGCAAGTTGGCTGCTCTGGTGAGACACAGGATCTCTCTCTTTGGTAAGTGAAAAAATGTGTTGCTAAAGGCAGCAAGCCTTCCTGTAATTATCTTGAGTTTCCATTTTGCCTTCATTTGTGGCTCCCTTAGAAAACCTGCACCTTGAGACTGAGGTGTCACCTAAATTTTCTGTAGAAATTTGGTCTGAAGCATGATTAATGACCTCTCTACCCCTCTAACAGCACCGATTTTCCACACCAATGAATGTTTTAAGCTCTGCCTGTGACATCCATCATGAAGCAGAGGCTGTGTCAGACTAAAGATAAATTTCTCATCCCTGAACACAGACCTGGCACTTTGTGTATTGCTGGTTAATTATACTGGGTATGCCTGATGCATATTAAGAAAGCTTCATTTAAAAGCCAGGGTGGGTTTGGAGAGTCACAGGTGATTTTTTTTTTTTTTTTTAATTCTAGGGAGTGATTCAACTACAATGGTGAGCTGTCTTCACATCTTAGCTCAGACACTTGACACAAGGTACGTCTGAGGTTTTCTCTAAAGTACATCTTTATGATTCCCTCTCTGGTACTCAAATAGGCAAAGAGAGCCATAGAAGTAACCACTATGCTTCTCCTTCCCATAGGACAGACCTACTGTCACAATCTATCTTAAATCTGAAACAGCTGATCAGTTCTCACCTTCTCTTTCTGAGTTCATTTGTATAAGGCACAACATTATAAATGTATAATGTAGCAACATTCTGTCTGTACCTAATTATACCCCTACACACACACACACACACACACACACACACACACACACACACACACACACACACGTGCACACCCTCACTCAGGTAGAGATGTCTGGTAGGTAGTGAAACCCTCATCATCCTGAGAGATGAGCATTATCATTTTGAGTTCAGCATGGCCAGGAAAATGTGAGGTTATCTGGCTTCAAAAGATCACATAGGAAGCCAGGGAAAGAGTCCATCAGATAAAGGTACTGACACTCCAAGTTTACTTATTACATATGCATTAATAAATGAATATGTTTTCAAAATATAGCAAATATCTGGTGAAGCAATATATGTCTGTAATCTTACCATATAAAAGAGAGACAAAAGGATCCCAAGTTCAAACCCAGCCTTGGATTTATAGTAAAACCATACATAATAAAAATAAAAGATGCAGAAAATGGGAAAGGAGATTTTATTTAATAATACATAATTTTGATAATATTAATGTACATGATATTTTAAAGGAGAGAAGTAGTTAAAAATAGCAGGAGTTCCTTAGAACATGCTCACTAAGAAAAGTTCTTATGCTGGGTATAGTGGCATATGTCTTTAATCTCAATAATCAGGAAGCAAAGGCTATATGGTGAGAACTTGTCTCAGAAAAACTCAATAGTAATAACAACAACAACAACAATATCCTTATCAGAATCAGGAAGAGGACATGCCTTTCAAGATGCAAGAGAGTCACCTTCTTAAGAGAGTGACACAAAGATGGCAATCTGTGACAAACTGAAGCCCATGAAAAATAAGGACTAGAGAGCCTCGGTGGGTTTGCCCTGCAGAATGAGGACAGGAGTTCATATCCCCAGAAGCCACATAAATGTCTAATGGTGGTAGTGATTCATCAGCACTCACCCAGACACAGGATACCCAGAACAAGCTGGATAGCTAGACTAACCAAATTACTGAGCTCTGGATTCTAATGAGAGACCCTGATTCAATATCTAAGATTAAAAGTGATCAAGAAAGATACCCAACATCAGCCTCTAACCACCACACCACACATATACATATGCAGATCATTATAGACCTCTGGACTTCAGGTTGGAGACAGAGTGTTTATAAGAAATTAGAGCAGCCAGGGTCTGTACCAAAAGATGGCAGAGGTTGGGCCCAAGTCAGTGTTGTTCATGGGTCTCAGTAATATTTTCCAGTCACCCATTGAAGAAGCAATTTTTAGAAATTTGGTAGCTAAAGAAAATATATCAGATAATTGGAGGATAGACAGTGTGGATACATTCACCTTTGAAGCAGGGAATTCCTCTATCAAGGGAAGAGCTTCATGAGAAAGTATGGCATCTCCATGCATCATGTCACATGGCAGATTACAAGAAATATTTGCCACATGTGATTATATAATATGTATGGATGAAAGAAATCCAAGAGATTTGAATAAAAAGTAATCAAGTTAAAAATTGCAAAGCTTCACACAGCGATCCCAGTGACCCCTGCGACAACTAGAGACCTGCAGCCCCCTGGCCCACAGCCGACTAAGAGCCAACAAAGAGTGAAGCAAGGAAGCAATGGGCAGACACCAGTACAAGAATGCATATGACAATATAAATAACAACAAGGCACAACCAGAAGAAGCTGGTAGTTCTACAACATCAATAGCTATACATAACAATGAAGAGGAAACAGAAGGAAACAACCTTAAAAACAACTTTATGAAGAACATAGAAGCCTTAAAAGAAGAAATTTAAAAATTACCTTAAAGAAATAGAAGAAAATATAAACAAAAAAACTGGAAAAGACTAACAAATCCCTGAAAGAAAGTAGAGGAAAAACAATAAAAAGAAAACAAACAGGTGAAAGAAACATTTTGGGAATTAAAAATTGAAATAGAAGCAATAAAAAAGGCACAAACCAAGGCAATGCTGGAAATAGAAAACGAACTAGAACCACAGATGCAAGCATAACCAATAGAATGCAAAAGATGGAAGAGAGAATCTCTGGAGTGGAAGATTCAATAGTGAAAATAGATACGTCAGTCAAAGAAAGCACTAAAACTAAAAAACTCATAACACAAAGCATCCAGGAAATCTGTGACACTGTGAAAAGACCAAACCTGAGAATAATCAGAATTGAACAAGGAGAATACCAGCTCAAAGGCACAGAAAATATATTCAGCAAAATCATCAAGAAAACTGTCCCAACCTAAAGAAGGAAATGCCTATAAAAGATACAAGAAGCTTACAGAACACCAAATAGACTAGACTCCCCCCAATAAAAAGTCTTCTCATCACATAATAAACAAGCCACTAAACATACAGAACAAAGAAAAAATACTGAGTGCTGCAAAGGAAAAAGGCCAAGTTACCTATAAAGGCAAACCCATCAGAATAACACCCATCTATTCATTGGAAACAATGAAAGCAAGAAGGTCCTGATCAGATGTTATACAGACACTAAAGAGCATAGCTGCCAACCCAGACTACTATACCCAACAAAACTATCAATCACCATAGATGAAATAAACAAGATATTTTATGTCAAAACCAGATTTAAACAATAGCTATCCACAAATATGGATCTACAGAAAGCACTAGAAGGAAAACTTCAGCCTAAGGAAACCAGATACACCCATGAAACCACAAGCAATCGATGATACTACAGAAGAAAAGGGAAACACATAAATGCTACAACCAAAAATAATAAGAAATAATAATCATTGTCATTAGTATCCCTTAATATCAATGGATTCAATTCACCTATAAAAAGAACACCCTAGCACGATGAATACAAAAACAGAATCCTTCTGCTGCATACGGGAGACACACCTCAACTTCAAAGACAGTCACAATCTCAGAGTAAAGGGTTGGGAAAAGATTTTTCAATCAAATGGTCCTAAGAAACAAGCTGGTGTAGCCATCTAATATATAACAATATATACTTCAAACTAAAACTAAAATCAATCAAAAGAGACCAGATGGACATTACTTATTCATCTCAGGAAAAATACACCAAGATAAAGGCTCAATTCTGAATATTTGTGCCTCCCAACACAAGGGCACCAACATATGTAAAAGAAACACTACTAAGTCTTAAACCTTACATCAAACCCCACACACTAATAGTGGGAGACTTCAATACCCCAGTTTCACCCTTAAATAGGTCAACCAGACAGACACTCAACAGAGAAATAAGGGATAACAGATGTTACAAGCCGAATGGACTTAATAGATATATACAGAACTTTCCACCCAAACACAAAGGTGCTTCTTCTTAGCACCCACAGAACTTTCTCTAAAATTGACCACATACTTTGTCATAAAGTAAATATCAATAGATACCCCAAAAATGGAAATAACCCCTTGCATCATATCAGACCACTGTGGTCTAACATGAGTAGAGTTCAACAATGTCAAAATGGCTAAGATAAAAAAAACACAGATGACAGCCTATGCTGGAGAGAATGCATGGAGCAAAGGGAACACTCCTCCATTGTTGGCGAAGTACACTTGTACAGCTACTCTGGAATGCCATATGGTGGTTCCTCAGAAAACTGGGAATCCATCTCCCCAAGGATCCAGCAGTACCACTATTGGGCATATGCCCAAAAGATGCACATTTGTACCCCAAAGGCATTATCTCAACTATGTTCATAGCAGCAATATTCAGAATAGCAAAAACCTGGAAACAACCTAGATGCCCCTCAACTGAAGAATAGATTAACAAATTGTGGTACATTTACACAATGGAGTACTACTGAGCAGAAAAAAAATCCTAAAATTTTCAAACAAATGGATGGATTTAAAGAATATCCTCTTGAGTGAGGTATCGCAATCCCAGAAAGATAGGAATGGGAAGTACTCACTCATCAGTGAAATAGACAAAAAGCAAAAAATACCCAAGCTGAAAACCACAACCCCTGAACAGCTTTGGATCAAAAGGAACTTAAGAGAGACATCCAGGGATGTCTACAAAGAAAAAAGAGAGACAATCTCCTGAGCAAATTGAGATCATAATGGGTTGCAACCAAGAAGAGGTGGGATGAAATCATGAGAGAAGGAGATGGTTGAATGAGAGGAGCAACAAAGAGGGAGAAAAAAATAGATGGATATCTTGATAGAGGAAGCCAAAGTGGGGTTGGGTAGAGGCCGGGGTGCTAGGGAAACCTCCAAGAACTCACAGGATGTCCCTGGCTAGGTTTCCAACCAATTCAAGACTTCCTATAATCAAATGAATAACCACCCTAAGTGTCATCACAGAACATACATCCAACAATGAATAGAGGTGGAGGCAGAGATCCATGGCTGAGCACTGGACCAAGCTCCTGGTCCAGCTGAGAATGAAAGTGAGGTGTGAGGGGGTGGGGGAGCAGTGTCTGTATGAGCAAGGCGATAGGGATTATGAAGAAAAGTCCCACAGTGATAGCTCACTGAATCAAAAACAACCACTTGGGAACCATCGGGGAAAGGAGCTAGGCCCTCCAAGGGTAGGCAACTGTCAGTTGGCATGAGCTGTATGTGGAGCCTCAAGGGGTGGGTTCAGACTTTGTTCCTGTACATAAACTGGCACCTAGGAGCCCATTCCCTACAGAGGAACACCTAACCCAGTCCTAACATTGGGATGAGGAAATTGGTCCTACCTCAAATGGACACTCCAGACTGAACTGATCCACCTTGAGACCTTGCTTTTGTGGGGGAAAGGACAGGGGGATGGGGTGGGGAGAAGCTGAGGGGAGGCTGGGGGGATTGGGAGGAGGGAAGGGAGGGCGAGCAGGGGGTACATGCAAAGAAAACCCTTTTTAAATAAAGTAAAACGGCAAAGCTAAAATTGAGCTACTTGGAGCTAAGATCTACAGAAACAACTCATTATTGAAGATCACTAATATGGCGATGAGTCCAACTTCAAGCTGATATTCCCGCAATGCCTTGGGTGCTGCAAGACTTTCCTGGAGAAGACTCATTAGGTGGTCCTGCCACCACTATTGAGCAACTCACTCACCAGAGCCATGCCCAAGGGTTGTGGCAGTCCCCTAGCCCCATGCCCCTCTTATATAGATATATTTAGAGATATACTTACTGTATATCTCTAAAATAACTGTAGATGGAAATTAGGTACATGTTCAGAAGGTTAAAAATGTTCGAGTAAGATAGCTTGAGATATGGCTAAGCATTCTTAGACTAATTGAACTTCTTACCTTGCCCCAATTACAAAATAGTGGAACAAGAAAATACAGAACAAAATAGACCCCAATAAAGTAAGAATGATGTAGAAGATCCAGGTCTGCCTCTGAGGCCAGCCAGCCTGGGTAGTCTGGTCTAACTAGAGTGTGTGTATGGCCAGCACCCTGTGGTGCCATTTGTTTGACTTGTATTTCTCTATCCTAGACCTTGTGACAATAACTCCATCTACATAAACCTTCCATTTAACACTGGAAAAGTTTAAACTCAGACAAACTGAGGGCATTTAATATTTGAAGGAAAGGAGAAGCTGAATGTGATGATGGAGACCACACTGAGCTATACAGTGAAGATGGAGCAACAGATTGATAAAATTAGCATTTTAACTCTTACTTGCTCTTTGTCTAGTGTTTTTGAGTTTTGTTCCTATTTGAACCACTTTGCCTCTTTAAAAAAAAAAAAAGTATGCTTAAGTAGTGGTATGTTTGTAGTGTTCTTTCATCATTTTAAAAAGTTACAGGCAAGCATAGGTAAGTTAAATGTGTTTTCAGAAAAGTGACCTCAGATTCCTATGGCTATATGTCAAAAAAGAATGTGCGTTAAACTGGGAAGTTAACAAAAACAACTAAAATAAAAATCTTGTTTCTATCTGCTTTCTTATTGACAAATAAAAAAAAATCTTAAAAAAGAAAGAAATTAGAACAAGCCTCGCTGATGACCTTTTTACTGTACTAGAGTGTTCGATAATTCCCAAGAACACTTTGAAGATAAAGAGCATCTTCCCTTGGAACAATTATGTAACCATCTTTCTGAAGATGTTACAGTGTGGGAGATTACACATTGTTTATAGGTTTTATTCCAATTCTAAGTTTTATGAAATAGTTTTGAGGGAAGAATTCAGCTGCTCCTAGCTTCTTATCTTCTCAGGGAGTGTTTCACTGTCTTTTGCCTCAGTGACCTGATAAATCAGCTTTATGAAGGACAGGCTTTCCCTTTTCAATCATCCAATCTAGGACATCTAAAAGGACTACAGGCTTCCAGCGACTTATCTCCTCAATTCCCCACGGTCCTTCTTCCTTCTACATACTACGCATAAAGGCTCTTGACCCCAAGGGAGCTGTGGAAAGGCTCACTCCTGCCCATCTCTAGATAGTAACAGAAGACTAGGCAGCTGCAGGATTTAGCTCACCAGAAACTAACACCAATTTCATACCTCTCTATGTGTCCCGAAGAGTCCAACAGTGATCCCCACAAGCCACACCCATCATTGAGTCACTAACTCCAGAGATCCATGTGGTACAGATTTTTTTTTTCCAGATGGAAACAGACACTTCCAGTGCAACTGACACATTGCCATCTGTCTGGCAGTTTGCCTACAAGTCACCACCTTGTAAGGGGGGTTGGGTCTACAGTCCAATTGTGCTCCTGTCTTTGACTGCTGTTTACTTGCAGGACCGTTATGAAGTCAGGCTCCGAGCTGGTGAAAGCTGGGTTGCGCTCATTTTTTGACAATGCGGCAGAAGACTTAGAAAAGACGTCAGAAAACTTGAAGCTGGGGAAGTTTACCCATTCCAGAACGCAGATCAAAGGTGTTTCTCAGAATATTAACTACACCACAGTGGCTCTGCTTCCTATCCTGACATCCATCTTTGAGCACATCGCTCAGCATCAGTTTGGGGTGGACCTACTCTGTGAGTCTTTACCGCTGTTTGTCTATGCACTGGCCACAGACACGGGAGACCCACACACTTACGTTGACCATGAGGAAGAATAGAAAGAAAGATGTCCCATACTTTTCTTAGAGTAAAAAAGAAATGAAGTGATAGACTCTTGAAAATGAAAAAAAAAATTCTTAATTTAAGTACAGAACATGCATTTTTCTCCAATTTCATCTCCCCTTCTTTTCCAGCTACCAGCTATTGTGCTTCTGTTGAATTTGAAAAGGTTATCTGAGCAATACACCTCAGATTTACTTCTGCTACCAGAGTCACCAAACACTGTGTTCCATGTTAAGAGGCCTTATACTCATTGGTACTAGGAGCAAAGGAAAGAAGCTAAAATCTTAATTTTTTCAACTTTCAGTTGGTTTTATTTTTGCTTTGTATGTAGCATGTCCAGCCCCACCCCCCCAATCCCACCCTGTTCATATTCTGTCCCCAAACTCCAGTATTGCTTAAACTCTGCCATATGATTTAAGTTAGTCAGTTGCCAATAGCTCAGGCTGTGTCTTTCCATCAGTTAGTCCCACTAGGTAGGAGTTTTATGCCCTGAAAACAAGGCAGCTCCTTGGTTGGAAAATAAAACATTAAATTAGTTCTGGTTTTGTTCAAGTACTTCTAGCCAGGAAATGAAGTCTAGATGTGTTTGGGGACATGATATCTGCTGGTGAAATTCTCTGTGTTCCTTCAGAACCTCCTTCCCTTAGAAAATAAGGAAAGATCATGATACAATTTAGTTAGGGTTTTTTTGTTTTGTTTTGTTTTTAACACATCAGAAAATTTTAAATGAGCAAATTTGAGAACTCACTCTCTGTCCATCCCTTCCACCATTCTCTCCCCCTCTCTACTTTCCCTCTCTCCCTCCTCTTCTTCCCTCCCTCCCTTTCTGAATAAATAGGCATGGCAGTTGTATGGACCTTCTTAGGAAATGATCAAATATAACATGGAGGCTTCAAGTTTTATTCATTCTTTGATCCAAAGAAGACAATATTACCCTTGGTAAAATTGGAATATATTGCCTTCCTTTTTTGGATAAGTAACCTATTATGGAGGCTCCATTGGCCAAATGATTTCTTTCTCCAAGAAGCTTTATGATCTTCAGCAGCAGCTTTGCAAATGATCTAGGCGACTTTGGTGGAACATTTTCTAATCAGCGTTTCCCAGCAACTAGCAAAAGAATATCTGGTTTGAAGATGATCTCACTAGTTTACAGAGACATGGAGAGGAAAAAAACAGAGGGATAGTCTGTTCTTGACTGATGCCCACGTTAATGTTTCCCTATGGGATTTTCCATGTTTTGGAGATGGGGCTGGGTTTTATATGTTTCTTCTTCATTTCAGTGAGTGACGTGCAAATAGCATGCTACCACATTTTGTACAGCCTCTACTCCCTTGGGACTGGAAAGAACATCTATGTGGAAAGGTAATTTGTTTGCTGGTTTTGTCATTTAAAGCATTTTGACTCAGAAAAATATTGTGGGGGAGGGGATACTACCTTCTGCCTGAACATGAGCTGAACAAAGACAACAGTAAGCATGCTAATATGAACTTAGGATGGCCCAGGAATTGTCAACTCTACCCAAAGAACCATAGATAGCTACAGAATGCCAAGAACAGGGGAGACAGTCTTACCCTAGGAAGAGCACACCTACTGATTACTCAATACCAAATGGTCAGTCGTAAAGTTATATATATAAGTAACACTATACAGACTGAGAACTGAGAATTTTTATTTATACTTGAGAAACACACACATGTAACAACAACTAATTAAGAAAAGGAGTCCACGAACTTGAAAGAGGGCAGGAAGGGGCATGTGGGTTTGGAGGGAAGAAAGGGAAGTGGGAAAATGATGAATGCACATTTGAAATTCTTAAAGATTAATATTATGCTAAAAAACAATTTTTCCCACTTTTTACATTAAAATTTTAAAAACTTAATATTTGTTTTCCAGTCCAACAAAACTTAAATATTCACTGATCAGAAGTGGTAGCTTTACAGATGAGTTATGGAAATTTGGTAGCAATGTAAAGAATCATAATGAGGTTAATCAGATCGAAGGCTTCTGTGGAGAAAGCTACTGAATATATATGACTGCAGGAGCTATAAAATCCTGCAAAATCATGTGCTGGTAACCAAAAAATGTTGAAGGAGTGTCTACTTCATTATCAAGGCTTCTGATTGCTTCCAGAATTCCTGTGGTTACAGCTTGCTGAGACACTCGGGGACCTCTGGCAGTTGCTTTACTGTTTAATGAGTCTCTTGTGATACACCTTTGGACCTTTGCCATTCTCAACTGTCAGATTAGCCAGAGTTTTGACTGCACAGTCCGGCACCAGAAGAGCTATTTGATCATCTTGAATCTGAGCAAGCTTCCTTGTAGAGATTTTAGGTTCTAATTTTGCCTCTATAATCTGCTTGTGGCAGTGGAAGCCTTAGCGACCCCTAGCTTTTCAGAACCAAATGCCATGGATTGTGTTGTTTAAATCCAGGGGTAAAATTAGAATGATAAAAAATTCTGGAGTTAGCTTTATCCTTGAAGGACCGATTCTCTTTTCCCCTAGCATATAAGCAAATCTGGAAAATTTTCATCTGTTTTTAAATAATTTAATCTGAGCACTTCTTGAAATCTACTTATCATGAACCGAGAAATGAAGCTTTTATCAAATACATTGAAGTCTGACCCTCATTTCATAATTAAACACACATATATTAAATGGTATCAGTAAAGCAAAATGAGAATTTATTCCCTATAAGAACTTAAGAAGTGAACTAGTGGACTGAAATCTGTCAAGAGAGAGATTGGAAACAAGTCCATTTCATCACAGCCACCGCTTTTAAATGGCTTTCAGGGTCCAAGAAACTAGTGGAAGAGCTAATCATTAAATTTGCTTTATGTTTATGTCTTTACATTGTCTGGCATTCCATAAAATATAAGTAAATAGTTTTCCCTCTTTCAAACGTGTGTGTGTGTGTGTGTGTGTGTGTGTGTGTGTGTGTGTGTGTGTGTGTGTGTGTGTGTGTTGAGACAGGGTATAGTCCCATCTAACAGTCCTGGAACTCACTCTATAGTCCAGGCTGGCCTCACCTCAAAAGATCCATCTGCCTCTGCCTCCTGAGTGCTGGAATTAAATGCGTGCCATCATCACCTTCAGGTTTATTGAATCCCTAAAACTGGAATTACAGATGCTCATTAGCCAACATGTGGTACTTGGAATCAAACTCAGATTCTCTGGAAGAATAGCCAGTGCTCTTAACCACTGAACCATCCCTGCAGACCTGAGATAAAAATTTTAAACGTGTATTTTTAATCAATAGAATCAATAAAATGATTTTTCCAGTTAAAGGAAAGAGAGAAAGAAAGAGAAAGAGAGAGCACAATACACACCAAGGAATATTATATAATTTTTTGTACAGTTTCTAAATTCTTCTTCTTCAAAAAAAGTAAACAAGGGGTCAATTCTGAAATGTCAGCCCAAAAGGACTTGCTCCTCGATGGCTTTCTGTACTTTATTGACATTCATTGCAGAGTTATTGCTCAACTAGAAAACTGGGAATGGTGGTGTTTTCATTTTTTATTCTACGTCTGCCTAAAACCAGCTACCCAGGATTAGATTAAAGAGATTTAACAGCTGAAAAACTGGAGACTTAGGATGCGGGAAGTGTGCTGCTGGCACAGCTAATG